>JAPDVU010000005.1:165703079-166903079 GCA_026230045.1 Corynorhinus townsendii | reverse complement strand
TGGCCTGTGCACCTGGAAGAATGGGTTTCCATGAGCTAAGTCCCCTGGGGAAGATGTGGGAGAGGTGAGGTCTGGACACATAAATTTGAAAATATTTAGCCAACAAAAGGTATTTAGAAATAGAAAAAGAAACTGAGAACACTGGGGGAGTGGCATCAAACATTTTTAGGCACTGGGAATCCAGCACAGAGAAAACTAAACCAAACCCTTGTCCTCAAAGACCTCACAGGAGAACAAAATAAATAAATAAAACAATACTACACAAATTTATAATTAAAATGGCATTAGAGTGAATCCTGGATGCAGGGTAGAAAACAAAGTGGGTGGATAAACCAGGAGCAGTGACCTTGGTTAGCAGGCTGCTGTCTTGTCTTAGGTTTGGTGTTAGCCATGCAGATGGAAAAAAGATTTGGGAGACTCTACAGAGGTTTGTAACCCACAGAACTGGGTATCTGTTTAGCTCGACCAAAATACAGCACTCCAAAGATTGAAAACAGTTTTGATACTTATAGAAAAAGTCAGTAGGGGAAGGTTGCAGCTTGCAGGGCTGGCTTCAGATATAATCCTAGCTCTGTTGCTTAACCCACTTGCAAACTTGGGTAGATTTTTAAATTTTCTATTTTTCAGTTTCCTGACCTGTGAATGAGATACATCACAATGTTTTTTGTGAGTATTAAAGGGGAAATCATACATGAGCACCTAGCAGGGTTAGTGTGGATTGTTTAGTGGGTATAAGGGAGTAAAGGTTCCCTTTTATCTCTACTCATTTTAGGTTCATTGGCTAGGGCTCTGCAAATTATACTGACAAATGACAGATCAATAGGAGAAAAATGCACAACTTATTAATACATACATTGTGCATACGCACAGGAGTACTGAGTGATGAGTAACTCACAGTGGTGATAAAATTTTGGGCTCATAAACCATTTTAGCAAAAACAATAAAGTTGTAGAGGTATGATAAGACAAAGGAAAAGGACTTTGAGTTTCTAATGTTGACAAATTGTAGAATGGCCAACATAGGGTGAAGCTAATGGTAGAGAAGGGCTAGGTTAAGCAAGGTTTGCTATGTAGATTCCACTGGTGCCACCCCTGGGTGATGAGAGTCTAGAGTTGTCTTTGGTGATTAACTTCTGTCTTTCCTGGTAGATGGGAGAGGGGGCACTTTTACACAGTGATGTCCTGCTTTTAGGCAAATTTAGGAAGGACAGAGAGTTTTTCCTGTATCTGCTATTTCTCGCTCATTTTCTTTTTTTTTTTTTCAGCTAAAAGTAATCAATATGTCAAAGTGTAAAATTCCTTTCACAGGCATTTGGAAGATGTTACTTCTCTTTGAGTTGATATAAAGCTTAAAAGTCAATAAAATGAAACTCATTAAATCATACAACTAAAAAAGACATTCAAGGATGCATATTTGGCTTCAGGCATGGCTGGATCCAGGGTTATCAGAGCTCAAGTTGTCTTCCTGTCTCACTCCGCTTTCAGATCTGTTGGTTTTATCATGCGACAGACTTTAACCAGATCATGTGAGAACCCAGAGGTGTCAGGCTATAACCTGCTAATTGTTTCATCATCAAGGCTCCTTCATCCAACCTCAAACTCAGCATTTGTTTAACTATCCCCCCACCATGTCCTTCTGATAATGAATGGGTGCTCTGACAACTGACAACCTCAGGGGAAAGAATGTCTCTTACAATATCTTCAGCAAAATTTCTAGGTATGACCCTCCTTAGCCCATCCTAGGACACACTGCATCACACTGTGGACAGGAGGATGGAAAGCTCTCAATTACCAACGGCTGGAATCAGCCTCACCCAAACCTTATAGAATAAAGATAAGGAAGGGGGAAAAGGCCAAAACCTAGGTACCCTACACTATCTTTTGTTATTGGATTATAATTCCAAATATCTCCATGTTCCTGGCCATCCAGACCATTATTATTATTATTACTAGAAGCCTGGTGCACGAAATTCATGCACGGGGGGGGGGGGAGGGGTGTTCCTCAGCCCAGCCTGCACCCTCTCCAATCTGGGACCCCTCAAGGGATGTCCAACTGCCTGGTTAGGTCCGATCCAGGTAGGATCGGAACTAAATGGGCAGTTGGACATCCCTCTCACAATCCAGGACTGCTGGCTCCCAACTGCTCACCTGCCTGCCTTCCTGATTGCCCCTAACTGCTTCTGCCTGCCAGCCTGATCACCCCCTAACCACTCCCCTGCCAGCCTGATTGATGCCTAACTGCTCCCCTGCCAGCCTGTTTGCCCCTAACTGCCCTCCCCTGCAGGCCTGGTCACCCCTAACTGCCCTCCCCTGTAGGCCTGGTGACCCTTAACTGCCCTCCCCTGCAAGACTGGTCCTCCCCAATTACTCTCCCTTGCAGGCCTGGGTCGCCCCCAACTTCCCTCCTCTGCTGGCCTGGTCACCCCTAACTGCCCTCCCCTGCAGGCTTGATTGCCCCCAATTGCCCTCCCTTGCAGGCCTGGTTCATCCCAACGGCCCTCCCCTGATGGCCATCTTGTGTCCACATGGGGGCAGCCATCTTGTGTGTTGGAGTGACAGTCAATTTACATATTACTCTTTTATTAGACAGGATAATTGAAACTTTATAGCCGGCCAGGGTGTGTGGAAGCTTGGCTTCCTCCATTGCCCGGGAAACCCAAGCTCCCTATTCACTCTGTGGCTGCAGCCATCCTGGTTGGGTTAATTTGCATATTTGCTCCTGATTGGCTGGTGGGCATAGCCTGTGGGTGTAGCAGAGTGATGGTTAATTTGCATATTACTCTTTTTATTAGATAGAATTACCATCATCATCATCATCATCATCATCATCTAAAAACCATGCTGGAGGAGAATCCAAGATGGTGGAGTGGGTAAACACCTAAACTGCTGCCTCGCACAACAATTTCAAAACTACAACTAAAAGACAAAACGTCTATCACCCAGAACCATGGGAAAGCTGGCTGACTGGAAGTTCTACAACTAGAAGGAAAGAGAAAAGAGCATTGAGACGTGCACAAGTGCTGAAAAGCTGAGGTACGGAGGCGAGTGATCTGGGCTGGTGGCAGGTGTTGCTTTTTTCAACCCAAAGGGAGACAAGCGCCTGATTACTCTGAAATACAGTTTCTGGGGAGACGCAGGAGACCCAAACTCCTACAAGGAGAAGCTGGACTGTCTGCCACTGGGTCGGAAAGTGAGGGGGGCTTGCTTGCAGAGCTGCGTGCAAGAATAATTGTTTACTGCACTGGGGCACGGGACGCAGTCGGAGACACAGAGCCGGCTAACTAGCAGCCATCCCTGTTTGCCACGCCCTAGCCTAGTGATGCCCTGAGACCCCGCCCCACACAACCTACAAACCCACCCAAGCTCCAAGCAGCAGCTTTAGCATAAGAAAGGCCTGCCCTATCACAGCTTAACCTAACAAACTTGCAGCCCAGATCAGACAGCTCCAAAACCTCCAACCCCAAGCAAAGAGGAGAAAACTGTAGCTCTCGCTGTAGCTCCTGCTGGGTGGACTCAGACAATAGCTGACCTGCACCCCATTGGAGATCCAGAAGCCAGTGTACCTAGTGGTCAGTGTGAGAAACTAGATTTCAACTCCTCACATCCATAAGTGATACATTCAAGAGGCAGACTCAGCGAGCACCAAAGTCCCACTGAAACAAGTCCTGCACCATAAGCGTGTCTCCAGCACAGCAGTTCTTCCATTATAGACACAGCGAGTCCTCACAGCCGATTGGCCTGGAGGTCAATTCCTCCCAGTGTACCAACAGCAATTAAGGCTTAACTACACCAAGACTTTGCACTCAGCCCACAAAGGGGTGTACCAAGACCATCCACATCAGGTGATTGGGGAGGCTGAGCTACTGGCCCCTGTAGATCACCTACCACACAAAGCCACTCCATCAACACAGGGAAGCAGCCAAAATGCGGAGACAAAGAAACATGTCACAAATGAAAGAAACGGAGGAAAGCAAACTACTGGATGACATAGAGTTCAGAAACACATTTATAAGGTTACTCAAGAATCTTCTAAAAACCACCAAGAAACTTGATGACACTTCTGAGGAGCTTAGTGAGACCTTCAAGGACCTTAATGAGAATGCCAAAAAAATGGAAAAGGACCAGTCAGAAATGAAGCATACACTATCTAAAATAAAGAATATACAGAAACTCAACTGTAGATCAACGTACCCCAAGAATCAAACCAAAGATCTGAAATATGAGGAAACAAAAAACACCCAACCAGAAAAACAAAAAGAAAAAAGAATCCAAAAATATGAAGATAGTGTAAGGAGCCTCTGGGACAACTTTAAGCAAACCAACATCCGAATTTTTGGGTGCCAGAAGAAGAGAGAGAGCAAAATACTGAAAACCTATTAGAAGAAATAATGACAGAAAACTTTCCCTACCTGGTGAAAGAAATAGACTTACAAGTCCAGGAAGCGCACAGAACCCCATACAAGAGGAATCCAAAGAGGACCACACCAAGACACATCATAATTAAAATGCCAAGGGCAAAAGACAAAGAGAGAATCTTGAAAGCAGCAAGAGAAAAACGGTTAGTTACTTACAAGGGAGTACCCATATGAATGTCAGCTGATTTCTCAGCAGAAACTATGCAGGCCAGAAGGGAGTGGCAAGAAATATTCAAAGTGATGAACAGCAAGAACCTACAACCAAGATTACTCTACCCAGCAAAGCTATCATTCAGAGTTGAAGGTCAGATAAAGAGCTTCACAGACAAAAAAAAGCTAAAGGAGTTCATCACCACCAAACCAGGATTACATGAAATGCTGAAGGGTATTCTTTAAGAAGAGGAAGAAGAAGAAAAAGGTAAAGATAAAAATTATGAACAACAAAATGACATCAAATACATACCTACCAACAAGTGAATCTAAAAATCAAATAAATAAAAAATCTGAAGAACAGAATGATCTGGTGAATATAATAGAATCAGGGACATAGAAAGGGAGTGGACTGACAATTCTCAGGGGGAAGCGGGTGTGAGTGGTGCGGGAAGAGATTGGACAAAAATCTTACTCCTATGGATGAAGACAGTGGCAGGGGGTAACGGGATGGGGTAGGGTGGGGTAGGGAATCAGGTGGAGGGGAGCTATAGGGGGAAAACATAAAGAGGAACACCTGTAATCTGAACAATAAAGATTTATTAAAAAAATAAAAATAAATAAAAACCATGCTGGATTTTATGGCTAAAACACTATGATGACCTGCAAACTCCTTGAAAGAAGCAACCTTGGGCTTTAGGAAAACTTGCTAAGTATATGTCTTCACCCCTTTTCACCACCCCTACCTCTGCCCAAGCATGCAGTGGTCTATGGGTCTTTGGTCTCCTTCTACAGTTACCCATCAAAACTATATTGCATTGAGAAACAAGACAAATTCTTCAGTTCCACCCAGCCTTTTAACAATTGAACATGAAACTACTGTAGTTAACTACAGAATAAATAAAAGAATTCCTGAGGCCATATGCACAGCATGACAAATTAGCAAGCACATGGCCTCGGGACAGGAGGGAGCTTCCCACCCAGGCCGAATCGCCAGCTCACTATTGGGAACAATTTACTTGATGCAAATGAAAACCCAAACATTTATATATCAGCTAAACAAGAAGCTTAGAGGGAGAGCTTCTGGGACTTGGAAAAAATAGATTTTATTCTTCATGGAATTAGAGAATTGGAAATCTATCAGGACTAAGGACATGCACACATCTGTTGTGTGTAGCTGGGGCACTTAGACACTTACCAGTGTGAGGCTTTGTTTATGGGTCTTGCTGTCCTATCATTGGAAAGCCTTCCCCATAACATTTGAAGGGCATATGGGAACTGTCAATTCTACCTCCAGCATAAGCTCTCTCTGTTTATTTCAATGCCCTCACTAGAGCCCACTATATTCCCTAAATGACTGTCTGCAATAGTCAGTTAACAGAGTTCCCTGGTTCTGCTTTTAAAAAATAAACTTTTTATTATAAAGTTAGAATCATCGAACAGTTGCAAAGTGAGAACTCCTGAACTAGTTTCCCCTAATGATGATGTCTTCCATTACTATGGCACATTCATCAAAACTAAGAAACCGATATTGGTACATTACTATTAACTAAACTTTGGACTTTGTTAAAATTTGATGAATTTTTACACTAAAGTCTTTTTTTGTTGTTGTTCCATAAACCAATCCAGGATACTCAATTACATTTAGTCATCTTGTCTCCTTAGTCCCCTCTGATCTGCGGTAGTGTCTAAGTTTTTTCTTCTTATTTTTTGTGCCTTGACTGTATTGAGAAATATCAGAGGTGAAGTACTTTCTATAATGTTCCTCAAACTAAGTTTGTCTGATATTTGTCTCATGATTAGACTAAGGTTATGGATTTGGGGGGAGGGGTAGGGGGTTCCAGAGGTGAAGTTCTCTCTTTATCCTATCCTATCCTATCCTATCCTATCCTATCCTATCCTATCCTATCCTATCCTATCCTATCCTATCCTATCTTATCCTAAGTTACTTATTGCCAGTATGGCCTATTGCAGATGTCTCAGTCTGCTTGGGCTTCTATAACAAAATATAATAGACTGGGTGGCTTACAAATAACAGAACCCTATTGTTCATAGTCTGGAGGCAGGGGGTCCAAGATGAAGGTACTGAAAATTCAGCCCATAATTAGGGCCCACTTTTTGGTTCCTAGACAGCTGTCTCCTCACTCAGAAGGGAGCTCTCTGGAGTGACTTTCATAAGGGCACTAATCCTATTCATGAGGACTCCACCCTTATGACCTGATTACCTCCCAAGGGCCTCACCTCCAGATACCACCACACTGAGAATTAGATTTCAACATATGATTTGTTTTGGGGGGTGGAAGAGACACAATTATTTCATCTAGAGCACCTAGTGACATTAACTTTGACCATTTGGTAAAGGATATGTTTTCCTGGTTTCTTCTCAGTAAAGTGGCCATATTTCCTTTTCCACACTCTACTTTTTGGATATGAATCACTAAGTACAGACCACCCTCAAGGTGGTAGGTCGGGGATGGAAGTTGGAAGAGGAATTGTCTACTCCCACTTTTGACCCCAATACAAATCTATTATATACAATGAATGAACAACAACAAAAAGACCAGGCATACTCTTATGTAATACCTGTCAATGACTTCTCACTGTCCTCAGGAGAAATATGCATTCTGCTCCACCTACCTGGAGGTGGCTATAGAATCCCTGAAATTGATGTTAGATCTCCCCTATTATCATTTCTTACACACATGGTTTTTCTTCATAGAGATAAATATAAATTAGCACAATTTATAAAATTGTATTTATGTCATTAATGTCTGCCTCCTCCATGAGTCTCTAAGTGTGATATGGTCAGGACCTGTGGATATTCATTAGTTAGACAGCTCTTAGCACAAACAGCATTCTTATATGTAGGTAAACAAAAGCCAACTCTGGATGCTTAAGCAAAAACTAGTTGTTGAAAGAATAAGGGGTCACCATTCCTAATACTGTTGAAAGTAACTGCTGGAGAATCATGCTGAGGCCTGAACATCCAGAAAATCATGCCCCAAACGATGCTGCAGAACTGAAATGATGAGGACGCGTCTGTCTTTACTGCTGCCCTAGTGATGACGGTCTATAGAGGAAACCTCCACACTTGACCATTACAATACTCCGACCATTAAAAGCTGGATGCCCTTGATACCACCCTTGCCAACAAAAGGGATTCTGAGTGGAACTTCCTTCCATAGCTGTTAACTTCCCCATCAAAGTTCAAGGATGAACCTCATTGGTAGAGTAGGTGACCTGCTTGTGACTCAGCCTCAGAGGGATCTGGGGAATTGAATTCTTTCCATGCTACCTTTGTCAGACAGGACTCAGAAAGCCAGTTATCCCTGGAAACATAATATAGGAATTGAAAAGGTGCTGTGTAGCAAGAAAATGTGAAAAATGGCTGATTCACTAATACGTGGTTGATTTTCAATAAATATCTGTCAAAAAAAGGAGGGGCTACAGGATTTTCAGGCTTACCAAATAAAAATATAAAATGCCCAGTTCCATTTAAATTTTAGATAAGCAATTAATTCTTTTTAATATAAGTATGTCTCATGCAATATTTGGGACACACATGAACAATTTATTTTAGGTTTACCACCTGAAATTTAAATTTAACTGGGTATCCTGTATTGTATCTTGCTACCCTAGGAAGAAAAAAGGAAAAAGAAAAGACAGGCAGGCAGGCAAGCAAAGGGAAGGGGGACCTCTGAATCAGGCTACCTTAAGTTTGTTCCATTAACTTTTGATTCATCTGACTGCAGATTTACCAAGAAAACATCTGTCTGTAATTTGACATCTCATGAGGAACTAGCCACTGGGAAAGAATAAACTGGTCAGACTGCCTGGAAATTCTCACTGTTAACTTACAAATTGGCTTTGGACTAAGTGTGGTGTACCCTGCAGCTTGGTACAGGGAAGGAATGTACTGACTTCAGGGACAGTCATATTCTAGTTCATGTGACAGTTAGATTTTTGCAATATAAATTAATAGATTAAAATTCCAATTTTAGACCCATTCCCAAGAGTTCAGTTACTGTGATGCCAACCTTGAGAGATGAATCTGCCCTCCATGGGTATGCTCTGGCTGGGAAATGCAAGGCTATGCAAGCATGTTGACCACGTTTGAATTTCTTAAACTGTATTGTATGTTTATGGGTGGTGATTATTTTATTTTTACAACATTTTGCACATTGATATTTTATAAGGTATTTTCAAACAAAACAAAATAAAAGGCAGATTGGTTTCATGGATGAAGAATGGATTTGCTTTCAGAAGAATTTGCTGGAGCCCAGATTATCCACTGTTTCATGTCCTATTTTACACTCGAACGACATTGAGTTAATCCAATGGTTTTCAGTTCCATCTCATGCTATACTATTTCTTTCATATGTCCATGCCTTATTCTTTTGTCTTGGAAAACCTTCCCTTATCCTTTCCTTCAGCCTCTCCCACTCCCTTTATTTTTTTAAAAAAATATTTTTATTGATTTCAGAGAGGAAGGGAGGGGGAGAGATGGGAAATCAGTGATGAGAGAGAATCACTGATCAGCTGTCTCCTGCATGCTGCTTACTGGGGACTGAGGCTACAACCTGGGCATATGCCCTGACCAGAAATCCAACCTTGATCTTCTGGTTCATAGGTCAACACTCAACCACTGAGCCACACCAGTGGGCCCACTCACTTTATTTTTAAAGACAACCCCTAATCATCCTCTAAGACAATTCAGGAATTCTTTTCCTATAGGCAGTCTCCCTCCTGCCACTTACTGGAGGAGTACCTACTGCCTCTGCCTTATTTATCTCTCTCCCAATCAGCTGGGTTAGGTCCTCTGTTGTTTCCGCCACCTTGCATCATGGTTATTTTTGTACAGGTCTGTCCTCCCACCAACTGGAAGCTCCCCAAGAGAAGGAACTGAGCTTTATTAATTCCTCTTCCTCTGATGTAGTCATATGTCTAGCCATATTTACCCAACTGAACTGGCCCTAGCAGATGCCCATCTCAGAGCCTTAGTTTTCTCTATGATAAAGTTGCTACACACACAAAGCAGCCTACAGTAAATTTCCAGCCACATATTAGCTGCTTAGAGCAAAGACCACTTCTCTGTATTCTCAAAGCATCAGTGATAACCCAACATCCTTATTTCAACAGCGAGAAAACTAAAGCCCAGAGAGAGACCTTAGTGTTCTCACAACATCACCCAGGAGTCGAGGGATGGGGTGCTGATTCAGAGCCAGAACCCAAGTGTCTTCCCTGGTACCTGTTGCTGGGTGTTGGAAAGAATGTTGTTCGGCTTTCCAGCCTCCCTAACTCTTCAGAGAAGTTAGGCAGGATGGTTCTCCCTAGCAGAGCCCCTCAGCCAAACCAGGCCTCCTAAGGGCACCTTGTAGAAGTGTCCATAGTCAGTGGCCATTAATGCCGCATTTGCACCCTTCCCAGTGCTTGACTCGACCTAGGAATCCTGCTCCATTTTAGTCAAACATTTCACTGGCAGACTCAGTGAATAATATCTGTGGACTCTTTGAAAGCTTTTCCCTGGAGTCCCCCTTGGCTACTGGACACCTTAGCCATGGCCATCCGTTCCATACTCTGCTGACCTGAAATCATCTCCTGTGAATGGAAACAGAGGCGCTGACTCCCCAGAAATGCTTCTTGCAAAAATAAGTTCTTTTTCTTTTCAAGCTGTGGATTCCATTAACTAACTGAAATGGCCTTTATGTATTTGGCATCAGATATAGGCTTGTCCTCCCCCGTTCCTTCAGCATTTTGGAGGTAAGAATGTTGAACACTCAGGGATTCTGAGGCCATCTTGGAGGGGGCATTCCAGCATAGCGTTCCCAGACTGGATGTCCTCCCTTTTGCAAAGCATAATGGAATTTATAACCTGTCCTCACTGCAATGCTGGCAGATGCATGGCCCATTAATCACTCCTTCTTTCCTTCTCTTCAGGTTTTAGAGGGGATTCCAGGAGAGTCCCATCTAGTTCCAGATGGATGAGAATATGAGCACCGTCAAAGCTGCAGAGGCCTTTCATTTTCCCAGCTGAATCCTTTATCTTTACGAATAGAGCAACAAGACTGGGAGGGGAAGGACTTAAAGTGCCCACAATATTGGAAGTGAACTAAATTCAGGATTTCTGGCTTCCCATTCAGGTCTCAGAACTTCAAGGAATTCTCAAACAACAAAAGGCTGGTCTCAGGCATACTATCTAATAAAAGAGTAATATGCAAATTGACCATATCTCCGCTACACCCACAAACCATGCCCATACGCCACACCCCCAGCCAATCAGGAGGGAATATGCAAATAAACCCAATCAAGATGGCTGCAGCCACAGAGAGCAGGAGGGAGGCTTGGGTTTCCCTGGCAATGGAGGAAGCCAAGCTTTCTGCCTGCCCTTGCCAGCCCAGGCTTCCACTCAATGCTACAAAGTTTCAATTATAGAAGATAAAATAAATCCCAAGAGAAATGGTGGCAGCCATGGAGCTGGAGAGAGCAGGAGGTTAGGGTTGCCTGTGGGGAGGACAGTTGGGAGGAACCAGGCCTGCAAGGAAGGGCAGTTGGGGATGATCAAGCCAGCTGGGGAGGGCAGTTAGAGGTGACCCGCCGGCAGAGGAGGGAAGTTGGGGGTGACTGGGTCTGCAGGGAAGGCCAATTGGGGGGGACCCAGGCCTGCAGAGGAGGGCAGTTAAGGGTCACCAGGCTTGCAGGGGAGGACAGTTAGGGGTGACCAGGCCTGCACAGGAAGGCAGCTAGGGGCAAACAGGCTGGCAGGGGAGCAGTTAGGCATCAATCAGGCTGGCAGGGGAGTGGTTAGGGGGTGATCAGGCTGGCAGGCAGAAGCGGTTAGGGGCAATCAGGAAGGCAGTCAGGTGAGCAGTTGGGAGTCAACAGTCCTGGATTGTGAGAGGGATGTCCAACTGCCTGTTTAGGCCCGGTTCTGTCTGGATCAGGCGTAAACGGGCAGTCGGACATCCCTTGAGAGGTCCCAGATTGGAGAGGGTGCAGGCTAGGGACACCCTGCTGCGCCCCCCCCCCCCCCCATGCACGAATTTCGTGTACCGGGCCTCTAGTCAATAATATTTATTAAAATTTCCCACAAGTTTGTTCTTTCAGACTCCTTCTCTCATTCCCTCTTGTTTCCTTTGTTTATTCATTTATTTCCAGTTCTTCATTTTTGTTTTCTTAGCCTGAATTTTTTACCCCCATTCCCTTCAGTTTATCCTTCAAAACCTATTTCTGTGAAGTAATTGGAAGGGAGGGAGTTTGTCAGATTGAATTAGTGGTCTCAGTTCTTCCTTTCCCTGTAATAATATTAACCATTCACACTCTTGCTATGAAGTGTACACTCCATTCCATGACTTTGGGCTAGTTACTTGTCATCAACATGGTATGACATGCTTCTGTCCACTGCCCCTTTAGCTTGGGCTACAGAATGAGACAGAAAGAGCAGGCTTGACCCAGACCTAAAGCTGGAAGCAAACCTCAACACAGTCTAACAGAGTCCAATTGATGCCACAGGCATACCTGGAAATCTCTGAAAAAGAGTCTCTGCCTCAGAAGGGAAAAGTAGTTACCAACTATACATATGAAATATCCTTACCCAAGATATGTGAATAAATCTCCTTACCCCAATATATACATATAAACCTCCTTACCCCAAGATATGCATAAGAAATTTCCTTACCCCAAGATAAAATGGGTTTCAATATTTATCCATTCAGTCATTCATTAGGCCATTCAACAGGTAATCACTGAGAACCAACTATGACACTACCAATGCCAGAGGTTTTTAACTCTCTGAAACTGTATATCAAGATTTGTCCATTAATGTATTTTCTGAGGAAAGGGTTTATTGCTTTTCTCAGCTCCTCAAAGTGGTTCTTAACCCCAGTTAAATGCATAAGTCCCCTGCCCCCCGCCCTGGTATAAAGACTCATTTGAGGTTTGATTTATTTGCCATGAAAGGTCAATATTGAATAGTAGTATTATATGACTGCTCACCTGTAAGTGCAGACTAAATAAAAAGTTCTGCTCAAATCATTTGACTATTACTAGAAGGTTGACCAGAAGGGTTTAATTTTAACATGCTAATTACTAAATGAATACATCAGTCATTTGCAATGATTATCCAATGATACCATTTGCAGTTGATATTCTAACCATGTAACGTGCACCCTAAAATTATAATAAGACACCAAATGTGGGCCCTCGTATCTTTCTGTTAGCACCCCAACAATTTGTACTTTTGTAATTGTTTTCTCCTGTTACACTAATGAGTTCCTTTATGGCTGAGTTTTAGTCTTATTTTTTCTTGTGTAATATGATTTTAAGATCCCTTACTATTATGAATTTTCTCCTCTGTACTTCATAGTTTGTCACTGATTTACTGAAATACATCAGCCAAAATTGACCAGACTCCAAATGCAATCAAATGCTATCCTTTGCTAGGGACTGAATTGTATCCTCCCCCAAATTCATATGTTGAAGCTCTGCCCCACAATGTAATTGTATTTGGAGATGTGACTTTTGGGAGGTAATTAGGTGTAGTTGAGGTCATGAGGGCAGAAATTAGTAACTTGTAAGATTAAGTACCACGAGCTTGCTCAGTCTCTCTCCATTATGTGAGGGCAATCATCCTCAAGTCAGAAGGAGCACTTTCACTTGAAAATGACCATGCTGGCACCCTGAATTTGGACTTCAATTTCCAGATAAAAGAAAATAAATTTATGTCGCTTAAGCCACCTAGTGTTTTGTTATGGCAGCCCAGCAGACCAAGACACATCCCTCCCTTCCCCACACAGAGTCCAGCACGGAACTTGGCTTTCCTGGCGTGACTGATAGACTGGCCCCAGGATGCCAGCCTTAGGAGACCATTCTTGGTTTGTCCAGAAGTGACATGCACTGATGAGTCCAGCAGGCCCCAAATGCATGCCAGACTCTGCCACTGCTGCTTGGAATTTCTGGGCTTCCCATGCCTGTGTATCCATGCCAGTTAGGGAGGCAACAGTTGCTTGGGGAAGATACCACATGTGTGAATAATATGTCAAGCGAATGAGTTGGCAGCAAGGGGTGGCAGAACTTTCCTAGGGACAAGGCCAAGGCTGGCAGATTTGCCATCTCTGTGCAGCTCCTAGAGTCCCAGCGAATTCACATGGCCATGTGTGGTGCTCTGAACTCACTGGAGGGGCGATTTAGAAACAACTGGGACAATATTCTCCTCTGCAGTTGCCGAGAAACTTATATAGCTCAGCACCTCTAAGACCCCTTTGGGAAGGACTGATGAAGACCTGTTGCCACCTACACTTGCTTATTAGGTGCCTAGAGTCATCCAAAAGAACAGGTGGGGAGAGTGAATGAGTCTATTCTATTCCCTCACCCCCCAAATGGGGATTATGATAATAGAAATACTACTCAAGATTGTTGTGAGAATCCAATGAGATAAAAAAGTCACATTTAGAGGACAAAATTGATAGCTGCTGTCAACCACAGGGCATTGCTCTCGCAAGTGTCAATGCATCGTTTCCTATAGAGCTGGCATCTCCATGAACTAGATTGTGTTATGTATTTTACAGATGAGGAAACTGAGGCTTGGGGAATTCACTGGCCTGCATGAGTTCAAGGAGCTAGTGAGTATGATATTTCTTTCCCAGTGCTTGGTAAATAGAGAGCACTTATTTCGTACTTATGGATTCATTAAAAGTACCAGCTTTTGCTTTTTAATTCACTGTCTCCAAAATCCATGTCACTGAACATTGTGCTGATGGCTAAGTCTAAATTGTTGAGTTTGAGGAACTGTTCCCACTTGGTCACTGGTTCTGATCTCCACAATAATTAACCCAGGAGTTGTATCCCAGGAGACCTCCTGGACCTTCCATCCTGTCTACTCACAGGTTCTGTGGGCTACAGATTTGGTACAGGTTTCTATGTGGCCAGAAATAATAAAAAAATGTTAGTACTGACACTGGGCTTGAAGATATTATGATCCAGTGGAAGGAAGGGAGTAAGGACAATGATATTCCAAAAGAATAGGGAATAACAGCCACTCACTTATTGAATGCTTTTCTGTAGCAGGTTCTTTGTTAAGCATCTTATATATAGTGTCATTTTGACCTCATACAACTTCATGAAGTAAATGAAAACTCTGTGAATATTAATTTAACAACTACTGAATCCAAGGTTCTGGTTCCTTGGAGAAGACAATCAAGGCTAAACCATATTCTCTGACCTGAAGGTCAAAATTTAGCAAAGTCACTAGCATAAAGTGTATTGGAGCTCTGGATTTGGAGACTTCAATTCAGATTCTTCTCTTTTGGGGAGTCCTGATGAACCCCCAAAACAGGATTGCCATCTCTAATTCTTATATTAATCACATGTAACATTAGTGATACTTATTGTACAACAATAAGATATAAGGTAGCCATAGGATTAAATTAGATAGTATCTGTAAAGTATAACTTGCTTGGCACAAAGTAAGCACAATAACTGTTCACTTTAACAGTATTATGCACTTGATAGAAAACTTAAACAAACTAAGATGAGGGTTTCAGAGAGTGAGGGCCTCCAGAGCAACGAGAGGCACCTCCTTCCTGCTTAGGGGTTGGGACTGTGTCATTAGCATGCAGGTCTCCAGGAATAAGTCCCTGTGAAATTGCTCTTCTGCTACAGGGCTTGGGGCTCAGTGGGAGCACACGGGGAAATCACGAGAGTATGTCTCCCATCCCAAAGAGCTTGCAATTGAGATGACAACATGTCTACGTGATGTTCTCCTGTCTTAAGTTTTTACTGGCTACTGGTGTGAGGGTCCAATAACACCACCTTGCATGTGTTCGGATCTCTCAGTTTCTAGGGTTCTTGCGCATACATGATTTCCCCCATGTGACTCCTTCTCTGATCTTGAGAGCCCCATCTCCTGGTCAGATGAAGGACTTCAGTGGTCATCCAATTCACTGGAGTGCTTTGTGGTAGAGGAAGGACTCAAACTCTAGTCTGTCTAACCCCAGGTCAATGGCTCTGCAACTCCTAGAATGTGACAGCGAAAGAACTGCCTGGGAGGGGATGAGGTTATTCAGAGAATATCCCTCAGAAGCAGGGGCAGTGAGTCCCAAGGCCCCATGACTGCAGATGTATCCTGGTTGGTGGTATTGTCGGGCCTGGGCTGTCCTCCACTTCAGGGACCTGTGAGAAAGGTTGGCTCAGAGAGAGTCTTTTTTACTCCATTCCACTGCAGCTGAAAACCAAGCATTTCTAAATAAATTATGTTTCTTTATTGATTCTGCAAGTGCTGGATATCCTGTTCTGAAATATCTTCATGAAGTGGGAAGACCACAGGCTTTGGAATCAGAGAGAAGTGCTTTCTAACCCCAACTTGGACACTTAGCAGGTACATGACTTTGGACAAGCCATGAAGCTACTGAGGGCCTCTGTCTCTTCATCTTTGAAATGGGGACAATAATAGCTACCATCAGGATAGTTGGAAGGATTAACTTATATGGTGTATTCAAGATGCCTAGATCACAGTGGGCTCTTTAAAATCACAATTTTTATCATTACCTTTACATGAGTAAATTAATAAATTGGAGTTACTTTTTTTTTTGCTTTCCAAATCAAGTAACCTTCACACACGGTCCCTATGGTTATGAAATCAGAGCATGTCAGGCAGTTAGCTTGATTCACAGATTCAAAAGGAAAAGGACAGCTGCATTTGATGGTGGGGTGGGGAGAGAAAGTCCATCTCCAGGTCAGGGAACATGTGGTTAGTGGACATGTGAGTAAGAGGGAAGCTAGTAGTAAAGAGAAATTCAGATCTCTAGATGATATAAGAGTACTAAGGAGTGGAAGACGCTCCTTGGGCAACGGGATCATTCCCAAAGTATGACATTTGCCGCAGTGACTTGGGCTTTGTGTACCCATTGTGTGATAAACAATGCAAAAAGATTGGACTTCATCCCTGGGCTTATGGGAAGCATTCAAAGTGTCAGGCAGGGGAATACAGAGTCAAATTTTACAGGAAGTAATATACATGGATTGGAAGTGAGATAGGATGATGAGGAGGAGGAGGAGGAGGATGGCGACAATGAAGGAAAAGAAGGAGAACCACCACCATCAACTCCACCACCACCAAGAGTTCAAGAGCCCCTCTGTGGCCTCAGGTGACTCTACCCAATGCAAAGCACAAGGCCAGCTTGCGAAAGGAAAGTGATATGTGACCAGGAGGTACAGCTGATTTCACAGTTCTTCTTGTGGTGGCTGACTTAGCACTCTCACAATGTGTCACTGGAAGGGTGAATAAGTTGTGGTTTTATGTTTTACGAAAAGATTTACAAATGAGAAAAGTTTTTGTTTAACCAAAGCTGATATTGTTCCCCATACAATAGACCTCACTACAGGCACTGAAAGGTAGGGCATTAAGGGACCTGTAGATTCTTTTGTATATCCTATTCACTGAAGAGATGGGGATATCAGCTAAGAGGAGGGGAAGGGACCTGCTCATGGTTGAGAAGCAAAAATGAAAATTGTAGGAGTAGGGTCTTCTGAATCACAGCTTTTTTTTCATGATTGTATCTGGGACTTTATCATTTTAAAAAGTGAGGAACAGGTAAATTATGATAATCTATTCCTTGGAGTAACTTGCCTTAAAGTATGTTCATTGGCAAATGATAGCAGCTGGTGTGTGTGAGTGTATGAGTGTGTGAGTGTGGTGGCATTGGTGGTGAATTGTTCTAATTTCATATGTGTTTAGAAATAATGCTAACATCAAAGATGATCAGATTTCTTTACTATAGAATGCTGAAGAGCTTTTAATCTATAATAATAAAAGCATAATTTGCTAATTAGACTGGGCGTCCTTCCTGACGAAGCCGGGGCCATGAGGGAAGCCTGGGTCCCAGGTGCCTGCAGGCAGCTGGGGGGAAGCCAGCCTGGGTCCCGGTGCCAGAGGGAAGCCGGTGCCGGCAGCCGGGGGAAGGAAGGCCTACTCTTGCATGAATTTCATGCATCAGGCCTCTAGTAAAGTAATAAAGCTATCCATCCTAAAAGGAAGACTTGCATCATCCTAAAGTTTCAATATAGCACCAGACTGACAACACTGCTTTTCATAAACTGTGCTCATCACGTTGACTTCTTGAGCATCTGCAGGATTGATATTACAATTCTATATATTATGAAATGCTTTCAGAGAACTTTATCTGCATTTCCTATTATACATTTAATTTAAGTAGGTATCTCTAGAAGTTAACCAGCTTCTCTTGAAGTTCCATGGGAAGCCTTTGACAGTTCAATGCCTAAACAAATCACATCAGCTCTTTCAGCTTTCAACATTGTATGACCCACTTCGAGAGCCTTGGCAATGTCTACCACCTTAAATTGGATTCTCTTGTGACAGTCACTCTTTGGCCTTCATAATAATGTTTCATTTCAACGCAACACTGAGAGTAATCTTTTATAAGCAAAAACTGAGGACCCAAGTTAAATTTAACTGTATAAGGTATAACAAATACAAATAACTCCATGAATTTGATCATCAAATAAAAATGCCTTATCCATGTAAAGCTAAATTTGCCCAATGGAGACCTAGTGGCTAACAAATATCATTTGACACCATATAACATCCAGCTTTATCTCAGAGACATTAAAATGAGGGGTGGGATATGTTAGAATTAATGAACTCTATATTTTGAAGCTGTTTTATAAACCACACTTTGGGAAATGCTGTTTCCATAGGACCAGGAACAAAATGCTCTAGAATCTTGCCAAGTTCTCACTACTGTGGAACCATTCTAATTTGAGATCCACACAAGTCCTAGTTCCTTAGGCTGCACAGCAAATTACCATGGACTAGGTGGCTTATATACAATAGACATTTATTTCTTATGTTTCTGGAACTTGGGAAGTCTAAGTTCAAGGTTCTGGGGATGAGGGTTCACTTCCTGATTCATAGATGGACACCCTCTTCCTGTGTCCTCACATGGTGGAAGAAGGGAGGGATCTGCCTGGGATCTCTTTCATCAAGTTACTAATCCCTTGCAAGTCAGCTTCCCAAGGCCCTCACCTTCTAATACAATCACATTGGGAGTTAGGATTTCAAATTATCTTTATGGAGAACACAAACATTTAGTCTAACAAGAGTTATTCAGATAAATCTTCAGGTCTTTTCTCAAAGGCATTGTTCTATTTCCCCAAGCACAGCCCCATCTTTCCTCTAAGGACTCGAGCTATTTCGAGTTTTAAATTTTGAATTTTTTTTTTTTGAGATTTTAAGATCTCTGATACTCAGAGATGTGTGATCTAAAAAATGCAGGCAAGTAAGTGAGAACGCATGTTCCGATATTACAAAGTAATAACAAATCATTTTCATTAAAATGTATTTCACTTTCTAATTTTTTAGAAGTCTTTTTACTCATATTCCCAACAGTATTTTCCTCTTTTTGCCCAGTTTACATATCTTAAAAAAGGCCTGTCAAGAGGAAAAACAAGAACATATGACTTTAATCAAGTTGAATAAGTGTTTTGCCAATTCCAAGTGGTAGTTTAAAAAGTTAGTATTTTATTTGAGAGAAGGGAAAGTGGAAGTTTACAAGTCTATTATTCTATTCTTGCTCTCTTAAGTCAAAACCAGCTTCTTCCTGGCTCAAAACCATTTATTTGCCTAGGTCAGAGTCCTTTATTTGGTAATAGCTCCATTGTAAAGAACACTGGAATTACCTCCACTACAAGTAAACTATGTAGGATTGTGGTTTTTTTTAACTTATTATTATTATTATTTCTTAATTTTAGTGAGAGCGAATAGGAGAGGGAGGAGGGAGAGAGATTTATTGTTCCACTTATTTATACATTCATTGGTTGATTCTTGTATGTGCCCTGAGCTGAGATCAAACCCACAACCTTGGCTTATCAGGATGACACTCTAACCAACTGAGCTATCTGCCTACAGCCTAGCATTGTGTTTTTTAATACCACTAAGTCTCTTATAGAAAAGCTTGAAAGAACTTCCCTGAGCACTTCCCTGTTAACACCCAACATCTGTAAATGTAGATGTAGTTAAGTTAGGACTGTGAGATAAAATGATCCTGAATTAAAGAAGTGGATCCTCTTGCAATGATAGGGAGAAACATAAGCAGCCACAACTCAAAGCTGCCTGGAGCCACCAGAAGCTGGAAGGGGCCAGGCAGATCCCTCCTGGAGCTCTCAGAGAGTGTGATCCTGCAGTGCTTTATGTCAGACTTCTGGACTCCAGAGCTAGGAGGAACAGATTTCAACCAGCAGATCTATGGTAATTTGTTACAACAGCCATAGAAAACGTATGTACTGCTCAAATGCTAGATGTTGTCCCCCTTCTAAAATCATAAGAGACCAATACTACAGGCTTGAGAACCAACCCCACAAATGTGGGGACAATGACTTCAGTGTCCAGGGATTTTACTAAAGGGGGTGGGGTGTTCTTTCTGATCTTCCTGAGATTGTTGGGAGAACTTTTTTTTAAATAAAGCATATCGTGAACTATAAGCCTGTATGAGGTAATTGTTAAAGCCTTCCTTACTCCGTAACAGTTAGTACATCATATTTTACCTTCTGCTATTTACAATTACTTTACCAAGTGTTCTTTTTAAGATTTACAATAAAGGATGAGGTAAGAGGAAAATGGCTGAGAGCTTCTACTTTCCTCACTGTGCCTCAGTTTTCTCAACTGTAAAATGGAGAGAACATGATAATACTGACCAGATAGGGATTTGAGAGGATTGATTGAGTTATGTATGTAAAGAATGCATGTAAAGAATTTAGGAGAATGCTTGACACATACTAGGGGTTTTGTAGTGGTGGATTGTTATTAATATTATCATTGCTACTATTATCATCTTTACCAGCATATTAATCATGAAGTAGAAACCCAACACTTTTAATCTGAGTAAATACTTAGCCTACCTAAATTTGATTGAGCTGGAGTCTCCCTAATTAAAAAGTCTAGGTACCCCTTATGTCTGAATAAATTGTTATGGTCTTTCTTCAAATTAATAACCATGATGGCTTTATTGTGTGGACATCTTAGACTTCAGAGCCAGTCAGACCTGAGATCAAATCCTTTTCCACAGTGACTTTGATTTGCAACTAGAGTCAAATGGCTTGTAGTAGATATATCTTAGGTTCAACCTTCCTTCTCTTCTCTACCTACATGTTAAGAGTCCCAGCAGCTGGAAACTAGTTGAAGGTCAGGGATGATTCAATCCATGTTGAGGATGTAATGCAAGTTGAGCCATCAGATGGCATTGTGGGGATTTAGAAAGTTACTAAAGAAAAAGAAAGATGAATTCCCCCCCCCCCCCCAAGAAATGCAAACCCAGAAGTTAGTCTGGAGAAGGATTGGAGAGAGGCAACAGTAATGAAAATGAGATAAGACATGCTAAGTGGACAGAAAGGAAGGAGAGAGCTTCTTCTCTCTCCTTGCTTCTTCCTTGCTGTCTTTATTACTGTCACAGTCCCTTTGCTCTCAAATAAAGGAAAAAAACAAGAACACAAATGACTGATTATATTTGGGTTGTGGACGGGACATCATGATTTTTAAATAAATATGTAGAAACACAATTTTGTGGACTCTCCAAGGCTTAATAAAGCCCATGGATTTCACTATATGTACTATTTTTCTTTTGTTTGTAACGGTCTCAGCTGGGATTTAAAGATATGAAAGTGTTTAGTCGACCATATTTTGTCTACATTAGTCCAAATGTGCAGATGTTCCTAAATCCTTTTCTGAAATTGTTTTGATATGTGCACATACTCTTGGCTACTAGATGGATGGTTCTGATTAGTTTGGTCAATTGAGTCAAATCATATTTTACTGACTGGCTTGTTTCTATCCTTCTTCCCTCACTTGCGTCTTTGATTATATTGCTGGTCAGGTTTACATTTAATCTTCATGTATTTTCCCTTAAATATGAGGCCCAGTCATTACAAAGCATAACATAATTTGCCCAACACAAAATAAGGACACAGCAGGGGTAGATTTGATATTTTCTAATTCTAGAGCAGCCATTTCCCCTCCACAATTACACATGCACGCACACGTAAGAAAAATAAAATAACCCACAATTCCCTTTGCTCTGAAGGACATGAAGGTATCTCTATTTCACAGGTAGGGAAACTACAATTCAAAGAGAGGAACTGGCCTTCTCTGATGTCACAGAGTATTAGGACACAGGGACCTCAAGGGAACAAATCATAAACCACATAATCGGAATCTGCTATTTAGAAGTAGCACCTAATTTATAGTTCCTCAACAATAGGAGCCTGATCTGGGGGCCCCAAGGAATGCAGTTCTTCCAACCATAAAAGCTTAAGGTGGATAGCTTCTGGCAAAAGAAGGACTAGAAAACTCATTCTCTAGCCGGTGGTCACCTCTGTGGTCCAAGCATAAAGTGGAATGACTATGAGGAAGGGAAAGAGATCAGAACAAGAAAGGCTGCTCCCTGAAGGCTAGCTCCTTTATGATTATTGGGAGAGAGAGAGAGAGAGAGAGAGAGAGAGAGAGAGAAGAGAGAGAGAGAGAGAGAGAGAGAGAGAGAGAGAGAGAGAGAGAGAGAGAGAAAATATAATCCAAGAAGCACCATCTATCTACAGATAATGAACTGGATGGGCCATCTGCCTAGACTAAGTGTTTTAGTTCACTCCTGGCTACTTCATATTAAATTGATACTTTTCTCCAGTGGCTAATATGAGGCAGAAAACTCCTTGATCAGGGACTATGTCATCTCTGCTATAACTTTGGCGCTCCAAAAAGAGCACAAGAAACATTTGTAAGATGCTAAATAGATGGTTAGGTATGACATTCCTTCAGCTTCAAAACTCCTTTCCCTTGCTGCGTTAAGTCTAAAAGGTCCAGTTTAAAGGTCAGAGCCTCAAAATATTCTTTCTCATTTCCCCATTAAATCAATCTATCTACTCCTTGAGAGTGTTGAGTACATGCCACTTGTACTAATAAGCTTGTTTTTTTAATTTTCTATTTGATCATTGCATTAGTTAAGTGATATGACACAGACCAACTGCTTTGCTGTAAGGTCCCAGACATTTCTAGTCATTTCCTAATCATCTTTATTTTACCTAGGATAATGTTTTTCACTTAGTAAAAAAGTTTGATAAATAAATAAATTCAAGTATGAATATGGCTATTACATGTGTTAGGTTGGCTCTAGGCAAAAGCTGATACAGTTATTTCTTCTTTCTTCTCAAAGATGTGGTACTGTGACCTTCTCTTTCCTCCTTGATCAGGGTTCTTCTGCTCTTTCCCCATCCAGGGATATTCTTAGGAGATCATCACAAATGAAATCATTTAAGATATAAAGGACCGCAAAATCCCAACGGAGTTTCATTTTAGCTTAGGAAAGGTATTAAGTTGAGGAATTATGAGGTCATTATGTGGAAAAGTGAATCAAGAAACAATGTTTCTCACTCAATGCGTGTGCATTTTTATCATGTTTACCCTGTAGGAGATGCAGGCATGGCTCAATATGATTAGACATGGGTCATTGGAATCCTGGGATTAGGATGAGTCTTAGCTCTGTCAGTTCAGTTGCCCTGGATCAAATAAAATGAAATCTCAGTTTCTGCATCCGTTTTAGGAACAGCAGAGCTCAGCATTGAACTTGGTGTTTTCCTTACTACTGCAGCAGGTTAGGCAAGAGAAAACTCACTCGGCGCTGTTGACATTTTGGTTGTATAATTCTGTTGTGGGGGCTCTTTTGCACTGCAGGATGTTTAGCTGCATCCCCAGCCTCTACTTACTATGTGCCAGTAATACCCCTTCCCCAAATTATGACAATTAAAGATGTCTATGTCCCTGGGAGGAGTTGGGGCAAAATCCTTCCTCCAGGCCCCGGTGAGGACACTGAGAAGCTGCCTCCCCTACTTTTGTTTAATTGAGAAGTAGATGGCACAGGCTGGTTAATTGAAGGAAAAACAATTTTGATATTCCCTGGTTCAGGAACTGTGCCAGAAATCTGGAAACTTTGAAGGTTTTTATTCACTATTTCTAGCATATCGGCTGAAGATAAAATTTAAAATTATTTTGGAATCCAGAGCTAGAACTGAAAACCAATAAGGGACAGTGAACTCACACAACTAAGCAGCTAAGGATTATCAGATATTTTATAAAGTGTTTTTTAAATATAAATCCAGGTGGTAATCTAAGAGTGTTAGCCATTTCATGCATCTGAACCTGGGCATAGGTAAGCAAAATATATGGGAACAGGTCATTATACTGAAAAAAGGAAGGTAGAGGGTGGGAGAAGAAAAGAAAAGATGAGAAAAAAAAGAAAGAAAAAAACAGTCAAGAGTTAACTTGAGCACATTAATACATGTCATTTACTGTTGGAAAAAAATAGACATATCCCACAAAACCCAAGTGCATAGTAACCGACATAAATATTTTTTTGTAAAAGTTCACTCCATCCTGGGGCTTACGTCTGTTTATGATTGATGACAACTACTTCTTGGCCTAGAGGACAATCTTCATTCACATCACTCAGCTGGGCTGGTTTTAATTGACTGAATATAACTCAAACTTTAGAATTGTATTAACCATGTAATGTCAACATTGGACTTGGCTGATGGGATGCCAATAGAGAGACAGCTACCTTCTTTTGAAACTTTCTCTGAAGGTGGATCATAACCAGAATCTTCTACTGATATTTTTCTTACTTTTTGTATCCTCTTTGTCTTCCATAGGATAAGATTATCCAAAGGCTAAATATATTTATCAATTATTTACTTTTATCCTTCACTCTATACTAATCAGAAAATATTTAATGTTAATTAGATACTGCCCACTGTAAGTATTTTGGTCTATGTATAGGGCACTGGAATTTATTGAGCAAACATAATTTCATTCTCACAATGATACAATCAAGCATTTTTTGTTTCCTCATACTCGCTACCACTACATTTTACAAGTGAAAAATACGAATCTTAGGGAATTTGACCTAAATCGCAAGCCAGTAAATGACAGAGCTGAGATTTTCATGCAAGTTCATTGGACTCCGAAGTGCATGATCTTTCTTATTATGCCACCAGATATTTTGATCTTAAATGTGACATAATTGCTTAGCAAAAAAAAAACTATAGCAAGTATTATCTGGAACATTTTCTTTTTTTCATTTATAGACCTATTTGGTAATAAAAACTTGTAAGAAAGTCTTCCATCAAAATTATTAACAGCTGCCAAAACCAGTTTGGCTCAGTGGATAGAGCGTCGGCCTGTGGACTGAAGGGTCCCGGGTTCAATTCCGGTCAAGGGCATGTACCTTGGTTGCGGGCACATCCCCAGTAGGGGTTGTGCAGGAGGCAGCTGATCGATATTTCTCTCTCATCGATGTTTCTAACTCTCTATCCCTCTTCCTTCCTCTCTGTAAAATATCAATAAAATATATTTTAAAAAATTATTAACAGCTAACATTTATCATACTTTTCTCTTTCCAAAACACTTGACAAATACTTATTCATTTAATCCTTATAACAACAACTAGTTAAGTGAACCAGTTAGGATAGGCTGGGCTGTGATGCAGTGAAAAATATACCCCTAATTTCCACTGTTTTCCACACAGAAGTGTGTTTGTTATTCATACCAAGTATGATGCAGGATAGGCAACTTTTCTAAATAGCTTTTTATGTGGCAATACAGAGGGGGAACAGCACTTCTACTTTGTGGCTATGCCATCAAGACTTATTTTTTCTTGATTACAACAGCAGAGGGAGAGAAAGTGTAGAGAATTCCCCTTTCTTCAAAAAGCCTCCCATTGGCAATGGCCATTGTCACAACTCATTGGATGAAATTTGTCACATGACCTCAGCCTAACTACACAAGAATCTGGGAAGTCATCTTATATTCCCAGAAGAGAGAAGAAAACCAGATATGGTAAACCTTGGTAATTTCTACTAGGGTAAGCTTGTACTCTTTTCTCCATTTTACATAACTCTGCCTTATGCTTTCCTGAAAGGTCTAGATCACACAGGACCAGAATGAATTCAGTCCTATTTGTAACCCTTCACAAGTAAGTGTATGCACCATAGTTATTTACTCTTTTCCATAGATCATTGGAGATGCACCTTCATAAATCTAACTTTCTTTGTCTTCCCTCTTCCTTCTTCTTCTTCCTTTTCACCCCAGGATTTCAAAACATCTTATCTCCATCATCTGTTTTCAGGCTGCCCAGCTAAGTTTAGCCTGGATCCTCACTTCTTTAGACTGGCTCATGGACAGTATAAATGAAACTCGAGTGCACTATTAATAATTTCTCAGAGCATAACATTGATGTGTCACTACCTTCAACAAAGTCTCCTGATCCAAGAGAGATTGGGGAATAGTAAATAGTGCAAAGAGAAGAAGAGCCCTATCTTCGCATGTACAAAAAGATAACTAAGTACAGTGATTTCAAGGAATTTGCCTGAGGTCTCAGAGCTGTTCGGTGTGGCAGGTGTGGGGGTAACTTTTATGAGCAGAGAGGAGGTGGGCGAGGAGGGCAATGACCTTTGCACTAAATCCTCTACAGCAATTCTGTGTTATGGGAGAAGAGATATAGTTCATCTTTGTACTCCTCAAAAGCACTTTATTTCATGGAAAACTGAAAAGACACCTTCTATTATCATACAAGATTTCCTTTCTTCAAGTTCCTGACATTCACATATACTAATCTCTACCTGGTGAGACAGCATCACCTATTCTCTCATTTTTTTTTCAACAAATATTTGTTGAACAATTTCTATATGCAGTATTTTAGATGCAAAGGATGCAGTGTCCACTAAAATAACTGTCCTTTCACTTTTTCCCAACAAAAATGCTGTCGAAAACATCTCTACAATCTCCAATTCAACTCTTCCTACTCTAATCCTATGCAAAGTCACTCATGGGGACGTGCAGCTGCTAGCAGACACTACCACTCTGCTTATCTCTATACTAGGACACCGCTGTTTCCCCGTCTGCAAAGGAATCCAGGAATTCCCCAACTTAACACAAAGGTAAGCACAATTACACTTACTTAAACTCAGGAGAGACATGCTTTTCTCATGAAGTCATGGAAAACCTGACATCATATTTAAACTTCATCCAACAGCAGTCAGGTTTCTAAAGTTGAGAACTGAAATGTCAAAGACAGGAAAAGGGTGTTCTCCCATAGCTCTTGTGCTCTGAGCTGGAGAAGACTCAGGAAGGTGTGTGTGTGTGTGTGTGTGTGTGTGTGTGTGTGTGTGAGAGAGAGAGAGAGAGAGAGAGACAGAGGGAGAGAGAGAGAGAGAGGAGAGGGAGGATGAAAGGGAGAGAGGAGGGGGAGGGGTGAGAGACTAGCACTAGGAACTTGGAAATTACAATATGACTGAGTTGATTGACTTCTCTTTAGGTGGTTTGGAAATTTTCTTAAAACATGTACAGAAGTAAAAGTTAACTGCAGGCATTAAGGTTTCTTTCTTTCTTTCCTTTTTTTGGGGGATGGATTCCCTTACATAGCGGTTTTTAAAAGCTGTCTGATCTCCACATTAGTAAAATATTTACAAGAAGGCTAGACAGCTTTTCTGGAAATGGAGCTTTAATTTCAAATTTTGAAATTTGCTAGGAAGTAGACTTTAAGAAATCCCCCCTCCCTAAATTAAGGAGTTCATCTATTGGTGAGTAGTATAACTTTATCTCATTACTTCACATCAATAAAAAGAAACAAGGTAGCAAATTAAGGCCTTTGAGAAATTAATAGTTTTAAAATGTGTCCCTTATTTACACATTCTTTTTCTCATTGAGACAATTTCTCTTTCCTCCTCTTCCTGACTATTCACTTATGCATCCCATGAGTTTAGAAAATTTTTATTGAGCATCTTCTATGTGTCAAGTGCTGCTATGCCCTAGAATAAGGTTTGTAAGTAGTTTATGATTTTATTAAAGAGCAGGCTATGAAGCTACAAGTGCTGTGAAGTGTGATGTGGGGTCATGATGAATTGAGAGAGGGGACCCTGTCTAACTCTGCTTAGGAATCAGAGGAACGAGGTTTACAGAAGTGCAATTCATACCTTGTTTTGCAGGAGGGATAGGTTCTCGGGTGGACAGATCATGTGGGCACTTCAGGCAACTGACATGTCTGTACAAGTTCATGGATTCAGAGAGAGCAGTGTGGCTGGAACGCAGGGCAGTTCACGGGAGCTGCCCTGGGAGGTGAAGCCATGGAGAGAACAATTGTGAAGAGCATAACAAGCCATATAATGATGGTTTTACCTGTGATCTAAGTGTGCATTTTGGCCTGTCTTCCAAACTATAAAATTAAAGCAATATAAGCTAGGGATGTTTGAAGATATGAGAAATGAATGTGGTGTGTCCACATAGCTCTCAAATGGCACACTAAGTGAGTGATAAGCTTTGTGGCTTCCCAGAGTGTTTCTGTCAGTTCATTAGTGAAAGGATTTGCTGAACTATATTGAGCAATTCCTCAAGACCCTGCACAGAATCAGAAGTTGAAGAAGTGAGCTAAAAAATATCCAGTAAGTTTTATTCAAGGCAATGCATTATTGATCACCAAGGATATGCAAACCAGTGTGCTAGGAATAGGAGTACAAAGATAAATAAGACACTGTCTCTACCTTCAGAAATCTCAGAACCCAAAGCACAGAATGGAGATGGAATGGTGCTAATTTCTTCAATTACTCCATTTGTTGAGTTCATATTATATGAGACTCACTGAGTTTCAAGCAGGGAAGAACACATTTACACCTGTCTTCAAGAAGCTTGTAGTGTACCCCTAAATAATGTATAAAAACAATAGAAATATGAGGAGAATTATAGGCAAAAGCGATTTGTAAGAATTTCCTTCAGGGTAATTTGGATGGAGGACAGACAAGCTATTTACTGAGCATTCCTTATAAAGTCAAGAGTTTTACAAATACAATTCCGTACCTTCACAACTCCATTTTATGACTGAGGAAATACCTTTAAAACGTGTAAAGTAACCTGTCTAGGAAGAACCACCACTACAGGCTAGGGCTTGAACTAGAAATGTGTGGTTACTATTCATGCTTCCCCAACTCTATCTGGGCTACGTGATATTAGAGAAAGACATGACATTCGATAAAACCTGATTCTGACATTGTCATAAAGACAGCCTTATGTAAGAAACTTGGTTCTTCTAGAACAGTGGTTCTCACTGTTTTAAAAGAAGCTAATCAGTCAGCCTCATTGTCCAAGGAGGTCAAACTCAGATAAAAACAGCAATGGAAACTCTCAGACTCAGTATGTTCGGATGGTCTTATGTGCAGACATGACAGTACCATGGCATGTAATGTGTATGCATCCTTTCTGGCTTGCTTGAAATCACCTGGTACCATCTATATGGCAGGAACCAGTTTGCAATTATTCCTATTTGTATTTTAAATATTAATAATGATGTTGGATGAATTAATATTAGCCCATGCACATTGTTCCTTGTCAGGGAATACGTTAACAGAAACCTCCAGTACTCTAAGTACGGCTTTGTTTGAGAAGACTTATCATAAGTCTCTGATAATGAAGATGTTAAGATCTGAAAGCTTACCAGTGGCAGGACAGAGTGTACATGACTTTAGTTTGAAGGCCTGCCACTTGAAATGTGGATGGAGCCATGAGGGTCCTTATCCAAAGAATAAACTTGAGATTGCAAATAATGCCTAACCTGGCAGTTCCCTTGTGGGGACTCCGGTAATGGGGCCCAGCTGCCAGCATGATGCTCTGTTTAGTTGTAAGGGAAAATAACATTTCTTCTTGATATGCTGAGTTAAAATCTACGGCTGAATGCCATTTGTTTTTGTACTTTACAACAATTCAAACCAGATTATTTTATACCGAAGCCACAGAAAAACAATCTCTGCTGCCAGCCCCCCTCTCCTCCCTCCTGGCAGATCAGCTCTTTTGTTCTCCAAATACAGGTTGCAAATGGGAGCTGCGCTCTGAATGTTTCTAACTGAGGCTGCTTGATGAAAAGCTTCCATAACTGAGCCTGATGTGTTAGGGGTGCTTTTAATCAGTGTGCTGGATTTTAACTAACCCTGGTTTGCCCCCTCTCCCAGAAGTTCAGGTGCAAGGGGTTATGTATATGTGCAGGCTGAAAAAAGGATGAAGAATGCAAAGAGATTTGTGCTGGGAGACAAGACTGGATTCTTTCTTGTTTCTGTTATTCTAAAGTGGTTGCCCATATGCAAAATAAGGAGATTTGAGGATGAAGGACTTCCCATCTACTGGTCCACACAGGGTCCTGTGAATATATGCAGACAGGGTTTTAATTGAAGCTTATCTACA
Organism: Corynorhinus townsendii; assembly: GCA_026230045.1. Classification (NCBI taxonomy): domain Eukaryota; kingdom Metazoa; phylum Chordata; class Mammalia; order Chiroptera; family Vespertilionidae; genus Corynorhinus; species Corynorhinus townsendii. Next base: position 166,873,242 of record JAPDVU010000005.1, on the reverse strand, counting down.
TATGCTTCTTATTAATCACTGAAGTCAAAGGTTAATGGTATAGTCTGTAAATTCTGCTTGTATTTTTAGAATTCATGAAGTGAAATCTAGACAGCTATAGTTAAATGGGTTTCTGATTATCTAGTCTCAATGTTCTCATTTTTAGAACAAAAGGATGGACCTATGAGTCTAGGTAGAGATTCTATAGGTTCCAGGAAAAAGTTCCAATTCCCTGGCTTGGCACTCAGATCCCTCCACAATCTGGCCACTTGACAGTCCTCCAGATGTACCTCCCTCAAGACCCTCTGCACATTCCCATGGCCTCAGTCTTGACCCCAGGAAACTGTCCTCTTTTATGTTTTTGTGCCTTCTGATAAGTTACTGCCTCTGCTCAGAATGTCCTTACTTCCATCATTAAGCCAGAATAACAGATAGCATATTCTGTAGACAACGGAATTTTCTTAAGTAAATTCCATGGAACCTGTGTCATAATTTTTTATTATCACGGGCATATGTTATTAGGAGAAGGATAAAAGCTAAGTCTCAATGAACAAGAAACTAGGAAGAATGATGTTTATTCTATCAATCCCTTGAAAAACCATAAGACAGATAAGTATAATAAAGGTTCTGAGAATTCCTGAGAAAAATAAATACTTTTAGCCTGCATTTTCCAAATGCACATGATGATAAATTCCTTCTCCTACAGAAGAAGAAATTTATCTTGAGATCACAGTAAGGAACACCTACCTGTTCATGCTAATATAGAACACATGTCACAGGCAGATTATAAATTTTCATGGAATTATGATACACATTCTTAACAATACACATTATTTTATTTTGCGTTAATTGTAGTTGTAGCATGAAATTATAGTAAATAATAGAGACCATCATGTACCCTTTTTCTAATTTCCCCCAATCATCATTGTGCAAAGCTATAGGACAATATCTCAGCCAAATAATGAGATTGATACAGTAAAGATATAGAATAGATCTACTACTTCCTCCTTAACCCCTGACAACCACTAATCTGTTCTCTATTTCTAGAGTTTCATCATTTCAAAAAGTTATATGAATTTAAAAATACTGTATGTAATCTTTTGAGGTTGGCATTTGTTTGTTTGTTTGTGTTTTTTTACTGGGTATAATTCAGCTATATTCAGATTGATACTGCATGTATCAATTTGTTCCTTTCTACTGCCAACTAGTATTCAATAATACACATTGTTTAGGCATTCACTTATTGAGGGACATTTGGGTTGTTTACAGTTTTAGGCTGAGTTAAACTACTATAAACATTATACAGGTTTTTGTGTGAATATAAATCTTTATTTCCCTGGGTTTAATGTCCAGAAGTGTAATAGCTACGTCATACGGTAGTTGAATGTTTAGTTTTTTGTTTTTGCTATCAAGAAAACTGCCTAAATTTTCCACAGTGACTATACCACTTCACATTTTCAACTACAACCTATGACTGATTCAATTTCTCCATATCCTATCTAGCATTTGATATCACTATTTGTTAAGCTATGCTTATAGGTGCTTAGTTGATATCTAATTGTGGTTTTACTTTGCATTTCCCTAATTGCTAATGATTTTAAAATTTGTTCATATACTTATTTTCCTTCCAAATATCTATTTTAAAATATAAAATGTCTCTTCATTACTTTTGTCCCTGTTCTAATTGGACTTTTTCATTTCTTATTGTTGAGGTTTGAGAGTTCATTATATATTCTAGATGTACCGTTGAATATGTAGCTTGCATTATATATTTCCCATTCTGTATCTTTCTTTTTTCTGACTTATGCATTTGTTTTTTCTGTTTATTACTTCACTAGAGGCCCAGTGCATGAAAATTCATGCACTGGAAGGGGGGTCCCTCTGCCCGCCCTGCCCCCTCTCACAGTCTGGGAGCCCTTAGGGGCAGGAGGCAACTGGGCAATCAGGGGAAGGCAATGCCCCCATTACACCTCTGCTGCTCCATTGCCGGCAGCGCAGGCCTCGGCCTGCCCTGTTTACCTGAGCCTCGGGCAGCCCTGGGTGGCTGGGAGTCTGAGGGGACTGGGCACTGCCATCTTGTGGCTGTGGGAGCCGCCATCTTTGAGGGCGTGGCAGTCAATTAGCATATTCCCTCCTTATTAGATAGGATTCTACTGGCTAGTACTTCTAGCATTGACAGAGCAATTATCCTTGCCTTGTTCCTAATTGCAAGGGGAAAAGTCTTCCGTCTTTCAGCATTAAGTATACTGATAGCTGTAGATTTCTTATTAGATATGTTTTATAAGGTTGAGAAAGTTCTCTATTTCAAATTTTTGAGATTTAAAAAAAAATCATGAATCAGTTTTGAGTTATGTCAAATGTTTTTTCTGCATTATTGATATGATTGTGTGATTTTTTGGTGCAAACCATTAGCATGGTAGATTACATTGATAGATTTATAAAGATTGTCTCCTGTTCTTTTTTAAAGATTGTATAGTTTTACATTTTATATTAAAATCCAAGATCCATTTTAAGTTAATGTTTGTACAAGGTGTAAGACTTCGATTGGGGTGTATTTGTTACCTCTAGACCTCCATTTGCACAACATAGTTTGTTAAAAAATCTATCTTTCCTTCACAGAGGGCAATATTAGCTGCATAAAATCAATGGGAATGTACCCTCCTATTTTATTGTCTTAACTGAAGGACTTACATGTATGCATATAAGCACAATCAATAGACGCAAGACACTGGGGCGGGGGGCGGGGGTTAGAGGAGGCTAGGGGGAGGTTAATGGGTGGGGGGAAGGAGACATATGTACTACTATTTGTAATACCTTAAACAATAAATAAATACATTAATTAAAAAATAAAAATAAATTTAAAAAAGAGATTATGTAGACTTTGTGTTATTTCTTCCTTAAATGTTTGGTAGAATTCTCCAGGGAAACTAAATGAGTTCCCCTTCATCATATGGAAGGGCAGTTACAGATTATCTGAAATGTACACAATGTATTTTGGTGGTAATGGATCCCCATCTTTGAGTGAGTCCAAGCAGGAGCTGGATTCATGTCAAGTTGCTGACAAATATGCAGAGGTTTGGTAGATATGACCCCAAAGCCTGTCTAACTCTTACAGTCTTTCATGAAGGCTCTACCATGTGCCAGCCATGTGATATTGGGCTCATTACTTCTTTCTAAACTTATCTTTTCTATAGAATGGGGATAATAATACTGTCTCATAAGATGATTGTGAGGATAAGATCAGATAGTGGTTTAAAATATTTAGCACCATGTCTGCCATGTAAAGGCACTGAATAAATATTAGCAATGAGAATGATAATAATAATATTGTGGTTTCCAAAAGTACTACAGGATCTTTGAAGGGTTTAAGTTATTGTTGTAGAGAAAGTAGGTTAAGGAAGTGATTCATAGAGTCTTAACAAAGATCTATATAAGTAAGGAAAATGTTACTATACTCAACCTATTCATGAATATATATATTTTTAGAACTGACCTAAACTTATCGATACTTGAGATGTCTTGTGTTTGGGATATATCCTACATAAAGCAAGTGTACAATGAATGCTACTCATTTATAGGCATTCAGTTATATGCTAATTCAAGTATTTCAAACTTTGTCCATCATGTGAATCGACCAGTTTCCACCTTCACATTCTGTTTGATCTTTGACAAATCTCTTAAAATTTCTAGATTCCAACTTCCTCTTGTACAAAATAAGATTTAGAGAAACTCATCTCCAAAATAGGACCTAGTTCTGGGATTTGGTTATTTTCCATTTTGAAATGAATCTAACTTAAAGGGGTCAGAAAAACCCTTTGCATTGCTCCATTGGCCAGTCTCTTTTCTCCCCATTGTCTGTCTCAGTCTACCAATCAGAGGACTTCACATTATCAGGCCAATGGAAGACTGTTCTCCAGTCAGATTTCATTCTAAGTTTGTTTCTGTTTTATAAGTAATGGTGCCACGGACCCCTGCCATCTCTGCTAGTTTTATTTTCTTAGATGAATTAGCTATTCCCAGCATTTCTTCTTGCAAAATTCTTGACCTTATGGGGAAGAAGTTAGTATTGCTTATTTCACTTTTCTCTTGAGTGGAAAAGCCTTTGGGGATTATGGCTGGTTCCAAATAGACACTTTCACAGTTAGATCACTTTTAATGTGGAAATATTTTCCAGACAATCTGTTTGAACATTTCCATCCATGTAAGCACTATAGGCATCAAGGAGGCAACTGCTTCCTACAAGACATCTATAAGAAGTCATAGCCTTCCAATAACTATGGCGGATTCCCAGTTATAAAAGCTTATTTCAACCAACTGTATATATTAATGCCTATATGTTAATAAGGCATTGAATAAATATTAGCAGTGAGAATGATAATAATAATAATACTGTGGTTTCCAAAAGTACTGCAGGATCTTTGAAGAGTTTAAGTTATTGTCGTAGAGAAAATAGGTTGAGGAAGTGATTCATAGTGTCTTAAAAAGATCTATATAAGTAATGAAAATGTTACTATACTCAACCTATTCATGAAACTTTTTTAAGAACAAACCTGAATTAACATCAATACTTGAATAAAACTTTACTTCTATTGCTTCTCATTTAGTTGACAGCATCAATGTTTCCTAGCAACTCAATCCAAAAATCTCTTATACTCTCTCATTCTTCATAATCAATTGGTCTCCATGTCCAGTCCATTCTACTTACTCAGTTTTTCTTATATTAAGTTCCTCTTCATTATTAATACTCCCTGTAGACTAGATTATTGCTGGGACTATTGTACAAGCCTGGAATTCAGTCTCTGGACTTCATTATTCAATCTCACTATGTTCTTCAACATCCTTCACACTGCTTCACCAAGCCATCATTTTCAGTTATAAATCTGGGCACAGTCATTCTTTGTGCTGAGTGTTTCAAAAGATTCCCATCACATACAGGACAAAGTTAAAATTCCATGTGCAGCATGCAGAGTTTCTCATAATCCAACCTGTTTCCTTTGTTAATTTTATTTCTCATGTAAGAACCCCTTTGCACCAAAAATGCAAAGCACTGAACCACTTGGCATTTTATAAATATGTCCTACTCTTTCATTCTTTTGTAATTCTACTCATTTTGCTGTATGACCCTTCCCTCAAAATCCTACGCAGAGCCAACTCATACCATTTTACCAGGAAGAATCACTAACTATAAGCTTTTTGGGAATACCTTCCTTGATTACCTGGGCAATTTTTTTCCTATGTGCTGATAGTGCTTTTATAAATGTTTGGTATTATGTTTATTTGATCATTTTTGCTTAAAGGCTATGGGCACTAGAAGGAAATAAACAATCTTCTTTCCTCTTTTTATGCACAGATATGATTGTATGTTAATGTTTTAAGAAACTTAGTAAGTACATAACTCTTTGTGAACAACTAGCTGTCTCTCATTCGGAGATGAGAGCATTTGAGAGGAGAAACTCTGGCCCATTAAGAAGGCAAAAGCCCATGACTGGGGTCATTGTTGATGGCTGGGCTGTAAAACTGCAAGGGGTTTTATAAAAGATTCAGTTGAAGGTTGATCCCATGCTAGCTGTGGACTGAGGTTGTTCATAAACCTTGCTCCTGTGAGAGTCTTGACTGGAAAAGTCATGCCTATATTTGTAACACTTATCATTCTGCTCTATTTCTGACCCTGGGAGGACTATTTGGCCTGAAATATATATGCAGAAGAAGACAGACCCAGAGTCAATCACCCTTCTATGCCTGGAATTTCAGGCGTAGCAAATAATATTAAACTTCACTGGATTCTTAACTGAGGTCATTGGGAGCCTAGGGCCTTTGATCACTCACACTGGGAGGAAGAGCCCAAGTAACCAGAGCCCAGACACTGATCTCCTTCCATGTGGTGGCAGCACCACTAGACACTGTATCTTGATGAAGAGTATAAGCAACTTGGTTGGTTGTACCCTTGTGAGGATGACATCATAAAGGGACAATGAGCAACAGAACCAAGAAGAATAAAGTAGGGTACATTCTAAAAGTTCACTCACCAGCAAAGGATATGACACTTGAAAAAAAAAGAAGAGAACTTTTCAGGCATCCTCGTGGAGGAGGTTTATAATGTGTCTCCTGGTTCTCTTGTTTCAATACTTGGCAGAATGGGAAGCACTGTTAAGACCTCTCCCATCTTTCCACTCCTCTGTCCTTTCTTTGTTTTCATTCCTGCACCACAAGATTTTGATAATGTTTCAAGTGATAACTCACACCCCATCTTTTCTATGGGGCTTCTCTGACAATCTTCTATGACACCTAGTCCTCATCATGCCCTTGCCTGGTGCAGAGACCAAGTATGTGGCATCACCCATCGACCACTTCCTCCATTGCTAATTAGATCAAACTCTCAGTATCTCCAAAACTCTGTCCCAGGTTTCTATGAAATAGCACAGAGACTCCAAATCTCACAAAGGTAAAAAAAAAGGCTTATGTTAGATTCTTCTCTGGTGTTTGCTATGCTAGAGAGTGCCAAAGTAAAAACAGAGCTTGGTGCCTGTTAAATGTGGAAAGACAGATTTTATTCAGATGACTGTAGTAGAGGAGGGAGACTACAGTGTAGACTGAGCTCAACTCCCAGTCAAAGAAAGTGTTTTCAAAGGGATAACAGATGAGGAACAAATGGGACATGGAGAAGTGAAAAGGGGGAACCAAAAAGGGACTGGGAGAGGCGGGTTGTGGTAATAGAAAATAAGGAAGGGGTCAATGGAGAATACTGAAAATGGTTTGGGAGGTGGGTTGGGACAATGTACGTTTTGAGACTTGGCAGCCTTGCGTCTTCTTGAGCAGCCTCAGCACTGGGGCTGGGGTTATCTTTAGGGACACAGCTTAGTGCAGGTGGAAGCCAAACATTTGGTATAATATCTTAACACAGTGTTTGGGCAACTCCTTTGTGTCACATGAAAATTCACAGAAGAAAGAACTGAAAATACAGAAGGAGTAAGAGAGTATGGTAGATAATAAGACTCCCAGATAGGACCAACTCCTAGAATCCCTGGAACCTGTAAATATGTTATCTTACTGGGAAAAAGGGACTTTGTAGATGTGATTAAGTTAAAGACTTTGAGATGAGTAGATTGTCTGCGATTATCTGGTTAGGTCTTATAATAGGGAGTTAGAGAAAGATATACCATGACAGAGGCAGAGGTGAGAGAGAGAGATTAAGAGGTGAGAGAGATCTGAAGATGCCGCTGAGCTTCAAGATGGGCAAGAGGCCAAAGCCAAGGCATAAGGGTAGCCTCTAGAAGTTGGATCAGGCAAAGAGATGGACTCTCCCCTAGAGCCTACAGAAGAACCCTGCTAACACCCAGATTTTAGCCCTTTAAGACCCATTTTGAACTTAGGACATCCAGAACAGTCCAACGATTAAGCTGGTTTATTTTAAGCCACTAAAAGTGCTGGTGTTTGCAGTCATTCATTACAACAGCTAAAGGACAGCACAGGACAATAACAATGGCCCTCAAGCTGCCCCTTTCACCATTCCTCCCTGGCCCTGGCACCACATCCAAGGCCTGTGACATCCAGGGCATGGGAGGAAAGTGTGTGCACTGGAACTTATTCCCAGAAGCACAATTTCTTGGTAGGGCAGGAACATGGTTGATATTCATTTCCCCAGGAACGTCTTAACATTTGCTGTGTTGCTTTTGATATTAATACTAACAATCTTAATGCAATCATCATTTTATTATTTGATTGCATTTCCTTAGTGAATCAATGACTCCCCAGCTAATTGACATTTAAAGAGAGAGTACATGCTCCCTACATCAAAGAGGAAAAGGTTGGGGTGATTAGCAAATGAGGAGAAAACTAATTTCTAAGCTATTTCAGTCCTCTTTTCACAACTGCCAATAATCTCTATTCCAAAAGCAATATTGGCTGGTGCTCTGGAAGAATGTGCTAGTATTTTCAGACAGGCTGCAAACTACCAGCAAAGTTTACTGAGTAGCCTTGTTACGAAAGCCACAGAGATGATGATTCTTTTCCTCTGAGAAATCCTACGTTTCCCTTCATTGTTACTTCTTGTCTCTGCTGGACAAGATACAGGGGTCGATTCTGAGCAAGGAGAAACACAGCGCTGAATAATTTATCAGCTTCCCTGGGTACCACTCCTGTTCCCACCAGATCATTCTTTCACAGTGTTGTAAATGAGGTACAGACTCGGGTGTTCAGGAAGATGTCAGGGTGCAAATAATGACCGTGATAATTATAGCTGCTGGGGAAAAGAAGGCATCTCCTGTGTCAGGAACTGTGCTGGGCATTTTGCACTTATTTCATTTATTTCACCTGAGTTTTCATGGATTCAGTCTGACATTTGGTTAGTGCTGTTTGCATTATCGGTTGTAGTTACAATTGGGCTTGGAAAGTCAGAAGCTCAGGTTCCTAACAGCTGGTAGGATTTTGGGAGAATACTGGCCACTTCTGCTCTCTTTTCCCTAAGAACCAGGCTGATTCCCTTGTTACAGAGACAGGCACCAGGCGAGTGTGCTGCACTGGGCTTATAGCAAGAATGAGGCCAGATGTTTCCTAAAGAGCACGTGTGCAAACTAATAGCTTGAAACACCAGCTGGAACACTAACAATTAGACTGATTAAACACATACAGTGTGAACTCTGGAATCAGACTATCTAATTGGGCCCTGTCTTCATCAGTTCACTCATGCATTCATTTACGAGCAAATCTTTATCAGCATCTGTAAGCACGCCTCTGAGCATTTGGACTCCCATGTACAAAACAAAGTAGTTTCTTTCATGAAGTTTATATTCTAGTGAAAGAAACAGATTGAAGCAGAAGCAGCAACACCAACAAAATCCAATTCTAGAATACATCTCAGATGGTGATAAGTACGTGGAAAAACAAAGCAGGGAAGGAGAGGAGAACGGATGGGCACATCAGAGAAGGCTTCTCTGAGGCCATGGTGATTGAGTGGAGACCTGAATAGAGTAAAGACAGCAGGCCAAGCTTCTCTCTGGGAGAAGAGACTTCCAAGCTGAGAAGCAGCAAACACAGAGGCAGCCCTGACATAGGCAAGTGTCTAAGGCCAGTGGCTTAAGCCCAGATTCCCTCAGAAGTGATTCCATGAAGGAAATGCTCTCAGGAGGAAGCTCTAAGGCAGGGGTGGGGAACCTTTGCTCTGCCAAGGGCCATTTGGGTATTTCTAACATCATTCCCTTAATATAATTCACTTAATATTAATTTATGCTGCTATGAAAAAAAGCCCCTAGCTTTATTGAATTTCTAGTCCTGTCTGCGGTTGCCTTGCCAGTGCCAGAACAAATGAATTCTCCGGACTTATATGGCCCGTGGGCCCAATGTTCCTCACCCCTGCTCTAAGGGAATAGGGGATATAGAGGTGAGAATTTAGGCCAGATCCTGGCCTTCGCCTGATCTTTCCTGGAGATCAGACTACACTCTAGAGAGCCAAGGAGGAAGGCAAGTTCCCTGGACTCTGTCATGATAGGCTAGAGGGTTTATCCAGGCATGCAAGGGCAGTGCTTTAAAAAAGGTTGCAGGGGTCAGCCATGACGGGGTATGGCTCCTGGAGATGGGTGGATGAGCTCAGAGAACCAGCAGGGCGATCCCAGGTGATCTGGGTGGAACACCACTGTGTCTTTTGGACCCAGTATAGGGACCCCAGTGAGGAAGAGCAGAGGGGTAGAAACCTGTGCGAGGAGGTGGCCAGGGGCCAGATCATAGAAGGACTTTGGACTTTTATTTTATTGGTAATGGGAAGGCTCTGAGATATTTTGGGCAAGGCAGTGGCATGATCTAATTTACATTTTAAAAGTATCAATAAAGCTTTTATTTGAATCTTAGAGGAATAAAAGCAGAAGCACCAAGATGTGTTAGGAAGCTATTGTAGAATTCTGGAGGGATTATCTAGGATCTGCACTGTCCAACACAGAAGCCACTGGCCAGATGTGGATACTGAGCACTTGGAATATGGCTCATTCAAGTTGGGATGTGCTACAAGTATAAAGTAGGCATTAGCCTTCAAAGGCTTAGTAGGAAATCAAGAATGTAAAGTACCTCACTAATATTTATATTGTATTGATCAGATGCTTCAATGATAACATTTTGCTCAAATAAATATTATCAAATCCTATATAATAAAAGCCTAATATGCTAAGTGTCCAGTCGTCTGTTCAACCAATCAAAGAGTAATATGCTAATGATATGCTAAGGCTGCTCAACCACTCACTATGGCATGCACTGACCACCAGGGGACAGATAGTCGACCAGTCGACCAGTTGCTATGGTGTGCACTGACCATAAGGGGGCAGATGCACTGACCATAAGGGGGCAGACACTCTGACTAGGTAGGTTAGATTGCTGCTGGGGCCCGGCCAATCAGGACTGAGCAAGATGGGCGGACATGCCCTGGAGCCCTCCCACGGCCCCTCCCCGGCTGGCCAACCTCCCGCATCCCTCCCAGGCCCCCAATTGTGCACTGGTGGGATCCCTCAGCCTGGCCTGCACCCTCTCGCAATCCAGGACCCCTTGGGGGATGTCAGAGAGCCAGTTTCAGCTGATCCCTCAGGCCAGGCTGAGTGACCCCCTTGGTGCATGAGTTCATGTCCCAGGCCTCTAGTAGGTTAGTAAAATATGTTATTCAGCAGTTTCTTTTTACTAGTTTAATGTGGCTACTGGAACATTTTAAATTACATGTGCAGCTCATGGTATGTTTCTATTGGCCACCCAGTTTAGATTTACATGGTAAAAAGTGCTTGGCTTGTGTATATATTATGAGAGTAAAGAGGTTAAGATTTAATGCTGATAGTATGCAGGGTGTAAAAGGTAACCCACTTGAATGATGGTGACATTTTCTAAGATGAGAATCACTGGAGATGGGGGAAGCACACTGGGAGGAATGGGAAATGGGAAATGGAATTTGGCTTTACAAGTTGGAGATGTCTAAAGGGCCTTGAAATCAAGGTGATGACTGGGTGGTTAGATATGAGTGTGGAGTTCTCTGGAGAGATCCAGGATGGAGATTTAAGGTTAAGGATGTTTAATATACACATAGTTTTAAAACCTATTGCACTGGGTGCCATCACCTAAGGAGTGAGCATAGGAAGAGGTTTAGTGACCAAACCCTGGAGTAGTCGATCTTTTGGAAAATTAGGAAATAGAGATCTTAAAAAATGAATCTTGCTAGTTGTTTGAACATGGTCAACTCCTTTGTTTAAGTCTTTATTTCATTACTTATAAAAAGGGGCTAATAATAGTACAAACTTCATAGAGTAGATATAAAAAGTAACAGGGCTAATATGTATCTATACTCAGCACAATGTCAGGCAAAAAGAACCCGGTATCCAGAATATAATTCCTACATAGAGCTCACATGGTTAATTACAGTGAAAACCAAAATCCAAGATTCTCACTGTGCAGTATTAAACACTGTCACCTCCTTTCACCTCTCAGAATGGGGCATGTGTAAGGGACAGAATTTTTAGGAGAAAACCCCTTTCACAGAAGTGAACTTTGAGGAGTTCTATCTTAAGCCTTTTGAATTGACCACTCTCCCTCTTGAGCTGGGGTGTGGTCTGAATTCAGGCTCTGAGCATTCATGGCTTTATCCTGTGCCTTCATTCCACAGGGGACAAAATCCAGGCTGGTTGCCTTTACGGAAAGCATTTGTTTGCCTAGAGAGGTCTTTTCCCTTTGAACTGCTCTGGGGACTGTCCACATGTCAGAGAAAGCTGGTCAAAACAGTAAATGAGAACCCTGACAAGGATTTTCAAAATTGCATGCAGATGTCTCTGTTTTAGAGAATTGGAAACAATCTTTTTCTGGATTGTGGCAGTAACAGGGGACAGACAAAACAACACTTTGCGAGAAGCCTGCCCGTGGGGACTGATAGCAGTGTGGGAGATTGCAGAGCCCGGGCCAATGTGTGCTGAGGCCGTGGACCGTGGAACCCGTGTTCTAATGCAAACCACCAGTCTCTAGGGCCTATACCCTTGGTCTGAGCCCTGAGGTGAGAATGGGAAAATGGGGAAGGCAGGGGGCCAGAAGCAAGGCCCGAGCTGGACATGCTGCTTTTTTGGCTCAGTTTCCATTTGCCCAAACTTGTCTTCTGAATCCAGACCAGTAGAATACAGCAATTCACATGTTCACAGCACTGTCCCACGTGTAAATGTTTTCCACATTTATCATCAGAGTTGCTCATGTTACCATCTCAGTGTAGTGCATAGATAGCCAGGGCTCAGCAACAGACCTAGAGATGGGGTTTTAATTTAGACCCTCTGGTTCTAAAACCCTTGACACAAACCAAGCCACAAGAACTGGGGAGCCCTTCAGCCACTTCCTTGCTTCCCTGAAATTTTAACTTTCTCCACAGTTTGCCTTTTAGACCTCAACCTCCCACTCAGTGGCGAACTGGTACTTGTGCAAGAGGCTCTGGTCCTTATTTCTGAGTTATAAAGTGGGAAAATAAGAGACTCAAAAGCTCAGGGTCAAGCAGGTAGCCAGATATTGGAGTCAATATATAAAATCTAATTATTTCAATATTGAAAGGGCTTTCTAATCTCATTCCCTAATGAAGCATGATTCTTAAGCTACACCCCCAAACAAGGAGAGTCTCAGTCAGAGATTGAAACGTTGTTGATTTTGAATAAAGCTCAAGTGTCTAAACTTATCATCTGAGAAGAGTTGATTATACCATCGTGACTCTGTTATTGATAGGATGGCATTAGCCAATGTGTTTCACTAGTTGGCTTCATATCAGGGTGCCAAACATCATCGCATCTATACAAAACAAGGAGGTAAATGAAGAGACTGCTTTGAGGACATTCATGACTTGCCCTGTGCTTTCCATTCCACAGGGATCAGGAATCCAGGCTGGCTGCCCTTATGGGAAGCATTTGATCAGTCCAAAAGATCTAGAAACAGTGTTTTAATGGTCAAATAAGCCACATAGTCTGTCCTCTGGGGCAATTACAGCATATCTTATCCAATATAATAAAAGGCTAATATGCAAATCGACCAAACGACAGAATGACCACTCAATGCAGGAGCTGCCCCCTGGTGGTCAGTGTGCTCCCACAGGGGGAGCACTGCTCAGCCAGAAGCAGGGTTCAAGGCTGGCGCGTGTAGTGGCGGTGGCGGGAGCCTCTCCCACCTCCATGGTAGCACTAAGGATGTCTGACTGCTGGCTTAGGCCCACTCCCCAGGGGAGTTGGACATCCCCCAAGGGCTCCTGGACTGCGAGAGGGCACAGGGCAGGCTGAGGGACACGCTCCCCCCAAGTGCACAAATTTTGTGCACCAGGCCTATAGTATTATCATAATAAAGGCTTTCCTCACTTAAAAAGTAGCATCCAAGATGGTTAGACTTGGTTTAACCTTGGTTTTTCCAAATGTATTTAGTATCATTACTTTTTTTAAAAAAAATACCTGTTAACATTCCATGGAAGTAATACTCTCAAGAAGTCATCTGGGGTAACTACATAATGGATAGTGGAAAAGCCTTTTCTAGGTTTGTCAAGAGACAAAAAATTCTAAGGACCTCATATGAATATTTTCAAACATGTCTTTAGCCAGCCACCAAAGCCCAGGAAGCTCAAACATTGAGGCTACAACTGTGGAGAAGAGTGACTATTCTCCATATCGCTCAGGCAAATCCAATAGTATTCCCACTAGAAATTGCAAAGATTTTAATTTCAAATTGCAAATGATTCACGTCAACATCCCACAACACCTCTAAGGGAGGGATGATACTGAGGCTTAGTACTGAGTCTTAAGAACTGGACGTGGGCGAATGTGTCTTTCTATCTTGCATCTCATTGCTCTGCATCTTTGTCTGTCCCTACCAGCTGGGCACGATTAAATCTCAGATGGTGACAGGCGATGGGTGAAACAATTACTGGTACATGATTATTCTGAGAACTGGATGGGTGGGATAAGAAGGGCAAATTGGTGTGGTGTGGAAACTGTGTTTTGTCCAGCAGAAGTCTGGGCTGATGAAGGCATTTATGGATTTCAAAATGCCAGATGGGACACACAGGCAGATGGAGTGTTTGGTCTTTGTGGTTGGGGCTGCAGTGTGAGACCTCCCAAGTACCGAGGACAAGTGAGGATGGTATTATCCTTTACTTTACATCAAGCCATTCACTGCCAGCTTATAACATCCAAGGACAGGAGAGGTGTCCTCACTCAAGGTCAAAACTGAAATCAGTCAACTTCCAAGTTCCAATGAAAAGAGAACCAGAACTGGGCTTAGAAGATCTGGGCTCTACTTTTTTTACTAGCTTGTCTATGACTTTGGTCAATGGCAGATGCAAACTAAATACACATTCATAGAATGTGTATTGGTGCCCATGACTGCACCAATCAGGATGAAGACAACACACCTTTCAGATTCTGGGCATCACAGTTTAAAGGGGTGGGGAAGAAAAGATATGATTATTGCCTGAAGGAAATAGACTATGGAAGAGAGAGAAAATAGTATGCACATTGATTTGCTTAAATTCATGAGCCCTGAGCAAATAACACAGGTAACTGGGAGCCTTTCATTCAATTAAATTCTTAAATAACATCATGAATTCCTTTGATTTTTATTTGAGATTTCTCTTAAATCATTATTAATCAGTTAATTTTCACAGTTTTGTGAGGTGGGCATTATCATGCCCACGATAAAGAGGGGGACACAGTATCTAGGAGAGAGTAGGAGTTCTGTCCAGGATTTAAGGGCTGGGAATAGGGAAGCCGCCAGCGTGAGAGCTCAAGCCTTCAGCCTCCAGGTGTCTAGTCTCTTCGAACAGCAAGTAGCCACTGCAAGTTCTGGTTGTAATCATCTAACTGCACTGCCAATGTAAACAATCATCATAAGGAGCAGCACTGAACCCCACAGAGATTCTGGCAAAATGTGCCTAGGGTTTCGCTGCACACACAACATTATTTCTGTAGAGACAGTAAAAGTACAATAAATAAATATAGCTTGCAGCAAGTCCTTCCATAAGGCCACCTGAGTTGGGGGATGGCTCTGCTACTCTGAGGTGATGTTTATGAGGCGTTGTGTGAAGTTTATGGGGATAAATGCTCCTACTTTTGTTCAGAGACCACCTCCTACTGTTTTTCATTTGAAGAAAATATCCAAGAAAGCTCTGAGCATCAGGGTACTGAAATACTGAAATATAAGGTGAATAAAGACAATTTTGCTCTTTTGGCGCTCTTTAAATTGTGTGCATAGCTCTCCTATCTGAGAATATTGCTTGGCAAGCCTTTGCCTCTCAGAACAAGTAACATTAGAAAGAACAGTGCTTCTCTTTACAGAAAGTGAACAGAAATTATCCCAAACCAGCCATCCTGGAATTCTTTCTTAGAGAACACTTAATATCTAGAGTAGGTCAAATTTGGTATATATTCCATTGTTTTCATATGCTCCAGGGCATGCTTAGCAAGAGCTCTAAGATACTCCATGAGTACATCTTAATCAATTTTTAATCCTCCAGAGGCTTTTAGAAGCTGGGAGGACCTGACTTGGACACATACATTCTCTATACTTTAGAGTGGTGTGTTGAGAAGTATGGGGTGTCCTGCAGTGCTTCCAAGGAGTAGACCTTTAACAGAGGTAATGCTTGATTTCTGAGCTGTAGAATCACTGGGTTTTGCCAAATGCTAGCCCAAGGAAAAAGAAACGTCATTTAGGAACAATATTTCAGAAGAATATGTGGTAGGCAAGTCAAAGGCATCAAATAAATTCAATGTATTGGACACTTTCACTCTTTTTATTAAAAATTATTGTCTGTTATAGATGCCTATAGTTAAGTAGACACCTACCTGGGTCCTGGAAATGGTCTAATAGAAAAGTCAGGTGGATTCTTGCCTTGGAATTTTCAAATCTAGTGGACCAATGCAACCCACATATCTCTCCTACAGAATGGGGACATTCTACGTCTGTTGGGATATTTCTGGAGAGGAGGTCTAGCACTTACAATAATATTAAACATATAATTGACCCTTAGTAACATATTTATGACTTAGATTCAACTGTCAGTTATTGAAATCTATTAGGTTCCACTGGTAAGCACTTCCTTGTATGTTGCCAGGATTTTGATTGTTTTGTTTCCCAGTGAATTCCCTGTCCTGGACCAGAGTCTGAACCTCTGTAGGTGCTCAATAAAGATTTGAAGAATGAATAAAGAACGTTTATGAATTCTTTAAGGAGAGATTATATCTGTGCACTTATGAGATTTTTCTCACTATGGATTATTTCAACATGTCAAGAACTATGTCCCAATCATCCCTGAATATCCAGTACAGACCATAGGGCCTGGCCTAGAATAACCTTATTTGATAAAGAAGGAGCTCTCCCTGAGAGTGCCCGTCCCCCTTGGCACATCTGAGAATACAGGCAGAGAGAATCAGGCCGACAATGAATAGGCAGGTTGAACTGTGGTTTTTTCCACACTCTTAGTTCTGAGACGTCTCCCATCCATAACTCTGTCTAGGGAGATTTCTTTCACCCCAATATTTTCTCTCAACACCTTGGTTTTATTTTTAATACCTTCACAATAATTACTATAATAGATTATTACTCATTTGTTTACTTTTATTTGTCTGTTATCCCTACTAAACTTTAAGAACAGTTTCTATCTTATTCACTATGGGTCCATGAGGTTGAATGAATGAATGTACTAGTACTAATAAAGGAGGCATATTAAAATCCTCACATGTATCTGCATGACTTTGTTGTTGTTAATCCTCACTGGAGGATACTTTTCCCACTGAATTTTAGAGAGATAGAAGGGAAGGAAGGAGAGAGAGAGACAGAGAGAGAGAGAGAGAGAGAGAGAGAGAGAGAGAGAGAGAGAGAGAGAGACAGAGAGAGAGAAAAAGAGAGAGAGAAGGAGAGAGAGGGGTGAGAGACACATATATTAATTGCCTCCCACATGCTCTCTGACCAGATCAAACCTGCAACCCAGGTATGTGCCCTTGATCGGGAATCGACCCCATGACACTTTGGTGTATGAACTGGCATTCTATCCACTGAGCAACACCGCCCAGGATGTGTGCATGACTTTTTAAGATCATTTTTTTTGTGTCTTGGTATAGATTCTTAGTTATTTCATTTGTAAAATAAGGATGCTGGATCTCCTGGACTCTAAGGTCCCAGAGAGACTTTTCACAACACTCCTGCCCCTTTTCTTCTAAAACTATCATGCATGTGCACTAGACCTTGCTCTTTTCCCTATTGCTAGTAAACCTGGCTCTGCCCCTGGTATCAGGCACAGGCAGGGAGCTAGTGGTCTTGAATAAAGGTCTCTTCTGACACAGCACCTAGCATGAAGTACTGCCTCCTGGCACCTTCCTTGTCTAATTCACTTGCAATTGGAAACCTTATTTACTTTTTTCTCTACTTATCCTCTTATAGACAAGGGGAAGATGATAATGGCTTTCAAAACCCAAATTAAAAATCTGGATATGAAATGGAAGAATTAATGTCATTTAAATGTCCATTCTACCCAAAGCAATCTATAGATACAATGCAATGCCTATTAAAATACCAATGGATTAATTCACAAATCTAGAACAAATATTCCAAAAATTCATATGGAACCAAAAAAGGTGCCATATAGCCTCAGCAATCTTGAGAAAGAAGAACAAAGTTGGAGTGATCACAATACTGGATCTCAAACTACACTACAAAGCCATTGTAATCAAAACTTCCTGGTACTGGCCCAAGAGCAGGCATATATATCAATCGAACAGAACAGAGAGCTGAGAAATCAACCCATGTCTTTATGGTCAAGTAATATTTGACAAAGGAGACAAGATCATACAATGCAGTCTCTTCAATAAATGGCATTGGGAAAATTGTACAGGTACATGCAAAAAACATAAAACTAGGTCACCCTACACAAGAATAAATTCAAAATTGATAAAATGTCCTATATAATAAAAGCCTAATATGCTAAGTGTCTGGTCGTCCAGGTTGCCATTCAACCAATCAAAGTGTAATATGCTAATGATTTGCTAAGGCTGCTCAACAGTTCCCTATGATGTGCACTGACCACCAGGGGGCGGACAGTCAGCTGGTAGACCAGTCACTATGACGTGCACTGACCACCAGGGGGAAGATGCTCTGACCATTAGGTGAGCTTGCTGCTGGGGTCTGGCCAATCAGGACTGAGTGAGATGGGCCAGACATGCCCTGCAGCCCTCCTGCAGTCCCTCCCTGGCTGGCCAAACTCCCACATCCCTCCCTCGCCCCGGTGTGGTCCCTCAGCCTGGCCTGCACCCTCTTGCAATCTGGGACCCCTTGGGGGATGTAGGAGAGTTGGTTTCATAGGCTAGGCCGAGGGACCCAAGTGGTGCATGAAGTTGTGCACTGGGCCCCTAATTTAAATATAAGTCACCAAAACATAAAAATCCTAGAAGAAAACATTGACAGGAAAACATCAGACATTTGTCATAGCAATATTTTTGCCATTATATCTCCTAAGACAAGAGAAACAAAGGAAAAATAAACCAATGGGACTACATCAAAATAAAAAGCTTCTGCACAGCAAAAGAAACCATGAACAAAATGAAAAGGGAGCCCACTGTATGGTACATCTGTTAAGGGGTTAATTTCCAAAACATATAAAGAACTTGCACAACTCAACACTTGGAAGACAAACAATACAAAATGGGCAAAAGATCTGAATAGACATTTACCCAAAGAGGACATACAGATGGCCAAAAGACGTATGAAAAAAAGCTCAATGTCACTAGTCATCAGAGATGCAAATTAAAACTACAATGAGGTATCACCTCACACCTGCCAGAATGGCTACCATCAATAAATCAGCAAACAACAGGTGCTGGAGAGGATGCGGAGAAAAAGAGAACCCTAGTGCACTGTTAATGGGAATGCAGCCAGAGTGGAAAACAGTATGGAGTTTCCTCAAAAAAATTAAAAATGTAACTGCCATTTGATCCAGTGATCCCACTTCTGGGAATACATCTTGAGAGTCCTGAAATTCTAATCGGAAAGAATGTATACACCCCTATGTTTATAGAATTGCTATTTACAATAGCTGGGACTGGAAACAGACAAAGTGAATAAAAATACTGTGCTACATTTGCACAGAATACTATGTGGCGAAAAGAAGGAATTCTTACAGCATGGATGAACCTGGAGAGTATTATGCTAAGCAAAATAAGCCCGTCAGAGGAAGATAAATACTACATGATGTCACTAAGATGTGGAATCGAGTGAACAAAATAAACTGATGAGCAAAATAGAACCAGAGGCATGGATGCATGGAACAGACTGACAGTCTGTCAGAGGAGAGGGGAGGGACTGGATAAAAGGTGCTGAAGAGGTTAGTCAGTAAACGTATATGCATAGCCTACGGACACAGACAACAGTGTGGTGAAGGCCACGGAAGGGGAGAAAGGGCTTGTTTGAAGTGGGCAAAGGCAGGGAAAATGGAGGACATCTGTAATAGTGTCAACAATTTAAAAAAAAACAGGAAAAAAGACAACAATAGCAACAACAAAAATCTGGGCCACACATCAAACCTCTGGAGTCATTTGGCTTTGAACAAGGATATAAACATTGTCCAACAAACTGCTCAACCTAATGAATCTTAGAAAAGGCTAAATAAATAAATAAATAAAATAAAACCAGTTTAAAGTTAATAATACTATTTCCAAAACCACATGGTTGATGAGGGACAGGATTCAATTTCCTAGCTTGAGGAAAGACCTGCCAAGCATCTCCTCCTGTGGTCCCTCAGAAGGCTAATATTCTGGGTTTCCCTGGCCGAGGGAGACTGGTACATGAGCATGCTGGCTGACATGGAAGGGAGGGACAACACAACACAGTGTGGAACACACTGTCTTCTTTTACATCCAGGAGGACCCTTCCCACATCCCCTGCCTCTGGAGTTCCTTTCAGAGTAGCCACTGAGGCATGCATTCAGGTTCCAGAGACAACTTCATCCAGCACTCCTGGTGCCCGGGCGTCTCTTTGACAAAGTTGGGACATAACCAGTTATCAAGGAGGTGGAAGCCACTGGAGAATAGAATGGACTTTGCCCAAGAGGTGGGCCTGCTTGAGACAGCAGGTATCTATTTCTAGCCTTGGCTGGCAACTTCTTTGTCTGAGAGTATTCATCTGGAAGGCAGCTCGATTCTCTGCCTCTTTTGTTCTCTACACAGAGCTACAAATTCAAGGCTTTGAATTTGCCACCATCAAATGGCTTTAAATGACAGCAGAATAGGTATCTGACAGACACACCTTTCAGAGCAGTGTTCCTTCAAGCAATAAGGTCTTTGTGACTATTTTTACATCGGTAGAGTAAACAATAGTTGTTTACTCTACATCAAAATAATGTTTCTCATGAACATTAAGTTAGATCATGTTTACAAATACCTGATCCCATGCTTTACCCAATATTTGGCTGTTTTATTATTTCTTTAACATATATATTTTTACTAACCTGTTTTTACTTACAGTGATTATTTTAAAATATTTCTTCTACAGATAAATTGACACACATTTGTCCCCCACAAAAGAGGACAGGGGTACTCACAGAGCCTTCTGAGAATTCTAAAGCTGAAATTGCTGGCCCAGGCTCAAAAGTCTGTCTCCACAATTTGATACCTCATTCACATTCTCCATGTCACAGTAGCATTTTAAATGTACTTGGGCCACAGAGGCACGGATCACAGTTCTGCTATTTTGAATTTAGCATTTTAAACCTTGTGGCAGTTAGTACCCACACATGACATGCTGTGTGTGAATGATAGAGGATTCTCAACAGATATTGTGTAAAGGACCACCCTCCAGCTTATGTTGGAAACTAGCCCAGCAATGATTAGATTGTAATCATATTTCACCCAAATATCCTCAATGCCAAATGCAGGGAGATGAATAAAATTAGTAAACGAGAAAGATATAAGTAGTACTGTAAACATAGGAAGCAGCACCTGCAAAGGCCAATAGGAGAGACGGAAACTCTGGGCCTCAGACAACCTGGTTCTGATTGACTCCACAGCCAATCCTTGTAGGTCACTATCATCACTAAGGCAGCCATCTGACAGTCTCATCCTCACAAGTGGCATTGTGAGTCTCAATGCACAGAACAAAGATGAAATGGTTCAAGGCCAGTCGCATAAGGTGGGAGGAGTAGATATGCTAAGGACTGGTGGTTCACACTCTGGGAAAGGCTTCCCTGGAGAGTCAGGGAGTTTGAAAAGCATCAAGAGCACATTTCCTAGGATTTGGCAGCAGTTACAACAGATGCGAAGTGCCATCACAGTCTCTTTGCTGAAGGAACTGTACCCAAAGAGTTTAGCACCCCTCAGAGGTTTCCTGTTGCATTTTAAGTGCCGGTAGGGGTGGAGTGGGTCTCCATCACTTCTAGCTTATTGCTGCCCTAAGGGCAAACTGGTATGGGTGCCTACCCAGTCCTCTGCGGGCTGGTGAACCAAACATGGAGGAGAGATAGCAGATGGCAAATGCCACTGTCAGATACACACATGCCAACTGCAATGAGCATTCCAGATGGTAAATCTAACCTCACGTGACCGCATGCCCCAGTACCTGCTCATCCTCTCCATCTGCTGGTATCCAAGGGAAACATCTCAGATACGCTTTTACTTTGGAGCCAACTGTAAAGAAGTAAAGATGAACACTTACTGGTTGATGGACATGTGATAGGTGACTCAGTAGCAGGAAGTCCACAGAACGTTTGTGTTCAGTTGCACTGGATTTAGACAACCAGCCAAACTGTCCTTCTCTGTAAATGAGCCAAACGATTATTTTCAGTGATGAAGAAAGAAAATGTAGAGAATGGGGGAAGACAGCAAAACAGCAGAAGAGAAGAGCACACAGATTACATATATCATAAAGCTGATAGGCAGGGATGTAGAACCAGAACCGGGTTTGACTTTGAACTCTGGATTCTGCCACTTATGTGGTTCCAACCTTTAGGAAGGTCATGTATCATCCTTCAGTCTCAGGTTTCATGAAATGATTTATGTCATGATTTCAGTTGGAAATTATAAGTAGGATACGCCTAATACACAAAGATTATTTTGCTCTTAATATCCTTTTATTTTTCCATTTAATAGTCCCAGCCATCCTGTAAGGATAACATTTTCTCCATCTTTCACACAAACTAAAATTTGAAGATGATAAGTCATTTGGTAAAGTCCACTCACCACGTTCCGTATGGAATTTGAACACTGTTTTCCCTTTAAAGCCCTTTTCCTTCATTATTAACATGTCCCTTTGGGGCTCACATAATTGGGAAGCAGTGGGTCTGTTTGGAGACTAGATTGAGTCTACATTTCATATCACATTACTCTACTGAGTGCAAGGAAAGTGGAATCTGAGTTGGCTTCCTCTTTCCAGAACTTTGACAGGCACAGTGCCCCACACCAGAGGAGACGTGGGACATACAGACATATGAGGCACATGGTCCTCAGATTTGCTGGCTTTCAGACTGCCTGACCCACATTTACAGGCGATCAAAACCCTGCCAGACCCCATTCCAGGGTCTGTGCGCCCCAGACAGGTGAGATCATCCTTTCAGGCCCGACCTGCTTTAATATGCCAGGTGACATCCTGAATGAATGAGCAGGTAAATGAACAAATGAACAGTTTGGTATTCATAAAGAGAGTCTATATCAAGAAGCCATTTAAGATCTTAAAAGATTTATTAGTCTGCCACAGAAGAGTAAGTCACCGGCCTAAAGACGTGGTGCCAGCGTGACTCAGCAACCTGTGCTGGGCTAACTCGCTGGCTCCTCTGTCTATTTCTGCTTTTGTGCCTCCTTGGGAAGACCATTACCAGGCTCACATCCCTCTATAACCTACCCTCTGGGGATGCATATTATTAACTGCCATAGAGAGACTAATAAGAGTAAAAATGGATTTGAAATTAGATGATGTAATGAATAAATAACAAAACTTTAAACCCTCAGTTACCTCATGTAATAAATGGATATAATACAAAAGTTTGCTTACTTTGTAGTGCTCCTTGAGAATCATGGGAGGTAGAGGATAAGAGAATTTTTTTGTAATGGAAACAAGTTTGAAAATTGCTGGTTAAGCTTTGATTCACTTAATACTTAGGACTCTGATAGCAATACCTTAATTTACTTAGTCATTCGCTCCATCATTTAGTCCACACATATTATTGAGAAACTGCTGGGACTTTGGGATTAAACCTGGAAATAACATCAAAATCTTTCCTGAAAAGATGACATTTTCATTACTGTCTTGAATGACGGATCCATAGGGGACAGAAAAATCACCTGATTTATTCCTGTGTTTTCACTCTTTGTCCTTGTCCCAACCTTAACACTCAGCAACATGCCCATCACATAATAGGCATTCAGGATATGTTGAATCAACAATGTATTAAAGTTGTCATATCAAATACCTCTAGTCTAGTTCCCTACAATCCATAACCCATATAATTGCCACAGTAATGTTTCTATTACTCTATTCCTTTATTAACACCCTCCAAAGCCTTCCCCTGCTTTGAGGAAATAGTCCCAGGTATCTTAACCTGGTGACAAGCCCCTAAGTTTCCCATCCAAATAGACCTTTTCCTGCCCAGTGTGGACATTTCTGCACAGAAACACTTTTCCTAAATAACAGGGTATCGGCTCATTCCTAATCTTCTTGACATATGTGTATATAAATATATATATAATTAAGTCACATGATTAAAGAAGCTAAGAAGTTTCAAGTTGGCAAGCTGGAGACCCAGGTGAAGCTAATGGTGTAGTTCCAGTTAGAGTCTGAAGGCCTGAGAATGAGGAGGACAGATGCCGTAAGTTCCAGCCCACAAGTCAGCAGGCTTGAAACCCAGGAAGAGTTGATGTTCAGGTAGGAAAAGAATGAGGTCCCAACTCAAAGCAGTCAGGCAGGAGTACCCTCTTAGTCTTTTTATTCCATTCAGTCCTTCAACTGATTGGATGAGTCCCACCCACATTAGGAGGGCAATCTGCTTTACCAATGGAAATATTAATCTCACTCAGCCTTCTGTCACAGACTCACCCAGGACAATGTCTGAGCAAATGCCTAGGCTTCCCATGATCCAGTCAAATTGACACACAGAATTAACCATGACAGGATAGTTTTCAAAATAAACTTGTTTTGAGCCTGAATTTTCACTGATTTCCAGTATCTTCTTGTTTCTCTTGTCTCAGTTTTGTCTAAGAGTTAAAAGCCACATAATAAGTGATATAACAGGTCAAAACTTTGTCCTGTCGGACACAAGGGAATCCCTGGGACATTGATCTCACAAAATGAAAGAACTATCTAAAAGTGCAGTGATTCCTCAGCAAACGTGAGGGAGAGATTTACTCCTCATTAAAGGTGTTTAAGCAGATCTCAACCCATTATTGGAAGGGATACTTTAGGACATATCTCAATCACAAACTTCTTTTAATCTAAAACACTGTCCAGTCTCTAAGAGATAGGTGGGCCTTGGGTATATTCCAGGGAACATGTCTGCTTTGCTCACAACAGCATACCAGCATAAGGCTTGTATATAATAAATGCTTGATTCATGAAAGGATGTGTCAATAGATGATTGATGGGTTAACTTGAAGACATTTTAGGGTACTATTTATCCCCTGCTTTAGTATTTGAATTAGTGCAAATATTTCCATTTTAGGGATTAATACTACCTGCCAAGTGTCATAGAGCCAGAAAGTAGGAGGTCCAATACTCGTACTTAGGTCCTCTACATTCCACTACTCGCTGGTAACATGTGTGCAGCTTGAGGAATATCTGCAATATATCAACCTAATTTCAATACTCTGAGTATTAAGAACTGTGAACCATGAGGAATCTAAAGAATACATAGGAAAGGATGCACAAGATGGACTTTTTCCATACTCAAGGAAAGAAACAAGATGAAATACTCATGTGTAACTAGATAGCAAACATTCCAGTTCATAAGTGGTTTAAGTCAAATTTCAGTAAATTATTTCTAAAATGCCCAACAATATGCCAAAGCCTTGCAATGTAATAATGAGCCAAAGTGCACCTTAAATATTAAGCCAGAGGAAAATTTGCTAAGATAGAATCCCTTAACTGTTCTTGACACATTTAAAAATAATAAAGTAGTTTTGTGAGGTGATGTGTTAATTAACCCGATTGTGTTATAATTTCACAATGTATGTGCATGGGAAATCATCACATTGTACACATTAAAAACATGCAATTTTATTTTTCAATTATACCTCCATAGAGCTGGGGGTGGGAAGGGTGGCGAGTCAGCCATAGGGAGGGCTTTGGAATAGAAGAGAAAGAAGCAAGTTTTTCTTTTTCTGGTAGTCACATCTTCCAATTTCCTCTGGTTAAGAAAAAAAATCATAATAAATTGGGTACCTCAGTAGAAAAACAGGAACTCTACGTTGACTTGATATTTACAAATTGCTTTAACATTTACAAAATGTTTCCGTAAGTGTTACCTTACTTAATGTCATAACAACATTCTCAGGTGATTTATTTCTCCTGTACTAGTGAGGAAGCTGAG
This sequence comes from Corynorhinus townsendii, assembly GCA_026230045.1. Taxonomy (NCBI): domain Eukaryota; kingdom Metazoa; phylum Chordata; class Mammalia; order Chiroptera; family Vespertilionidae; genus Corynorhinus; species Corynorhinus townsendii. The sequence goes on along the minus strand of JAPDVU010000005.1, from coordinate 166,847,741 downwards.
TCACATCGGATTATGTAGTAGAGCTAGGATTTGAACTCAAGACTACGAACTCTTGCTGCAGAGCTCCCATTGTCCTACTCAGAATAGGGCACCTGGAGATGTACAAGAGGACATTATGATTCCTTCTTTACATTCAAACATATTTTTAAATTAGGTGTATTGAGCTACATCGATATACCAAAAATTGCACACACTTAGTGTATACATCTTGATGCATTTGGACAAGTCAGAACTCCCAACTGTTTCATTAGGAAAATGGTGTTTCTTTTTGTGTGAGGGAACTAATCTAAGTGGTTATCAGTTCTCCAAGGGGTGTCAGTGATCTAAGAGATGTCAACATTCTTTGCACGTAGCTTTGTTGGGACATTTTTTGCCTCCTTCAGCAGTGAGAAGGAAACATTCCCATTTAATGGCAATCCCCAAAGGGAAATTAGTTCAACCCTTATTTCTTTAGCTGTGTACTTGGGATATGTTTCCTTAGATGGTATAAAAGGGAGGGGGGGCGTGACAAACTGTTCTTGGGTTAATAAGGGATTGTTTTAGGGCACTGAAGTATTAATAGTTGTGTTTCTAATGGCTTCTCTCCACCAAACTGTAGACATGCTGTTTTGATTTGTTTTGTTTTGTTTTTTGTCCAGCCACAGGAGCAACATGGGGAATCATCAAAGGAGAAGAACAGGATGCCATGGTAGAAGCATAAAGAGAGCTTCAAGAGGTGGGGACAGGCAGTGATTCTTTGGCTAGAAGAACCAGGGGGAAGACTGTGCTAGCCATTGTCTGGCTCATGCTTGGGGAATTAGCTCCTCCTTATATCAAACTCCTGAAAAATATTTAATTTTAAAAAGTTGCAAGAACTCAATATTTCTGCCAGAAATTTAAAGAAAAGCATATGAAATTTTAGGGCCAGGAGGACTCTGAAAAGCCAACCAGTTCAATCCCACTCACTGAACAGATGAGAAGAACGAAACCAAAGAAGTGGTTCACTCAAGGTCTAACAGCCTACCTTCGCGTCCTTAGCCTGAGCTCTTAGAAAGTTAGAACTGAAATGGTACTCCTTTGAAGTTAGTGCAATATAGTAATTAAATTATGTATTCTCTTTGGAACATAAATTGTCTTTGAGAACTTATAGCAACAAAAGTTTGAGAATGAAGTAGGGGAGAAAACAGAAGAGAGAGATGGAGGAGGCAGAGGCCGGGTCAAATTGAAACTTTCCACTTGGGTCAACTTAAAGTTGCTTGGAAGAATTTTTAAAAATAACAATAACTAAGACCCATCCCCACTAAAAAGTTAGAGACATTCCATGATTCTATGTCATAACAAATTCGATCTTACAAAGAGGGTGGTCTTGGACATGCCCTGAACCTGGGGTGAGGAGTTTTGCTTGGGATAACTGCAATGTTTATTGGAACTTCGACAAATAATGAGACCTTGGAATGTGGTCTACACATGCAGAACAAAGATCTCACACTGGCATAGACATCAGTGATTTGGAGTCAGAAACTAGTATTCTGGTCCCTGACCTGACATTTGCTCTAAAATGTTAGGCAAGTCCTCCATACCCACACCCACCTCCTCTCTAGAAGCCAGGAATTCTATGTGTAACATGATTGGAGTTGGCCTTGGAGAACCTTAAAAACATCATGCTGTTTTATACCCTCATGAATTTATCCAAATGATGCCTTGTGCTTGGAATATCACTCTTCTTCACCCTTCTTTAAATCATCTTTCTGATTCTTCAAGGAACTCACTCCTCCCTGACATACACTCTCACCCACAGTCCCTGTTCACACCTGAATCAAGAGCTCCTCCTCAGGTTCCCATACCACCTTGTGTTTATCATCACGTTTAGAAAACACTTGATAAATATTCCAGACATTATAAATGCCATTAAGATAATAGCCACACAATTAATTGCCACTCAATTTAAAAAATTCTTTAAATCCTTTTTTTGGTGACAGGATTTAAAAAGTATTATCTTGAAATTAGTTCTGCACCCAGCTCATTAAGCACCATCTTCAGGAAGTTTAGTACTGAAATGGCACTTTTTTGACGTTCATGAGATATGGTACTTAAGGGATATTTCCTCCAAACTACTATAGTTGCCTTTTGGTGACTAAAGCAACAAAAATATTAAGGATAAATTAGAAGAGCAAAAAGCAGCAGGAGAGAAAGGATACATATTCGGATAATGTTTAATTCATTCTGAGATTATTAGCACCACACTCCATAGTGCCTGATACATACTAGACACTAAATATGTGTTTCTGGAAGTATCGGAACTGCCGTCATAGTCAAGTTATCCAAAATAATGAGGTTATAATAAAGGTCCAGTTGCTCAAAGGCCAAGATAAAGGGCAGCCCTTCAAGTATTCCTTTTAAATAACTTGCAACAACTCCATGGCAAAACCCTGACATCACTGATGGCATTTGTGACATTTATCTAAGTAATGTTGCAATTGTGCTGGTTCTAAGCTGCAGCCAAAACAAGCTGTCTTACTCCCTGTGGCCATGGCCAAGGCCTGGGAACTAGGAGTGTACACAGGCATAAATCTCAAGGCAAGGAATCATGTTTAAACGTTTAAAGAACTTGCATGTATTTAGATCTTCAAAGTTGTTTGGTTTTTCGGTAAACAGGATAGGACAGTCCAGAGAGAGGTGAACACTAGGGAAGCAGATGTGCGTGCCTGGGTTTCAGTGGAGGTGAAAGCATTCTTTGAAGTGTCCAGAGTTGTGAAAGAAGACTCAGTCCTGCTTCTCTAGATAGGAACTCTCGCCAGCACAGTTGATGTCTGTGGATAGCCCCGTGATGCGCTGAGAGAAACTGCAATCCATTACGATCCTATAAAGCCCCATACAGAGGAGTGGAGTTGAGCGAGAGTTGAGGAATTTCTAATAAAAATAAATAATAAAATCTTAATGATAGCTCACATCATAATGAATGAACTATGTACCGATTCTCTCAGGAATTTAACATGCTTATTATTTTATTCTTAAAACAACTTTATGAGAATGTATTATTATCTTCCATGTACAAATGCAGAAAATGAGGATTTACACAGTGAAGTAACTTGACCGCAGTCATATTAGTGGTATAGAAATAAACTTATATGCATTATACAACTGCAATGTCAGATTATTTTAAAATGGAGGAAATATAAGGACACGGATATAATATCTCAATCAATAAAGAAATTTAAAAAATGGAGGAAATGTGTAAATGGAAACAAAATCACACAACAAAAGATATTCAACAAAATCTCTTCAGCAGGAGGTGAAAAGGCCCTTCTAAAACTGAAGAACTCACATTCTTTAGAAACTAATTATGTGTTAAGAATGGGGAATTCAAAGGAAATAATGATGTCACTTCTCCATAGTAACAACTCACATTTTCCCCAAAACTTAAGAAAATTTACTGAAGTAAGATATTGGCCATTTAAGGGCTTATTTGTGTAGAAAAGACATACAAGTGGTTGAGCTCAATGTTAATTACCGAAAGGGGGTTCATCACACAATAGAAATTCTCAGAAGCCTTATCAGTTCATGTAAGCCTTATCAGTACCAACTATTAATACAAGAGACTCCATTGTATTGACTATTTCTGAGCTGGCCCACACCGGCTTTTATTTTTTAAGATGGTTTTATGCTTCCACATTTGGACTGCATTAGTCTGTGAAAATAGATTGAGGAAGAAATAAAAAACTGTGTCTTCTGTATCTTTTTAAAAACAGTTAGAATTGAGTCTAGAAATGGATCAAAGTAGAAAGAGAGACAATTTATTTAGCAAACACATTGCCTACTGGGAACTTTCATGAATATCTTAATCCTCACAATGACCCGGAACAACATGTATTACTATTCTTACTAGTGTCCCGGTGCACGAATTCATGCACAATGAAAGGAAATTAATTAGAATATTTTAATATCACTATTTTCCCTTTCTCTATAATAGAAGTGCCAACCAAATTCATGATCAACAATGAGAGATCAAAACACACATATGCGATTGGCGCCAGCGAGAGCTTTATATGTATTGCTCATGTTCCAGATAACTTAGCCTTTTATATTTATAGAATAAACTTGCTTAATTAGACCTGCTTTCTGATTTAGCTAAACTTTTTCCAGCCCTGTGAAGCACCCCAACTTCTCTTTCAGGTAATTGTCAGCAACAGAGCAATAAATATCAACATGAAGCACATTATTATTGTAGATCACGCAGGGAGAACAAAGGGTAAAATATTTAACTGTAGCAGTGTTTGACTATATTCTGTGCAGTGAGAAAACTAAGTCATTTTCATGTTCCACCATTTTTTACGGGTCAAGTTTCTAAACTTTTTAAATCTCTGTTTTCCAGCTAATGAAAAGAAAATGGGATTCTACCGAGTCTCCTATCTACCTATTCCAGGACTTCTGTGAGGATCAAATGAGATGAGGCATGTGAAAATGCTTCACAAACATTTGGTTGACCTTTAAAATGTCTGCACCTGGGTATAAAGCAAGTCGGGTTCCTGGGCTGAAGAAACTTTAAGGAGGCTAGTGGCTAGGGAGAGGAAGCCTGGCATTGCTACGTGATGTCATTACCTGGCACCCACAGCGACTGTTTCCAGGCTGGGCTGGACTGTGGGCCGCATTTTGTGCCATAGGGTCCTGGAAGCATTGGCTGTGATCTGGTGGGCTGATGCTCCAGGGTGGTGGCAGGGCCTGTGTCCCACTAGGAGGAAGTCGAGTGTTGCTTTGTGGGTGCCAGGTCCACAGTGCCGTTTCTCTGTAAATGGCCACTGTGTATCATGGCAGCTCCTGCATTGAGTGTCTGCCCCCTAGTAGTCAGTGCTCATCATAGCGACTGGTCAGATGGACAGATACTTAGCCTTTTATATATATAGGCTATAGAAGCCAAGGTTCAGAAAGGTTAAATTCAAAACCGGTTAAACAATTATAGGACCCAGTGAAAGTGAAAATGCATGGCTCCTTGTTAAAAAACTATTGGGAATTTCAAGATGGCAGCAGCAGAATGTTAAACCAAGTGTGGAGCCATTCTAAATGCATGGCTTGATGTGACTGCAGAGATCAAGTGCCCATGAAGCTGGCTCTGGTTAAGCAACTCACCTACTGTCACTAAGTTGGTAAATGGTAGAGTCAATAGTTAATATTCAGCCATTCAGCCATCGACAACTTAAGCCATGATTTCCACTCCTCTGAAACTCCCAGGTCTGTTAACCTTGACCTACCCCGACCACCCCATTTAATGTCTGTTTAGCCTGACCTTGCTCATTTGATAAAAGGCCTTTATTAGATGATTATAGCTGATCAAATTCTTGTTGGATGCCAGTCACACTCTAGAGCCATACATCTTTACAACAGAAGCAATCTTACCGATTACTCAATTCCATCTTTTTTGTTTGATTTTTTTAATCTTTTTAATTTCTTTTTATCATAGGTATGCTGAGGTCCAAAGGATTCAGTAAGTAGCCCAAAATCACACAGTAAATTAACAGCGAATTGAAGACTAAAATTCCAATATCTCAAACAACAAACGAGATTATTTGCAGAAAGTAAACAGGTAGTATCCAGATCACCTCTTTTTTGGTGCCTAAAGCAGGATCTTTAAGAGTCAAATATATTTTTGGATGAACGGATTATTTATAAAAGAAAAGTTCCACTGTGCCTAATAGCCAAGAATGTGGGAAGACTAGGTTTCCCATCCTGTGCCTCTTGCTCTGCCATATGGCAAGATGCTGCCTGGGGTCTCTTGGATAGGGTGGGCATGCCTCAGAAACTGTAACCTCCACTCTCACGCTAGAGATCTTGACTCAGGTGGCCTGTGGAATTGTACAACTTTTTCAAGACAGTCCAATGTCTCTGAAACTCTCATTAACTGCTGTTTGGAAGGGCTTCAGTTGCTGCAAAATTAACAGGAACTCAAAAAAAAGCAACTGTCCTCGGTTCCTGGGAAAAGCTAGCCATGCAAACACATCCGCATCCACTGGGGACTGTGAAGTGCCAGGTGGAGAGCGGCTCGTTGGGTTTCTGAATATTTTGTCTATTGGGTAATCAAGCACAGAGGCTGTTTAGGAAATATTTTCCTGTTCTTTGTAGGTAATTCATTACTGTTTGGAGAAATGGCCTCATCCCTAATGACTCTACCATAAAACCCTGACTGCATTCTCATAAGCAACCTTGAGACTGGTGAGGGAGTAACAGCAGGCACACAATCGCTTCATGCTCAGTGTCTTGGCAGGTGCCCACTATTGCTAAGAATATGGAAGCTGATTACTTGGTTGTATCTAGTGGTCCATAATTTATAGAATAAATTGGGGACATCTAACTTATTTAGGTCAAGCCTCCTGGCAAACTTAATTATCTCATAAATATTTATTGAGTTAATGCTCTGTCAGTCCCTGTGCTAGAAGTCAGCTAGACAGTGCAGACAATCTCAAGTTCATCTCCTTACCATTCCCAGAACATGAATTCACGACTCCCAATGCCTCCGGGAAGCCCTTTTTTCTTCTTTGAACTCAGCATTCATCTTTGCCCTTAAATTCTAGACTACATTGGAAGGTCATCCAGCCCAGTGTTTCATAAAGTGAGGTACGTGCACTACCAGTGGCGCACAAGGTGGACTGGGGAAGTAAACCAACAAACTTTAAAAAAAATGAGTAAGTAAGTAAACATCCAACCATACCAGGTGAGGGAGTCATAATCTAAACCCAATTTTAATTTGTTAACACTGTAATCCAGATGGCAAAATTGATTCAACATTATAAAATCTATTAAGGTATTTTATCATATTGACATATTTAAGAATAAAAGCCTGACAGGATAGGTGGCAGTCAGTACAGGTTAGGTTATAGATAACATGGTGGCAAACAGCCTCAAAATCTCTGTGTTGGAAAACGATAAGGATTTATTTCTCGTTCACATTAAATATCCTTTTTGGAATCAGGAGGGACATCTGCTAACTGTACATGCCTGGGGACCCAGGCTAACGAAGCAGCAATTTTTGGACATTAGTAGTCACCGTGTTAGAGAGAAAGAGCTCTGGAGAGTCTTAAATAGGCAAATAAATGTGCTGGCCTAGTAGGGACACGAATTTTTCTGCTCAGTACTCATTAGCCAGAACTAGTCACAGAGCCCTGTGCACCAAAGGGAGGGCTGGAAGATTATCCCATCATGAACTCAGACGATGAAGTACTCTATGTATTTGGCAAAAATCACTAAGGAGCCATGCAGGAATCTATAAAAATTGTATAGAGACACTTCATGCTGAATGGTAAAACACCAGAATATAACTTTCCACATGAAACTAGGAATCAGACAGGACTCAATAATATACTGGAGATCCTAACCATCTCAGAAAGTGAACATCGATTAACTAACTTATCACTTAATCGAATTAATCTCATAACGAAAAACTGAAATGTTCATTTACTTACTCTACATACAAAATCCAAAATAGACAACCATATGTTTATAATTAGTAAGTATAACAAGCTTGATTGTATATAAAAATTAATATACAATACTCAAGTGCTTGCTTATGCTAGGGGCAGTTATACAATTTAATTAAGATACTATTTTTTAATAACAAATAGATGAGATCCCTGGAAATAATTCTAACAAGTAATGTAACAAGGCCTGTTGTGTAGAAAGTTTTTAAAAAAAATGTATTGAGCCATGAGTAGTTTGGCTCAGTGGATAGAGCATCGGCCTGCGGACTGAGGGGTCCCAGGTTCGATTCCGGTCAAGGGCATGTACCTTGGTTGTGAGCACATTCCCAGTGGGAGGTGCAGGAGGCAGCTGATCGATGTTTCTCTTCCATTGATGTTTCTAACTCTCTATCCCTCTCCCTTCCTCTCTGTAAAAAAAATAAATAAATAAAATATATTTTAAAAATGTACTGAAAAGAGTTTAGGAAGTCCTAAATAAAGGAGAAACATAGATAGGTATACTGGATCCATTAAAGATGTTAATTTCCCCAAATTAATAGATACATTTAATGCACTTCCAATTAACATCTTTGCAAGGTTTCTTTTCTCTGTGGAACTGACAGCTAATTCTGACATTTATATTAAAGGACTAAGACAAGATAAGACACTCCTGAAAAAGACAATGCAGGGGACTTGCCCAGGCACACAGTGTGACCTGTTTGGAGCCATAGTAATTAGGCACTTAGACTGCTGCTGGTGTAGATAGCTAACCTAATGGATCAAGAGGAAGCTGAGCGAGGGGACATGTATATATATAAAATTTATGGCAAAAATGACATTGCAGAGGAATGGAGAGAAGGATGGATACTTATAAATGAGGCTGTCCATTGGAAAATAACAGTATGTTTCCTTTTATTGCATGTGTAAATCAATTTGAAACTAAAATTTTAGGAAAGAGAAATACATATAGGTCGCCTTGAAACATGGAAATAATAATAAAAGATATATAAGTAAATATAAAAAAGTAAAAGACTGACAAATCTAACTATATTTTTAATACTAGAATCTCTGCCTAATAACAGTTATCATCAAGTGAAAATATAAGCCACAAATTTGAAGGAAGGCATTTAACAACAATTAAAAAGTGTATCTATTATATATGAAGTATAGAGCTTGCAACCACATATGAAAGTGAACAAACACATGGGAAGACATTCTATGAAAGTGGAAACACAAACAATCAGTAGACATTTGAAAAAAATGCTCATTCTCATCAGTTATAAAGGAAATGCCAAGTAAAATGACCTAAGACAAGTTCATGCCCTTGAGACTCGTGAAAAGGAAAGTCTAACAGTTCTGATTGCTGTAAATGGTGTAAACCAACAGTGTATCTCATATCCTGCTGACAGGATACACACTGATCCAAATGTATTGAAAATGACACTAACTACTAAATATCAAAAACCCTAAATTCAACAACTATGTTCCTAGGAATATCACCTAGAGAAACTTGCACATGTATACCAGGAGACAATCTATGCAAGTGTTGTTAGCAACCTTGATTTTACTGGAAACCTTGAAAACCTCAAGTTTCTACAATCAGTAGAATAGACACATAGTGGTATAGTGGAATAGTACACAGCAGAGAGGAAACAAATAATCTACAGTGAGAAATGTAGCATAGATCACTTTCCAAATGTATGATTAACTGAACATGCTAATTCATGAGGAAACACAGGTAGTATTGCCATTTATGTAAAGATATAAAACAGGCACAATGAACAGAGGGATATATTTGTGAAAAATATGTACAGGAAAACAAGGGGTAGTTATGACAAAATTCAGAATACTGGTCACCTTTGGAGGTTGAGAGAGGTGTAATGAAATTTAGGTAGGAAGAAGGGTACATAGCAGCTTCAAAGGTTCTGTAATATTCTATGAAGCTGGGTAAAGTATACATGGTTCTTTGTTTTCTTAGTATTCCTTTATCTATCTATCATCAGTCATCTAATATTTATTGATCTATCTACCATCCACCTTCTATCTACACAATCTATATATAAAAAACCCTAATATGCAAATAGACTGAACAACCGGTCGCTATGACATGTGCTGACCACCAGGGGGCATGCGCGGAACATGGTGGGTGTTGGCAGCAGGTGGCAGAACATGGAACATGGCAGGCATTGACTGTGGTGGGATAGTAAAGGAGGTGGGAGTACCAGACCATGGCGGGCACCGGTCACTGTCATTGGGGGCAAGCCTCTGGTGGTTAATGAAAATTCTTTGCTTCTGTGCGCCATGATCCCACCAGCATTTGCACCTGCTGCCAGCACCCAGCCCTGCTTGCCCCTGAGGGCTTCTCCACCTCCCCTTGCTCCTGAGGGGCAATCGGGGTAGCAGACACCTCTTGCACCTGCTGATGGCTCCAGCCCAGTTCACATCCAGTGCTGGCTCCGGCCCAAATTGCTCTGTACCATCAGCAGGTGTGAGCGGAGCCAGCTCCGTCAGCCCATGGGAGCTGCAGTGGTGGGAGCAGGGCTGCTGGCAGACAGGGGACCGGGGTGGGAGAGGCCAGGCAGGGGCATGGAGGATGGGCTGACACCTGCCCTTGTACCCACTGCAGCCTCGCAGCCCAGAGTTCCTTTCAAGGTGCACGAATTTGTGCACTGGGCCCCTAGTTAGATATATTTTTCTATACATGACATGGGATGTTTCATAAGAAAAAATTAACAAAGAAACTGACTAAGAGCTTGTCAGTAGATAGAAAAAAAGAGAAAGGAAAATCCGAGGAAACAGCAAGGATAAAGGCATCTGCATGTGAACAGCATTTTTGTATGGATGGATTTCTGAAGAATGACACCTAACTCAAGTATGTTTTCTTGAGGTTGGAGAAAGTTTCAGAGTCAGCTGAAAAGCAAATGAAAGCATCGCTGGTTAGATATGTGCCCTTTCCAGGCAATAAATTGAAGAGAAGTCCCCTGGTCTCATTTCCTTTTCCAAATTATCTAGACACACATTAGGTACCATCCACATTCTGCTCTCAGGGGTCAGGGGACCCCTTAAGAGAGATGGAAGAGGGCTGAGGTCCCAGAAACTGTAGCTTGTTTGGGGGGAAAACATAGAATAAGATAAAGAACAGCTTTCCCAGGTTGGCATTAATGAGATGTTGTCAGTGCTGACTGCAATGCTTGGCACCCAGTTCTGCCCAGTAAATACTTGGGGGAATAACTGAATAAATGGAGCCTTTGATGATGAGGAGCGTCCTGGGAGCATGTCTCCTTTGTTAATGCCCTCTTGTTCTCTTTTCTTTTTTTGGCTATTCTCACCCTGGCTAGAGGAACTTTATAATGTTTTCCCCCTTTCCTTTTCAGTAGCTGGTAGGGCTGGGAAGACTTGACGAGGTCCAAGACAAACTGTGAATGGCCTTGACTTCCAATGGTCCTCCCTGAGTGCTGACAGATGCCTGACACGAGAGGAGATTGGAGGTGCTGCCAGCTGGGACCAGGAGCCAGCCTCCTCCTCTGAGGAAATCTCCATAGATGGTGGCAGGTCCAACTCGTTGGGCTGAAATTCTGTGCCCCCTCTTCCCTCCACTTCACCCCATACGCCTCCAGCTCACATTGCATTCCGTCCCTATCTGGTCCCTCTCTTTTGCTTGTGTTTCCTCAATGAGCCCTTTCTGTGCCTTTGCTCTGGTGAATTTCTTCTTGTGCTCTTTGGACCATTATTTTCCCTCTTGGCCAGGAGGATTCATGAGAAGCTTGGGGTGAGGCAACATGACTTGATTATAAATCTCATGTTTTTTGTGTGAGTTCAATTAGATTGTTTATTCTCATTTTTAAATTTAATTATAAATTGTAACAGAAATAGAGGTCGAGGCAAAAGTAGATTTATAGTTAGTCATGTGGGAAATAATACAATAATTAATAAATAACATACAAGAATAAACTGTGTTTCACGTACTCACAACTACAAACATACTTTTGCCCCACCCTGTATTATGCAAGTTCAATGTAAATAAAATTCAGAAAGATATAAAAAAGGGGAAAAACTATAAAAATCATCCAGAGATAGCAGTTGTTCCATATATCTTGTGGAATACTACTCTAGTCTCTCTGGGTTTGATTTTTATGATTTTTGAGCCTGTTAAAAATTAAGAGTACCACTCACTCATATTCTTTCTACCCAGGTTAGAGCAAGCATCGGGAAGATGCAGAGGGAGTCAAATGTGGAGCCAATAACAATAGAGCTTTACTATTTTCTAACTTGTGGGGCGCTTTTATAAGGTAAGAGAATGTGGATGAGGTCCAAAGAGGGGTTTTCCTACAACCTCCCATGGAAACTATGCCCTCAGGTCTACTGTGGGGAGAATGACTTCTGAGTTTTACTCACCCAATTAGCTGCACCGAAAAGGGTACCCGCCTCACGAAGAATGGCGAGCAGAGGGAGAAGGGTCAAAGTGGAACTCTGTGCTCATGTCGAGGAGGCTGAGTGACCCTGGGCACATGCCAGGTGTTCTTAGCATCTGGAAGCAGGAAAACCCAAGAGAAGCCCAAGCTCTTTCTTGGAACATATGAGGCAGAGAAAGGTGACTGCCTATTTCCAAAGTTTGATACAAGTTTTGGTTTGTATCAACCAAAGGATCAAATCAGGAAAACAGAAACCATATTAATATTTTAAACAGATAAATAAATAAAAGAACAAATGAGGTAACAAAAAGCACTATAGGAAGCAAGTACCAAGGTTTGAGGAACAAAGAGAAGAGGTGGGGACTATACATACCAAGGAGCAGAGGAGTGGTCCTATGGGCACTGGCCAGCAGGCACCGGGATATCAGGGGCTTGGCGAAGTAACTTCAAGGAGCTGTGACTTAGAGCTTGGCTGGAGCAGGTCTTTCTAAGGGTGCATGATGAAACTGCTTCTGAATGTGTGAGGGAAAGTCTGAAAGCTGGAATGGACTGCCATTGTGTGGGTTAGGCGTCATTGCTCAAGTGAGGCTGATGAGAAAAGTTAAGTGATCCAGAAGGAAACAAGTCCCTTCCACTTCCTCCAGACCAAGGCTGTTTCTAGAGCCCAGAGGGAGAGAAGTGGCAAAGGAGTGATGTGGTTTGCAAAGCACGGCCACAGAATCCCAGTACAGAGCATGGGCAGGTAGTTTTGGAATTAAGACTCACCTGAAAGTTGGGATGCAGCCACATTGGAATGCCGAGGTCGGTGTTGTAGCCACTCAGGAGAAAGGAGGTGGAACCCGCCCCAGGTCATCAAGTTTTTGTTCATCTTTACCTGAGGATATTTTTCCATTACTTTCTGGAGAGAGTGAAAGGTAGGGATGGTGGTGGAGGGAAGAAGAGAGAGAGGGAGAGAGGGAGAGAGAGAGGGAGAGAGAGAGGTGGGAGAGACACATTGATTGGTTGACCTGGGCCAGGGATTGAACCTGCAACGGAGGCATGTGTCCTTGACCTGGAGTCCAATCTGGGACCTTTTGGTCCATGTCCATGGGCCCACACTCTAACCACTGAGAAACAGCAGCCAGTATTCTTATGAAACAGTTTTTGATAGCTGTGTGCTATTCCACCTTTGGATATAAGGATAAACAGTGCTTTCTATTATTATACCAGTTTTCAATTGATGGGAATTGAGGTTGTTTGTAGGTTTCCTTATATTTTTGAAATACGCAGTCTATGCTGACGAGCCACTGGTCTAGTCCTCAAGGATTTACTGAGCACTTATTAGGTGTTAGACGCAGGATCCAAAAGAAGAAAAGCCGTCTCTGCTCTCCAGACAGGGATGGTCCCACATTGACAGGACTGTACTGCCACCACCAGAGGCCCATGAAGACAAACAAAGGAAGCATCACGTCACCTGTTTCATTCCCTTCTACAGCTAAATGAGGTCGTGAACACATGCTCATTCAAAACACATAGGCTCCATCAGAATAATAGGTGACAATGCACAAATATGATTTGGTACTCACAATCTTGATACAAAAACACACAATACACAGTACGTAAGTTCACCTCACATAATTTAGCGCTTCTCTTAGAAATGTTATATTTTTTGTAAAGGCTGCACTGTTCTCATAAAATTAATTCTTGCAGCGTAATGACCTTTTCTCCACTACTGGAGCATTTCAAAACAACTTACTAAATATAACACAAATTCATTATGCATCATTTTGTTATTTTTTATGAAGACAGATCTATGAGGAAATCTGATAGGCTATTAAGAGTTATTGAATAGCCACCTGAAATGGGTTGGGATGAACCAGGTTGGGTTTTTATATCACCTGAGAGTCTTTACCTTTTCGTACCTCCCTCCTCACTGATCTTTAAGGCCACTTAGTGCACATACTAGTGGCCTGCCTTCTTTATCTTCTCCCCTGAGATACTGCAGTTTCTTTTTCCAGATGCATTTCCTATCACAGACTTGCATAGAATCCTGACTTCCTTCATGGACATAACCCTTGGGTAACAATTCCTTTCGTTGCTTCTGATGCTGCTAGACCAAAAGCCTAAACATAAGCCAGGGCCAGGACTTTCTTTGTTCAACACTGTATCCCTAGCACCTCATACAAGGCATAGTACATGCCAGAAGTTCTCAAATCCGTGATGAGTTATTGCTTTGTGAAATGAAGCTCAATCTCCCCTCTCCAAAAGTGTTGAGGACTATATAGCTGTTACATATACAGTATATTGCAAAATACAGTAAAATTACAGGTGCAATGTGGTGAGAAGCATGATTTCAAGGTAACTCATTTTTACCTTCTGTCAACTCAGGTGTTCTTTGGATTCCCTGCAGGAGCCTCCCCCTCCCTTCCTGATGCTATGCGTGCATTTCCTTGGCTATGAAACTCAAAGCCTAAGCAAAGATTCAACAGGCAGCTGGCAGCTCATTCCTCAAGGCCTCTTCTGCCTCCTGAGTGCCTTCTTTATCTGGTCTCTGTTTCTCTGACAACATGCATGATGCCAATCTTAATGAGAAACGCAGCTCTGTCCTCAAGTTCCACAAAAACCCATTCACACAAGGCAGCCATGGACTCAGTGGAGCATCAAGTAGGTTTCACAGCAGATTCATTCAAATAACAAAATAAAATACACTGGGTATTTCCATTTTAAAAACATCCTTCCACACCACCAAGGCTTCCACTCATCCTTCCTGAATATTCTTTATTCTCTTGTCTTCCCTTTCTCTAGAACCCACAAATCCATCCCCTCCCCATTCTAATGAAGAGCTACTTTGCCTTTTTTTCTCTGAAGTCCTAGAACCAGCCAACATCAAGGCCACTGGGATCTTGATTTCTATCAGAGACATGTATTAGGGAACTTTGGCCCAATGAAAGATAACGTACTATCGGATCTGAACACCGATCTTGGTGGTCGTAGAGGAGGAAAAGTAATAGTGAAGTTGGCCTCACAGTGCTTGTTACCTGTGGGCTAGTTTCAAACAAGGTGAAAAAAGAAAAGAAAAAAAAGAGAATGGACTCCCAGAGAGGAAACTGGTATTGGTTGTTAAAACAGTAACATTTTGCTGTACTAGTTCCATCCACACACACTACATCTGAAATCTGGGAACGTTTTCATACGTGCAATTCAGTTCGGGTTTGTAAACAAAAGTGCAGCCCAGTAATTACTGCTCGCTCCTTCCACAACCACTGGGCATGCGAAGTTCTCATTCAGAGAAAGCAGATCAGATTTCTCTTGACCCTTTCAGAACGTGGATCATAGGTAAAGCTCAGAAAAACATGCCGTCACCACCACAGTTTTGCAAGGAGGGCGGATTCAGAAGCATTCTGCTGAGAACTGCAGGAAGAAAGAGGCATGGAAGAATGCAAGTGCAAAATTCATTAACTGTCAAACCAGTAAGAACTTGTTGGGAATTTAAAAAACAAAAAGAAGATATGAATTACATATCAACGGATTTATGGGGTACTTCCTCTGAGCACGCCAGAGCAATTTAGCCATCTTTCCTGAACAACTAATGCAGGTGATTCAGGACAATGTTAAAAATACTCTTAACATTCCATTGGAGTATAAGGTCCATATAGAAGACTGTACAGCCCTGGCTAGGTGGCCTGGTTGGTTGGAGCGTCATCTGTGCACCAAAAGATTGCAGGTTTGAAACCCAGTCAGGGCACATCCCTAGGTTGCAGGTTCCATCTCTGGTCTAGGTTCATAAGGAAGGCAACTGATCAATGTCTCTCTTTCGCTCTCTCTCTTTCTCTCCCTCCCTCCCTGTCTCTCTTTCTCCCCTTTCCTCTTTCTTTAAAATCAATTTTTAAAAATATCCTCATGAGGATTAAAAACGAAAGTGTACAGACCTTAAGTGCACAGCTCATAGATTTTCACAAACTGAGCACAGCTGTAACCAGCAGGCTTATGAGGACAGAACATGGTTATCTGCCCAGAAGCCCTCCCTGCCCTTCCAGTGTCTTCCACAAGGGCCATCACTCTGACTCTGACAGCTTCTGATAGACTTGTTTTGTCTGATGTTGAATGCTATAGTGATGGAATCTTACAATATGCACTTGTTGGGCCTGGCTTCCTCAGCTTAGCATGTTCATGAACTTCCTCTCTCTGATTTTGATTTACTATTATCATCATTATTTAACTAGAGGCCTGGTGCACGGATTCGTGCACCCGTGGGGTCCCTTGGCCTGGCCTGAGGGGATTGGGCTGAAACTGGCTCTCCAACATCCCCTGAGGGGTCCCAGATTGCGAGAGGGCGGTTCTCGGATGACATCCCCCGGAATCAGGCTCCCTTCTCTCTGGTTCCAGGTGCGTCACCCGAAAACCACAGCTGCCAAATCACAGTAGCTCAGCAGCTCCTGTGTTGAGCGTCTGCCGCCTGGTGGTCAGTGCATGTCATAGCTTCTGGTCGAAAGGTTGGCCTGTTGCTTAGGCTATTATATATATAGATATTATTAATTTATGCTAAAAATAGCATTTTTGAACTGCAACATTGAATTCCTTCTGTTAGAATATATTTCTCTTTTTTTAATTGTTTCTACTTATCTCTTTTAATTTAGAAGAAAATAATTCAAAATTACAGAAAACAGCCTTAGCTGGTTTGTCTCAATGGATAGAGCATCAGCCTGTGAACTAAAGGGTCCTGGGTTTGATTCTGGTCAAGGATATGTACCTTGGTTGCAGATTCTTCCCCGGCCCGGGCCCTGGTCTGGGCTTGTGCAGGAGACATGCAATTGATATGTTTCTCTCACATCAATGTTTCTCTCTGTCTTTCCCTTTCTCTTCTACTCTCCCTAAAAATCAATGGGAAAATATCCTCTGGTGAGTATTAATAAAACAACAACAACAACAAAAACAACACAAAAAAATACCAACAAAATATAAATCATCTATAATACACACACACACACACATACACACACACACACACACACACACACACATACACACACACACACACACACACACACACACACACACCTTGGGCCTTGGGCCAGTCCCTTGGGCCAGTCCCTATTCAGTGAGATCCAGCATAACAAATGGTCCAGCCTAGATCTCCCTGTGGTTGGACAACTGGAAGCTCAAAGAATAACAGGCTTCCTTCCCCCACCAGGACCATATAGATTGAGAGACAATTTCATCAAAAGATATGCTGTTACCAGAAACATGGGGCTGTATGATCAGATTGGGTAGGATAAAAGTATATGGACGCCACAGTATACCATGCTCGGTGCAAAATGTAGCTAGTCTACAGATGATGTCTCAGCTTGTGTCGTACAACAATAACAGAGTGGGTTAGGAAAAGAAATGTTCAGTCAGTTCCACAGCTAACGCCTAGGTCTGAGGGATGTTTCCATGTGGTGTAAATACATTTTTAGCAGGATTTATAGAAAGCTTGGCATGGTTCCAATGTGATTGGCTAGGAAGTCAAGCATGGCTCCATGATATCTATAGAGAGAGCGGTGTCAGCTGTGTGCTGCTGGACCAAAGCCCAGGAAGGTTAGCCAACCCTGGGCAGCACCCCCAGCACTGGCCCAGGCTGAGCAAGGCTCAGTGCCTGAATAGCTTCCCTGTATTGGGATGTGTCAACAGGAGTGGGAGTCTGAGCTTGTCTACTGGAGACATGCATCCCGGCTTTCCAGCTGGCAGCTGAGCTCCACCTCTAACTCCCCTGCCTCACGAGAGCCTGCCATCTCCGGGAGATGACAGCCTGGACTGGGCGGGTGAAGGGGTGAGAAGCATGAACAGAGTTCTCTGGTATAGTCATTTCTGGTAATGATAGTCCTTAATTGGCACAATCACTGCACAACACAGGTTGCTATGTGTACACATTTTCTGATAACCAGGTTAGGCTTGCCTTTTAATGGATGTTGTTGCACATCTTTTGATGCAGTTAAGTGGTAATATGTAGACCCCTATAGTACAGTGGGTTCTTGGTACTGACTTGGATTCTTAAGTCATTGTTTCCTGGGCATTTAAAGTGGAAGATTAACAGGTAAAGAATGTCCCTGATGCTGTGCTAATTAGAAGAATTGTGGGGTCATACAATATCTAAAGGATGGCTAATCCCCATTCATTTCTACACTTAATGTGATAGAGAGATAGGGTAATGGTTAATTTTATGTGTCAACTTGGCTAGGCCATAATACCTAGATATTTGGTCAAGCATTATTCTAGATGTTTCTGTGAAAGTATTTTTCAGACAAGATTAACATGAAAGCCAGTAGACATTGAGTAAAACAGGCTATTTTCATAAAGTAAATGGGCCTCATCCAATCAGTTGAAGGCCTTAGGAAAAAAACACACAACCTAACTTTTCCTAAAAAAGAAGAAACCCTGCTGGCAGACTGCATTTGGACTTGAGCTGCAGCATCAACTCTTTCCTGGGTCTATGACCTGCCAGCCATCCTTAAGATTTTGGACTTGCCAGCGCCCACAATCTCATGACCCAGTTCCTTAAAATCAAAACCTCTCTCCTCTCTCTCTGTCTCTGTTTTTCTCATTTATATTGGTCCTATTTTCTGGAGAACCCTGATTCAGAGACATAAACTACAAAATATTGAGAGCTCATCTAAGAATTCCATGAGAATGACTTCATCTCATGCCTAAGAGTTAGCTGCTGCTGTTAGTCTAATTTGACAGATAAGCTGCAGTTAGAAAGGAAACACCTTGTCCAAGGTCTTACAGATAGTCAGTGTCAAACCTGCATTACAATTATGGGATGTGTGCCTCCAAATTTTAAGCTCACTTCCTTACAGTGTCTCATTGCCTTTCAGGGACTCAACACATTTCTCACTCTTATTCATCCTCTTTACACATGACCACCTGCCTGGCCACAGCAAGAGCAAATTCCGCCTGCTCTCCCTCTCCTCATGCATTCAGAACACCAGGGCGTTCCTCCCAGCTGCAACGCTGGCCTGGAGTCTGTTCACACAGCCTGGCGATAATAGAGATCCCAGAAGCTCCTGGCTTCACTGACAACAGCAGAGGCAAAAGAATGCAAAATAGAAGCAGTGAATACTTTCCAGAGGAAACTGGGCTCCTTGCTTCTGCAGACCTTGCTTGACCTCCTGAGCGAGGGCTGGATGTGGGAATATGGCTGAGAAAGACAGAATTGAGGTGCCCTAAACTGTTATGGAAACATGGGCAGGTTTTAGGAGCATTATTATACTTTCCTCACCTCTCTCTGTAAGTTCTCACAAGTTATCTGCACTAGTTTGTGGAGTCATTCATTTATTTTCTCATCTGATCAATATGATTTTTAAGCATGCATCCTTTGTCAAATGTCATACTCAGTGCTGGAGATGATGGAGAATAAGACAACCAACCCTATGAACTAGGGCCAGAGTCTGTATTTCTGGGGAGGGAGACAGGCGGATAGCCAGGCAATTCCAATGCACTGAAAAGGGAGCTATGGAAGAAGGAAGTATACTATGAAAGCACAGAGAGACCACAGAAACAAACTTTATTTCATGTGAGTCAGGGAAGACTTTCTGGAGGAGGTGGTAGCTAAGCCAAGACTCGAGGAAGAAATGGGAATTTTCTCAGTCATAGGAATAGGGATGGAATGAACAGTTCTGAGAGTGAGTAGACAAGGTGCTGAGGTTGCAGGGCTAGATTTAAGCATGCCTGTGTGGTTTCAAGGAATTCAAAGTTGCTCAGTATGACTTAGGAGAGCTAACAAGGGTGAGGCAGCATAGGATGATATCAGGAGATGACACCCGGGGTGAACTGCTCAAGGCCCATTCAGTAAACCTGAAATGATGTTTGGCTGAAGAAGCATAAGGAGAAGAGAGGACATGAGGGAAGCATGAGGGGAACACAATTTGCTTTTCTCACCTGCAGATGCTGGTATGAGTTTGGCTTCCGTTCCTCACTCACAGGCCTCCCTGCACAGGAGCAGGCTCTCCTCGCCCGTCAAAGGAGAAGAACCCTACCCTGTCTACCCCGCAGATAGTCATGAAGACCATGCCAATAGTGGCTGGGGAATGACTATACTTCCTGACCCACTCTCTCTGGGGAGGTCCCCAGCTCAGGATGGTGATACCAAACACTCAGAGGTTTTATTCTTCAGAAGCCAAGAGATTGAAACACCTCAACTTTTTGACCCACTGAGCAAGGCCACTGGCCTCCCTGATTCATTCTGCCTCGAACCCAGGGCTCTGGCCATGTGGAATTCCAAAAATGAGACAAGAGAAAACAAAGGAAGGGAGGGAGGGAGGGAAGGAGGAAGGGAGTCCCTCCTCCACTGGTCTATACATTTGATTCCCACCCCATGCCCAACAGTACAAGGTGAATGGGAAAGACCTGAGCCCTGGGTGTGATTTTCAGCATCTATGGCTGTGCCCAGGTTGCTCCCACTATCTGGACCTCACCTTTTTGAGGATTTTCCTGAATTCTTCTGCATGCATTTTTAGGCCTCTCTCCTTGGAAAGGCTTTGGAGTAGCTGGAACTGGGATCCCTCCTCTATGTGCCCACAGCAAACTTCAGCTCCAGGGTCATTTAACCTCTATGAACTGCTCCTTGAACTCAGATTAAAAAACAGCCCCATGTACTTCCTGAATTAATCTCTCAGGTACCTATTTGCCTCATTACTGTACACTACTCCATTATATCACTTCCGTATTGCACAGTATCATGTTTTTAGAGTGCCCTTTTCCCAAAAACTGTTCAAAGTAAACAAGAAAAATAATAACAAGCAACAAACCAAACTGGGCTTATAAAACCCCAAAGCGAAATCTGACCACTCTCTAAACTAAAGTAAGAGGTGAGGCATGGTGTCAGATATAAACATGTCTGCCATTGCTAACTGCCAAATCTATTACTTTGGAAATCACTAACCCCCCCACTCCAAGAGGCCACGTGGCTCATCTTTCCACGTAACCACCCTGTTGAGCCTCTGTGGCCCCGCTGAGGGTCCTCCAGGGAGAGCATGCCACACCCTCTGAACCAGACCGGGCTAGGCATTCCCACTGCTGGGCATTTTGTGAAAGTCCACATGATTAGTTTTTCCTAGTACATAGCCAACTCTCTCCTGAGAACTCTGGTCAAATTGATTATGACACTTGATGTATCACCTGCTTAGAATCCCTGTTCCCTCTCCTTCCTGGGAATCAGCGTAAGAAAAAAGGCAGGTTTTGCATGCACATAGGGCTGGACTGTCCTTCCCCTGCAGGATGAGGTTAGACACCCATCCTTGCAAAAGATGTGGGCCTTAGCTTCTCTGCTTCCTTTGGAGGGTCTCTAACCTGGTGGCTCAGGAGTGATTTACTTCGCCACAGTCTCAAGTTAGTGCAATATGTCTACCTGTACATCTAATTTCCAAGGCACCTATTCTGCTGCTGCCCCTCATCAGAGAAACTGCTCCTGGCATGTGCCTTGATGAAGAAGAGGAAAAACAAGAATTTAATCTCTGGCATGTATCCCACCCCATTAAAATTTATGATTCCGTATTGTAACAATCCAGTTCTTTGCCAGGCTGTGTCATTAGATTGCAGATTTATTCAGAGCAGGAATTATATCTCATTTGTAGCCATGAGGTATTGTATCTTATTTCTACTCAGGCCTGCCATTTCTAAGATAAAGCCCGATTGCGCATTGGACTGTCATGATTTCCTTACTGTTTAAGGAAAGAAAGAAGAATGAATGACTGCAACGACCTGCTAGAGTCCTCTCTCAGTGCCATTTTCAAAATAAAAAAGGCTCTTTATCTGTGGCTACCAGAATTATATTCCTGAAAAAGACTTTGAGGTTTTCCTTTGAAGTTTACTTACATTTATCTGGCTTTCTGGCTATCTTCCATTCAGAAGCAATATGATTAGATTTGTGTAATAACAATACGAATGGAAATGCTATGAGCAAAGACCCTACTGAGTCCCAGGATGGAAAGGCTAATCACAAAGAAAAGTTGCCGACTCCTATTTAACAATCCTAAGTAGGAGTGACAGCAAAACCTCACACCTAAGTGCCTACTTATCAGCAAGGGACTGAGTGAACACACTGTCCACAGGTTCTGGCTCCGACTCTGCCCCCAACTCACTGAGTGACCTTGGATACCTCTCTGTCCCTCTCTTTGGGCCTCAGTCTCCCCTTCTCTAAAAAGTGGTGGCATGAATATATTATCTCCACGCTCACTTGGAAAACTGTGTCTCTGTTTACGCAGTTTCTTGATGCTCCGATGGGCTGCTGCCTAAAATTAGAGGCGGCATGTTGTTCTGGCTCACATGTCCCTCCCTTCATTGTTCACCCTCATGTGATCACTTGGCCAGGGGAGGCTCAGTAGCTAGTTCCCGGCACTTTGTATCCCCAGAGCAATGCAGTTATCTGATAGAAGATATTTGGAATTTTCAAAATCCTGAATAGTGGCTATTTACTGCTCTCTAGTGGTTCAAAGAGGCTTCTACAGATGCCCAAAGAAAACGTCTCTCAGAGATGTATCAAACGCTTGGTACATAGCAGATTATCAGCAAAAAACAATTCTTCTTTTTCTTTTGTTGTTGTTGTTATTATTAGGCCTTTTCCATTTTTAAGATGCCCATAATATAAAGCAGGATCCCTGAGAAAGGTAAATACGGATTGCTTACATGCATTTGGTGGAGAACTTATAAATCATGTATGCCAGTTGGTACTCATAACCTCCCTCTGTTGAGACAGATATACAATATTCTGTTTTATAGATGAATAAATGAGGCCTGAGGAACTAGTCGCTTCTGGGATTTTTTTTCCTCTGAAAAGCTTCTCTGCTTGGATAACTCCACAGCGATGGGCCTTTAAAGCCAGGGATGATTGTCCCAATACCTCTTCTTTAATAAATAAATAAATAAATAAATACACACACACACACACACACACACACACACGAGACACAGTGCATGAAATTTGTGCACTGGAGGTTGTCCCTCAGCCCAGCCTGTACCCACTCCAATTGGGGACCTCTCAGGAGATGTCTGACTGCCAGTTTAGGCCCGATCCCTGTGTACTCTCACAATCTGGGACTGCTGGCTCCTAATCGCCCGCCTACCTGCCAGCCTGATCACCCCCTAACCACTCCCCTGCTGGCCTGATTAATACCTAACTGCTCCCCTGCTGGCCTGATCATGCCCAACTGCCCTCCCCTGCTGGCCTGATTGCTCCTAACTGCCTCTCCCTGCCTGATAACCCCCAACTGCCCTCCCCTGCAGGTCTGATCTCCCCCCAACTGCCCTCCTCTGCTGGCTAATTTGGTTCTGATTGGTCGGTTTCTATGCAGTCAGCATCAAAAGCTCTATCTCCTAGGCAGCCATTGGCTCCTCACAGTTGACCCAGATTTGGTTCTGATTGGTCAATTTCTATGCCAGTCAGCATCTCTGGGCCTATCAATGGGGCCTGATCAGAAAGGCGGGGCTTATCAGCAGCCCAGTGGAGGCCTGGAGAGAAATGGAGGCCACAGCTGCTGACCAGGCCCGGAGCTAAAGATAGAGGCAAGTGCTGATCAACAGCTGCCACAGAGGCTGCATATCAAACCCTGCTTCCCTCTTCAGGCCTCTCTCTGGGCCTAGATTCGCAGCCCCCTCAGCAGTCAGTGCTGGGTCGCCATGGCAACCCAGCGCTGACTGCATGACTGATTTCCAGTTGGTCCAGCCTCCCAGTCATTACGGATGTGACAGACCCAGGGTTTTTATATATTAGGATATATATATATATATATATATATATATATATATATATATATATATATATTGATTTCAGAGAGGAAGGGAGGGGGAGAGAGAAAGAGAAACATCAATGATGAGAGAGGATCATTGATCAGCTGCCTACTGCTCACCCCCTACTGGGGATCAAGCTTGCAACCCAGGTGTGTGCCCTTGACCAGAATCAAACCCGGGACCTTTCAGTCCACAGGCCGACACTTGATGGACTGAGCCGAACCAGCTAGGGCCCAATAGCTCTTCTGAGACCATAATCCCTCTACACACTCCATTGTCTACCTGTCTTATTTATGCATGTTCGGCTTACCTGTATCTCCCTCGAGCCCCAGTGGTTAGCCTTCATCTCGTCATCAATTCTGACACCAGCCTCCAGTACCTCACTCAGTGTCCCAGGCTCCTCATCATCTCACTTCTAAGTCATCTTTGGTCAAACAGCATCATTGACCCTTCATTTTCCCTTATCTAGACATCAGAAACCACCCACTTCAGGGTCCTAGCAGGTGACTCCCACTTGTAAAGCAAAATCTATCCTATGGTGTGTGTGGGATTTTTAAATCTTTTTTTTTGTATTTATTTCTAGCTTTATTGAGATATAACTGACACATAATATTGTGAAATTTTAAGGTGTACAACTGGTTGATTTGATACACTTATATGATGCAGAATGATGACAGCATAGTGTTAGATAACATCTCCATCACATAATAGGGGGGTGGGAACATTGAAGATCAACTCTCTTTGCAACTTTCAAGTACATAATGTAGTATCATTAACTATAATCTCCATGAAATATATTATGCCATCAGAAGTTATTTATCTTACAACTGGAATTTTATGCTCTTTGACTAATATAACCTGATTTTCCCCACTCCATCCCTAGCTTCTGGAAACCAACATCTTAATTTCTGTTTCTATAAAATTAGCTCTTTTAGGTTTCACATATAAGTGAAATCATCCAGTATTTACCCTACGTGTTTTGAACTCAAAGTTTTCTATGATGTTTTATAGTTCATGTATCAAGAATTGCTTTGGCTTCTAGCAGCAAAAGTCCCAAAACAAGTGTGACAAATAAATCAGAGCTTTGTTAGTCATAGATAATAAGAATCTACAGGTAAGCAATCTAGGGCTTCTATACCCATTTCAGGATGCCAACAAGACCCCAGGCTCTTCCTGTCCTTTTTGCTCAGCCCTTCTTCAGCATGTTTGCGACCAAAGTGGCTGAATCACTTCCAGTATTACAGTCATAGTCCAGACAAGAAGGAAAGGGCATGGAATACAAGATATATGATAACCAAATGGACCCTTTTAAAGGCCATTGTCTGAAACCCTGCCAACAGCTCTGCTTATGTCTGATTGGCTAGAACCTAGTCATATGACCACTCCCAGTTGGTGTTTTAATTGGGTTATTAAGTAGTCACACCTAAGCAGTTATTTGCTGAGTGTCATCTCTATATGATTTCATTTACCCCTCAGAACAGCCCCTTTTAAGAACACATTCTGAATTGTAGGTGTTTGTACAACTATGAGTGATGGATGAGTTGGGTCTGGAACTGAGATAAAGGCTGCCTATTCCAGTGCTCTTTCAAATACATCCTTTTTCAAACTCTCTTTGAGAAGATCTTTACTGAAAGATCACATCACCATTTTGGACCAGCATTTTAATAATGCTCTGGAATCAGGTGGTCCCACGAAGCTGAGAATAGAGAGAAGCAGAGCATAACGTAGAGCTCGTGAGCGGCTTCAGAAAGCTCGCTCACACTGGGTATGTGCAGGTTTTGTTCTCTTTCTCCCTACCTTACCTGGTGTTCCCGTAGTTATTAAATTTAGTAACCAATCATCAGAACCAGCTGAGACCCTTTTGAAAAGATATTACTTCTGAATCCCACCCAGGGAGTCTCTGCTTCGGAAGACTTAGATGGAAACACACTGCTCTCCTTTGTATACGACTTTGCAGGTCTGTGATCACCTTTGCACGGAAACTGGCTTGTATTTTCTGGACACAGGCTTTGTCAGGCCTCTTCTGATTGCTTTGTGAATGCACAGCCTCACTGAAGCCTAATATTTGTGTGAGATAGATAGCATTTTATATTCCCATTTTCCAGGTAATGCAACTGAGGCTTATGAGGTAGAGTCACTTGACTAAGGGCACACGGCTAATGTATGGTATTTTCAGGATTCGAACTCAGGTCAGTCTGACTCTAAAACCTGTAGATTTTTTCATTCAAATATGTTGTCGTGTCTGGGTCTGTTAAGGAGGAAGAACATACTTGAACCATGCCAGAATCATTTCTCACCAGCAACCCCCAGACCTCATACTGACCAATAAATGCCGACACAAATCCTGAATCACTGTTTCCCAGCAGTTCCTGCCCCTGGGCTTCCCCAGACTTGTCCTGATGGCCCCCAAAGGCCTGATAAATGCCATCTATGCAAACAAATTGGACACAGGTTAAAGGAGGGCAAAAGGATGGATGGAAATAGTGAGCCAGGCTGGAAAATTAATGTTTCAATCAATTTTCAGTTGGTACAATGGTGATTTTTTCCTTGGGCATTTTTCCTCCTCCATTTTTAAAATTCAGGTTTATTTTCAGTGAAATTCAGTACATCTGTATCTGATTCATTCACACTTAACTCATTAGCAGAGAGCTCTGTCACAGAAACAGGCTCCAAGGCGCCTCTAGCGGTTTACTATGGAATCAGGCTCAGTCTGAAATGCTGGGGAACATGGCTTGTGAGAAGCATACAGAATATTGATGAAGTGTTTTCACACCTTCCATTCCAAGATGCACAACCCTGTTTAGTTTTCTGCTTATTTTAGGCAGCTCTGATGGTCTTCACGGTTACTTTGTAATCAGGCTTATACACAAATCTGTAACTCTCTGAGGCTCCTGTCTATCCATAAAGATGCTCACATTTCTCTCATCCTAAAACATGAAACAGATAAACTGTCCCCAAACAACAAGATCACAATGCACAATGCCCTTTCCCACTTCCATCCCACCTCCCCCACCACCGCCAAGGGCATTTCCATACCAACGTCTCAGAACTTTGCACTCTGCACTTCACCGCCACTTTATTTTTCACTCTTCTGCTGTGTACACCTGCCTCCTGCACTTGGCCAAGACCTTCTAACGAAAGTCACCTATTATCTGCCAAACGCAATCCTTATGTTGGGTTACTACTTGATCAGTGTCTCCATTGCATTTGCTGCTCTTTATAGCTCTTTCATTTCTTACCCTCTCTGCTGTACTGGTTTCCTTCCATCCTCCCTTGCCCTTTTCTCCCTTCTTTTTGGACCCAGATGCCTCTAACCTTTCTCATCACTAAAAAAGTATGCAATATGCCCTCCTCCCGAAACCCCTGATTGAAGGTTCTGGAGCCAGAATGTCTGGGTTTAAAGCCCACTGTGCCATTCCCAAACTGTGTGACCTCGGGTAAACTTCTTAAGTCTCTCCATGCCTCAGTTTCCTTATCTGGAAACCAGGGGAAATTATAGTTCTTACTTCATAGGGTTGACATAGGGATTAAATTAATTTATTACACATAAAAGTATTCAAATAGCACCTAATATCATAACTATTCAACAGATTGTAAGTGCTAAGAGCAGTGCTAAACACATTCTAATGATCTGTAAATGTTTATATATTTGAATTAATGATGCATGGTATTATATTCTAAGGAAATCACTGCAATGCTTTTCAAATTATTTTGGCCTGCATATTCCACTCTATAGGTGACAACATCCATGCCTATAGATGTAAAAATATCCATATGGTTTTACTCATGTGCATATACCTAAAGATATAAACTAAGGTTAAACCACTGCCTAATAATGTCATAAAGGAAAAAACAATAAAAAATAATATAACACTAAAACAAGAAAGCTGGAGTGGTCCTATCAATATTAGAAAAAAATAGAGTATTACCAGAGGAACAGAGAGGTATTTTGTAATAATAAATGGTTGATTCATTACAAATACATGAACTCATATATGTGTATACAAGTTAAAGTAGGTTTTGTATTACTTCCTTTTTTTAACATATTTCATTGTTTTTTTACAGAGAGGAAGGGAGAGGGATAGAGAGCTAGAAACATCAATGTGAGAGAAACATCCATCAGCTGCCTCCTGCACACCTCCTACTGGGGATGTGCCTGCAACCAAGGTACATGCCCTTAACCAGAATCGAACCTGGGACCTTTCAGTCTGCAGGCCAACGCTCTATCCATTGAGCCAAACCAGTTAGGGCTGTATTACTTCCTTTAATGTTAATTATCTTTTCTCTGCATTAAGAAAAAGAACTAGACAAACATATCAGTGGCACTATAAGAGATTTAAACATAGTCAATCACCCCCAGTCTAACTGACATAGAAAACTACATGCAACAACTGCATAATACAGTTTCTCTACAACTTCATGTGGAATATTCACCAAGTGAGAGAACAGGATGGGTTGTAGGAAACCTCAGTGATCTAGAAAAACATTGTTTCCTCATGATTTTATTCATTAATCTCAACACAACGAAGTTTCAACATGATAAAAAATTATCTTGCAATATGTCTTATATCTGGAAATTAAACAGTGCACTTCTATTTTTTTACAGATAAATTCTACATAACTTACAAGTCAATGAAAATATAATTAGGAAATCTAGAAATTATTGTCAATTGAGAGATATTGAAAAAACATATGACAAAATTGTTGGAATACATCTAAAGCTGTGGGTAGAGAAAAAAAGGTTTTTATGGAATAAATTTGACATGTAATATTGTGTAAGTTTCATTGGTACAGTGTGTTACTTTGATACACTTATATATTGTAATGATTGCTGGAGTAGTGATATTTATCACATTACATAATTATAGTACAATATTGCTCTCTATATTACACTTTATATGTATTAGATCTCTATGGCTTACTTACTACTCACTACAAGCTTGTACCCTTAAACTCCATCACTTTTACTTCTCCATCCCCTAGTAACCACCATTTTACTCTCTGTTTTTGTGGGGCATTCTTTTGAGGGGGGTGTTCAAATGCCTATATTAGAAAAGAAGAATGCTTTGAAATCAATTACCTACATTTCCTCTAGGAAGTTGAACAAAAAAAACTAAAAATTACCTTACCTCAAAAGTACTGAACCAGAAACCTGGAAAATGATGTTCAACAATTTGTGCTCGAAAGCCCTCTAGACAGTTCTGATGAATGCCGATCTTTGATAATGACTCTCTTAAAGAAATTGAATTTACTGACAAAAATATTTCCATAGAAAACTCCAGTCCCAGCAGCTCTTAATGGTGAATTCTATTAGATAGTAAAGAAGGAACAATCTTTCAGAAAATTGGGGAGAACACTACACCACTACTTTTATGAGGCCATTACCCCTGAGACAAAAACCTGGAAAAATATTCTAAGTAAAAAAATAAATACAAAAGACAGACCAGTATCTCTCATAAGTTTAGGAGAACAATCCTAACAAGATATTAATAAATTGAATCCAATAATATCTAAAAAGGATTGATAGTTGTCCCAGGATATAACTTGATTTTCATATTTTAAAAATCAATGAAACTAATTAACAAAGTAAAAGAGAAAAAAATCTCTTAATAAATCCCAAAATAATAATTTGAAAATTCTCACTATCGATTCATGATAAAAACTTTTAACAAACTAGAAATAGAAAGGAAATTTTATCAAATCAAAAAGCATCTTCAATGAACCATGAATAAGCACATAACATATCTCCAAAAATAATGAGGTGCCACTGAGAGAATAGAAATACCAAATCCTGCTGAGATTGGGGAGTGACCAAGCTCTAATATAATTCTGGTGGAAGTGTAAAATCACACAGCTTCCTTAGGGGAAATAATTGATATTTTCTTATAAAATTAAAGAGACTTATGCTGTATGATCTGGCAATTCTAAGTATTGGGCCAAGGGTAATGGAAATCTAAGTTTACAAAATGACTTATAAAAAGTGTTCAAAGAAACCTTATCTATAGTAGCCTAAAACTAGAATGGATAAGCAAATTGTGGTATATTCACATAATGGGATAATTGCAAGTAATAAAAACAACGACTTTCTTATACACTCAGCCATGTTACAAAAGAGAATGCCCCATGTGACTCATTTATATGAATTCCTAGTATAGGCAAAGCTGGGCTGTGTTGAAAAAAAACACACAACTCAGAGCAGTCATGCCTCTGAGTGGTACTTCAATTGAGAAGTGGCTGGAGGGAAAATTGTAGGTTGATAGTTACATTCTATATATAGGTATGTCTGTTGCATGGGTAGATGCATTTGTCAAATCCATTGGAATTGAATTCTGCATCCCCAAGAATTTAATTTTATCTTCTAACAAACTGCAATAAAAATGTCTGTATGCTTCTCTGAGTTGTCAGCCAAACTCCTTGTTTGGTTGATGTTCAATATCAAAAATGTTTATTAAGGTCTCCCTATAAGGCAAGATAGTGAATGCAGCATTGTGAGGCTCTGCAAAGCCTCCCCGTTTACTGTATTTAACTCTGTGTGCGGTTTTTGCTGTCTTAAAGCCAACATCAATATTTATCTGTAACTTGGGAAGCCACTTTCTTGCCAGAAATGTGTAAGAATTACTTTCCTCTTGCAATAAGTAGAATAAGTCCTACCAACCATTTATGAAAATGAATGAGTGGAACATTAATTTCCTGATAACTCAACACCCAAGCTTTCCAACATTATTAACGGTTTTCATATGTGTAGTCTTTCATTGGTGGGGTTACTCATTTCTGACAATAAATCTTTTCTTAAAGAGACATTTTGTTTAGTTTATATTTTCCCTTTAATTCATTTTCAAAACCTAACCTTCCTTGTATTTTCACATTGCTTAATAGGAAAATGCACCTGGAATCACCTGTAGGTGTCCTCAGTTGGATAAATATACAAATGGGAACACAATTACCTTGCTTAAATAGAATATTGCATATATTGAAGAATAGAACAAGATGAGAAGAAGTAAATATAATTCTGGTGGAATTTTTGGTGTTGATTTACATTAAAATATTCTACATTATATGTTTTTAAAAATTGGAATTGTATTCAGCACCTGCTTGATTTACATGCCTAGCAAGCTGTAATATTCTATCATTTCAACAAAGATTTCTGAAAATGTATTGAGTCCAAAGCTTGAAAGTACAGACATGAAAACAAAATTCTACCCAAGAAGTGCACTCTAGACTAAGGGGACAGACAAGCATACTAACAATATATTGGAATAGGAGGTTTGCAGTATAATTATAAGTAGCAGCTAATTCTGCAGAAGTATATTCGGCAAGATTCCAGAATCCGCTTCCACTTTCCTTACCTTTCCCTCCCATCACCTCTTTCTTCACTTGGCTTATTTCAAAAAGGTGTCAGGTTAAATATCATACTTTAGAGACATCTTTCTGAATTCTCAGACTATGAGGTATCCTTATTATATTCTTTTATATATAACCATGTAAGTTTCTCCATAAGATTTATCACAATTATAATTAAATAATTTGGGGGTGATTACCTGCTTAACATTAAGCTCATCTGCTGGAGTATAAAAGGTACCTTGTTTGTTTTGGTCTTGGTTTCATTGCCAGTGATTACCATGTTACTTGGTACATAGTGGATGACCAAAGATTCTTATTTAACAGCAGCAACAATGAAGAATGAGCGAGGTCTCGAGGGACCAATGGTTTTCAGTCCAGAGCCGTTCAGAGTCCTTTTCTTTCATTACCTAAACTACAACGTGCAGCTGGTGTGGCTCCTTGGTCAGCCAAGATACTGATCATAAGAAGGCCACAAGGGGCACACAGTGTGAGCAAAGTTAAACCTGTGTCATTTAAGCTGCTAAAATTTAGTAGTTGTTTTTTGTTGTTGTTGTTATAGCAATATAAGTTAACTCACACTAACTGATACAGTAGTTATATCCCAAATTTACTTCTGCTAACTAACCCAGTATCAAATACTTGCTGAGTGATATGGAGGTAGATACAGAGTAATTAAATGTGGCCCTTGGGCTACTGCACCTCAAAATTCCACAGTCTTCTTTCTAACAAAACTGAGCCTTTCCTAAGTTCAGAACGAAAGCCTTCTTCATATTTACTCTGACAACTTCTATATGAATAGTGTAGTTGTGTCATGAAGTAAGATGTATTTCAGTTATAAAATCTAAAGGTTAACACATTTTCTAACCTCTCTAAAATTAAGATTTTTATTGTTGTCATTGGCAAGATGTAAATAATACTAAAAATGTAGGGCTTAACTCCTATAATATGTCTATCTCAGGCCAGGCAGAAAATTGCAATTATTTACAATAAATTAAGAAAAGGGAGAATCTGATATGTTATTGTTGTCAGATTTTTTGTTACGTTCTTCTATATGAAGTCATATCTTATTCATGATTAGGGATCCAGCATTCAGCACACACCTTAACACACAATTGGTGCATGATAAATGAATGTTGACTCGAGTTCTATGAGGATAGAGATGGGGAAGGGAGGCATTTCCAGACTGAGGATGTCAGGGTAAATGTCAAGAAAGTAGAAACATCTGAATTTAAATCTTGAAGGCCATACAAAAATTTGATATGCTGGATAGAACATGATTGTCAGAGAAAATAACAAAAGCAAAGAAATGAGTTATGACCTTCCCTGGTGTGTGAAGCAGTAAGCAGCTCAGTTTGGGTTACAAAGAATTTTGATTAAAAAAAGCAGGTCAAGCTCAGAATCTGGAGCATCTTGACATTCAAGTAAAGATTTGAACCTTTGGTCTCCAGCAAGAAGGAGCTACTGAGAGCAGGGAAAGAAGAATCGGAGGGGGAAGAGCAGTACTTGGGGAAGCCTGTCTTAGATGCTGTGGTGTGGTAACTGCTTAACAATTTTCTTATGGGACAGAGAACGTTGTTTTTATTTTACATATGAGAAAACTGAGGCTCAGAAGTTAAATCACTTGCCCAAGCTATAACAACCCCTAAGTGGAAAAGATACCATTTAAACCCCACATTACTAGTATGTTTGACGTCAATCTGTATTTTTTTCTAATTAAGATTGAAACAAAATAAATTTTGTGTCAAGATTTTTCAAATGTATAGGAAAATATCACTCTTGTAGATAATGAATCTCTGTGATTTGAGCAAATCCAATGGGTTTCCTTAATTAATTTATCTTTTCTTAAGATGTATTTAGAAGATAATTAGTGAAGCGTAAAAGTGTTAAAAGAATACAAGCTGTTAACACCAATGCTATTTAGGTGAACTTTGCTTAGAATAACGTTCTTCAGATATTTGCACCTTTATCACGATAGCCCCTCCCCAAAGGGTTTAATTTCCCAAAGCACAATATTAACAAACCAACATGATCCTATTAACTAATGTCACCCAAATAAATTTAATTTAAAAAGTTCACTGACATCATAGAATTTTATCCCAGTACTTAGGTTTTTAAATTCTACAAAAGGTTATAAGTTTGAAAAAGTCAAAGTGTCTGTCCCATAATGGAGAACAAACCTCAGAAACACTTCAGTGGTGTGGGGTATGGCCCTTTAGCCTATGTGACACAGGACAAGTTCAAGAGCTTTATTAGGTTAAAATAAATAAATAAAATGATCCTTGTTTGTTGAGCACATAGTCTTAGTGATTCAGCCCTTACATTTAGAGGATTAGTCCCAGCACAGGGTAAATATAGATCAATATAATAGTAATTATCTACACTAGTAAAAGAGAAAGATGCAAATTGACCATACCTTCGCGACGCCCACCAGCCAATCAGGAATATGCAAATTTACCCAACAAAGATGGTGGGTTAATTTGCATACACTGGCGCCTAGTGTCCAGTGTCGGTGGTGGGACATGTCATCGCCATGGCAATGATGCAGGCGTTCTGCACTGCCCCAGCCGCTCCAGCCCTCTGGGCAGCGTGGGAAGGCAGAAAAGCGGCTCTGGGACGGAGAAAAGGCAGTGCTGGCAGCAGGGGAAGGAAGGCCCATTCTCGCATGAATCTTCGTGCATCGGGCCTCTAGGCTTTTAATAAAAGTCTAACGTGAACTAAATCATTTATTCATATTATTTCTAATCTTCACAACATCTTTTCAGAGCATGCATTGCTACTCTCCTGTTGAAGATAGACTACAGAGGACCAGATTGCTTTAAAAAGTTCTCTAAACTCTTCCAGCTAATATGTGCTTAAGTGGAGATCTTTAACACACGTTTGGAGGCATAAGCCCACCAGCTCTCTATTTGATCACTTTGGCCAAGGTCCCTTCACCTCTGACATGCTGTGATTTTACCTGTCCCCTCCCATTCTTTCTCTTAACATGGAAAGAGAGAATGGCTGCAGTTAAATACAGATGGGGTAGCTTGTTCTAGCCAAGAATAAACTCTGGAACACTGGCTCTTTGCTCTTTGCTTCCCAAGCATTGAGACCCATCTACAATTCCTTTTGTTCTTTTGTTTATGGCCACTCTTTCCATTATACTGTTGATGGACAACTGCTGACATCGAATTCTGCTAGACAAATAGTCAGTCCTATAAGACCTGAGGAAGTACTTTTCCATCCTTCCTTATCCTTTTTACTTTCAGAAAAGATTAGTGTCCTGAAAATGATGGGAATTTTGCCACTCAAGAGGCTAATGATAGAAAGTGTGAAACTTTCAATGTGCAGAACATCTCTGCATAAAAAATCAAAGACCAGGGAGCAATTAAATCTGTCTCAAACGTCTGAGGTGCATACAGTAATTGACCCTTGGGCTCAGTAGGCTTTGTTTGACATAACTACATCAAAAATTTTGTAATTGTTTTTTATGAAGATGGCTCTATTTATCCAAAGAATTATAGTAAGGAACAAACCTCCAAAGAATTTTGGTGTCTCAGGAAACCATTTTACAGATGAGAAACTGAGACTCAGCGTGGCTGTATAGAGCACAAGCAGAGCAGACTTTTTGGACACCTGTGACAATCCAATATGGAGTCACTGTTGACCATGCAAGTTATCAAGTGTTAGGTTAAGACTAAGGTAATAGGGTGTGATGGAGACACCCTTCAGGAAGGGTCCAGAACACCCAAAACCCCAAGACTGGACACTTGGGTAGGATTCAATCTGGACACCGATATGAGTGGGACTTCTGTCGCTGGGGGGTTTTAAGAACTCAGAGCTCCGACCACCCAACACTGGAGCCTTATTGTACCACTGGTCACACTGGGAGTCCTACCATACTTCCACTCCACTGGATGTGTACCGCCACTAAGACCATTGCCCATTTTGCCACCCGCTGACACCACCAGGGATCAGGACTTCTTGCCAGATATTCACTCTGCTCACATTAGCCCCCTCTCTGTGTGTAACCTGCGTGCGACATTACTGGCTTATTGGGGGAGGTCTCCCCGAATAAACCTGGCATTATGGAAAACCACAAAACTATGTGAGTGACTCCTTGCAGGAATACTCCCCTGCTCATGACAGTGGCTGAGTCCCTTGCCTATGCAGGTCTTCCTGGGGGCTCTGCTCTCCCAACTGTGTGCTCTGACACAGTGCCTCTCGGATTTTAGCATAATAGAGAACTAGCTATTTTGGATATTTTTTTTGACAAATGAATTTTTAGTTGAATCATTTTAGAGAGACTATCACACTGCTCTGTAAGTCACGCTGAGGTCTGTTTAAAGTGGAGGTGGCAGGAAGTGCTTCTATTGGACTGTTGAAGGTTGTTTCAATAGGGATGAAAAACAGGCTACCATGTCCAGTGCACAGTTACATTTGGTGCCCTGGGGAAAAGGGCACGCTGAGAAAGTGATGCATTGGCACAGTGCTTCTTTATGCAGGGGATCCTCACTCATTATGACACAGGGGATCTCTGGGGCCACAGAGCATCAACATGTAATATTTGGTAGTGGTGTTTCAGTTATATGAGTCTCTGGTGTCATAACCTTAGAATGTTCAACTGGCCTCCTGAAGTCACCGTGAAGGGACTTCGACAAATGATATTTAGCATTTCTAGGAACAATCAACCCCTTGATTTTTTTTCCTGGAAGACAGCCGGCAGGAAAAACTCAAAGAGAGGATTGTTATATTTTACTGATGCTTGTGCTTGTCGGTGTGAGCAAGGTAACTCTGCTGCTGGACTGAGTGCCTCTGGGACACAGGTATTGGGGTCTTACTTGTTTTGGTAGTTCCCACCCTCAGCATATTGTCTGTTGTT
Organism: Corynorhinus townsendii; assembly: GCA_026230045.1. Taxonomy (NCBI): domain Eukaryota; kingdom Metazoa; phylum Chordata; class Mammalia; order Chiroptera; family Vespertilionidae; genus Corynorhinus; species Corynorhinus townsendii. The sequence goes on along the minus strand of JAPDVU010000005.1, from coordinate 166,811,961 downwards.
TGCCTTTAATTCTGTTCACCATGAGTGACAGCCACTTGATACTTAGTCTGGAAAGATGTGAGAGGCAACACATATGACTATGCAGAGGAGACAATGTTAACATTAATCTTTGAGAGACACAGGACTGATGGGCAAACGGAAGTGAAGATAGTCATTTCAGGGAGCAGACACATATGGGAGTGCACAGAGGATGAAATCAAGAGCATGGCAGGTTTGTACCAGTACCTGGGATATGGATGGAGAGCTGGTGGAGAGGACCAGGAGATGACACTGAGAAGCTTGCTGGGAACCACTTTGTGAAAGAGCCCTTTCAGTCAGCAAGGAATTTAGACTTTGCCCTGAAGGTAAGGGGCAGTCATGGAAGCATTTTAAGATGAAGGTCAGATTTATGTTTTGGAAATCTGACACTAAAAACCCTAAAATATCCATAACTTATAGATGGCAATACTATACAAACAAAGAAGACAGCAAAGTGAAATAAAGATGGGCATTAAAGCTACTAAATATTCCTAATAAGAGAAGGAAATTCACAGAATTAATCTCATTATACACTTGAGAAATCATGCTCAATCTCACTAGTCATATAGGAAATGCAAAAAAGAAATAAAACGAAACAAAAAAAAAACACACCCTTTAAAGACATTAGAAATATCTACTACCAATGAAGGTGTACATACAGTGTTGGTGAAATTGCTGGGTAAGTTATTTGGTGAATTTGGTGAAATTGCTGGGTAAGTTAATTGTTGGTGAAATTTTGGGGTAAGTTATTTGGTAGCATCTATAAAACTTTTAAAACTTTTATAGCCCTTTGAGTTGACCGTCCCACAACTAGCCATCTATCTAACAGAAAAGTCCAGTATGTAAAGACACACACATGATATTTATTGTAATATTGCTTATAAAAAGCCGAGCAGAACATAAAATTAGGGGGGCTCATCTATGTCGGTTCATCTTCTTTTAGCTTTTCGCTCTCTTCTCAGGCTCTGCTGACTACCTCTGATGGGCTCCTAGCTCGCTTGTTGCCAGCAGGCATCTGAAGATGAGAGGAGAGAGAGGCATGGGTATTTACTCCTCATATCGATCCTGCTCCCTGAAAATGGTGTTCTTGATAGTGGTTGTATTTCCCTGCAATAACACAGCTTTATGATGGCTCTTTCTCCCACAATAACAGCTCTGACCAGGTTCCGGTAACTATGCTCTGTCCCCTTAACCCTTCGGGCCTTGGAGTGTAACGACTTCTCTCAAGTATATGCTTCAACTCATTTTTTGAATGTGCCAACTGCTCCCAACTGCAACCCAGCTGAAGAGCAGAGGGTGAATGGGAGAGAGTAAACTGAGTAAGACAGGTGGGTTGGTCCTTACAGGATTCCTGTGCAATGTAAGGGAGATAATGGGGACAAAGTCTAGTGCTTTCTAAGACAATAGTCTGCATAATACCTAAAGTCTTTCTGTTTCGTAGGCACGCACAGTGAATTGTCAACTTGCTGATGCTTAGAACACCAAGGTCAGGGCAGGAGGATCAAAAGGAATGGGAGGTATTGTGTTGTCCACGAGAAACTTTCAAGGGGACTTAACTTTCCTGCAGCTTGCCCTGCCTCCAGGAATATGGGTTAATTCTTTTAAAGATTCTGGAGCTAAGCATGCAGGTTTTGGCAGCCAGCTGAATGCCCTGATTTCTCACTGTCCAGCTGTTTGATTTCAGTGAGCTACTTATTCTCCCTATGCCTCAGTTTCCTCATTTTTGATATGGGGATATCCTTTGATTTAATAGTTTTGAGGGGTATGAGTTACAGCATTTAAAGAGCTTATAACCAGGCTTGGCACATAGTAGGGACTTAATAAAAATGGACATTGTTATCTATTCACCCAAGGCTATGGCAGACAAGTGGACACAGATAAAAATAAAAGATAAAAAGGAGCAAGTGAAAACGATGAGCTCATTCTGCTTCTTTGTCTGTGTGTGGTGGTTTGGAACCTACAACTGTTAAAAAAAGAACATGTGGGAACCATTATCCAGACAGTTTCATTTCCTTTTTTGATAGGGTTACTAGACTGGTGGATTGGGGATGGCTTTGAAAGCAGGGAATCTTGATATTAGACATTTGCCAGAATCCTCCCCTGGCCCAGTTCAAACCCCTCCCTTTCCAGGAAGCTCCCAGAGCATCAGCAATGGGGTTATCCTCTCTCTACCTTACACACCAGGAGCCCTTATCCTTTGCAGTAGTGTGGTCAACTTGACCTTGGAAAGGGTCACATATGGGTGTGCAAGACATCTCCCTAGACCAGTGGTCGGCAAACTGCGGCTCACGAGCCACATGTGGCTCTCTGGCCCTTGAGTGTGGCTCTTCCACAAAATACCACATGCGGGCGCGCACATACAGTGCGAATGAAACTTCATGGCCCATGCGCAGAAGTCAGTTTTTGGCTCTCAAAAGAAATTTCAATCGTACTGTTGATATTTGGCTCTGTTGACTAATGAGTTTGCCGACCACTGCCCTAGACTGTGTGCTGCTGGAGGTCAGTGCCAAAGTATTAGAGAGTGGGCAGACAGATCAGTCAAGAAGCAGCCTCGGCTTAAAATCAGACCAATGTGAGCTCAAATACTGGTTCTGCCTCTCACCAGTGATGTGTTCTTTAACAAGTTACCTTGTCTCTCTGAGTTTCAGTCCCTTCATATGTGAACCTGAGCTGTAATATCTTTCTCATGATAATAGCTCACATTTTTTGACCCATCCCTCTGTTTCAGGTAATGCCTCACATCACTCCATGAAAAAGGTATTATGAAATCTGTAACACAATATTCTAACTGGAAATCTGAACCCTTTGCCTGAAATCTCCCCATTTTCCCCACCCCCAACTTCTGGTAACCACCACTCTCTCTGTTTTTATGAGTTTGGCTATTTATATTCCACATTTAAGTGATATACAGTATTTGTTTTTCCTAGTCTGACTTATTTCACATAGCATAATGCCCTCAAGTTTCATCCAAGTTGTTGCAAATGGCAAGATTTTCTTCTTTCTCCTGGCTGAGTAATATTCCATTGCATAGTAGTGCAATGCCTTGTCCCTAGCAGGACTAAAATATATATAAGTATCTATATATCTATATCTATATAGATATATAGATAGATAGATGTAGATATATATCTACAAGAGGCCTGGTACACAAAATTCGTGCACTGAGGGGTGAGGGCAGGGTGTCCCTCAGCCCAGCCTGCAACCTCTCAAATCTGGGACCCCTCGAGGGATGTCTGACTGCCCATTTAGGCCCAGGTAGGATTGGGCCTAAACGGGCAGTTGGACATCCCTCTCACAATCCAGGACTGCTGGCTCCCAACTGCTTGCCTGCCTGCCTTCCTGATCAGCCCCTAACCGTTTCTGCCTACCAACCTGATTGATGCCTAACTGCTACCCTGCCAGCCTGTTTTCCCCTAACTGCCCTTCCCTGCAGGCCCGGTCGTCCTCAACTTCCCTCCTCTGCCGGCCTGGTCACCCCTAACTGCCCTCCTCTGCAGGCTTGATCACCCCCAACTGCCCTCCCTTGCAGGCCTGGTCCCTCCTAACTGCCCTCCCATGCTGGCTGTCTTGTGGTGGCCATCTTGTGTCCACATGTGGGCAGTCATCTTTGACCATAGGGGGGCAGCCATCTTGTGTGTTGGAGTGATAGTCAGTTTGCATATTATTCTTTTATTAGATAGGATAGAGGCCTGGTGCATGGGAAGGGGCTGGCTGGTTTGCCCTGAAGGGTGTCCCAGATCAGGGTGGGGGTTCCCTTGGGGTGTGGGGCAGCCTGGGCGAGGGGTCTGGTGGTTTGCAGGCCACACCCCCCAGTGACCCAAGCAGAGGCCCTGGGATCTGAGATTTATTTATCTTCTATAATTGAAACTTTGTAGCCTGGAGCAGAGCCAAGCTTTCTGCTCACTCCATGGCGGCAGTCATTTCTGTTGGAATTTATTTATCTTCTATAATTGAAACTTTGTAGCCTTAAGCGGAGGCCAAGGCAGGCCAGGGCTGCAGAAGCTTGGCTTCCTCCATCGCCGGGGGCAACCCTAGCCTCCTGCTTTCTCCAGCTCCATGGCTGCCACCATTTTTGTTGGGATTTATTTATCTTCTATAATAGAAACTTTGTAGCATTGAGTGGAGGCCTGGGCTGGCAAGGGCAGGTGGAAAGCTTGGCTTCCTCCATTGCTGGGGAAGCTCAAGCCTCCCTCCTGCTCTCTCTGTGGCCGCAGCCATCTTGGTTTGGTTTATTTGCATATTCACTCCTGATTGGCTGGTGGGCATGACTTGTGGGTGTAGCAGAGGTACGGTCAATTTGCATATTACTCTTTTATTAGATAGGATACACATTCACACACACACACACACACTCTAGAAGCCCGGTGCACAAAATTCGTGCACAGGAGCGTGTGTCCCTCAACCCAGCCTGCACTCTCTCCAATCTGGGACCCCTCAAGGGATGTCCAACTGACCGTTTAGGCCCAAACCCAGGACTGCTGGCTCCCAACTGCTTGCCTGCCTGCCTACCTGATTGCCCCTAACTGCCTCTGCCTGCCAGCCTGATCACCCCCTAACTATACCCCTGCCAGGCTGATTGACACCTAACTGATCCCCTACCAGCCTGATTGCCCCTAACTGCCCTCTCCTGCCAGCCTGGTCACCCTTAACTGCCTCCCCTGAAGACCTGTTCTCCCCCCTACTGCCCCCCCCTGCAGGCCTGTCCCCCCCCCCCCCTACAGCCCCCCTCAACTGCCCTCCCCTGTTGGCCTGGGTCCCCCCCAACTGCCCTCCCCTGCAGGCATGGTCACCCCCAACTGCCCTCCCCTGTAGGCCTGGTTCCCCCTAACTGCCCTCTCCTGCTAGCCTGCCCGCCCCCCCAACTGCCCTCCTCTGCAGTCCTTATCACCCTCAACTGCCCTCCCTTGCCAGCCATCTTGTGGCGGCCAGCTTGTGTGTTGGAGTGACAGTCAATTGCATATTATCTCTTTATTAGATAGGATACACACACACACACACACACACACACACACACACACACACACGGAGTTAAATCTCACCGAGGATATTTTCCCATTTATTTTTAGAGAATAGAAGAGAGAGGGAGAGGGAGAGACACATTGATTGGTTGCCTCCTTCATGCACCCCAAACAGGGCCAGGGAACATGCAACCAAGGTATGAGCCCTTGACCAGAATCAAACCCGGGACCTTTCAGTCCACGGGCCAATGCTCTACCCACTGAGCCAAACTAGCTAGGGCACGACTCAAATATATTTATTAAGTTTAAACATGCATGGAAAGGAACAGTGTGGGGCAGCTGCTAGTTGCTAGGTAGATTTACAACGGGTTCACGGAGCCTTTCCAAAGAATGCTCGTCCGAGCACTGCTGTCAGTTTGGAGTGAGTGCTTACTCTCTGTCCAGGTCCTGAATAATTTTTTAGAAAAATAATGTCTAGTTTAATACCTTATAGAAATTATGAGATCAGATTTCAGATATAGACAGTTTCAGTCAGAGTGGAAATGATTAATATCTGCTTTCTTTTGCAAAATATTATGGAAGTCATTCATTTTCAACATCCACAAACAAGAGATTTTAATTTTAGGAGCTCCAATAGTTCCAAATCTTTCTGTGTTGTTTCTTCATATTTCAGGGATTAGCTAAGACCAAACAAAACCACCCTGACTAGCCCAGTCTCCCTTCTGGAGCCTCTACATCGGTTCCAAGGTAGGTAAAATGTTCCAAGTGCTTTCAGCGGATAATTTCTCATACACACACAGTAATTTATGAAGAAGAAAGGACACAATATTCGATGTCATGCCACAGTCATCTGAAGCATGCTCTCCCCAACTGAAGCATGCATTCCTGCCAGCGTTTAGTGTTCTGTCTCCTGAACTTGGCTCCAGTGTCTCAGGCTCTCAATTCCTGGGGGAGGCTGTTATCTTCGTCAGAAATGGTCTCAGAAATCCAATACCAATTAGTATCTTATGCAGGAGTCAAATACTCATACCAATGAAAGTTAATGTATCTTGTTGGGTTCTGAATGTGTATTGGGATGAAAGAATTTAGAAAATTAATTTTTATTGGCAGATAAACTCTTCACATGCTTTTTTTTTTTAAATGCTAGTATGGTATTTGTTCCAGAACTGAATATTTGAAATGATGTAGAATGGAGAATAACAAATAGAAAAAAAGGGGGGTTGGCCATGTAACAACAGCATGTGGCTAAGGGAAAGTAGCAACTGGCTGAGCCATTTTGGTCAAGTCCTTCATGCATTCTGGGCCTCTTATGTACTTAAGGTTTCTCTTTAAAAGATAAGACTATGGAACTACATAAAAAGATTGTATTCTGAGTACATATAAAAAGTGTGGTCTGTAGATTTTTATATGTATTAAGGTTTTTGATTAATTTTGTTTTCTTTTTTTTTTTCATTTTGTGGTAACATTTTTTTTATATAAAATGCCAATCTTATAGAAAAGTTGTGCCCAGCCAGTATGGCTCAGTGAACCAGGAGGTCACCGGTTCAATTCCAGGTCAGGGCACATGTCCGGGTTGCAAGTTTGTTCCCTAGTGGGGGGCATACAGGAGATAGCCGATTGGTTATTCTCTCTCATCACTGAGTTTCTCTCTCTTTCCCTTCCTCTTTGAAATAAATAAAAAATATTTTTAAAAAAGAAAAGTTGCAAGAATAGTGCAAGGGTCTACCAAATATGAGATCACCAATGATTACGTTATTTCTGAACCATTTGAAAATAAGTTGGAGACATCATGCTCCTTTAATTACTTTAGTGTATTTCCCCAGATAAGGAAAGCCATGTATATAACTATAGCACACATACCAAATTCCTTTGTCCCTATCATCATAAAAATTGTACCTTAAATATGGCTTCTTTTTTATGCAATCCTATTATTTTATGGGCATTGCTCTACTTTTTAGCACACTATAAATTTTCAGGCTTCTACTTTACCATGAGCTTTGTTTAGACTTGTCTTCTTAAAAATGCATTTCTCCTATAATAGCAGGTGATTCATTTCTTTTGAAAAATCATTATATATTACTAGGTTTGAACTTTCATAGACAGTATCTGCAGGTGATTTGATCTGTTGCGATAGGGCCTTGTCAGTTATCAATTGCCATTACTCACCTGCTCATATCACTTATTACCTGCCCAGATTCCTGTCTGGTGTTTGGGTTTTGCAGCTTCTATACTAGACAAATCACATAGTTTAACATCCAAACTGGGATGCTTTTGACAGTCAAAAGGAGTGCATTTGATAATTACCCCATAGAGCAAACTGGTACATTCTCAGGCAAACTGAGACCTATGGTCTTGCTCTGTCTACACTTACTCTTTTGATACTTTATAATTTAGCATTACAGATATGCCCTTACCTCCTGTGGATTCATAACTTGAAAAGGAATATTGAAATATGAATGATACATTACTGAAAAGTTTTCTGAGTCATAAGGATTAGAAGTATCATCTCTGTAGGACACTGTAGGTATAGAATGCTGAGTTTCTTATTTTTACCTCAATGATTCTTATGGGGACCATCAGAAGTTGTCTTCCTCATTCAGCCTGGCACAATTAGTGTTAAGGGAACCAGATTCGTAAAGCAGTCCAAACTTTGCTGTGCCCTACACTAGCTTATAAGGAGAAATAATTTCTAAGGTATCTTTACATATGTCTGCTCTTTCCATTGTTTTTTCTTCTTCCCTGCTGCTGTAAGATTCTTTCTTTGATCATTTCCTTTGTCAGATATAGAATTAGTGACTGAGAGCTTGGAAAATGTGCTACTTACTTATGATTTCCATGGTTTCAAATGAGATATCCACTTCAAAAGATTTGGTGTTCTTCTATAAGTAGAATGTCATTTTTATTTCTCTCCTTTTACAATTTCCCCCATTATTATTAGTTTTCAGAAATCTATTCATGAAGTATCTTGGTGGGGGATTTTCATTTCTATTGTGGTTTGCTCAGACTTTTAAGTCTTAAATCTTTTGTCAAATATGAGAATATTTTTAGATTTTGACCACATTTTATTTGGGTTTGCTTTGTTATTGAAATACTAGAGGCCGGTTGCATGAAGAGATTTGTGCAATAGGTCTTCCTTCCCCTGGCTGCCAGCACCGGTTTTCCTCCGGCACCTGGGACCCAGGCCTTTGCTCTGGCTGCCGCCTTCAGTCTTCGCTGCAGCTGCAGCACCACTCCTATAGTTCCCTCTGCGCCTGCCCTCCCCCTCATAGCAGGCGTCCCGCCCTGCCCGGCTGCGCCTGCATGCATGCTGCCCAGAGGCCCAGAGCAGTTGGGGGGCGGGGCCGTCACCATCATTGTTGGGTTAATTTGCATATTCACTCCTGATTGGCTGGTGGACGTTGCGAAGGTACGGTCAATTTGCATGTTTCTCTTTTATTAGTGTGTGTGTGTGTGTGTGTGTTGTTGTGTGTGTGTGTGTGTGTGTGTGTGTGTGTGTATGTATGTGTGTGTGTGTGTGTGTGTGTGTGTGTATATATATATATATATATATATATATATATATATATATATATATATATATATTAGTGGCCTGGTGCACGAAATTTGTGCACAGGGGTGGGTGTTCCTCAGCCTGGCCTGCACCCTCTCCAATCTGGGACCCCTCAAAGGATGTCCTACTGCCAGTTTACAGGGATCAGGCCTAAACTGGTAGTTGGACATCCCTCTCACAATCCAGGACTGCTGGCTCCAGCTGCTCACCTGCCTGCCTGCCTGCCTGATTGCCCCTAACTACTCTGCCTGCTGGCCTGCTTGCCCCCAAATGCCCCCCGCGGCCGGCCTACTCACCTCCAAATGCCCCTCCTGCCAGCCTGCTCACCCCCACCTGCCCCTCTGCTGGCCTGCTCACTCCAAACTGGCCCCCCTGCTGTCCTGATCACCTCCAACTGACCCCCACTGATGGCCTGCTCACCCCTGACTGCCCCCCCCCGCTGGTCTGCTTACCCCCAACGGCCCCTGCCATCCCACCCTGGCCTGAGCACTCCCTGGTGACCCAAGGTCCCAGTCCCTCCTTTTTTTTCTTTTTCTTTTTTTTCAGCACCTCCTTGAGCGGAGGCCAGGGCCAGCTGGAAGCAAGTATCTAGGATTTATTTATCTTCTATAATTGAAACTTTGTAGCCTTGAATAGAGGCCAGGGACGGCCAGGGTGGTCAGGAAGCTTGGCTTCCTCCATTGCCGGGGCAACCCAAGCCTCCTGCTTGCTCCAGCTCCATGGCTGGCTGCCATAATGTTTGGGTTAATTTGCATACTCACTTCTGATTGGCTGGTGGGCATGGCTTGTGGGTGAAGCAGAGTGATGGTTAATTTGCATGTTTCTCTTTTATTAATGTAGATATATATATATATATATACTATATAATACACATATAAATTTGTGTGTATTACACAATACACATATATATATTTGTGTGTGTGTGTGTGTGTGTGTGTGTGTGTGTGTATTTATTTTTTGGTTAATCCTCACAAAAGGATATTTTTCCATTGATTTTTTTTTTAGGAAGAGTGGAAGAGAGAGGAAAAGACAGAGAAACATGAGTGTGAGAGAAACACATTGACTGATTGCCTCCTGCAGGAGCCCTGACCAGGGCCCAGGCCGGGGAGGAGCATGTAATCAAGGTATTTGCCCTTGACTGGAATTGATCCTGGGACCTTTTGGTCTTCATGTTTTGCAAATATTTTCTTCTAGTCTGTGCCTTTGTTGTTGTTGTTGTTTCATTCTCTTGAGAGTCCTTTTTAAGGACTTTAAATCAACTTCTAGAGATTAAAATTATAATGCCTGAGATTGAGAAACACATTGAGTGGGATTAACAGCAAACTAAACAATGCAGATGAAAATGTAAGTAAATGTGAAGCTATAGCAATGAAAAATACCCAAGATAAAACACAGGAAAAAATTAAAAGATAAGCAGAGCTTTAGGAAGTCTTCAAGTGGCTTAATGTGCAAGTAATTGGAGTCTCTGAAGGTGGGGGATGGAGAGAAAATATTTGAAAATAAATAAAGGCCAAAGTTTTTGTAAAAGTGATGAAAATTATCAATGAAGAGATCCAAAAAGCTCATAACCTCGAATTCAAAGTACATGAAGTATATTAAATAAATTAAAATTTAAGTCCTTAAAACCTGTGATGAGGAGAAAATCTTAAAAGCCTGAGAGGAAAAAAAATACACAGAAAGAAACAAAGATAAAGATGACCGCTAATTTCTCATTGGAAGCAATGCAAGAGAGAAAACAGTGAATCAATAGCTTCAAAGTACTGAAGAGAAACCTTTTTTACCCCAGATTTATTTACCCACGGAAAATTTTTCACAATTGAAGATTAAAATCAACCTTTTCAGACATTAAAAAAAGTTGAACGAATGTGTCACCATCTAATCCATAGTACACAAAATACTGAAGGAAGACCTTCAGGCTAATGAAAAACGATATCAAATGGAAATGTGATCTACACAAAGGAATGAAGATCCCTACAAATAATAACTACTTGGGTAAATATAAAAAATAAAAATTTGTCAACTCCATAATATGAATAGAATACTGTAGTATTTATAACATATGAAATATAGTGTTATTAAAATGTATCACAACAACAGAACTAAGTTTGGCAAGGAAGAAATTAGAAATATGTTATTTCAAGATTCTTATGCTCTGAATAAGGTCATGTCATATCACTTGAAGGCAGACTATGATAATATAAAGTTATATACTATAAACCCTAAAGCAACTACTAAAATAATACAATAAAGAGTTATAACTAATAAACAGAAAAGAGATGGAATGAAATAATATAAAATATCTAACTGAGAGCAGAATTTAAGGACCAAGAAACAGAAAACAGGTTGAATAAAAAAAAGACAAATGTCAAGAATGGATAGATTTAAACACAATAATGTTAATGATCACAATGAATGTAAGTGGTTTAAATACCACAATAAAAGTCAGTGCTGGTCAGATTGGTTAAAAATGCAGGACCCAACTATATGTTCTTACAAGAATACCACATTAAATACAAAGATACAAAAAACTAAATGATAAAGAATAAAAATTGATATGTCATGCTAACACTAATTAAAATAAATATTGAGTGGTTAATTAATGTTCACTTGAATATATTTCAGAGCAAAGATTATTACTAGTGATGAAGAAGCTCATTTGATACTGATAAAAATTGTCAATTCATAAATAAAACATAAAAATTATTTTAAAATTAGCACCAAATAACAGCTATTTGCTGCAAAACTTGATACATATTTATAGTTGTAGATTTCATTAGTCCTCCTTTAATTATCAGTAGAACATGTAGACACAAAGTCATCCAGGATAAGTATATTAGATAAATAATTAAGGATAGAAAAAACTTGAGCAGTTCTATCAGTCAACTTGACCTAATTGATAATCATACTACCCAACATCAGCAAAACATTTCTTTCCAAGTGCACAAGGAGCATTCACCAAGACAAACCATACTTTGGACCGTGACTTAAGTTTAATTTAAATTAAGTGCTTACATTAATAATAACAGCACTGAAAAACAGGAAGATATCTGTGAAATTCCCAAATATTAGAAAACTAAACAACATTCTTATAAATAACAAATAGATCAAACAAGAAATTAAAAGGATGCTAGGAAGTATTTTGAAATTAATAAAAATATATCACAATTTGTGGAATGCAATTAAAAAGAACTTAGGGAAAATTTTTATAGCAATAAATATCTTTTGAAAATAATAAATACTGTAGGAAAACATATGTAATTTAAAAAATCAACAAAAAACAACAACCAAGAAACCAAAAACATTTTTTAGCTAATAAAATATATAAACCTCCAGTCAGAATGATGTGGAAAATGTAAGGACATGTTCCCAATATCAACTTTGGGTGGTGAACACTCAATGCAATATACAGAAGATGTATTATAGAATTGTACACTTGAAGCCTATATAATTTTATTAACCAATGTTACCCCAATAAATTTAATTTAAAAATGAGAGAGATGACATCTTTATAGATTTCACTGATATAAGAATTTAGTAAGGGAAGCTATGAAATATTTTGCCAATAATTTCAACAACTTGGATGAAATGAATAAATTTCTTGAAAGACAGGAAATGTAAAACTCAATAAGACTGGATAGCCCTATATTAAAGTAATTGAAATTCCTTTTCTGACACAGAAAGAAGTATACAAAATAGAAACTTGCATCTATGCTAATGTTATAATTTTCATTGCTATTAAATTAAATCTGGGGAATTGGAAAACATTTTTATTCTTTTCCTATTATTTTTAATTTTAATGCTCTTTTTCATTAAATGATGTCTGTTGTACACACACACACACACACACACACACACACAGAGTAATTGAATGAGTACTTAAAAACCTTCCCACAAAGAAAAGTCTAGGTCTAGATGTCTTTAATATGAGGATCTATAATAATAAAAGCATAATATGCTAATTAGAACAAACGACCTTCCGGGCGATCTTCCGGACAACCACGTTATGACACCCACTGGCGCCAGGACAGCCAAGGCGGGTGCGATGCAATTTGTCAGGGGCCTGGCCATCACCCCGTGATCTCCCTGCAGAGGGAGGCCCAGGACACCACAGGTCAACAGGGCCTCTCTCTGTGAGGGAAGCCCGGGTCCGGGGTGCCAGAGGGAAGCTGGTGCCGGCAGCGGGGGAAGAAGGCCTACTCTTGCATGAATTTCGTGCATTGGGTCTCTAATCTTATCATAATATTATAGAAAATTGAAAAGGAATGCTTAATTTCCAACTCATTCTATGAGGCCAAAATTACACAAATTTCAAAATCAGGTAAATACATTAAAATAAAGGAAAACTACAGAACAACAGCCTGCATGAAATAGATGCAAAATTCTTTTTTTTTAATGCAAAATTCTTAACCAAATCTTAGCTAATCATTGAAAATGATATCACATCATGGTCCATTGAATTTATACCAGAAATTTAAGGTCAATTCTACTTTTTAAAAAGTACTCAAGTAATAACCATATTAATACATTACAAAAGAAAAAATATTATCTAAATAAATGGAAAACAAACACTTGACAAACTCTAAAGTTCATCCTGATAAAAGTTTCTGCTCTAGGATCCAATCCAAGATCTCATATTGAGTCTAGTTCTCTTGTCTCTATAGAATTCTCTAACCATGTCAGTTTCTCAGTCTTAGCTTGTCTTTTGACCCTAATACTTTTAAAGAGTAACAGTTACTTTATGGTTCATCCCTCAGTGTGGGTTTTCTTGTATTTTCTCAATTAGATTTAGGTTTTGCATGGCTGGGAAGGAAATCAGAGGTGATTTGCCCCTATTCAGTGTACATCTGTCACTTCTTAGCTTAGATTTATTTCTAGATATTTTACTTGTTTAGATGCGATTATGAATTTTCAAGGAAAATAAAATTGTAAGGAAATGTTCCTTTCCAGGAAAAAAGGGAACAGAAACATTTTTGTTTTTAATAAGTCTTCTAAGCCTTGAGTGTGTCTGACCTCTGACCACACAGACAGGCTCTGATGAAATGTTTCATCTTGTAGACTTTCTTCCATCCTTCTACTGAGAGCAGAGACATACAGGTGATTTAGATTCTACACGGCTCTTCCTGCTTTGTATCAGGGCATATGACATCAACATGTATTGCTGGTTATGTTAAGCTTGATCACTTGGCTATTCCAGTGACATGTGGAATTCTCCATTGTAAACTTGGTAGTTTCACTACATAACCATGTAACTTTTTGGTAGATTCTTTAACATGGTGCAAATACCCCATTTCCATTTAACTTCCTCTGACCCATTTTAGCATCTTTTGATGGATCTTGCCTGTAGCAGGGATTGCTGTGGTGTTCTACTGGTGATGTTCTATTTCTCTGTTTCTGCTACATTTATTAATTAAAATTCTTCTATAAGGATCTGTGTATTTTTCTATGTCTGTTTATCTGTAATTTTTTTCTTCAATAGACTTTCAAAAGGAAACATGACGTTAAAGAGCTTAACAACTACTATTTGGCAATGAGAATGCATTTCAAGGAGAACGGCCCTTTCCAAGAAACACAGGGAACAGAAACACATTTGTTTGAAATAAGTCTTCCAAAGTGACCTCTGACCCTGCAGGCCGGCTCTGATGAAATTTTCCATCTTGCAGCCTTTCCTTGGGCACATCTACTGGTAGCAGAGAAATACACAACATTTAGACCTGCAAGGCCCTTAGACCAATTCCCCTCCTTTCCCTACCCTTCTCCCTTGCTTGGGAACCAAACCTTGCTCAATTTTATTAGTGAATTCAAGAATTATTGTCTTAACTTAGAGACATTTGTTTCAAGGCCACAAACCCTAAGATTTCTTTCTAACCTTTTCCCCAAAAGTATCCCTAATGGCAAATGATCACCTTCAAAATTTGGGGAGGGAGTTCAAGATAAATGAACAAATATCAGTTGTATTTTTTTAACCTAACAATGAACAATACCCAAAGGAATTTATAAAAACAATTTTATTTGCAATAGCATCCAAAAGGATAAAATATCTAGGAGTAAATTTAACTAGGGAAGTAGAAGAGTTATACACTGTCATCTACAAAACTTTGCTGGGAGAAATTTTGGGCATTATATTCAAATTTAAAAAAAAAATTTAATTTCAGTCTTTTTTCCCTCTAACATGTGTTTCAGACCTCACACTTTAGCAAAGACCAGAATACAAGTAAACTCTCATTATTTTGTGGTGCTGTTTCTATGGTCATGGTACTCCTCTGAGACTGTCTGGGTGACCTCCCCAGGCAGGCCCTGCTCAAATAGCATCTTATTTTAATGTCTAGGTTTTGAAATCTGAGAGGTGATCATATGCATCCTCTTGCTTGAAGGCAGTATGACCACTAGAGGGAAGCAACTGCCAGACAGAGCCCTTTCCTTACACCAGGGACAGGTTCCTCTCTCTGGGTCAGACTCTAAGGGTTTGAGCAAAATACCTAGCTCTATCAGAGATCCCGGAGTGAACGCAGCTCATCTTTATTAAGCTCTTTCCCCGAGATTGAACAAGTTACTTCCAGGCTCTCTATGTCTCTGGGTCCCTCTGGCACTCAGGCTAGTGCCCAAAGGGAATGTGATGGCGCGCGCGCGCGCGCGTGCGCGTGCGCGTGCGCGTGCGCGTGCGCGTGTGTGTGTGTGTGTGTGTGTGTGTGTGTGTGTGTGTATTTCCTATCCATTCCCAGTGTCTCCTTTGTAAGGCCTTTCGGTCTTCATTTTTAAAACTAACTATGGAGCAATGGCTACTTAGAGCTGAACTTAACTATATCCAGCCAGCATGTCCTCCAGTACTCAGGATACTGGTCCCTTCTCCAAGCTGCAGGGGGCTTTTCTGTACATTAAAGCTATCCCCCCCACCCCCACCACCGCCCTTTTAGGCAGAGAAACAGTTCACCATTCGATGAACCAGGGACCTTAATAAATGCAGATTTCTTTGTTTAAGTAAGCAAATAATTCTTGGGATGAAAATAGAAACAGAAACCTACTTCACCATTAGAGACAAATGACGAGTGAATGAGTCAGTAGAGAGTAGATTAAAGCAGCAGGTTTGTGATCACAACGTCCAGACCCCAGCCGCCTCACTAATTATTGATATCTGGTAAGGTATTTGGTCTTTTTGAGCTTTAGCTTTTTCATATGTACACAGGCAGTAACAATATCTGTACTTCAAAGTGGAATAAAATCATGTATGCACAAAGCCAGGTACATGACGGCCCCTAAATGTTCACCTTACGAAGACAAAAGGGGAACAAGGAGAGAACTCTGTGTGTCTACTATCTGGGACAGTGGAATAAATGGGAGCCCTGGAGCACATCGAAGTCAGGTTCAAGTCCCAGGTCTGCCACTCAGACTGAACCTCAGTTTCTTATGTGGAAACTAAAGGTACTAATGGCTATTTGTGGTGAGACCTAAAGGAGATGAGAGGGGATGTGAAGTAGCCAGCATCAAATATGTAGCTACCAAATTGATTTTCCATATCAGATACATTTTGGAAATTTCAAAATGCCTGCAAATTAATACAATAATATCATCCCCAACTGTATAAAACAGGCATTACCAACCCCATTTTACAGGCCAAAAAACTGAGAATTATAGAGTTCAGTCACTTGCCCAGCAGCAGAGTTTGAACGTAGAAAGTGTCTGGTGTCTGAAAGAAGTATTTCCTTGATCTAATGGCTGAGATGTGCTGACTCATGCTAACTGCCTGGGCTACTCACCAGGGTTCCCCTTTTTAGGGGTTTTGGCCTCTGCAGTCCCTTCCCAAAGCTTACTGAGTACCCATTTCCTTTGCCCATCCTTTTCTCCTCTAGCTCCTGCACTGGCTAGGAATACCCACTAGATGGCGCTGATATCCCAGCTTTGGTTAACTTCAGTTTGATCTGTGTGAATTAAAAATTTACCTTCTACATCAACAGACCTAAATCTCTACATAAATCCCAGCTTGTGCGACTCACATATTTGTAAGGGTTTTTTACTATTCAGGGTGAACTCTGGAGCCTTAGTTATCTTGCTTCAAAATGCAGAGCAACCCCCTATAAATTCACTAGCTGAGGCCCCTCTACAGCCATGAGCAATCACAGTGCTATGTGTACCTCAGTCCAGGGTGAACTGGAAATTATTAGCAGCTTTTTCTCTGAGTGTATAGGATCGATGGGCCTGCGAGAGCCCCCCAGCACTTCCTGGTTCCTGCTTACTGCTCTGTGGAAGGAGACATGGTGTTCAGGCTAAGCTCACAGCTGAGACAAGAGTAGAACAGGAAATTTAATGACTCCCTTATCCCAAATTCTTACCCTTCTCACCTGTCACAAATGTCTATAATATCATCATTGGTTAAGGCACGGCACCCCTTTTACTATAACAACAATAACAGCATGGTCTTATATAGTTAACAAAGCATGTCTCTCAATTATTTTATTTAATACATCAAAACTAACAGAATCAGGTTTACTTATTCCACTTTACAGAGGAGAAATTGAGAGCAAGACAGTAAGTGAATTCCTAAGAACCTAGAAGCTGTGCATCTAAATGCTAAAACCTGAAGCCAAAACCTCTGAGAAGTATCATATTCATATAGGCATATGAGATCAAAACCTGTGATTTGTCCTAGCAGGTTACTCACAGTATACAGACAGTTCCTCTACTGCTCCTCTTTTTATTTTCTAATTGCCTCTAAATTTTACCTCTTCCCCAAATTCATTGTCCCTAGAGGGAGAAATTACCCTTTTCCCTCCCTTTCTCCTTCATTCCCCCTCTCCCTGCCTTCTCACCCCCACAAGCCCCCCCTCCCCCTCCAATCTTCCAGTCCAGGGCCCAGCCCAGCAGTAAATGTATGTTGTGGGAGGCAGCAGAGAGAAGACAGTGTCTGTTCCCTGCAGAGAACACCAGAGCTGGAAGGGATCACTGGGATTATATCATCTAACCACCCTTTTATGTATAAGGAAACCCGCCAGGAAAGAAGTATTCCTATATGTGAAGCCATGGGATTATCTCAAATGACCTACTTTTCATAAAAGCTGGTCTATACCTTGGAATCCATTTGTTTGGAAACTAGGTTCATGCCAACTGCATTACCTTTAAAATAGTGCCTATGTTTTCCACTCATGCTGCTGTGCCCTCTGCCCGCACACACACATATATATAATAACCAAATAAATGTTGTGGCCATAACTTTCTGACTCGAGGGTCTATGATAAAGCAAGTTCACCAGCAATCTGAGCTGTAATTGGTCGTTTTATTTCTTACTTGTCTCATATCCTCCATGTGTCTTTAACTAATATAATCTCAGTGAATCAGTGTCATATTTCTCCTTGCCTGACTCCCCCATGGAGCAGAATCTTCCAGTACAAGAACCAAGTCTGAGAAATCTTTGTAATCTCAGATGTGAGTATAGTTTTTGGCAAAGAGTAAGTGATCAATAATTAATTGCTAATTGAATTACATTGCATTGAATTGGACCTACAAATTACAGATCAGCTCCCTGGTCACGTATCATCAGGGTTTTAAATCTGGATGGATATAGCAGGGGCACCTATTAATAGATATTTAGGGTTTAAGATATATTGAGGCTTTGGGGTTCAACAAGCACTTTCCTTATGCTGTCCTCATGCTACTTACAGTCTCACTGGTCAGATGAAGGCATATGGATTAAAGATGAAGCTACATAGAATCTGGTAACTTAAATAAAATAAGCCAGTCAGTGAAAGAAAAATACCATATGATCTCACTTATATGTGAAATATGATGAAATAAAACTGACAAACAAGAGAGAATCAGAGACCTGGATACATGGAACAGACTGACAGCTGCCAGAGGGAAGGGGAGAGGGGGGACTGGATGAAAGGAGAAGGGATCAGCCAAGGAACGTATATGCATAACCCATGGATACAGCAGTGCGGTGATGGCCAGAGGGAAGGAGGGGGCAAGGGCAAGGGGAAGGTGGGCAAAAGGGTGGGAAATGGGAACATATGTGAAGTTGTCAACAATAAAAATAAAGCGCATATGTATTTTTTTTTAGAGGCCCGGTGCACAAAATTTGTGCACAGGGCAAGGGGGGTGTCCTTCAGCCTGGCCTGCACCCTCTCCCAATCCAGGATCCCTTGGGGGATGTCTGACTGCCAGTTTAAACCCACAGTCCGACATCTCGCAATCTGGGAATGCTGGCTCCTAACTGCTCACCTGCCTGCCTGCCTGATAGCCCCTAACCACTCTACCTGCCTGCCTGATCGCCCTTAACCACCTTTGCCTCAGCCCCCGCACCCGGGACCCAGGCTTCCCTCCTCTGGCCAGCCACAGGCAACCAAGTTCTGGGCTTCCCTCCTCTGGCCAACTGCAAGCACCCGGGACCCAGGCTTCCCTCCCTCTGGCCGGGCACAGGGTCCCGGGACCCCCGGTGGTGCCTCCCAGGCCCCGGCTTTATCAGGAAGGACATCTGGAAGGTTGTCCGGAGGACGTCAGGTCTATCTGGTCTAATTAGCATTTATTAATATAGATAAATATACCTTCTTCCATGTGGAAAATTCATATGGACTACAACAAATCAGAGGGCACAGACATCCCCTGTAGGAGGGTGGGCAGCACCAGGGCTGGGCTTGAGAGCACAGAGGAATCCCTCAGCAGGATGAGGGTCCTGTGGTTCAGTGGGATCTCAGTGGTAAGAAAGCCTGCCTCGGGCTTGGGCTCGGGCTCGGGCTCGGTGGCTGTACAGGTCCATCATTTTCAGAGGGACAAGAGACTTTATGGTCCTCTAGTTCCACCTTCCACGTGACAGTTAGGGAGACCGAGGACCAGAGAGCGGAGGTGACTTAGCCCCGCCCCTAGTAAGTGAGTGGCAGAGCTGGAACCAGAACCTGTCTCCTGGCTTCCAGCCCGGTGCTCTCTTCACTGGAGTTTCGGAATAATCCACGGCGCACCTGGTGACGCTTTCCTTTCGGAATCCAGCCATTATTGCGTTTTCTCCGCATGGCAGGCAGCCAAGAGCCTTGAACTTCTCCCTGTTACCATTTTGCCCTCTGCGGAATGGGATATTATAGTATTCACTTGGGGTATGGGTCATGGGGTTCCATCAATAAATATTTGTGAATTGCTCTGAGCTATTTGGGCCAGAGGGATTCCAGAAATGGGAGACCCCGGTGGTGGTATCTGAGCCCTTTTTGAGGTCTTGCCTTTACTCTGCAGAATTAGAGAGATGGCTTAAGTGATAAACTATTCCTTATGAGCTGTGTTTGTGTTGAAAGCACAGCATGAGTTCCCTGAGCGCTTCCTCTCCACAACCACAGCTATGCGCCAATCCTCCTGGGGCTCAGAGATGGAACTTTGGTTAAATGCATGGAATTTATTCTTAGTTCTTTTCTTAATTACGGCTTTATTTTTATTTCTCTGGCATTCTCTAGGGGAGGGGTTAGAGAGGAGAGGAAAAGGAAGGAAGGAGGCAGGGAAATATGTTATAGATTCAAGGAAGTTTTTTTGTTTGTTTGTTTCTGAGCTGCTCGCTGTCAGCAAAAATAGAGGGATTTAACGGATCTTGCAGAGATGCAAACCTCATTCCAATGGAGCCTGAGCTCAGAGGACGTGTAACAAATACAATGAAAATACAACTTGAGGTGAGGGCAATTGTTATTTGGTTAATAAATCCCCTAGGCTTATAGAAAAAGACTACACTTTTTATCCATTGTTTAATTTAATGAACAAAGGGGAGTGGGCATGCAGGGTAAGAGGACTATGCAGTTAGCTGAGGGTATTTTAGCAAATTGCTCTGTAGTAACCGGCTCTTGCTATTCCAGGTTAGTCATGCAGCCCTCCCTCCTGTGTCCAGTCTGGCATCTCAACACATGGAAACTCTGCTCACTCGCATGCTCTGTTCCTTCTCTCCTTCCAAGTCCAGGTCAGAACGTGTCTCCTGAATGTCTGTGTCTGTGCACTATCATAGGGAGTGTTCCTTATACTCAGAGCTCTTTACAGTGTGTAAATCATGCGTGTAGGCTCCTTCTGACTGCCTTTGCTCTTTCTCCTGTTTCCTCCTCCTCCTCCTCCTCTTCCTTCGCATCATGTTTTTTTCTCTTCTTCCCCCTCTCTTTCTTAATTTCCCTTTTCATCATGATCGTTATGCCATATGTTCTAGGACACTTCATAGTCTACAGAGGAAGACAGTAAAAGGAAAATAGACTTTGGGGAAATATTTGACTTGTGAATCCTGGCCTTGATTGTGTGGGAAATTGAGCAAATCTTGAAACTACACAAGACTCAGATTTTTCACCCACAAGTGGAAGGAAATAATCACTTGTCCAAAGGCTTCTTGTCAGGACAGCCTGAGAGAATGAATTAAAACACAACCATGCAATCTGGATAGAATGAGCCCTTGACAAATGTTTCTGCATTCTCCTTTGATCATGGGCGCAGATGGTGGGGCATGGGTGTTCTGTCTCCTGTAAGCATATTTATGGAGCATTTGCATGGCCCTAGGGGAGCTCCAAGGGGACATCTCCCCAGGTGTGTCCACCTCCCCCTCTGCCCTTGAGCCCCTTTCTGCCATGGAATGATTAAACCATCTGACCAAGGAGGTGGTTAGCATGCTGTTTAAGAAGGTAGGCTAAAGAGTAGAAGATAAGTGGGATGGAGGCTAGCTGCTCCACTGACTTGCTCTATGATGATGGACAAATAATGCAAATATTATCTCAGTTCCAGGTTTCATGCCCACAAAAGGGATAATACCTAATATATAGAAAAGGAAGGAAGGAGGCAGGGAAATATGTTATCGACTCAAGGAAGTTTATTTCTGAGACTAAATGTATCTTAGTGGTAAGGAGCCAGCAAGTATAAAGTGCCTCAATGATATCTGGCACATAGTAAATTTGGTTGCTACTATTTTTCCAGGAGTGGTCCTGAGAGGGCAGACACTTGGCACCATGGGACCTTAATAAAAGCAGGAGGGCACAGTGGGCCGTTGCAGACCATGCTCTCCTCCTGACTGGGTTGTGTTCCCACCTCTCACCCTCATTTGTAACTGACCATTACTCTGTACCCACTTCTGGCCCAGCTCCAGCATTACCTGCTGTGTGAAGCCTTTCCTGTTCCATCTCCTTCCTCCTGTCTGCCGCTAGTAGTGGCATCTGCCCCTCTGAGCTGCCGGAGCACTGTATGTCCTCTTCTGTCAGTAAGCACTACCGCACGGGTGCCTTAGAATTGATACTCAGGGCTTGTTTTTCATGCGAGGGCATGGGCTCTGAAGGTCCACAGATCAAAGCTTTTCCCTCACGCCATCTCTCAGTCCAGGCTGATTTACTCAGCCTCCTGAAATGAACAGATCAGTCTACCAGTTACAACTCACGTGTTACAGTATAGTGGTTTTCTGAACTGTATGAGACTCTTGACTATATGAAAGAAGTGTCATAAGCAATGAGATGTGATGAACCTTGGAACATGATTTGGCCTCTTCAAAATGTCCAGTAAGATGTTTTAGACAGTCATTTGGGACTTGCTCAATCCCACCATTCAGAATAAAGATACTTTATTTGTATTAGCTCCTGTTTAATACTTAAATGGCAATTACTAAGGAAACAAAAGGGAGACTTGCTCATGCTCTGAATGAATGATTGAAGTTGTCAAAGTAACCCATATTGTTGAATGCTATCAAAGAACAGACTGGAGTGAAAACAACTACATCTCAAATGCTCAATGACTGAATGGGGAGAGAGATCTTATTGTGTGGGTCATAAACAGCTCTCACAAAGTTAGAGTGCTTACTTGAACCCTACTTGAACTAGCTGGATGCTGGTGCATTCACTACTCGGAGAAGAATTTCTTAAAGGCTTTGGGTTGCTCCCACTTCTTGTCAAGGAGTGAGCCAATTTTTATGTCTGTATTGCTTCGTAGCCCAGCTGCTCTCCAGAAGGATGGGGCTGTTGTGACCATGGAAAATAACACACATGCATACAGACACCCAAATGAAGCCAGAGATCTTCTGGAGGCTTAGATAAACATTTGGTCTCCTAAATAAATACATTATCAGACCACACAAAGCACTTCCTACCCCGTTTCTTCCTCAGATGTTACAGTCCAAATAGCCTCTTTAACTTGCCCAGGTTCAAGCAATCGAGATGTATTTATTGATTGCCTGCTGGGTGAATAATCCCAAGCAACAGGATCTAAGAGACACAGTGGCAGAAGACATGGCCCTTTGCTTAGACTAAGGATTTGGAATTGTCGATGTAGAGGCAAAATGCATAAACTTAAATCAATTAGTACAATGCAAGCGAGGCTGAATACTAACTTGTGATAGTTTGAGAAATGGATTGCAAGGTAAGACATCTGAGTCCCAGAGCTGCGACCAACTTGCCAAATGACCATTTATTCATTTGACAAACAAACAAGCACTTACTATGGATGAGATACCATGCTAGATACTGAGTATATCTTGAACAAATCATTTTTTTATTCATTCACTAATTCACCAGTTAATGATTATGTGATATATGAGGCTTTGTGCTAGGTGCTGGGGAAGGGGAAAGATACAGTCCCTGCCTCTGTGGGTCAGGCTGCTCATCAGTATAATGACATGTGTTGGGTGGGGCGGGAGGTGGATTCATTGGTCTCTTGTGTTCTTTCTACCAAAAATATGCTAAGCTGTGGATTGAAGGATTTTGTGGTTCATTTGCTAAGTATCAGGTCAAGAAGATAAATGGTCATTTGTAAAAATGGAATAAACCACTGGCCTTTGAATTACAGAATTTTGGATGGGAATCCCTAGAGAGCCTCAAGGCACAGTACTTACATGCCTATGTCTTCCTTTAAGTATGCAAGTTGATCCTCCTTATCCCCTTATACATGTACATTTCTTTAGCGTTTACAAGGCACTTCCATGTGGACAGTTTTATTTGCTCCACATAACAATCTTATGAAGTCAAGGTTTTAATGTCCTCTTTTTAAAGATAAAGAAACTGAGGCCACAAGTGATCAGATTTATTTACTAAAGTCTGTGAGGATAGAGATCTCCGACCTCCCAGTCTGGTGCTTCTTCTGCAACCACAGTATTTATTCATATGCTAAGTGTGTTTGAAGGGCCAGCTATAGCCCAGGCGTTTGGCAAAGTCCTGGGGAAGTTATGATGTACCAGGCAGTAATCTCAATAACTTTATAGTCAGTTCTCCTCGAACTCTTGCACAAAATTAACAGGAACCACACTGCTTTGTGGCCTATAGCAGTGATCAGCAAACTCATTAGTCAACAGAGCCAAATGTCAACAGTACAATGATTGAAATTTCTTTTGAGAGCCAAATTTTTTAAACTTAAACTTCTTCTAACGCCACTTCTTCAAAATAGACTCGCCCAGGCTGTGGTATTTTGTGGAAGAGCCACACTCAAGGGGCCAAAGAGCTGCGTGTGGCTCACGAGCCACAGTTTGCCGACCACGGGCCTATAGTATAGTTTTGCATGCAATGTAAAGTATGAGCTACTAGATCATAAGCTCCTTCTGGTCAGGTACCAGGTAGGATTAACACCTGATAAACAACATTTTCAGATCTTTGCATCAATTCAGTTGATATTGGCCATAATGTATATAACATTATTCCTATTTATTTACTAGTACAATGAAGTGTAGATTGTGAAAGACCCCCAAATAAAACACATGGTTAGTAGATTATCTAGAATTTAATCCTAAGTCATATGTCAACCAGCATTTTGTTATATCCAATTCCTCAGACAATACTTCATCTCACTATGCTATACACAGGACCTAGGAGAATGCTGTACCTAGACTAGCAATCCATCTAGTTGTTGTAGAATGAGTAGCTTAGACATGAATTAACATCATATTTAAACGGGCTACATATTTAGCTCCTAACATCTATCACTAAGACTAAGAAATAGCTTTCCTAGACAGAAGATCACCGGGAGAGTTTTAGATATGGCGAAGGAGTGAAAAGTCAGAAAAGAGTGAAAGATGAAGGAAGAAAAAACAAAACAAGGAAGAAAGATCAAGGACTTTGTGGTCAGATAGACTTGGGTTTGATCTTAGCATTGCCACTTATTTGTGTATACCTTCAGGCAGGCATTTTAACTTTCAGGTTTCATGAGTGTTTAAGAGTATTAAGGCCAGCAATATATGTTGAGCATTTAGCACAGTGCCTCATCTACAATAAATACCCAATAAGCTCCCATTCTTTATTCTGACATTACAAGCTGAAAAAAATACAGGAGAAAATGCAGAGTGATAAGAAAATACAGCCTGTATTTGGGGGAGGGAGGACTTTTAGGAGAATAAAGTATGTGCATAAGGACATAAGATGAGATGAAGATGAAAGAGTAATGCCATTCTAAGGGGTTAGGATCTATCCTGTTGCTATAAGTCTAAAACCACTTGGGTCTTTTGTTAACACACTGTGAGGCCAGGCAGGAAGAGCCTATGAGCAGAGAGATGTTGAGAAGCTACACAAAACTGGAGTGGCAATCACAGAACTCCCTTCCTGTGATCTGCCTTGAAGTAATGTCTGATGGCAAAAGTGCCTGGTGCCCAACTATACAAACCCTGAACCACTCTGAATTTCTCCAAGACACAAATCTTTATCCACTGCATGTTTGGGAAATGATATATACATATATTTTTATGATGGATTAGCCTTTTTGGACTGTGGCCACACCATAGAGGGTTTTCTAATCTATTTTGAGTTCTAATTGATTACAGCATTTGGAAAAATGTACAGCAAATTGCTCTGTTAATCAAGGTAAATCAAGCTGATGTCATAGATGCTAAATATATGTCTTTGCAGTAATACTATTTACAGGGCTGGGGCTGAGGCTGCTGTCAGTGTTTCCACTAGACAGCCCTGCCTTCTCAGAAGGAGCTCATGGCTTATCTCCGAAAGCATTCAGTGGTTCATCTGCAGGGCTGAGATCCCGGGTCCTTCTCCCCACATCTAAGACAGGGATGGTAGGAGAAGGTGAGACCACCTCCTTGTGTACAGGCTAAGAGGCAGTGGGAATGAGGCCACACAAAGGCTAGGAAGACAGGGAAGAAGATATCAAAGGCAGATGATTTTATGAAGTCAGAAGGACCCTAGCATATCCTATCCCTTGAGTGATGAAGGAACTGAGAGATGAGCAGATAACTTTGCTGAGATATCAGTAACAGTAATGGAAGAAGGTTCAAAGATCATCTAGTCTGGTAATACCCCTGAAGCACAGAGATAGAAAGGAAATTATTAGATCACACAGCAAGTTAGTTTCAGAGCTAAGATTAAAAATTAGGTGTCCTGACTCCTCATGCACTGCTCTTTCTAGATGTTAAAAAACATAGTTACGCTGTTCTTTAATTTTTTCTCCTTCTTCCACATCATCCTTCCTAATATTCATCATTATCCCATATGCTATGTGCCAGGCTGTGTAATAAGCACTGACTATTATTACAACCATGTGAGGTTAAGTAATATTCTATTTTCATGTTTAACATGAAGACTTGGAGATTGAAATAACAGAAGTAACTTGACCAAGGAATCTTGGTTAACTTGAGACTATATAACTCCTATACTTGTGCATCTAATCATCACACTAAATATCATCATCAAGTCCCCGTCATGTTTGTACACCTTTTCAACTACTCTTTTAACACGGTGCTGTGAACTTCAGATGCAGTACTTCAAACTTCATAGTGATGCTATGAGACATGGATGATTACTCTCTTGCAAGTGGAAAAAAAACAACTTGTTGAAGGCTACACCGTTAGGATGTTTCATAACCAGGCATAGAACCCATGGATATTTCTATGGTAATGAGTATACAATAATGGAGATAAGAAACAGAAGAACTAAATCTCGGCTTTGTCCTTGAATGCTATATCCTGATCTGGACCAAGTCCATTTCCTCTTTGGCTCCCAGTAAGCAAGTGTGCACCATAAAGGTACCGAGGCTCCTGTCATGTTCTGTGTGATTCTAAGAGAAAGGTCAATGGCAACAGCAACAACAACAATCAAAGGAAAGCCGAGGCTGAAATTGAAGGGTACACATACAGAACTTCTAAGACCACTAAAGATGATTGAAAATAAATGGGGGGTAAAAAAAAAAAAAGAGGGTCAGAAAATTCATCCTTAGGTCAGTTTTGGAAGATCGTTTATGGCCTGGGTGGTTCCCTGTCATGACTAGATCAAAAGCAGAAGAGTGATGTAACTGGCTGTTTGTATACAGATGCTGGCCTCCAAATTCCCACATGGGAACATCTGCTGGGGACAGCCACTTGACAAATAAGCAGGCAATTAGGTAGCAGATGCCTCTGTGCCAAGAACACGAGACCACCAGCTGTGGGGAGGCTGCAACAGGGAAAGAAGGCCAGACTGGGGAAGATGCTCTTAGTTCATGTGAGAACCAGACTATCAAGGACAAAGAAGGGAGATAAGGTCAGGGACAGAGTTCAGCCGGGGATAACTGGCTGTTTGTTTGGGGGCATGGCGTCAAGATTCTGAGTCTTGGCTATACATTATAATCACCTGCGGATTTTAAATACCCTGACGCCCGGGCTGCATCCCAAAACAATTCAATCAGAGTCTGGAAACAGGGCATAGGCAGCAGTGTTTTCTAAGGTTATTCAGGTAATTCCAAAGTGCAGCTTAGGTTGAAAAACAATAACCAGGAAGGTTCTAGGATTAACCACTAGGATTGGTGAAACAAAGACAGTGGTCTATATAAAGCTCTCATCTTTATTCCACAATGTCTCTCTTTGGAATAACTCCAAATATGCCTTTTGAGTTTATCGAATCCTCATTTCAGTGGTCTAGGAATCAAGCAAAGTCCATCTCCCCAGTGAAACAAATGCAAACGACTTCTATCTCTGCTACTAGCTGATCGTTTTGTGAGTTGTTGTTGTTGTTTTTTTTTTTTTTTTTTTTGGGGGGGGGCGTTTGCGGGAGGGAAGGGAGTAAAATGTGATTATGTATACTTAAGTGTTTACAACAGGCCTGGGACATAATAGGTGCTCAATAAATGTAGGTTGAATTTCAGTCTGAGACACACACCAAAAAGGAAAAATTTGAGCGCTTCAGTGTGGGCATTTTTCCTAATGCTATTCTCAGCCAATCTATCACTAATCTTGCAGATATTGTGCCTCAAATATTTACTTTTTTATTAGTAGTATATCCATTTTATTTTTTATACCTTTTTATAGGTTTCAGGGGTACAATCCTATAATTGTACCACATCTGAATATTGTATTGTGTGTTCACCACTCCAAGTCAAATCTTCCATCATCATTGATCTCCCATTTACTCTCTCCTACTTCCTCCCACCGTCCAAATATTTCTTAAGCCTGTCTTTTTTCTCTCCAGTCTCACTGCTAGTGTTCATTCTTACCATCCCCCATCTGAAGTATTGCAATACCCGAGAGCTGAAAGCTAGCCTTGGATCTGTTCCATATACCACAGATAGAGGAATCCACAACAAACAAATACCACCTTAGCTCAAAACCTTTCAGGGATTCCCTACTGTCCACAAGACAAAGAACAAGCTCTTTATGACCTTGTTCCTGCCAATCTCCCCATATTCACCTGTTTTTATAGCTTTCCTCTCCATCCCCACCATACCCAAATTCATATCCCAAAACTATCAATCTTCTTATATTTTCTTCTGCATGCAATTGGATGTTTTACATATCAGACCCATTTCTTAGGCTGTTTGTGTATCTGAGAACACATTTCTTACCTTCATCCTTCACCTAACAGACATCCCCTTATTCCTTAAGCTTACTCAACTCAGGCACTACCTTCTTCAGGAGGCTTCTGAATCTCATTGTGTTGTTTCTATTCCTTGCATTTCCCTCTATCATAACATTTCACATTTTGCTGGAATTTTCCAAACACATTTCTGAATCTCAGCCAGTAGACTATTGATTCTTCTATATCAGAGGCTATCTCTGATCCCCAACCATACGTAGTCAGGGTACAGAGGACATATATGCATACTTTGACCTATAGTAGGTGCTCATTCATTTATAAAGTTTTATTCCAGTGAACCTGAGACACTGGAGTGAGCTCTGTTCCTAAGGAGGAGGTTGCTTGTTCTCTGGTGTCTTCTCTTGCACTCACCCATGGGGAAAGGCCACGACTGGGAGATCTGTGTTCAAATTCTGCTGGTCAGTTAGTGTCTAACAAAGGCTAAGGTCTCAAAGGCAGTCCTCTGGGACTCTTTTGCAGACAGAAATGGAGCCATGCAGGAATAGATCTCAGCCTTATTTCTTTCCTCTAAACCAAACTGGCTCTGAGTAATGCCTTTGAGATCCTGACCACATCCTCCTTTTCCATTGCCAAAAACAAGAGGCTGGAGATAAACCATAGCTCAAGCTCCAAGAATTTGGGGAAGGTGACTCGTTTGCTGGAGCAGGGCCATATTTTAGGAAGGCTCCTTCAACTCCCTTGAGTCTTAGATTAGACTGTGTCCTTCCAGTCTTATAAAAAATGGGCTGTCAACAACAAGTCAGAAAATATTAACGAGGTGGGCAAGAGATGCCCCCAAAGGGGAAGGATCGCAGAAATCACTGAGAAAACACTCAGGAGGATGACATTTCTAAAGAACTTACTCCCTATTTCTAGTTACTGTTGATTCCCCCAAATGCATTGGAAATATTTAAATTTCATATTTGATTTCAAAAAATTAGGCATGATTTGACTTGGAAGGGATATTAGAGATAGTCTGATCCAATCCCAGGGCTTTTGTTTTTCTGAAGGGAAATAGGGAATTTTGTTTTCCTGGCTGCCCAACACTTCTCTTGTTAACCAGACTCCCATTTTCCCTTGGTGTTAGAATTTAAAGATAGTCCCTAAGATTCCTGCTCCTGTATACATTCCCTTTGCAGCCGAACAGATGGAATATAATGACATATCACTCTAATAATTAAATTACCAATCAGTCAACTCAAAAAGATTATCCTGATCTAATCAGAGAAGCCCTTCAAGAGAAGGTGAAGTGTCAGATAGAGACTCCGGTTGACCCTGAATAAATAGAAAACTGTCACACTGTGAGAGGATAGGACCATGTGGCAAGAACCAGAGGGCGGCCTCTAGGAGCTGAGAGTGATCTCTGGCCAAGAGCCAAAAGAGAATAGGAGTTCTGGTCACACAGCCCAAAGGAACTGAATTCTGCCAACCATGTGAGCTTGAAAGAGCACTCTGGGGCTCAGGGGAGACCACAGCCCTGGCTGATTCTATGATTTCGGCATGGCGAAACCCTAAGCAGAGAACCTAGTTGTGCCATGCCTAGACTTCTGACCTGCAGAATCTAGGACATAATAAAACTGCATTGTTTTAGCTGTTAAGCTGGTGGTATTGTGTTTTGAAGCAATAGAAAGTAAAAGAAAGTAATAGAGGGTCCATTCCTTTACTGTTGGCTATTTGAATAGCACTATCTCACCTCTGCCTGCAGGCACAGCATGTGACCCATGCTTAAGCTGAGCGGTGTTCTAGCCCCCATCCAGTGATTGGCCGAGAATGCCATGTCACTCAATTTATGCCTATGAGAATCAGACCCAAGGCTTTCGTTGGAACTGTATAGGAAAAAAAGGGGCTCTCTTTTCACTGAAATTGGAGCTGAGGGCATTTAGTTCTGGCACAAATGTCAACCATATTGCTGCCATGTGACATTTGGAAATGAGCCAACATGCAGGAGAACAATTTTGAGTGATGGAGAAAAAAAATGATTTCTTGATGTACTTTGGGTCCCGATCACCTGAGCCTAAAGGAGAAAATATCTGTGGAGATTTCAATGACCTACACCTGTAACCTCCACATTTGGTTTAAGACTATGTGAGACCAGGTTGTTATGCCATTGTGATAAAAAATGCTCTGTGTGAAATGTGGGACAAGTTGGGGCCCTAGAAGGAATATGCTGATTCAATCAGACAACGACTAAACTGCAGGTATGACATAAAAATAACCAGGTCTCCTGCTGCCTAACATCAGGCCTCAACCATGCCTCATTGCTGTGATGACTGCCTCTCCAGGAGTCACACATTATTGATTTCCCAAGAATAAACTCTAACAGCAATGGCAGCTACAATAACAATAATTAGAGTTCAATGAGTGTGTGTTATGGCCACACTATTTATTGTGAAGTTTATATATGGGATTTCATTGTATGTTCCCATAAACCTTATGCATTTTGACTCTTATTTTGAAGATGACAAAAGTGAAGCTCAGAAATGTTTACTAATGTGAGCAAGGTCACATAACTAGTTAGTAGAGGAGCCTGGACTTCATCCTTATCTGTCTGCCCCGAAGTCTATTCTCTTAACTATTGTGTTAATTGTTGCTAGGATAAAACACAAACCAAACAAGCCTAGGAAACTTTTCTTTAATACTTCAAATTTACTGTGATTATGTCATAAGGATCTTTTTTTATTAATACAGATCCACAAAGGCTGTTGTATATTTCTCAGTCAAATCAGCACTCCCATGCATGAAGGAATCTTTTAATCCCTAACATTGGAATATTAAATTGCACATCTCTCATCCCTCCTTTGTTTTAAAGACTATGCAGGATGTATATTGGGAAGAAAAAAAGTGCAACTTATAT
Source organism: Corynorhinus townsendii (assembly GCA_026230045.1). Taxonomy (NCBI): domain Eukaryota; kingdom Metazoa; phylum Chordata; class Mammalia; order Chiroptera; family Vespertilionidae; genus Corynorhinus; species Corynorhinus townsendii. Next base: position 166,780,857 of record JAPDVU010000005.1, on the reverse strand, counting down.
GGAAAAAACAACAACAACACAAACTAGCAGTTGGGACACTTGTATTCAAGTCCCTCTTCTGCTTGCAATTCCCTGTGTAATCTTGGGCAAATCACCTCTCTCTATAGGCCTTAGTCTTATGATCTATAAAATGACGGAATTTACAATAAAATTGATGAAAAGATTTTGCATGTAGGGAACTTTGTTTCATTATAAAGACATTCTGGTGGAACTCCAAATGTTCCAGAAACTGTGTGTTTGGTTTTTTTGTTTTGTTTTGTTTGTTTGTTGTTGTTTTTGTGTGTGCTGAATTTACTATAATTTGGATCCCTTGGTTGGGTCCTGGAATATCCCTGAGATGTTCAGCCACAGAAAAGCCACTATGCCCAAAATAGTGGTTAAGCATTTACCTGTTAAGATGCTTAGAACATTTATAGCTTTGCATAAATATGGCATCTTGACTGTATTACACACACCTCACCGATGAGGAAATAGAGCTACAAAATGTTAAGTAACTTCATCAAGGAGCAGAGCATAATCACAGATCCACCTGTCTCCAAAGCTTGTCTATCTACTCTACTCCCCACCTGACAAAAGATTCTTGAGTTTTAATTTTTATCTATTACTAGAGGCCCAATGCATGAAATTCGTGCAAGAATAGGCCTTTGCAGCCACAGTGGCTGCCTTGATCCCTCCCTCGCAGCCACGGCAATCCCACGGCTATAGCCCCGGCTTTGTCCAGAAGGTCGTCCAGAAAGACATCTGGACGGTTGTTATGCTGTTCAGTTGATTTGCTTATTACCCTTTTATTATTATAGATTATAAGTCACTTGAAGCATTTTCTGGACCCAGACAACTCAAAAGGAAGTAAATTATATCAGTATCCAGAGACAAGAAGGCAGAACAGTACTAAAAGGATAATGAAAGAGTTAGTTATCTATCTTTAAATCAAATATCTTGTTTTCCATTGCATCTCAACAGCACTAAAAACAAACAAAAAAACTTTACTTTTTAAAACCATCTTACAATTACAGAAAAATTGCAAAGATAGTACAGAGAGTTCCCCTGTACCCCAGAATCAGTTTCCTCTATTGTTAACTATTTAACAATTAAAATGGTACATCTGTTGAAAATAATGAGCCGCTATTGAAACGGTATTATTCACTCAAGTCCATACTTGTTTCATGTTTCTTAGGTGTTACCCAATGTCTCTTTTTCTGCTATGGGGTTCCACCCAGGATACCACCTTACACTTAATGATCATGTCTCCTTAGGCTCCTCTTTGCTGTGGCAGTTTCTCAGACTACCCTCATTCATAATAATCTTGACAGTTTTGAGAAGTACCAGTCAAGTATTTTGTAGACTTGCCTAAAGTAGTATTTAGTGGTTTTCTCATGAGTAGATAGGAGTTACCCGTTTGGGGGAGCTCATGTGCCATCCCCATCACATCACAGTAAGGGTTTACATGATCAGTATGATGCATGCCTCTGAGGTTAACATTGATTACCTGACTCAGGTTCAAGAGTACTTTTTAAAAACTACAGTGTCTACCCTCTCTGAGTTTCCTCTGGACTCCGAGCACTGCTTCCCTATCAGACTCTCCTAAATGCCTGGAGATATGGACTTAGCCACAGGGGCCTATGCCAGTCTAGTGACTCGGGGGAACTTGGGGGCATATGAAGAGGAGGTTTGTTTGGTTTTCCTAACAGCTGTCTCCATTATCTTGTTTGCTGTGATACAATTAACCCAAGAGATTGCATTTTGAATCTGTTGAAGAGCTAAGGATTTTAAGATGGGTCATGTAGAAGTGGGTGGTAATGCAGGGTTTTGTTTTTTGTTTTATTTTGTTTCACATCAGGGATGTGGGATCTGCTTGGATTTCCCACTCACAATACCAGGGAAAGCAGACAGGCTTTTAGAACCTGATAATAATGACTTGTATTAAAATATAGTGTTTAGTTTCTTAAATGCTTTCACATATTTAATCTGGCCCCCAAATTTTGTTCGATAAGTACCTGTAGAATGATTGAATGCAAGAAAGAAAATAAAAAAGAAAGGAAGGAACAAAGGGAGGGACAAAAAGAGGAGGGAGGGAGGGAGGGAGAGAGGGAAAGGAATAAAGACAGGGAGAGAGGAAGGAGGGTAGGAGGAAGAGAGGTAGGAAAGAGGATTGGAGGGAGGGAGGGAGGCAGGGAGGCAGGGAGGCAAGGAGGGAGAGAAGGGTGAACGTATACATTTCCAGCTTAGGGCAGCACTGTGAGATGGAAATGGTAAAGAGATTAGATTAGATGAAACTGGTTTGATTTCTTCCTTTGCACTTACTGACTCCGGGATCTCACGTGTGGGAGTGGATGTCCATGGGATCTGCTCCTTATTGGGTTGTTAAATGCATCTCAAGACCAGGAGAGAGTGCAATGGAACGGTGCACACAGAATAACTGCACGGAGAGGACACCCTATGCTTTTGTTACCATGTGGAACTGGAGTGTTAGAACACTGAATACTGTATGTCAACATGGATGCAGCAAATTAATGGTTACAGTCCCCTTTAAAATAATATCACACAAATCACTTCACACAAGGGGAGGGCTATTTGTTATTTTTATCCTCACCACTGGACAAAGGAGGGAACTGAGGCCCAGAGAGGTGAAGTCAGTGGCATGAGGAAGGAGGCAGGATTTTAACTCAGTCCTGCTGGCCTTCTCACCCTTGCAAGAATGCACTGGACTATAACCACAGACCCCTTCCTCTCCTGAAGGGGATTTCCTTGTCTGTGACTGCGGGGCTGTTTGGGGATTGCTTTGGGTATGAAGCACAGCCATCACTTTTAATGACTCAGTCTTCTCAGGTCTGATGTATTCCAGATTCTTTCTAGAGGAGCAGAGGGGAACTCAAAATTCCCTAAAAATGGAGATCACTCTGTTCCTCTGAAAAAAGCTCACTTTATAGCCACCACTACAGAAATCACTCAAGGGTTTCTTTTTCTTCTTCACTTTTTTCGTTAAGAGGAAGAGAGTCATAACTGCTAAGACTAATGCAGTAAACTCTTCTCTAGAGGATTCCAAACAATGTTGCAGAGCTTCTTAACCCCCTGGACCACACCTTTAGGGTCCCTCCAAATTATTGTCTCCCGAAAGGAGTGCCCTACAGTCTGTGGGGAGAGAACATTCCACCATTCCTTAGATGTTCCATATGCTAAGAGGAGAGAGGGGTGGGGGATCTTTAGGCACTTAGGTCATATGGTTTGTCACAACACTGGGAGATGGTTCTCAGCTGGATATCTCAAGTGTTGTGAAGGGACACTAAACTGAAGAATGTCACGTATGTTATGTGAGGCCAGCCCTTGAGCATCAATAAATACCGATGGGACAGGTATTGCTTTTATTTTTTTAGGTTATCTGTGGCAAGCTTGCTAGGTTGGGGTAAGAAAAACACAGAGATCATCATTCTGTTCACCCTATTAAGACTGAATTATGCTGATTTCGTGATCTGGTGCAGACACCTTGTGCCCAGTCCCCAGCCCTACCCAGTGGGAGAGATGGTAGTTGAAGAAGGAAGAAAAAGTAGCAGGGGAAATGTGGAAAGATGGAAGAGGACCCTCCTCTGTCCTTTCTGCCTTTGTAACCAGCATCATCCTCATCCGTCTCGTAACACCGCTCTCAAGTCTTTCCCTGCACTTGCAGCACAGCTGAGGATTTAATGTACTCAGACAGTGGTAGAATTGGTTGCACTTTCTCTTTTATTTGTCTTTTATTGCATTTGCAGTGGGTATACAACATGTCTTCATTAACTCTCCATGACATTCAGAATAGCTTGGGATAAAAAAGATACTCAATCAAGAAGGAAAAACAGCCCCCCTCCCTCCCATCTCCAATCCCAAGCATCCCCCAGGGCACGTATTAATTACTGAAGATGAATGCTGGACCTCCGTTCTCAGCAGGGGCTTTTAAATTGTATTGCTCTGCCGGGTCAGAAGATGGTGCTTCATCTTGCAAAATGGTAAAGGAGTCTCAACCTCCCATGGAAGCAGCAGCTAACAATGGCCTCTGTTACTGAGTACCTACCATGTGTCTAACATTATTAGATTCTGTTCATGAATTAGCCCACATAATCCTCCCATCCACCCTACAAGAAACATTATTATGCCCATTTGCTACATGGGGAAGCTGACTCCAAACACCATGCTATTTCCACTACAGAAGGTGGCTCCCCATAGTTCACCATGGTGGGAGAACTGAAGGTCCTCAAAGTGACCTTGAGTCCAGGAAGACACTGTCACAGTTACCTCCCTTGTTAAAGCCCATGGGAGTCGAGGAGATGGTTCTCAAACCCCAATTTATAAATTGACCTTCGAAGGAGTGCTTCCAGGTTTCAAACAAGACAGTAGGGTTGTCACTACTATCCATAGAAGAGGCAATGTTAAGGTGGAGTTGACCGGCATTTGCTTAACTGCTGTGTCGTTCCTTTTTTTTCATTTTTTCCCTGCCTTAACGAAGCATTTCATAAATGAAGATGAAGAGCTATTAAGAGCCCAGAAAAGCAACACTTGCCAAAATATTTTATGGGGAACACCAGTCTCAGTGCTTGCTTTCAGGGAATACTTTTGGAAAAATCCTAAATATTCTCCCCACCTTGTCTCCACTCATTATTTCAAAAAACATGTGCTTACTAAAATTCTGAGGTGTCCTGCAGGAAAACAAACAAACAAAAACTAAGCCCACCGTACACACAAAAAATACTTCTGTATCACCAATATGCTTTCTCTGCTATTTAAACTTTAGTTTCTCTGCAACTATCTGTTCAAATCCTTTGGAATTATGGCTTTGCAGTGATCACCTTAGGAATCCTTTTGTCTATTCAGAGTTGTCATAATAAATCCCAAGTAAAATGAGGATTTCACTGCTCTTCTGAAATTCTATACCAATTTATCTTTATTGCTCTTCAGCTTATAAAGACTGTAAACTAATGTCACATGACAGATATATTAACAGATTAAAAGGTGAGCAATGTATCCTACCTTGTCTTTCTCTACACCTCTAACTTGTTTTCCCTGATTACAAGTGAATATAGGTTCACTTTATAAAATTCATGCTTACCCAAATGTAGAATCCATATGATCTATGAGTTGCAACAGGATTTAATTCTCATTCTCTTACGACAGTGTAAACTCCCTTATAATGGTCAGGTAGCTTGACACCTGGAACATTGTAGGCTCTCAGGAAAGGTGAGTTGAATAAGTGAATGAGTTCTATTTGAATTAATTTTATCCACTCAGGTGTGAGTTTCTTGTGGACAGAGACCTAAGTCATACTGATCTTTGTTCCAAGACACCTAGCAAGTGCCCAGAGCATAGCAGACATTCAATAAACCTTGGCTACAGTAATTTCTCCTTTAGGAGTGCTTCTGAGTGGCCTTTGAAGGAAGGTCTCTGCCACTAGAGGCACACATACTTGTGTTTGTATTCCCATTCTGTCATGTATTTGCCATATAAGTTTAATTAAGAAGCTAGGTATCTGCATCTATTAAATGGGGCTAACATAGCCTGTTTTATAGAGGTGCCATTAGATACACATGAGAACATACAGGTCAATGTGCTTTGTAAACACTATAGAGTTACTTAAGGTATTTATTTTGTGATTGTAAAGTGGTCTATTCCATATATATGATATATTTTTATTTAAGAGAGGAAGAGATAAACAGGACACCAAAAGGGAAAAGTTAGGAAGAGAGTGATGGCATAAAGGTAGAGTTGAGATAGAGTAAAACGATGCTAAAGGAAAGATGAAAATAGAATGTAGAACACTAGTCCCAAAGTAAAATAAAGAGAAAATAAAATGACACTTAAAAAAAAGGTAAAATAGTAGTAGTAATAATACTGATTAAAAATAAAAATGAAATAATTAAAAAGGTAAAATCAAGTGAGAAAAAAAAGGAAAAAATAGTTTCTTAAGTAAAAGATGCAAAAAATGAAAATAAAAAAAATATATAATGTGCAATAGTGAAGGTCATTTACTTCCTCTATTGTTCTGTTTGGCATGCCTGTTTCTCAGTCTGGACAGTATTGCAGTTCCCTGTGTTCTACTGTTCCTCAGTGTTGTAAGCCAGTCCTGATTTTTAAGCAGGGGGTGTCTTAATTTCTCATATTCCTTTATTTTTGATTACACAAGAGTCAATTTGTGATTCAGCCCCTGGGTGGCAGTGTTTCTGGATTGACTTCCAGGTCTATTAAAAAAAAAAGAGAGGAAGAGAAAGGGAGAGAGATATAGAAATATCAATGGTGAGAGAGAATCATTGATCGACTGACTCTTGCATGCTCCACACTGGGGACTGAGCCCACAATTTGGGCATGTGCCCTTGACTGGAATGGAATCCGGGACCCTTCAGTCTGCAGGCTGACTCTATCCACTGAGCCAAACCAGAGAGAGATAAAGTGGTGTATTCTTGAAATTAGTCAGGTTTACTCAAATAAGCAAGCATTAACTGAGTGTTTCCTCTATGCCAGAGAGAGAAATAGATTAAGAAATAATAGTGAACTGATGTGGTGAAGTGAAGATGGACATAATTGGGGTAAATGGAGTATGTTTTTGGGACCCAGAGAAGGGACACTTTCTAATGACACTGCGGCTTCAGGTGAAAGAGGTGATGCTGCAGGTGTGCTTGGAAGGAAGACCATTCCAAGCAGAGAAAAGAGCTTGAGCAAAAACAAACAAACAAAAACAAACAAAAAACTACAACATAGAGATAAATAATACATACATGTGTGGGGAACTACAACTCTTACAATATAATTCCAGTCCAAAGGTCCTGTGATAAACATTGCTGACTTTATGTAATGTTTTACATAGCTTTGGAGAAGAGGACATCAATGATGCTTTGTCAATCATGCTACCTTTCAGCTAACATGTAATAGGGGATGAATTCCTCCCCATAACCATTTGAGGGTTGATAGAACTCAGACAACAGAGGTTACCTGACTGGATCACACATCCTGCCTTAACATATCTCTCCTAAATTGAAGAGAGAAGGGGATGGGAATGACTTTCTCTATAATAAATCCTTTTGTGGTGGGCTAGTGAAGGATGCAGTCTGTGCTGGGCCTTTTGTTCCAAATGGCCAATTTAAGCCAATGGGGGCTGCTATGGAAGTGGGGTCCCATGACACCTGGCTGGCTGGTTGTAATTCATCACTACATGGCAGTAAGGAAGGAGCCCAAGCTATTAGAACACCCGGGAGGCTGTGGTTGAAGAGTTCCAACAATTAACATTTGCAACTCAGTGTCTCAGTAGGAGACCGAAGCTTTGGAAACTCTGGAGCTCAGCAAAGATTCTGAGGCTTGGGAACCTTGTCTTTTTGGACACCTTACCCCAAGGAGCTCTCCAAGCCCTTGACATTTGGGGGATTGTCAGAGCTTTGGGCTGCCAGAGAGAGGCCCTGTCTCAGAAGCCAAAGTCATCAACAGAAAGGGAATTGAATGAGCAGGTTTTTCAGAGGCTGGAAGGAAAACTGTTTCAAAAATCTGTTTTGACTTTTGCAGACACTGCCTTTCCCTCTGGCCCCATAATTGAGTGGGGCTGGCGATACTTATTCATTTCTTAGTTTATGGCTGAGTCACCCCCTCCTTCTCATCAAAATGTTATGAGCATGCAGAAGAAAGGTGTTTATTGAGCAGCCTCACTTCATTTTATGGTGGTAGTGGTGGTGGGGTCATGGCTGTTCTCCCCCAGCAAATTCCAGAGCGGTCCTGAACTGAGCAACGGAGCAGGAAAACAATAGTCTGAATGTAGCTGACCTAGGTGACTTGGGCTTTCTTTAGCTGAGGGTAGGATAGGGGAATCTATTTGGGCAGCAAATAAGGCAGCAGTGTTCCTTCTACTCACCAGGATCTCTTTGACAGTCAGGCAAAAACTTATCTAGGTACCCAGCAAATGCTTGGCAGGTAATAAGTGCTCCATAGCTATATATATAAAAGCCTAAGCAACTGGCTGACCAGCTGACTGGCCAGTAGCTATGACACGCACTGACCAACAGGGGACAGACGTCCAACGTAGGTTCTGCCAAGGTGCAGTCACTTGGCAGCAGCAGTTCTCGGGTGACACACCCAGAACCAGAAAGAAGGGAGCCCCATTCTGGGGTGCGTCACCTGAGAACTGCCCTCTCGCAATCCAGGACCCCTCAAGGGATGTCAGAGAGCTGGTTTCAGCCCAATCCCAGCAGGCCAGGCCTAGGGATCCCACTGGTGCATGAATTCATGCACCAGGCCTCTAGTCTTTATATAGATTCCTTCCTATATAAATATATTTTTATTCTCCCCTTCCTACCCAGTTACATCCCTCTGATTCTGTTTGCAAACCCAGACTAAGTTCCAAAGAGCTTCTTTTAGACAAGGGTCAAATATGAGACTAGCTCCTTTGGTACAGATAATGTAATGACTTTAATTAAATTATTAGTTATGCTCCTGGCTTCTCAGACAGTAAGAAACACTTTGCTGTTGTATTGCATTATTTGTTTTATCAAGTATCTTTAGGTTCACTACCTCATTCAGCCAGTACTTCAACTTCGTGAAGCAAATAGGCAAACAGTATTAGCCTCTTATACTAAAGCTGAGATTCAAGAACAGTGATAAGCTGATGATTCCCTAAATATTTTCTTCTCTTTTTTACTTTATTTTTCTTTGAATTCTAGTGAGAGATATATTTACCTGCTTTACATTTTTACCATAATACCCCACAGACCCTTCCAACTCAGCACATCTAAAGGGTCTCATCACCTTTCCTTCTCCAGTTTTTCCTGGGTTATGTGGTTAGGTGGAAATCTGCTATTCATTCATTCATCCAAAAGACCCTTTCTTCCCTCTGTAGCCACATGGCCAATCAGTTACCAAGTAACCATGTCTTGTAGAGTCTCCCTTCTATAATCTCAAAAATCCACCTACGTGGCTTCCATCTCACTCCAAGCCATGGTCATCACCAGCCTCCTAACCAACCTCTGAGTATTGACTTTGGTCCCATTCAGTGCATTCTTGACACAACAGACTGAGTGTTCTTTGTAACATGAAAGTCTAATCATAGCACTTTCCACTCCACTATGTTGAAACTTTCAATGGTTTCGCGGGCTTCTAGGATAAATTCGTACATTTGATTATTGGTGATGTGACTATTATGATTTGTGACCTGAATACTGGTAGCAGTTATCCCTCTAACAGTGTCTCACACATCATAGGTCCTTGATGAACACTTGAAAGGTACAGTAACCTGTATGAGGCCCTCCACACAGAGTGAACAAGCTGTTACTCTAATTCAAGCCTTGTTTCTCCAAGTCAAGTACCACATGAAGGAGACAAGTATTCAAAAGGCCACATTGCAGGGATGATAAGAATTCTTTCTGCTCTCAGTTGAGAGATGTGATGTTGCCCCTAATATAGACTATAATGAACAGTAGTTGTCTTCTACAATGAAAGCTTCTCTAGCTTTCACTTTGTCTCCATTATCTCTCCACATCTTCTCTAGCTGTTCCTTTGAGGACCCACTCTGATTACACCCCACATTGCCTTTGATTCTTGCAAGATGAGAGAAAAGTTTCCAAGAAGATTTTTGGAGTTTGCTTTTTCTGATTTTGTTTGTCTGTTGTTGCTCTCACCTACCCATCATGAAGCCCCCTATCCCATAAAGGGAAATACAAATAAATTAGAGGTTAGTGTGCCTGTAAAACCAAAGACTTATCACAGTACTTTTCTCCCTCATCATATGCTTCCACCAGTGTTTACTTAGATAGAAATTTTAACATAACTAAAACAGCTGTCATTGCCCCAGGGAGGACCGGAGAGTCCCACAAATAGCATCACTGCCAACAAGTCTGGTATTCAATTTAAAGATTGTTGTGAAGAAGTTTCCCATTTCTGTCGGAAGGAAACTGAGGCCAGAGGGTGAAAGAATGTGCCTAAGGCTGCTCAGTGAGAAAGCTTCAGACCTGGAATCCAGGTCTGAGGATGCTCTAGTCTTTGCCGTTCAGCTGTTCTAACAACTCTGAGGATATTCAACATTGAAATTCCAGAAAAATGAGTCCCATTTTCTGTGGATCCAGAGGTAGTTAGCATCTCTGTAAGAGTTTGAGGAGTGTGGAAAATTGACTGCATTTTGAGGGATGGGATGTTCCATTAATCGTGGAAACCAGTAATATGCCTTCAGTTGACCAATTTTTTCAGAGCCAACACTCAATATCCACTATTTTCCAATACATTCATAATTTCAGCCTCACAGAGGAGAAAAAAAGGAGAGAGAAAGAGAAAGGGAGAAGAGAGAGAAAAAGAGAGGGGAAAGAGAGAAGAAAAGAAGGAGAGAGGAAGGCAGGAAAGAAAGAGAGGGAGGGAGGGAGGGAAGAAAGAGAAAGGAAAAGCACAGCAGCTGAATGACTGACTCCATGCATGTGTTTGGCTTTGGCTTTGGTGGAGTAGATGGGCTGGTTTAAATTTGTCAGTTGCTGGCTCAGATTTCCAGTGCTTTGCCTCTGAAGTGTGTTTCTGTTGAATTTTAAATGGGAGTGAAATTAGGTCTCCACATAGGACCTTTCATAGTTTTATTTCCTTGGGTGTTCCTGAATGGCTCACCAGGATGGAAAGCAGTGCTGTGCATGGGACCCTACTGAGAGGCCCTTATGCTCTGAAGGAGAAATTACTCATTGCCGCCGGGTTATTAGTTGAAACACATCTAGAACCTGGCCATGCAGATGTTAATCTTGGGCGTTTGGAGGTTTTAAAACATATAAGGAAAGGAAATTTAGGCTGTAAGGAATCCTACTGCTGATTTACCCTAATTCCTTTTTTATTTTTTAAGGAGAAAATCAAAGAGCAGAGTAGGGAAGTGACATGTCTCAGGGTTACAGTGGTGAGTTACCAACAAAACAAGGAGGGATATCCCTGTTTCTCAGCTAAGATGTACTAAGAACAAGGAAGCTTTAAAACACAGAGTGTCACTGTGTTGATGGCAGAATCCCTGCAGACAAAACAGGGCTTAGTCCTTTCTCTGTCATTGTTGTCTATGCCAAAGTATAATAATCTGTAAAGTATTTTGAGCTCAACTATCATTTTTTATGAATAGCTGAGCTCAAATAGTTCCAAGGGCCCCCTCTTCCACTCTTCCACGGTCTGCCCCTTGGCTCTCTCCTTTCTTCACAAAGTCTGCAACTCCCCTGCTTTCCTGGGACTTGCTTCACAGAGCTGCCCTCCATGGGGTCACTGAAAAGTCTTCTTCCTTCAAACACAAGAGACTGAGGCAGTTTGGTATTTGGGAAAGGAAAGTGAGGCAGGACAAAGAAAAAGCAAACACTATCAGATAAATTACTGAGCTATCCACGACTGCATAAGAACATATGGCTGATGGCTGGCTCGGGGAGGGTATATCTAGAACAGCAGGGTAGAATAACTATGCATTGGAACAGTTATTCAGGGTTGAGCAAAGACAATGGCAAGGATTTATCTGCTTAGTCTTTACCCTCTCATTGGTCATAATGTTCCACAAAGAAGCTAATGCTCCAGCATCATCTGACACCTCTAGAGATCACCACAGCAGTCAGAGCACCTGAGGAATGGTGGGATCCGAACAGAAGGGATGCTGAAGCTGCAGGAGCCCATATTGCCGCGGGTTCCACAGAGGCCAGGCACCATTCTGATCCTTCTTCCCTATGGAAGATGCAGGAAGTCAAGTGTCAGGAGATGAAGTGACAGAAAGATCAAAGAAATGCCAGGTCAGCTCACTGTCTCAAGCAGATCTGAGATGTGTGAACTGCAACCAGAAGCTTCTGCATAGCCCAGATGGAGGAGGTCAGAATTCATAATTTAGAGAGGCCTTCAGAAACTATTTTTCTATTTGAATCCCATGCTTTGCCAAAATATATCAATAGTACATCCACTCTTCAGCCCTTCTGTTCAGGTGTCTTTCTCTCATTCTCCACCTTTCCCTTCTCTCTCATCAGTATTCCTATTGCCTTAGATAAAACTTCACAACCTTAGTTATTAAACATGAATTGATACATCCCCCATCCCACTGTCATAACTAAGAAAAGAGTTTCAAAAGGAAGACTGAGGATAGGTTAGAGTGTCTTGAAAACCAAGTTTAGCTGAGTTTTGGAGGTTGGAAAGTCTCTAGGAAAGAGTGATGCTATACCTTTGCTCCAAATAGTCTTTACCAACTCCCCATACTTGAGTGCCATTCTTTTCTCCTGTCTAACCCAAGTCCTACCCATTTCCAAGACACATCTAATTTCATCACTTCTTTTTTTCACTCACACTCCAATTTCTGAGATGTTGTATAGTTATTGAGCATCTACTGAATCCTAGGTACAGGGTAAGTTTCTGGGAATAGAATGGCAACCTAATGCTAGCAAGTCTAGAAAGAAGAGCTGTCAGAAACAGAAAATTACAGCCTCCTATGAAAATATTTAGGAAATACTTCCCAGGAAAGATGGCATCTAACATATGGAATGAAGGACGAGAAGAGATTAACCTAGATCCCTGCAGAGGAAACTATGTGTAACGGCTGGAAGGCAAAAGAGAGCATGGTGCTTCTGATCCCTCAAGATGAACTGACCCACAGAAATATCGCATGAGAAGTGTGGTGGTCAGTCTTGATGATCCCTGGTGGTTCTGATCTAGTCAATTTATTTACAATTTGATGTCGTTTCCTTCTGCTTTCAATTGGATGAGAAGGTGTAATCACTAAGATGTTTTGGAAATGATAGTGTGTGACTTCCAAAGTAAAAAAGACATTACAGCTTGTACTATACCCTTTCCTGAATCACTCATTCTGGGGCAATGCCACCTGACATGTCATGAGGACACTCAAATAGTCTTATGGAGAAGACCCACATAGAGAAAAACAGAGACATCTTTCCAGCAATTAGCATTCATTTGCCAGGTGTGTGATTCCGCTCCTTTGGAACTCTCCACTTCCAGTTGAGTCTTTGGAAACTGCAACCCCAGATAACATGTTGACTGTAACCTCATGAGAATCCTGACCCTGATCCCCCTAGCTTATCTGCTCTCCAATTCCTAATTTATAGAAACTGGGCAATAATAAACATGTATTGTTCTAAAGCATGCAATATTGGGGTAATTTGTTACACAGCAATAGGCAACTGATACAAGAGGAAAGGCACTAAGACTGGGGAAGTAGGCATGAATCAAATCATGTAGGGATTTGTAGGGTCTGTTGAGATGTTGGAACTTTAAGAACTACAATGAATCATTAATAGACTTTAAGTAGAGGAGTGATGTCATCAGGTTTATGTTCCTGTGGACTCTTTGAAGTCAATTGTATCCTCAAATTTCTCTTTCCTGAATGATACTGGACACAATGCTTTGCATTAGATACGACAAATATACATTTCAACTGGAGAATGATAGATTGTAGACAGTATAGGATCTCTCAGTAGTGGCAAGAAAGGAGGATCTCTGGTTTCCAGACTAAGTAAAATTGATGAAACACAGCTCCAACATGCTCCCACTTCCCACCAGACCCATATTTATGGATGATTGAAATAAAATGTCTGCTGTCAAGCATGTTAAATGCAGCCTCTTTATTACATGAGTGTGGGGGGAACAGGAAGAACATCTGCCTAACAGACATATCATAATATAGCATGATTTTTTCCAAATATATTTATATTCTTTGTGTGGGAGTTGGAGTAATGATTTGACCCCAAAATGTCAAAATATATGATGTATAGAATAAAATAGTCTTAAAATAATAGACTGTTGAAGTAATCTAGTCCAACTCAATCTGGATTCATCTATAAAGAGGCTCATAATGGTACCTACTTTGAGTGTCAACTACTGGGTACTCTGCTAAAACCTTTAAATGACCTGATTTACTGTAAGCACACCTTAGAGGTACATATTACTAGCACCTTTAAAATAAATAAATAACCAAGCCAAGGTTTAGAAAGCCTACACTGGTGCTTCTCAAATGCTAAGGTGCAAATGAATGGCCTTGGACCTGTTAAGATCCAGATTCTGATTCAACAAGTCTGGGTTCATGAAGCCCAAGTTTTTGTATCTCTAACAACAATGCAGCCCCCAGATGATGCTAGCACAGCCTAGGTAAACAATACACAGTCTCAAGGTAGGGGTGTGGCAGATTGAAAGCCTCTCCTGCTGATCTTCAAAGAGTAGATTCTTAATCACTAACAACCAACCACATCTCCATTCCACTTGAGTGGTGGTTATCCAGTCTCTTCTCAAATGCTTCCATATGCTTGGGGTCCTCCACTTCTCAAGGTGACTCTCCTTTCCAATTTTAAATGGCTATAAGGTGACAGGTTCTTTCATGGGCTGAGTCAAGTTCTGTACCCACGGAGCTTCAGGGGGTCACTTGTTGAACCATTACTAAAGCAGCACTTTCTTTATGATCAGACTATTGCCCCTTCCCCAAGCTCCATTACTCAAGGGCCCTTAGAGAACAAAAGGGGAGAATTTGGTTATGAACACATCTCTTGAACCCAGAACATGAATGAATGAATGGACACACAATAGGGGACAGAGGCACAGTATTCCAGAATGAGTCCAGGCATTCACTAATCTGCACCAGTCCTAAAGAGACAGTGTTATAGAAGGAGCCGGCCGTACTCAGGACCATGTTTCCTTTCTCATGCCATTTCCACCAATTTGGATATGGCCTTGAACATGTTGATAAGTAACGTATATCATGCGTGAAATTAATTATACCCCTCCGTACAAATTGGTCCTATTGAGCAACTGAGTCTACTCTTACTCCCATTCATATAGAATAAGGCATAACAAGTTGCCCATGAGAAAATGAGTTGGCTCTGGTGGACCGAATTCATAAGCTCTGAGTGGGGAGAGTGCCTTTCCTACAAACTGGCTTAGGCTCTCGAATACCAAGCCAAATGGTATGGTCTCTAGGAGAGCAGTATAGTATACAGAAAAGACATGGAGACAGGGGGTCAGACAACCTGAGTTCTAATACCATCTCTACAGCTAATTTTATGTCTTCTTCTAACCATGTGCAAAAAGAGGGGCTGGATGGGGTTCAGACCAAATGTTCACCCACTTCTCTTCCAGATCAGAAACTCCAGGCATTAACTTCATAGAATGAAAGCCGAGCCTTGGCTTCAAAAGAGACAGGATCCCAGCATCTCACAACCAGGACACTAAACTGCTGATTACTTTTCTTCATTTTCTAAGAGCAGCAGCAGGAAAAGAAACAAAAAATCAGGGGTATGACGTTAGGAAAGGAACCAGTGATGTTGACTGAGGATCCTAATCTGTTATTCACTTTTTCAGGGGAGGATGTATTTCTCTCAAAAGCCAGCAGAGAGAAAAGATCCACAGATGGATGGTGGCAATTCTCGCTGCCTTGCCTCTCAGTTCATAATGTACTAGATTAACAGACACTTGGAAATCTTTCTCGGTTCCATATTCCTGATTCACAAATAGGAATTATGAGTTCTTTGATGTCCTGCTGACATTATATTGTTTCTTGATGTTCTTTGGGTAAATTTAAGTGTCTATCCTCAGCTGAAATGATATCTTATAATTGTTTCCATCAATAATCCTTAGTGACTTGTAGGAGATGGGCCCTCAAACGCTGCCATCTACCATAGGGATACCAAGTTTCCATTTAGATGATAAACCACAAGAATTTTAGAAGCCATGGGCCAACTTTTATGGAGGTTTCTTGTTAATATTACTCATGATATATTTTCCCCCATTACTCCAAAAGCCATATCCCTTTCAACGACTGGAAAGAGTGTGTATTGTCTGAGTTTAGTGTCTGTAGAGGCAGAAGCTTGGGGGAAATGAGGCTTATTGGGTGTGGATTCAGCACCAGGAAAGTGTTCCAAATATAGAATTGCAAGGTCAAAAATGTAATAGAGTCAATTATTTTCAAAATCAGACTATAGGGAGTGAAGGGCAAAGAGAAAGGAGGTTCATGTTTATCTACACCAGCTATGTGCCAGGCACATGTTAATACCTTCACGCATAGCTCCCAGTTTAAGTCCTGAGAATTATTGTTAACCCAGCATTCCAAGTGAGGGAATTCAGTGAGATTGCAAGAGTTTAAATAATGTGCCCAAATTCACACAGGTAGCAAGTTGCAGAGAGCCCTTGTTTCCAGATCTTGTGAGATCTAGAACCTAAACTCTTTTCAGCATTCCTGGCTCTGCCACTTCTTTGCTAAGTCACCTTGGATGAGTTACTTACCCTCACATAGCCTCCACTTCTTTATCTCTAGAAAATGGGATGTAGGATGAGTTTGATGCTTTTACCCAAAGCAAACAGTCCTCAGCAAGAAATCAGCACAATAGAAATGGTAACTATTAAAGTTATCAACATCATCTTATTGCTTGCTGTCTCTTAAAGAAAGAATAGAGGGAGAGAGGGAGGATGGAAGGATGGAAGAAGATCTGGGGAGGGAGGATGGAAGGACAGAAGGAAAGAAGGAAGGAAAGTGCTAAGGCAGTGGAGAAGTGGGTAGGGGTAAGAAGAAATATCACACCATCTTCTCCCTGAATTATAACCTGACATGTGTTTGAATCTGTGGACATGAAGTTAACACTTCCAGACCTCACCATGTGCTTCCAGGACCATAGTTGGAATGCATGGAGAAAACATTCACAAATAAGATCCTTCCTCCTTTGTCTTCCCCTCAGTTATACTCTCTCCTTCCCATTTCTTACGTGGACCCCTTATCTATTTGTACAAAGCTTCCTTGCCCTCTCTTGCCTGTGACTGCATCCTCATCCTGAGAAAGGTAGGCTGCATAGGCAGGAAAGCAGAGGCCAGGAGGTTGGATATAACTGGTCTGATTCATGTGCATAAGGAGAGCCTCAGTTAGAGAGAATATAATGGAGTGGGTAGGTTGTAGAGAGATATCCAGAATTATCCAAATTTAGCTTCTTAAACTGCCAGCATTGAATGGAATTCCTAAAAGCTAAACCAGATTGAGTAGGAAGGCCTTAAACATCACCTAGTACAATTGGTCCATTTTACAGATGAGGAACCTGAGGCATAAGACAAGGGACTTCTACCACCAGGGAGGGAGGCAAAGGGTGCCCTGGCTGTCATTTCTTTTTGATATGTTCTGGCACTTCAGCCCCTATTTCATCTTCTGCTTAGAGATACATCATAGTGACCTCAGAGATTTTGAATTGTCACTCTGTCTCTGTGTTCTCCTTACTCTCGGGTTCCTGACTTGGAAGCTCCAAAAAATACTCATCCATCTTACTTTCTTTATCCACTTCAAAACTGTCTGGCTTTCCCTAGACACCAGTTACTCTCTTTTTCCAATCTTAAATTTCAGCCCTGAAGCATTCCCCAATAAGGACTCAACTGAGGGAAGTCAACTTAAAACAAATATGTTCCAGACTTATAAAACTAGCTTCAGACATGTGTGTGTGTGTGTATGCCACAACATACTTCTGATTAGCAACTGACTTGCTTTTGAACATTGGACAAGCAGATCCGCATTTCTTGTCTAGAACTGTGAGCCCTTAAGAATGCGATTGTTTGGTTGGATAACACTAATTTTTATGCTACCCTAGAAGTCCAGAGTGCATCTGAGTTGATTGTTATATTAATGAGAGCTCTTTCCAACCTACCTCTGTGAGTTATCAAATGTACAAACCAAGTTGGCCACCAAAAGAAGTTATAGTATAAGCAGGTAATAGGAGTTCATTTTAGGAAGCTTTAATCTAATACTTCAGAATTGTGAAGAATTGTAATAATTCCTCTTTGTTTTTAAGTTTTGAAGTCACAGGATCAAATGCCTCCTTGAATGAATTAAAACAAATAAAGCAAGCGAATGAATTAATGTTGCATTCCATTTGGAAATCTTTGCCTTTTCCTTGATGGTGTGCCTCACCCCACCACCTTCTTGGGAGATCAAAAGCTCCTCTTTAGGACCAAGGGGAAAATCAGGTTTTAGAATTTGCCACACTTTCCCCACCCTCTCTCAGAATAGGGCAGGGGCTGCGGCCCCTTGGATCTTAGCAATTGCTTCCCTCTTTTGTCTCTGTTGTGGTCCATGGGAAGACCCAGGCCATTGTCTGTGGCTCCAATCTTTGTTGGATTCTTGAGAAAGGGCTGCTAAGGCAGACACAAGGCCGGCTTTTAAGTTTTGCCACCTTGAAAACTCTATTGAGGCATTTTGTGTGGTTACTGTGGGGGTCAGGCATGTGATCTGACCCCTGGCATCCCCTGGTAATTAGAGCATGCAAAAAAGTACCTCCTCCCTGCCTAATTGGCTCTCTCAATGAACCTTTCAGAGAGGAAGTTTGTCTGACTCACTTGCCCTCCCAGCAAACTTCAGGCCCCAACACATTCCTCTGTCTCTGTGATGGGTTGGAGACTTAGGAAGTGATTACAAATGGGATCAAACAAGCCCTTGATTGCCCCATTCCTAATGGGGCCCATTAACTCTTTGAGACCTGCCTACCACCCTGGTGGGAAACTGCAACCAGAGACACTTTCTCAGGCTCAGTGATGTTAACATGCTTATAACTTATTCCCAGAAAGTACAGTAGCTCATGAAATCTACCTGGAAAGCATGGTGTCTGAACAGCAACATATAGGTCGGTATTTAAAAAAACACCTTAGGAAAAGACATGAAGTTGCCAGGGGAGGGAGGTGAAGTAGAAAATAGTTATTTAAATAAGTCACGCTACACCTGTAGCAGGAATTGGGATCTAGGGAGGCAATAAAGAATCTGTTCTATTATTACGGTTCCCGGCTCTCTGGAGCTCTGTGCGGTTTAATTCAAGTAAGTGTGAATGCTCCTGAACAGCCCTAGACACAAGACCTTCCTGGACACAATCCTTGTAGACTACCCTCCAGCAATGGCCACATCACATTTCCTGCTGGAAAGATTAAGAAGGATTCTTAGCAGGCTCTAGTGCAGACAAATTAGGTCCTGGTTTTGTAGGTCATCTCTTGTTTTCCATGAATGATTTGCCTCCTACCTTCCTGGTTGATGTCCAAGTCATTCATAGACTGAAACTTGAATCATCCCTGAAAGGTTGTGACTTTTTGGAGTCCTTAAATAGTGACGTATATGAATAAGGAATGCTAAATGTTAAAAATACAGACAAACACAAGACTGTTAATGCCAGTTACATCAGAAACGATGAGGAAGGAAAGGGGAATGAAGGGGTGGGAAAAGAGTAATTTTTCTTTGTACAGTTTTGAGTATATACAATATTACTCTTATGATATTTCAATGAGTTTTAATTCTAAAAATTTGAAAAATAAACTTTAAGAAATGTATTCATGTATTTTTCATAAAAGAATATATAAGTTGGCTTTGATTTGTGTTTGGGTTTTTTATTCAATGTATCTTATGTTACATGGATTAATAAGCATGAGATTTTTGAAAACTATAAAAACTCATTTAAGAGTTCATGTAGATCAACCTATATATTTTATTTGCATATTGAATCTTAGTTCCACCACTTACTTGTTGATAGCATGAGGCTAGTAATTTATTCAATTTCATCAAAGACCTAAGATTTTCATCTACTAAATGGAGATATTGCATGACTATCTTAGGAGTTTGCCATGTGGATTAAGAAAGGACAGTGCATATACTGTGTCCTGGGCATAGCTTTGTCAATGGGGTGAATGTTGTTATAATTAAGAGAACTGTGACTGTGACAGAAGGGAGAAAGTCAAGATCACCTAAAGGGAGAAATAATCTATGCTCCAGACTCTCTGACTCCAAGCTTGCTTCCCTCCCAGGACCTCAGGTGGGTCTATGTATAGGTCCTTACTATAGTCTCAGGAGTTAAATGGAAGATGTTTGCTTTATTATCTCTAATTTATACATGAATAAATAAAAGAAAGCATCTAATGCTGGCTTGAATAGTCCAAAACCCTTTTCACAGCCTAGCCAGTATTATGTTTTCTCAGGAATCTTACTTCTTTTGCAACTGAAATCAAATAGGACATTTTTAGGGTACCACAGATGAATTCCCCATCCGTGGTGGGGCAGTATTCTTGGTATCAGTAAAGTCCACTATGGGACTTTAACTAACTGAACCCACTGGTGGAAATGGTCTGATCCCTTTTTCCTATACTGTGAAGTCCTTCAGAGTACACATCAATGATCGATTTACAGCGTGCATCACTTGACGCACCTTTGGATGGGAAATAATTAAAGTCTAAATGGTGGGAAAACATAAAAATTAATAAATCCATGAATATAGTGTAGATTTTAAATGTTAAGACTGAGTCTTATTCATTCTTGTATCCCAAACAACATGTGCTGTGTCTGGTGTGTAGCAGAGACCAATAAATGCTGGTTGGTGATTTCTGGCTATTTCAAAATCTTAAAAATATATATATGAAGGGATCAAGGAACCACCACTTCATTTGGTGCCTACAAGGCATGTCCTTGGGTAATTGAAAGATAGGGCCAGACTTTGAATCCTTTGTATAAAATAAAGAGGAGAGAGGAGTGAAGAGGATGGGGTGATAGAAGAGGAGCAGGAGAGGATATGTGGAGGAGGAAGAGAGAGAAGAGAAGGGAAGAGAAGAGAAGAAAGAAATAAGATTTGTACTCCTAAAAGCCATCTTATGAAAAGTGAGCACAAGGAGTTGTAATGCAAATGAGTCTTGGAATCTGAAAGGAACAAGACAAAGGGTCAGAACTTTCTGAATTAACAATAGAGGTGTTTGTAACAAGCTCGATGAACTATGTGGCAAAGACTTCTATTTTCAGGCCTTACTATGAACTCATTACAGTTTCACACAGATGCCCATCAGCTTCCTGCTGTCAACAGATGGTAAGCCAATTCAATGCAACAGGAATCCCCGATTTGGAGGTGCAGTGAAGAAGGAAAGTAGCCAGCTCTGCTATGTTCCACTCTGTTCCATGATCATTGCCTCTGGATCTGCTCAGGTGAGAGGTCTTTGGTGTTTCAGCTCTAGCCAGGGAAACACAGACTTCAGTGATCCCTGGAAAGTGTGCTCTCTGAGCCACAGTGGCAGAAGGGAGCTGGTTTATAGACACAGAATTTTCCATGCCTTGACCTGATTGGTCCACCCTTGGTGCCTGGTTGGTCCTTCCTCATACAAATGAGGACTCCAAATCATCACAGTTTGATTGGTCCAAAGGCACTGCCCTGATTGCTCAGAACAGAGCCATTCTGATTAGTTAGAGCTGTGCAGCTCTGATTGGATAGGGAAAGCCTTGATCCTATTTGTTGAAATCCAAGAAACCTAAATGAGGGCTTGCTCAGATGACAGAAACACAATGCCAGTAGGCAGTTCAGTGCACAGGTAGGCAGGTGAGTGCAGAGGCTTCTCCAAGAAGTGCAGTTTGCATGAGAGAGCCCTGTGCAGAAACGGCTGCCAGGCTCTGCCTTTTTTATTTTGAGTCTAGTTAGCCACCAGGAGCCCTCCTTAGTAGGTGTCTTCTTCCTCCACCTCCAAGGTTCACACTGCTGTTTCCCTCACATATATGCATGCACAGATGTGCACAAACACACATTTAAAAAATCTTCATACAAATATACATTAGAGATAGTGCTATCCACTGGAAATTTTTCTTAACTTTCACATTCAAGTTCATGGTTTAGAGAAGAGACCAGGACTGGACCTATCATTGGCTTTCTTCCTGCCCACTTAGTAAGACTGTGCAGTCCGTGGGCGCTGAGAAGCAGAATGTTGTGCTACAAGGCATACTGAGTAAGAGACCAGGTTCCAGTCCTTTGAGCGCTTGCATAACTCACTGTGGACCTGAACCTATCATTTGTTTTTCTCTTAATAGTCTTAGTTTTTCTCATGTGAAAGGAAGAGTTCAGAATAAAAAATCTTTATGGTTTTATCAGTTTTGAAATCTTCTATGTTATCTTTTTTTTCATGACCACTTTGGTCAATGCCTTGGAAGGAAGGTGCCCCAGGGGTCAGTAACTATTATTTATTCAGGATGTGTTGTCAGGATTCATGCTAAAGGCTTTATGTGCAATATCTCATTTAATCCTCACAGGAACCCCTAAAGAGGGCATTGTTCCATTTTATGATGACGGTTAGAAGCTCAGAGAAATGAAGTTCTGATCCTATTCTTTTGTTGCAACTCTTGAGATTTCTTGTAGGAATGCCTTGATAGAATCTTCGCAGTCATGAACTCTACACAGATTCAGCTGACTGCCTTTCTTCTTTTCAAGTTTTCTACTACATGGAGCACTCAGCTACATAAATAATTGTATTGTAAAGGCAATGCCCAGTGAACCAGTTGTTGACTACCTTTCCTTCTAGAAACTATCACAGGGGAACTCCAGAGGTTTGGAAGCAGAGAGAAAAACTCACTGGCTGTCCTTGAGGGAAGCATTGTTTTTTTTCATTGGATTCAGTTGCCCCAACTGTATATTAGGGGGGAGATATGGCATTTGATCTGAGGCATTACAGTGCCTTGGATAAGAACACACAGTGGCTCTAGTCAATCCCACCCCCTCCTTTCTAGATGTATGTCCTTTTGAAAGTTACTTCACCTCATTTGAACTCAGTTAGTCTAGCTATAATACGGGAATAATGTGATCTAATTTCTTGCAGAAGTTTTGTAGTCAGTGGCCTAATGCATGTGAAATGATTAGCATGATGCCTGGTGAAGTACTAATTAACTTTTACTGCTATCCTCTTGACAAAAGTACTTGTGACTGATATGTGTAGACCAGTTAGTTTTTAAGAACTACCCCAGATATCATTTAAGAGTGGATTCTGAACCCTGAGCCGTGAGTCTAGTCACAAGTTGGGGAAGGACATTCTCAGAGAAGGGCTCCCCACATGTACACAGGATGTGAGCAAGAGAACTAGTCATGTTGTGAGGTAAAAATAATCCTCTACAGTTGGAGCACCGGACATGTGTGTATGAAGTGGGGTGGGGGCTGAACAAGACAAAAGACTGGGAAAACAGGCAGAGGAGAATCATGGAGAACCCTAGATGGCAGGTTATAGAAGTGAGGATGTATCCTAAAAGTGGTGGGGACCAGAGGAGTGTTGAGATCAGGTTTGCATTATAAAGTGAAGATGTACATACATCTACAGAGCACATGCTCAGCTAATGAGCGGGTTTTCTTTAGAATGTGTGTTGATTTGGGAATGATTAGGGAGGTTGGGCTTGACTGAGTGATGAGGTGTCCTTGGGGGCTTTCCCAAAACCACTTCTTGGCACCATCACTGGCGGGATTTAGAGGGAAGAGAGAAACTGGGCCCTGGGAGACCTGCATAGAGGCTTCTTGGTGAGTAGTTGAGAGATGCTGTGATCTGGACTCAGGCAGTGACCTGGGGCATGTGGAAGGACAGGTCCCAGCCCACATTGAGGTTGAAATGTCAACCTCTCTCTAGCCTTGCCTCCAGCCTGGTATCCATCCTTTGGTTTAGAAACCTGACTGCAGAGACATTTGTCCACCCCAGGGCCACTCTGTGGACCTAAGGCTCAGCACAACATGAAGGTTTATGAGCTCAGTTCCATGGCCATGGGGGATCACCACCGGCAGAAGGAGAACAGGCATGCCAGGTGGGAGTTTCTCAAAGGTTCGTCCACCTCCACCCCTTGATTTTGGGAATGCATAGAGAACCACTGTGGTTTGGATGTGTGATTAGTAGCTCAGCAGCCAAATGAAGTCAGGCTGTCCGTCTGTCTAAATTTAATTCCTTAACCACGGTTGGGCACAGTACCTTGTCTGAGGCTATTTTCTACCCAAAATATATAATGTCAGGGTGTGCCAGGGAGGGATGCAGGTGATGACAGCCAAGAGCCTAGCCGAAGAAAATACAAGCAGTTCCTACAGCCAATCTGATTAGCGCATAAACTATGAAGGCAACCCTCTGCCCCCAAATCTCACTTGGTCAACAATGACCGTCTACAGGCAAGCTGCGTTCTTTAAACAGAATTTAGCAAAATTACCATTTCAGTGTCTCTGTGCATAAGTGTGATTTAGTACTCCCTTCCTTCACCCCTTTTAGGGGCATACAATTTGGAAAATATTAATAATTGCTATTTTAAGTATTCTTCATGTACAAGGCACTGGGCTAAACATTCCCTATGTGTTATCTCATTTAATCATCACTGCAGCCTTATGAAATAAGTTCTATTATTAGTGTACTTCTAAATATTGGGAAAAATTAATTTTTGAGTGACTAACTCACCCAATACCTCAAAGCTAGCCAGTAAAAGAGTCTAGACTTGAATCCAATATTATCTCAAATGAATAGTACAGCATAGACCCCTGAGTGTAGGGAAGAACCCTCATCGACCACCTGAGCCCACCTGCTACTCCCATGGAGGTCAAGTATTAGCAGCATGTCCTAAATCATTCAAGAATTAAGCAGGCCCCCATCCGGTGCCTTAGTTGGTTCTTGTGTTGTTACAGCAAAAAGGTTGTGGGTTCAATTCCTGATCAGGGTACATACCTAGGTTGTTGATTCCCAGTTGGGTTGAGTATGGGAAGGCAACCAATTGATGTTTCTCTCTCACATTGGTGTGTCTTTCTTTCTCTCCCTTCCTCTATCTCTAAAATCAATAAACATATCCTTGGGTGAGGATTGAAAAAAAAGAAGATGTAAACAGAAGAGCAAGTACTAGAACCAGGATGCCTACCTCTAAAAAAAGAAAAGATTCAGAATAAACAGCCAGTTTGCTGTCAAGTAGCAGTATCTTAAACATTTTTGATATTTTGAAATATGTTAAACTTATGAAAAAGTTGCAAAAATAGGACACAGAATTTCCATATATTTTACCCAACCTCCTCCAATGTTAACATCTCATATAACTGCCATGCAATGATTAGAATGAGAAAATTAACTTTGGTGTTATACCATTAACTAAACAAAAGGCCTCACTGGAATTTTACCAAGTTTTCCACTTACGTTCTTTTTCTGTTCCGGAATCCTATCAGGATCTCACATTATATTTAGTTATTTCTTTTTAGCCTCCTATGTCTATAATCGTTCTTTAGTCTTTGTCCTTCAGGACATGGACACCTTTGAAGAAAATCGGTCAATCATTTTGTAGATGGCTCCTCAGTCTTGTTTCTCTATATTTCTGGACTGAGGCTGTGCATTTGGGGCAAGTATATCACAGAAGGGATGTTGTTCCTTCTTAGGGCAGCAAATCACTGGGTTTATGATGTCTACGTGTTTTACTACTGGTCATGTTACTCTTGATCACTTGGAGAATGTAGTTTCTGCTGGGTTGACCCATTAATACAGTTGCTATATCTTCACCCCTGTAAGTAGCAAATATCTTGGGGGAGTTACTTCGAGATTATTTCTCTCCTCAAAGAATCACTCACTGTTTTTAGTATCCATAAGTAAAACGTGTATGCAACAAATTGGCTCACTGCTGTTTCAATTGTCCTTTGTATTTAGTGTATTAATATGAACACTATTATAAGAAAGGAACACTTATCCACTCCCATCTGTCTATTTAATCAAATATTTTTATATCCTCATGAACTCATATATATTCATAGTATTCTATGGATTATAATCTAGTACTATCATTTCCTATTTCATTACTCAACTTGTTCAGCTTTGGCCACTAGGAGCTCCTACTGGTGTGCTGCCAGACATCTTGCATCACAGTGCTCCTCAACTTTCTTATTATTAATCGCAACACACGCCTAAAATAGAAATAGAAGCAATTTCTTTGGTTCCTCTCCTTCTTTTATTTCCTACACCCTCTTCCAACTTCGTTCCCCGTTTCCAAAGTCTGCTGGTTTCAGCTCCAAAACGTCTCTGAAATCTCCTCTCAAGGTCTCTTTCCAGCTTGGGCTGCATCACTTATCACTTAAACCACTCTGACATTTAGGTTTTGCTCTTTTCAGCTCCTCCTGCCCCTAATCAACCCTTTTTCCGCAGTGCAGATTAAATGATGTTTTGAAAATGTGAAGATCAGACTGCCCCGAGAAGCACACAAACATGCTCCTGCTTGTTCTCAAAGAAAGAAGCGATGTTTTGGCCACAGGGAATTTCTTCAATCTCATCTTCAGCTGTGACCTCCTGTGTTCCTCACGGTTCCCACAATATGCCATATCACATCATCTTTACTTAAAATACGTTTTCATTGATTTTAGAGAGAGAGGAAAGGAGAAGTGGGGAGCAGGAGAGGGGAAGAGAAAGAGAGAGAGAAAAACATTGATTGGTTGCTTCCCACATATACCCTGTCCCTGGGTATGTGCCTGATGGGGAATCAAACCAGTAACCTTTCAGTGCACAGGATGTGACACTCAACCAATGGAGCCACACTGGCCAAGGCTCATTTCATCTTTTGTGTTTTTGCACATACTGTTGATTTGGTCTAGAATGCTCTTAATCTTTTTTTTTAATTTCTTTATTGATTAAGTTATTATATATGTGTTCTTATTCCCCCATTACCTCCCACCTCCCATTCATGCCCCACACCCCTGTTGTCTGTGTCCACTGATAAGGCTTACATGCATGCATGCAAGTCCTTTGGTTGATCTCTCCCCTTTACCCCCACCCTTCCCTACCTTCCCTGAGGTGTGACGTTCTGATTGATGTTTCTCTGTCTCCGGATCTATTTTTGTTCATCAGTTTATGTTGTTCATTATATTCCACAAATGAGTGAGATCATGTGATATTTATCTTTCTCTGCCTGGCTTATTTCACTTAGCATAATTCTCTCCATCTCCATCCATGCTGTTGCAAATGGTAACAACTCCTTCTTTTTTACCGCAGCATATTATTCCATTGTGTAGATGTACCACAGTTTTTTAATCCACTCATCTGCTGATGGGCACTTAGGCTGTTTCCAAATCTTAGCTATGGTGAATTGTGCTGCTATGAACATAGGGTGCATATATCCTTTCTGATTCATGTTTCTAGTTTCTTGGGATATATTCCTAGAAGTGGGATCACTGGGTCAAACGGGAGTTCCATTTTTAGTTTTCTGAGGAAACTCCATACTGTTCTCCACAGTGGCTGCACCAGTCTGCATTCCCACCAGCAGTGCACGAGGGTTCCTTTTTCTCTACAACCTCAGCAGCACTTGTCATTTGTTGATTTGTTGATAATAGCTGTAGAATGCCCTTAATCTTAAAGAGTAAATAGTAAAGGAGGCTCCTTACGTTAGTATATTTTAGTCGGTGCTTTTTAAAAAATATTTTTTTCTTTCATTTCAGAGAGGAAGGGAGAGGAAGAGATAGAAACATTGATGAGAGGAAATTATTGATCGGTTGCCTTCTGCATGCTCCCTACTGTGGATTGAGCCTGCAACCTAGGCATGTGTCCTTGACCAGAATAGTCTGTGCTTTATTAATCTTGCATATATGTTAATACTCCACCTCAGAGCTGGTTGCAAACTATGGAATCACTGAAGGAGTTCCTCACTTGATAGACATCCACTTATTCAATGGATCCTCAATTATTTTCACAACTTCTGAATATATAATTTACATTTTCTGGAGGAGAGAGTAGGAGGTTTTGTAGAATATCCTTAAATGTTCTATTTGAGTTGTAATCTTGAGTAGAGCAAAGAGAATTATAAACTGTGATGAAGGTTTAATCCATCTTTTGTTTATTGAGTCCCTCTCTTTTTTTGGACTAACACCATTACCACTCTCATTATCACCTCATCATCACCACCACTGCCTTGCTACCACTTACCAACACCAAAAGCTCAACACTACCACAATCATCATCACTAATAAAATTTGCACTAACATGACTAACTACCACCAACACCATCAACCCAGCAATAACACTAAAGTAAACTCACTACTACTATCACCATCAACCCCATTCCACCCCACACCCAGAAACCAAGAACTAGCTTTTATTGAGTGCCAGCAAGTGTACATCCCACATACAGCAATCCATCTCTCATTCTTTACTGTATATAACCAGACATGAAGAAATTTAACAATATATTCAAAATTACTCGATTGGTAAATGCTGAGAAAGATAGAAACATTGACTATAAGTACTGAGTGAATTTAGATGTCTGCTAATTCACTCTAGTATTATACAAGGAGAAAAAAACTGAAGACAAGAGAGGTAGGGATTGGCCCAAATCTTGCTCTGATTCTTAAACCAGGACTATGGTCCCTGTGCTACACAGACCCCTATTCCCTCTGTACTCTGGTATTATCTTTGTATTTTTCTCAGTGTACAATTTTTTTGACATGTCATACATACATGCAATATACCAGAAGAAAGTGAGCACAGAACCCCAGAAAAAAAAGACTTAAAACATTATAATGATTTCCCTTCTTCTCCAATCCCCCAAATTAACTTGACAATACATAAATATTTTATTTTTATTCACCTGAATTTGTCCCATTAACTTGATGAATTTAATGTGCTGTCTCAGAATGAACAGGGAGGCATCACACAATTTCCCAGACCACAGCCCAGCAGCCAAAAAATAATAATTCTGAGTCCATGACTAGGGAGAAGAGGTAAAGTCTTCCAATGTGATTTATACAGATGGAGAGGCAATGAAACAGAGAAATGAGAAACAGCAACGCCAGAGGGCAGAGGTGGGTTTGGAGAGTCCTCCTTAATCTCAGTGGTAGGAAGAGGTTTGGGCTTGAGTGACATGGATTAGTTGCATATTTGAGGGATGAAATGGTTTGTTGCTTCTGAATGGTTTGCTTCCTCAGGTGGGCCACAGCCAGGTCTGTGAAAGAAGGGAATAAATCTGCCACAAATTGAAAGGAGTTGATAACTGGGGCTTCTGGGAATTGGACAGGGAGTGTGAGTTGGCCACAGAGCCTCCGGCTAGGTTACTGAGACATTCTACTGGGCCAGTTATGAAATTTTGACAATATCCTACCCCTCTTCCTTTTGTTAATTCTGAGCCCCCTCTGCACTCAGCCTTTCCAACATGCCCATTCCTCTGGACAATGGAGTCCCAACTGAGGTTCAGATCAAGACTTAATTGCCTATTCCAGATTTACCGTGGACATCTGACCTACCTTGTAGTGATCTCTCACTTCTATATTCTATTTGAATATTAATGGTGGAGGACATAGTAGAAAAAGCACCAAACTTGACAGAAGGCTAGGACTTGGGTCTGGAACACATGTGGGATAAGAAAACATGAGTCTACACACAAGGCCTCATATTGATTTTGAGCCTCATTAAAAGTTGCAATTATTAATAGCTCGATATGATGGGCTTACTGCATTCTGGCCCATGTTTTTTAATCCAACATCAACTTTTTTTTCCCCCCAGAAAAATGTATTGGCTTCTCAACTTGCCACTACCTAATTCTGCCTTGGATTGTTTTTTTGTTTGTTTGTTTTTTTAAGTTTGTCAATTTTTGTATTGCACATTAAGTTTGTCATTCAGATAGCCAACACATATTTTTGTGACTATACTATGCCAATAAAGAGAGGAAGGAAGGAAGGAAGGAAGGAAGGAAGGAAGGAAGGAAGGAAGGAAGGAAGGAAGGAAGGAAGGAAGGAAGGAAGAAAGGAAGGAAGGGAGAGAGAGAGAGACAGGGAGGGAGGGAGGGAGGGAGGAAGGAAGGAAGGGAGGAAGCGAGGAAGGGAGGGAGGGAGGGACCGAAAAGGGAAGAGAGGGGGGGAGGGAGGGAGGAAAAAGGGAAGGGAAAGAGGAGGGAGGAAGGGAGGGATGAGGGAAGAAAGGGAGTAATAGTTTACTTCCTCTAATGATTAGATCATCATCAAAAGAGGAAGTCAAATATCAATGAACAATTAGAAAAATTCTAAGTGTCCCAAGCACTGTGAAAGAGAAGCACAAAGAATTTTTTATTTGGCTACCAACCTGGTTAGGAGAGTTAGGGTGGCTTTTTCTGTGTAATCACATTTCAGCTGAGAGATGAAGGATGAGTAGATTTCAGCCAGATGAAAAGAGAAAAATTTGTTCTAGCAAAAGCAGAAGAGCAATGAGTAAGCCCAACAGATGGAATATTATGTAGGGAACATCAGGGCAGGGGTGGGGAAGTGGTGAGAGTTGAGGCAAAACAACTAGGCAAAGTCCAAATCAGGCAGGCTGGTAAGTTAGGTAAAGGATGTGAGACTAGAATCTAGTGACGAAGTTGTATCTATGGGTCTAGTCCTTAGTAGAGCCTTGCACATAGTGGCTTCTTAATAAACGCAAAGTTAAATGTGCTGAGTGATGCAATAGTAGACCTGGAAGCATCCCCTGAATTGTTGCTCTTTGTTCACTCCTCACACAGAGGTCTCTACTGTAATAGAGGTGTTATGGGGAGTAGAAATGTCATATACCTGAACCTCAGTTTACTCATCTGTTAAGTGGGGAATTATGACAATTACATGAGTCAATGTGGTTATCAAAAAAGAGCACTGAGTTTTTAGTAGATCTTGAGTAAAATTTCCTAACCTTTGCCTCTCTCCTGTGTTTTCAAATTTAGATAATCACTGATCCTTCCATATAAAGTAAAATTTATTCTAATTTTTAGGTTAAGGTATATACACCAGAATATCCCCAGGAAGAATGTCAACATTCAATACATTATTACTAATAATTATGTACATTCTATCATTTACAAACTACTTGGATGCTAGAAAGCTGAGGCTCAGAAAGTTGAAGTGATTCATCTGTCACTTAGCTGTTTAGCAATAATACTGAACAAGAACCCAAGTTTCCTTACTGGTCTAGGCCTCTTCCCCTCTCATCCCTGTGATCTCCAACTCCTTATCCCCAGTCTCCTTTCGTTCATAGCACTCACACCAATGTTCAATTCCCATTCAGCTTCTAAATCTGTGACTCAACACTAGTCATTTGGGTGTCTTGTGCACCTCTGTTGTGTCTTCAATAAAGTGAAGACAGGAAAACCTTATCCATGTATTCTTCTCTGATTGGCTAAAGCAGTCACAGGGAACAAAGCAAGAGAGAGATTACACTAGACAGTCAGTCTACTGTGAATTTTTAGGGAACTGTGGTTATAGCTGTACTCTCCCCTATGGTCCTATAGGAGACAGAGGGGAGTGGAAGGAAGAGAAAGGACATTCATTAAAACCTCAGGAGAAGTCAGATCTTGTCACTTATATGTAGAAAAAGAATTACTTAGAACCCCAATAATGCTTCAAACTGAATCCAAATACTAAATAGCTAAATCTTAATGGCCTCTTCCAATTGAAATATTTTATCTCTATTTGGTTATAAAATACATTTTTTTCTATATTTAATTGATCAGCAAATTATTCTGATCTTACTTTGAATACCTCTCACATCAATTTTTCTCCTCTCTATCAATTTGGTATTGTCATGACCCAAGGCCTTATGACCTTTCCCTAGGTCAGTGGTCGGCAAACTTATTAGTCAACAGAGCCAAATATCAACAGTACAACGATTGAAATTTCTTTTGAGAGCCAAATTTTTTAAACTTAAACTATATAGGTAGGTACATTGTTATTAACTTAATTAGGGTACTCCTTCAATCGCACAGTATGTGCGCGCCTACACGTGGTCTTTTGTGGAAGAGCCACACTCAAGGGGCCAAAGAGCCGCATGTAGCTCACGAGCCACGGTTTGCCGACCACTGCCCTAGGTCATTCCACCTCCTGTTTTTTTTTTTTATCTCAATCTGTTTCTATACTTTGCCAGATAAAGCTTTCATATCCTAACTCTGCTCAAGTCTTTACCAAAATTAGGCTATGCTTCCCAATCAACAAGACATTAAAAACCACTAGGCCTAAAATCCTAGGCCCTTCACAATTGTTCGTGCTTTGCCCTGCCAACCTTAGCAGGGACCGATCTCCTTTACTTTTCCTAAGCTTGAGTCAAACTATTACTGTTTCCTGCTAGTCCTCTTTGGATGAAAAAGCTCCCTCTGCCTAGAATCCTCTGTCCCCATCCCCAACCTTTGACTGTTTATATCCTTAGGTCAAATGTCTTTTCTTCCATGAAGACCGCAGTGATTGTCCAACCTCACCCCCAAACATCATCTTCAACTTTCTAGCTGGAAATGCCCCCCAAAGTCTTAGGACTCCATTCTCTTTCTTTCTCATGCAAACCATTTAGTTGTTTTAAAAAATCACTTGTGGGCAAATTCCTTATCTCTGATTTTATACTGGGATTCCCTTCAGGGCAGGGCTCTCTGATTTTTTACAGTATCCCTGGTGTCTAG
This sequence comes from Corynorhinus townsendii, assembly GCA_026230045.1. Taxonomy (NCBI): domain Eukaryota; kingdom Metazoa; phylum Chordata; class Mammalia; order Chiroptera; family Vespertilionidae; genus Corynorhinus; species Corynorhinus townsendii. The sequence goes on along the minus strand of JAPDVU010000005.1, from coordinate 166,748,786 downwards.
CATGGTGTTTGACACACAAGAGCCCAATGTTCATCACAGGAATGAATTGGTTCTTCTGAGCCTTTCTGTAAACTGCAGCAAAAAGAAAGCCCATCAAGAAGGCTAAAGGTAGCTCGGATAGAAACAAGAATAATCCCTGAATCATGGTAAATCATAATGTAATTTAGACAGGGAAATGGCAGACCCAGGCAGGGTTTTCTCTCTGAATGTTTATCTTTGGAGGACTCATGTGCATTAAGGCCTGAGTGTCTTGGTCTTGCTCAATTTGTTGTTTTTCTTCTTTTTCCTAACCCACCCCCCCTCAGTTTCTCTTTATAATGTTCTTAAAAAGTTGAGAATGGTTTATCTTAGCATTTGTAAGTTTATTTGTGGATGCAATTGTGAGGCTCATTATACCAGTTTTATGAGAAGTCTGGATCCATTGTCCTTAGAAAACGAAAATGATTAACATTGATTTGTTTTGTTCCCCAATTGTTTAAATTATAATAACTCCCCATCAGGGTTTTTTAAGTACAGCTGTGTTTATGGATTAAGATCTACTGACTCAAATATTTACAGAGTTCCAAAAATCACGAGAACATACGGTGTCAGGAATTTTCCATAGGCTGATTCGACTGGGAGCTGGACACCATTTCTGTTGAACTTGAAGGAAAGGCTTTAGCCAGTTTCAGAGGACATCCACAGGTCCATGTAATTGCATCCCCTGACAGGCACCAAATGAAATAGCTCAGGAGTGGGAAAATGTTGACTAACATGCCCATATTAACAGTAATCCATGGCTGTTTAAAGAAGCAGACATGGGGCTTTTAAGGACCTCTACGAAGGCCCTCTGTGACTATGAAGAACAAGACCTCATAGCTTATAAAATCTAGCCTGTTGCTTTCACTTCGCTCTCTCTAGAGCTTAAAGAAGTCCAATTGGCCTGGAGTGAAAACAGAGCACTACCATTTTCTAGTCCTATGACTGTACAAAGAGCTTCATGTTCCTGGACCCTCTGTCCTTATCTATGGGGTAAAGGTTACTTGGGGGGGGGGACATGGAAATAAGATAGCATGAAAAAAAACACTCATTGGCCTCCTTCTCCTTTAAGCCAGATTCTGCCCTTGGGAGCCTTGGCCTGTAAGTGGTATTTTTCCCAGAAGAAGCTTGTAAAAGGGTAGAAAGAATACTATCTTAGAAGAGGAAACTGAGGGTCCTATCTTTTCTCTGCAGTCATCTTGTACAGGTTTTAGCTAACCCACTTCTCTCTTGACTCCATCATGGGTCTGTCTACTTCTTGTGCTCAGCTGCAGGTTTCCTTAGGGCTGGGGCCATGATTTATTTGGCCCTGTGCACTCAGTCACCATGCCAAGACCATGGTAAAGTCTAAACAGGTTTTTTGATGAAAAGGAGAGAAGGAAGAAAGGAGGTAGTGAGGTTGAAAACTGCAAAGAAAGAAAGGAGAGGAAGGAAAGAAGGGGGAAATCTGGGATAAGCAAACTTGCCCTACCAAATTTATGTGCTAGAATGGAGATGGAGAGAGAGAAAAAACCACCCACAATATGCTGAATGATAACATCACAAAAATAACCTACAGGCCTATTACATTTTCACTGTACTTTATAATCTACAAAGCACTTTCACATCCATATTGTAATTTGATTCCCAATGTCCCTCGAACTAGGTGGGACAATTACCCCCACCTAATGGGCGATTAAATTGATAATCACATCCTTGATATTATTCACCCAAGGTTACACAGGTAAACTGTGGGTTGGGACTATGGCTACTATTTTCTAATTTGAAATGCAGAGCTATAATACACAATGAGAGTTTGATGCATTTTTGGAATTCAGAGAAAGAAATTATGACTTTTAACTGAAATAATGAGAAAAGAGACAGTGAGAATTTACTATATCTTAGGAGAATCAGTTGTGAAAGTATTAATTACCCAGGAAAGGAATTAAGTTCATATAAAAGTTGCAACAGTAATTGGCCAAACATGTTTATCTTAAACACTAGATGGATGTAAATTACCAGTGATGTCCGTGGGACTCAGAGGGTGAAGATGCCTGCGCCTCAGGACCCCTCAGCTACTTGTCCCTTCTGTGACCCTGAATCATGTGGACTTTGAGTCTCAGTTTTTCAATTCATAAGTGGGGTTACTAATACCTGCCTCATATAACAGTTATGAAGCTTAAATATAATAAATAGTCTATGAAAAACATAATACATTCGAATGATATGACCATTACTAAGGCAGGGAGAAATATTCTCTTTGGGAAGCTCCTTATATTGCTGGGTAAAGGCAGATTTTGTTTTGCCATGCTATCATTCTAGGTAGAGAAGTCCTGGCATTCTCTCCATAGCCATATAACAACATGCATAATCCCTGCCAATCCACTTGACAACAGATGTAATCCTGAAGAATGCTGAAACATGGTAATCTGCTTGCACGGGAACATTCCGTGCAGGGCAGGAGGAAAGGGCTTACAGAGTGGCAGTAGAGGCCTGTCAAACCCTGCTCGCCCCAAGTACCTCTTTTTCTTGGAAACACTCCCGCCCAGGAATTCTAGCCAACAACCTAGCCCCTACCTCTGGCCACCTTTTGTAGCTACCTGTGTCTGCCTCTGACTGTTTATGAAAATGAGATTCACCTGCAAAAAATGTATTTGCTCATTCATGCACTGTTTCAATCCATCATTAATGTATCTAAACTATTTTGACTGCTTCCATGTGCCTGGCTCCATTGTCGAATGTACAATTAATTATCTTTGAATGAATGATGAAAGAAGAGAGCCCCAAAGGTCCATATAGTGTCTTTACTTCTTTGTGTTCTTCAATACTTCTACAAAATAAAATTAAACTGTTCAATCAATTTTTGCATAGTGGAGAGTTGACAGATTTTGAGAGTCATAGAAGTACAACATTTTAGATAGGTAAGGATCCTCAGAAATGGTCCTGCACATCCCATATTTTTCAAGAAAGATAAGCATAGCACACTTAAAAGCGATAATTCAGGAGACGGTAATAAAGAGATGATTTAGGAAGGCACAGTCAGGGTCAAAGGATACATCAAGAGATAGTACAGCATCATAAGGCTAGCAACAGTAGAGAGCTATTAGCATCCTCAGGTCTGATTGAGTACCTGGAAGGAGCACTGTTACCAGAGCCTAGAGAGAGAAAGATATGATTGAAGGAGGTGACCTTTGACAAGGGCTATAGCCATGTGGCCTGATGGGGAGCAGAAGAGTAAAAATCCCTATCTCAGTGTTCTCTCTCCCTTCAACCTCTTGTCAGTGCCTCCCATTGGTCAAACCCAACTGAACATCAATACCCAAGGGGCCTCCCTGATACAGCCCATAGAGGTAGGCCTATTAGGTCAGAGGGCAGAGGGGAAGAGGGAAAAAGACGGTGGCACAAAGGAAGAGTAGTCAATATAAGCATCTTAACAGAGCAAACTGAGGCCGGAGGAAGGAGGGTGACTTGCCCACATGAAGGCTCATTAGCAGGGCTGAGTGACAACTACTGCTTTAAGAGCAGTTATTTTGTGGCAAGCACAATCTCGCATGCTTGTACTTAGATTAATTAACTTATTAAATTCTTACAGTGCTATGAGGTAGATCTCTTTTAACCCCCAAGTGAAACTGAAATATTCCATATTAAGTTGCACTTGATTCGGTTACATAAAATGCCAGGAACATATCATCAGAATTGACAAAATGTTGACAGAGGGGGAAACACTGAGAGCAGAGTGTGAAATTGCAAACGCTTCCTCCCCGAGAAGTCGGCATTAGTCACCCACAGAGCTGTGGCAGGCAGAGGGATGGCTCCCTGAAGATGTCTATGTCCTAGTCCCTGGCTCATGAGATTATGTTGTACTACATGCCATAGAGACTTTGCAGATGTGATTAAGGTTACAGAGTTGAAGATAGGACAATTATCCTAGCAGGTCGTAATAGCCTGAGCCCTTGAAACAGACCACTTTCTCCAGCTAAAAGCAGAAGAGCTGCAGCAGAAGGGTATACAAAATCCACCACGGGGTCTGTGCCGGAGGGGCCAAGTGCAAAAGCTAGAGAGAGGCCCTTAGAAACCAAAGGGGTTCTCCACCAGACAGCCAGGAAGGAAACAGGGGCTTTAGTTCTACAACCTCAAGGAACGTGTATTGCCAACAATCTGAATGAATTTGAAACATGTATGTGTATGTGTATGTGTATGTGTATGTGTATGTGTAGTATGTGTATGTGTGTGTGTTCTTTTATTGAGATACCAGAGGTCTGGTACACAGACCCATGCACATTGAAAGTAAATTAGAAGGTGGCTAGCAGGGCAGGACTGGGCAAGACAGGCCCGACACACCCTGGAGCCAACCTCCCACAGTCCCTCCCTGGACTGCCGCACTGGGGCAGTGCTAGGGCTCGAAAGGCATCTGCCGAGTGAGCAGGGTCCCTCTGGCAGGTGGGGTCCCTTGGCTTGGCCTGTGAGAATCCAGCCAAAACCAGCCATCTGACATCCCCCAAGGGGTCCCAGAATGCGAGAGGGCACTCTGCAAAGTTGCTGTTGCTGGGCAGTTTCTGCATTGAGCATCTGCCCCCTGGTGGTCAGCGCGCATCATAGCTACCGGTCAGTCGTTTAGGCTTTTATATATATAATCAACATATAACTTATTTGTATATATTGTAAAATGATCACTACATAAGTTTAGTTTAATATCCTTCATTATACATAATTACAATTTTTTTTTACTGTGATGAGTACTTTTAAGATGTACTCTCTCAGAGACTTTCAAATATGCAACAGAGTAAAACTGACTGTAGTTAATAAAGAGTGAAGGTCAAAAAAGTACAAACTTAGAGTTATAAAATAAATAAGTCATCAGGATGTAATGTACAACATGGTGACGGTAGTTAATAATACCATATTACATAAATGTGCACTGTTTCAATGCACTGTGTTGGCAGTAGTTTGTTATGGCAGCAACATAAAACTGGCATAGGGGCACGTGTAACTTGAATTGAAACCCCAGGAGCTCGGAGCTCCGTGGAGACATTCTTGTCCAAACTCCTCATTCCACAGGAACCCTGCTACCATATTCCTGTACAATGTTGATGGACTCACCACAATAGCACCCCCCTTCCTATCCCCAAATTAATAGCACCACATGTTGGTGAGCATGCAGAGCAACCAGAACTCTCATGCATTATTCTTGGGAAAATAAAATGGTATGGCAGCTTTGAAAATCTATGTGACATTTCTTATATAATTAAACATACACCTGTAGTGTGAACTAGTAAGGAAGTGAAACAGTAAAAAAAATTTAAAAGAAAAATAATTCCTGCCCTTTACTTATGGTAAATAAATAATAAAAAATATAAAGCACATATGCACATACGTCGAAATGACCGAACTTTTTTTTTTTATATAAATAAATGGGAGATGGCAACATAACCACAAAATGATGTATGTGGAGTCCAACGTAATCCGAGGATTGCCTGTATACTCATATGCTAATTGTAAAATCTAGAACTTAGGGGCATGCATATTACCTGTACAGATTTTACAATGCTCCTTTATATTTGAAAGTTTATAGTAATGTTAAAAAATACTGCTTGGTCTCTGCTTGAATATCGTACCTAATAATAGACAACCATGTAAACTGACCTTACCTCTGCTACGCCCACAGCCAATCAGAGTGAGTATGCAAATTAGAAGGCCAAAGATGGCGGCCGCCCAGTTGCTCCGGCGCTGGAGTGGCCAGGTAGGTCAGGACGCCTGCTATGAGAGGGGGTGGGGGAGTGAGGTGGGGAGGGGGTATGGGATCTACAGGAGTGGAGTGCTACAGCGAAGACAAAGACTGCAGACTCCAGAGTCTGCAGCGAAGATGAAGATGGCACACGGCAGACTCTGGCTGGAGTCTGCAGCAAAGATGAAGATGGCACACGGCAGACTCTGGCTGGAGTCTGCAGCGAATACGAAGAAGGCAGACTCTGGCTGGAGTGAAGGCCTGGGTCCCAGGTGCTGGAGGAAAACCGGTGCTGGAAGCCAAGGGAAGGAAGGCCTATTGCATGAATCTTTTCGTGCAATGGGCCTCTAGTGTATAATAATGGGGTATTTTTCTCGTAAGACAGCGATGGTTATTCATCAGCTCTTGATGTCAGAATCATGTTCCAGATTTTGAGATTTTGCTCTATTTTCATCTAGTGGTCTTTGTTTCATCTTCTGGGGTCCCACAGAGAAAATCTCCTCTGCAAAGCCTTTAGAAGGCTGCCTGGAAAAGTGTAGAGACATGGGCTTAGAGGGTTCAAGACCTGGCTTTGCCTCTGGTGCCTCACTACTTTAAGTGTGGTTCTTCAACCAACAGTATACACATCACTTGGGAGTCTTTAGAAATGCAGAATCCTGGGCCTCATCCTAGACCTACTGAATTGGAATCTGAAATTTAACAAGATCCTCTGGGATATGCATGCAAGACAGAGTTTAAGGAATGAGCCAGGACAATAAGGCAAAAATATAAACGGGGCTTGTGCCAGGGTAGTAACAACGAAGACAGAGTGAATTCAACAGAATAGACACATATTTGGGAGAGGTACCTTACAGAACTAAGAGATTAATTGACTGAGAGTGATGAGAGATAAGGGGAGTCACAGATGATCCAGCAGTTAGAGTGTGGATGACTGGATGGTTAAGAGGGAATCTGGACCTGAGATAGCCACAGAGTCTGTTGCTTTGTATGACATGGATAAATGTCAGATTTACAGGAATATGTCAGTCCTCAGCAGCTATCCTTCTTGACCTTTACCTATTTGTTATTGTTAATCCCCACCTGAAGATATTTTTTAAAATATATTTTTATTGATTTCAGAGAAGAAGGGAGAGTGAGAGTGAGATAGGAACATCAATGATGAGAGAAAAATCACTGATCGGTCCCCTCCTGCACGCCCCACACTACTCACAACTCAGCCATGTGCCTTGACTGGGAATCAAATCTGAGACCCTCTGGTGCACAGGTTGACACTCTAACCACTGAGCCTCAATGGCCAGGGCTTGAGCTTTACTTCCAAATATAAAACCTGCTCCGCTACCCCACCCAGTCTGGTGCTTCTAGGAGCAAAACTCTGGGGACCCTCTGCCATGGGTTTGCCATTGTTTAACTTGTCCAAAAGCACTTTTCTGAATGAATAATAGAGCTTCCCCTCCATTTTCAGTCTCCTCTTTCTAATTACATAAGCACAACCACCAGTGTTTTAAGCATTTAAAAACATGGTATAGATCAATTCATCAATATTTCTAAAGGAGGCTTTTGCAGGACAGAACATCTGCCCAGGGACGAGGGCTCTGCTTTCTTATTACTGATGACCTTGGTTACTGGGACTTCCTGGAGGGTCTTTGGTTTTGATGTTGTTTTAATGAGCACACAATACTGTTTCCTAACCCAGAGAAAATGTCCAAGAACAGGTCCCATCCTCACCCTTGGTGAACCTTTCACCGATTTTGCAACTTCTGTTAACTCTAATAGTCCTTGCTGGTGGTGAATTTTTCTTCTGAGCATGCTGGGAGCTCACCTAATTGGGCCTACCTCATTGTGGCCTGAAATAGTCCTGGGGAGAGCGGTGACCTGGGCCTAACTATCTGGCTAGCTCATCCTTCAAGGTTATGCTCAAATAATATATGCTTAGTGAAGCCCTCTATAACTTCCCTACCTGCCTCTAAATGTGGCTCAGGCAGGTAGCCACCTCCTGGATTATGTACACAACTCTGTTCTAATGGTAGAAGGGAGAAATTATATACAAGAACCTAACAGTTGGCACAAACATTCCTCTCGGTGTAGGAAATGTTTTGGTCCATTTAGTAACTCCTTGGGGTAGAAGGTGAGGCCCAGCGGGAATGGTTAGAAAGAATCAAGAAATAAAAGAAATGCATAAATTGCTCAGTACTGGAAAATCAGTGAAGGTGAGGGATAGAAGAGAGCACAGAAATGAAGGAAAATGGGAAACAGGGCAAGGGATTGGAGACTGAATCTCAGGCATATTTGAAGCTTAAAACTTGGACACAGGTCATCTAAATACGAGCAATTTATGGCACCATTGTAGTCCTTTACCTCTCCCTGAACAAGAGAGGTTTTTATAGAAAGGCTCTGTGAACTGCAGACCTATTTATAAGCACAATATCTCACTTATCCAAAAATAACTATGTCTAACACAGCCTGTGACCTAAGGATAGGCAATGTAAGGCTTTCTAAAGTAGCTGACATAAAAATATAAATAGCAGCCCCCAGTAATAGTGCACAGCTATCACTGACAGCTTACACAAGGCATCAGTCACTTTGCTAAGAGTTTTTCCTCAGCTATTATATCCTGTGATATTTTCAAACCTCATGTGCATATTTCCCATGTTCCTGATAAGCAACTGAACCTTAGAAGGCTGATTGGATGCCAAAAGTCTCTGAGTGAGAATATTATGGAGCCTGCACTAGAACTCTGATTCCAAAAGGCATATTCTTCACCAAATATTCTTAACCAAAAAGCTTGTTCTCATGGATAATCAGAAGTACCTACTAAAACAAGTCTCCATTTTTTAGCCACAAAACAGCCCCTTGGGTTCAAGAGTAGAGCTTATTTCCTCTTTATATAATAACTTAATGATGTGACTTTCTGGTTGACGTATTAAAACATTCAAAACTAAAATTTGAATGAGGAATAGTGATGAGAGAATCTGAGAGGTAGGTCCACTGGCAACTTCAATAGTGTTGGGAATCTGAATATCAATGAGGAAGGAAAAAAAAAGAACAAAAACAAAACAAACAATCCAATACAAACAAACTGAATTCTAGGTCTAGCAGTTAGAGTTGTCAAGTACTCTAATAGAGAATGTTGATGGATAGAGTGCTAAAAAGAAACAATCTTGTTGTATTTCCTTTTTTAAAATAACATGAAAAATAAAATGTATTTCAAGGGATAATAATCCAACACAAATGGCTAAAGTTAACAGCGTGTGATGAAACAGCTCTAGCTATGAAGGGAGAAGTGCATGCTCACCGGGCCTTGCACATATCCATGCTGGGACCTAGGACCTCACCACTCTGAATCACACTTTGCTCTTCTCCACAGTGGGAATACTATCTGTTGCTGAAGGTCCTTGTGAAGAGGAAACAGATGGTTTGCTTGGCACATGGATTATGCTCAACACAGCTATATTAAATCACATTTAAGGACAACCTTGGTGCCCCAACCGGTAAGTTCTGGCAATGGGAAGGGATGTCCAACGTGGAGTTGACCTTGTTTGAAAATGGTATGTGCATGGAGTATGCACTCATCATGAGGAGGAAAAACAGGAAGGGCCTTCCCTACCACTGTGCTGCTACTTCCACTTTGTGAAAAGAGCCATGTCAGATGCACTAGCTCTCCTTCCTCACATCCCAGCCAGCAGCGCCCCGGAGACAGAAATAGCATTCATCGAAAGCCGCAATTACCTCATTTCACTGGCCCGTTTGTGTGTGATGTGCTTTGCCTCACAGTGACTGCATGGGGCCAAAAGTCCAGCAAACAGAGCTGCTACTTGTCCAAGAAGTGGCCCTAAGAACAGGAGAGGACAGCGCGTTCCCTGAGCAGACTGGGACCCTTGGCTGTTTTGTGGGTGTTTTTGTTTTTCATGCCAGAAACAGTGTCTGAAAACTCCTGGGGATTTCCCAAGCCCCATCTGTCAGGCAGCCAGGCTCCTTCTGACATCATGTGTGAGTGATGGGGTACGGAGAGGGGGTCACGCACAAGACAGTCCCAGGACAGCTTCAGCAGAATTGCGGGAAATGGGAGAGCTTGTGCCAGAATGGTCAGGAAAACAGGAGAATGTTCTAAAACTGTCTCTAGCACATAGTGGGCCTTCAAGGACTAGTTTTCTTGAATGAAACACCAAAAGATTAAATGAGTTGATTTCCAAATCATGCATCCAGCAAATAGCAGAGATTTTAATTTCAATCAGGGTGACTAACTGTCCTGGTTTGCCTGGGGTTAAGGGTTTCTGAGGATATGAGACTTCCAGTGCTAAAATCATCAAACCTTTGGGCAAATTAGGATGTGTCTGTCACCTTAATTTCAAATGAAGTGTGACTGACTCCAATGCTCATGTTTTTGAACATAAAACAAAAACCAGTCCTCAAGGAGACTTGAGTTTAAATAGGGAAACTAATATATGGGAAGACACCTATCATATACAGAGAAAGGGGCTACTTGAATGAGAGGAGTTGGAAGCTCAGCCAAGCACCATTCACCAATTACCATCACTCCTCCTTTCTAAAAGCACTTCAATTTTGTTCAGAAAATTCTTCTATTAAACATGGGCTTCAATGAGCCAGTCACCAAAACTGCATTCCTCTTGGCAATGACTGGTTCAGGAATGAGCATGTGACATAATGTTTGGCCAATGAAACATGAGAAGAGGCCTGAAGGTCAGATTCTTGGAAAGGTTTTCTTGTTCTTAAAAAGAAACCAACATTAACAAAGGCTCATTTTATCCACTGGACATATTTATGTCTGAAAGTGCCACTCAGAACTGTGGTGGCTATTTCAGATTTACCAAGGGAACTAAAGGTGGGCTGGAAGATGGGGAAGGTGGAATGGACCTGAGTCTTTTATGATATTAAATGAACTGACCATGCTGCCATCTTACCTAAGGACTTGTGAGATAATCATGTTTTTATGACTGAAGCTATTTGAGACAAGACATTCTGTTATGCAGTCAATAACATCCTAATTAAGACAATATTTAAATGCGATATGCCATCCGAGGATGGAGAGATGCTCACCGGACAGTGGCGCCAGGGCAGGCTTCATGGAGGATCTAGCACTGGCATTGTGCTCTGGAGGAAGGAAATGCTTTCAGTAGACAAAACCCGGCATAGGATATAGCACTACTGAAACTACAGAGGATATACAGCTCTGAGTATAGTTTGATAAAAGCATAGAGTCTAATTTGGCTAAAGCTAGGGTTTAGGGAAGTAGCTGATAAAACAACAAGCAGGGAATGTTCTCAGGAAGTAGAGCATGGAAGGCTTTGAGTTCCAGGCTGAGTAAACTAGATGTTCCCCAGAGACACAAAGTCTCTTAAGATAGATTGTTAGAAAATCACCCTACCTCTTCCCCAAACTACTGTTGGCCACTGTGACTTTATCTAGATTCATGTAATATTTAGAGTTATCATTCACAACTTTAGAAGCATATTAGAATCACCTGAAGGGGATTATAACCATCTATTTATACAGCATAAACATGAGATGTAAGTAGAGTATATTTCTCTGGAGAAAAGTCTGGATGTTTTTCACTTTTTATTAAGCTCTTAGGTGATCCTTAAGTGCAGTCATGTTCCAGAACCATCTGAATAGACTTGGTCATCTATAATTTTGTATATTTTCAGTTTACTTATATGAAAAGTCTATTAGAATGTCAATCTAGAAGGAATATTGAAGACGTTGTAAGCTTGACACCTTTCATTTTTGGCTAATGCCTGTTCCATCTGCCTCTAAAAGAATATAAAGGTATTGTAAATTTTAAAGGGAGTAAAAATTCACTGGCTGTTATCACCATCACCATTGTCGTCTTGGTTGAGATATAAAGGAAATATATAGAAGTTAAATGGATTTTTCGAAAGCCAACCTGCACATGAGTATCAGATCTGTGACTAAATACAAGGCTTCAATATCACTTATTTAGCATTCTTTCCACTAAACTGAGCTGTTGATGTTTCAGTTATGCACACTTCCTCACATGTCCTGCAATTATTCTTTGTGTAGAAAACATGTGTTATGTTTCTTTGCATCCTCCCAGCTACATTCTCCCACTGTAGCATTCCTGCATGTCTGCTTCTTATATGATTAATTAAATCTCACTTATCCAGTGGTTCCAAAACAGTAGCCTGCATCAGAATTACCCAGAGGGCTTGTTAAAACACAGATCTGTGGGCCTCACCCCCAGAATTCCTGATGCAGGAGGTCTGAAGTGGTTCATATTTATAAAATACTCCCAGGTGAGGTCTAGTCCAGAGACCACACTGAGAATCACTGCACTTGACCAAATCCAGAGGTGGATTTTTTTTCTTTTTGTCTGAGAAGAGTCATTTTTTAGTCCAATGAAACTGATTTGTATGCTGGGTCTGGCACCTTCTATCTGTGTGACATGAACAAACTACCTCTACTATGAAGTCTCAGTTATCAACCTTATAAAATGGAACTGCTAATAAATACCTCGAAAGCTTACTAAAGACATAATTAGCCTAGTGCAGTGGCTGGCAGATGGGAAGGACTCACTGACCATCCATTTCCCAGTTTCTTTTCTCTCGACTTTCCATTCACAATGCGCATTTCTCATGAAGAGAGATGCTGCCTGGCTCCAACTATAGTTTCATGACTCCTCTTGGAGCTGGCTCTCCTTCAATGAGTCTGAGTTCACACTTCTTCCACTGAATTACTAACACCCATATGGAGCCTATTTCTAAGAAATGTTAGGCAAATCATTTCAAAGGGGGAAAATATGATAGGCAAATTATGTCAATATTATCCTCAAAGCAATATTTTGGAGATAAAAACCTCTCCCATATGTTCTGTTTCACTTACTTTGGCATTTTTAACAATTTCACCATAGCAGCTGTTCCGGATCACTAATTGCCTGCAATATTAAACAACTGAAGCAAATTACTTCCCAGAATTTTCCTTCAATGTCAACCCCCGAGTTCCCAGATATCTGCACATTTCTCAAGGTCATTGCATTCCTCTTGTGCTCAACTCTGTCAGCCTCTGATGGAGCAAAAGATGGTACAGGACAGATCTAGGTGACCTTTGGCATAAGTTTGGGTGAAACCAGAGCAGGAACAAATGGGGTTCAGACCTTGAGACAACCTGGCTGCACCCACCATCTTTCCATGCCTCAAAAGACCTTGAATCACTGTCACCCCTTCTAGTTGACAAGTGATTTTCCATGTGAATTTTCTGGGATCTTCCTCATCAGAAACTAGGTACAGTTGTGCATCTTGTTGTCTCTGATAGATGCATTGAATTTATTGTTTCTTCTTTATTCTGATCTATTGTTTCAAGTCAGTCTCCCAGTCAGTATGTCTACTTAAACTCTTTTTTTCTGATTTCTAATAAATCTTTATTGTTCAGATTATTACAGTTGTTTCTCTTTATTCCCCCCATAGCTCCCCCTCCACTGATTCCAAACCCCGCCCCGCCCTTACCCTCCCCGTCACTGTCCTCATACAAAGGTGTACACATTTTGTCCAGTCTCTTCCCACACCCCCCACATCCCCTTCCCCTTGAGAATTGTCAGTTCACTCCCTTTCTATGCCCCTGATCCTATGATATTCATTAGTTTATTCTGTTCATCAGATTTTTTATTCACTTGATTTTTAGATTCACTTGTTGATAGATATGTATTTGTTGTCACTTTGTTGTTCATAATTTTTATCTTTACCTTTTTCTTCTTCTTCCTCTTCTTAAAGAATACCTTTCAGCATTTCATATAATACTGGTTTGGTGGTGATGAACTTCTTTAGCTTGTTATCTGTGAAGCTCTTTATCTGCCCTTCAATTCTGAATGATAGCTTTGCTGGGTAGAGTAATCTTGGTTGTAGGTTTTTGCTATTCATCACTTTGAATATTTCTTGCCACTCCCTTCTGGCCTGCATAGTTTCTGTTGAGAAATCAACTGACATTCATATGGGTACTCCCATGTAGGTAACTAACTGTTTTTCTCTTGCTGCTTTTCATATTGTCTTTTGCTCTTGACATTTTAATTATGATGTGTCTTGGTGTGGTCCTCTTTGGATTCCTTTTGTTTGGGGTGCTCTGTGCTTCCTGGACTTGTAAGTCTATTTCTTTCACCAGGTAGGGAAGTTTTCTGGCATCATTTCTTCAAATAGGTTTTCAGTATCTTGTTCTCTCTCTTCTTCTGGCACTCCCATAATTCAGATGTTGGTACGCTTGAGGTTGTCCCAGAGGCTCCTTACACTATCTTCATATTTTTGGATTCTTTTTTATTTTCCAGTTGGGTGTTTTTTGCTTCTTTGTATTTCAAATCTTTGACTTGATTCTTGCGATCCTCTAGTCTGCTGTTGGATCTCTGTATATTATTCTTTATTTCAGTCAGTGTATGCTTAATTTCTAGTTGGTCCTTTTTCATATCCACGAGGGACTCACTAAATTTCTTGGCAGTTTCTAGAAGATTCTTGAAAAACCTTATAACCGTGGTTTTGAACTCTATATACAGTCATTTGCTTTCCTCCATTTCTGTCATTTGTGACCTGTTTCTTTGTCTCCGCAATTTGGCTGCTTCCCTGTGTTGATAGAGTGGCTTTGTGTGCTAGGTGCCCTATAGGGCCCAGTGGCTCGGCCTCCCCAATTGCCTGAGGTGGACACTCTTGGTGCACCCCTTTGTGGGCTATGTGCACAGTCTTGTTGTAGTTAAGCCTTGATTGCTGTTGGTATCACTGGGAGGAACTGACCTCCAGGTCAATTGGCTGTGAGGATTAGTTGTGTCTATGATGGGAGAACTTCTGTGCTGGAGACACCCTTATGGGGCAGGACTAGCTTCAGTGGGGCGTTGGTGCTCACTCTCTGCCCCTTGAGTATTTCCCTTATGGATCTGAGGAGTTGTAATCTGGATGGTCCCACTCTGACCACTGGGTACACTGGCTCTTGGATTTCCAAGGAGGTGCAAATTTAGCTCTGCCTGAGGCAACCCAGCAGGAGCTATGGAGAGATCTGCAGATTCCTCTTCTTTGTTTGGGGTTTGGAGGTGCCCAGATGAGGCCCAGCTGTGAAGCAATGCAAGCTGCTGTGGAGCCTTGGGCCTTCTTTTGGAAGTTCTGGGGCTCTCTGACCCAGCTGCAGTTTGTTAGGTAATTTTAGATTGCAAAGGGCCAGGCCATTCATATGCAAAAGCCTCTGAGGACAGCTGGGGTGGGGTTGTAAGTTGGGTGGGGCGGGGTCTCAGGGAATCAACAGGGCGGAGCAAACAGCAATGGCTGACCTTCAGCCCTTCCCTAAGAGGCCCCAGGTCTCAGTGTCCCATGGTAATCGCTGTAAGAAACTCTGAGAGAAAGCCACCCTCGTATTCTGGCCTGATGCCAGACAGTCCAGCTTTTCTCTGTATGAGTCTGGGTTTTCAGAGCCTGGCCCGGAACTGGAGTTCAGAGCAGTCAGGAGCTTGTGTCTCCCTCCCGATTGAAAAAGACAACCGTGTCCTCAGTTGCCAGTCTTTTCTGTGCGCGCGCCTCCGTACCTCCACACTTTACTTCTGCACCTCCTCTGAGTCTCAGTGAGCTTTCCTCCTCCCTTCCAGTTGTAGAATTTCCACTCAGCCAGCCTTCCTGTGGTTCTGGATGATGTTCGTTTTGTCTTTTGGTTGTAGTTTTGAAGTGGTTGTGCAAGGCAGCAAGTTCAGGTGTTTACCTATGCCGCCATCTTGGTTTCTCCTCTACTTAAACTCTTGACTTTACTCTTTCCATCTGTACTGTTCCTACATAAGCCACCATCATTTTTAGCAAGGATCACTGTAACATCATCCTAACTAATATCCCCTGACTTGTTGAACCCCACTCCATGCATACTTCATCCCAGTTGGAATGATCTTTCTAAGACACAAAGTATATCACTTCATTTTCTTGAATCCTTTTGAGCGACTCCCCACCAATCTCAGAAACTAAGTCCTATCTCATCATCCTGGCTGACTGTCCACTAACCACATGTAGCTATTTAATTTACATTAAAAATAAAAAAAGTATGCAAAATTTAAAATGAAGATCCTCATCCACACTAGCCACATTTCTGATGCTCAAAAACTATGAGTAGTTAATATCTACCATTTTGAACAAGGAAGGTATAGATTATTTACTTCATAACAAAAACTTCTAATGGGAAGCCCTGTTCTAAATGTTGAAAACTGGGTAACATTATGTACCTTATTGTGATGCTATTTGTGCCTATACTGTGGGGAAGTGGTGCCTGTGAGCACTGCTGAAGGGAATGAAATGACACAAGCATTCACAGTGAAACAGTTCTTAATGAAATTAGGGATGCGTATATGCTCCAGAGAACTCTCACACAGCACCTAGAAGGACTGCACTCAAGGATGTTTGTCATAGCATTATTTGTGCTTGTGACTATTGGAGACAACCTAAGTGTTCAGCACCAGGGGACTGGAAGAGTGAAATGTGGAAGATGCAGAACACTGTGAAGCAGTCAAAAGCAAATGACCAGAAGCACACATACCTATCTTAAAAACATAGTTTTCTATTCTTACTGTGGAATAATACTCAATAGTAAGATCATAATTATAAAAATTATTAATTCATGCAAAAACTTGGATGAGTCTCACAGATATTAAGTTTAGTAAAAGATGCCAGACATAAATAAGTATATACTGTATGACTCTACATTTATGAAGTTTACTAAATGTGCAAACTAGTCTATGTTAATAGAAATTAGAACAGTGGTTGTATCTAACTAAGGAATTTACTGTAAAAGAAGAGAAACAAACCTTCTGGGTGATGGAAATATTCTGTGTTTTGATTAGGGGTGTCCATTACATGGGAATAGACATTAATCAAGTTCATTTAACTGTATACTTAAGATCTGTGTATTTTACTGTATGTAAATATATCCCAATAGAATTTAATTTTTAAAATACTTTTAAAAGGCAAAACGATTACTGTCAGATGAGCTATATAACCATGTATATATGCATTCACAGATACAATATTTTACAAAGATATTCACATATAAAAGGATATATATGGAAAATCTGAATCAATATTTTTTGTAAGGATTAGGGGAAATAAATGTTAGTAAGGATGAAAGAGATCTTAGGACAAAGTTAACTAGAGAGTAACCTTCAATGTAACCTTCAATGGACTGGAGGTGATTCACCCATGACTGGGGAGGGTGACCAACTCAATTCAACTTTCTGCAACTGAAACCAGTAAGACCTTCACTGGGAAAAAGTCACTCTTTTGTCAAGGGGTGGCTAACCTGGGATGTGAAACACTGCGGTTGTCTCAGGCCATGGCTCTCTACCCCCTTTCTCAGAAAGGAGAAATGAGATGGAAAACTGCAGGGAAGTCTATTACAGGACAGAGGGAATGGGTGAAACAGAAAACATGAAGATAGAGCAGGAGGGGGAAGTAAGGGAAGGGGAGACAAGGGAAAGGACTGGAATATGCAGACAATTCAGAGTTTCTGAACCAACTCCATCTCTGGAATCTTCAGTAATGTAAGCAAATACATTTCCTTTTTATTTTGTTAAATTAGTTTCAGTGAGATTCTGTCATTTGTTCAAAAAGTACTACTACCCTAATGTAGTTTAATATTTGAAAGAGTCTGAGGTAAGTCCTATTTTAGCATTTTAAAAACATTTTTATCATGGGAATATCAAACATATACAAAGATAAAGGATTAGTGTAAAGAATAATCATCTTTAACAAAGTTTTAATATATTGCTAATCTTGTTTCCTTCATTCCCATCTGTCCTCACCCTCGCCCTTGCCCTCGCCCTCCTACCTCCTATACATACACACACTATGGGATTAGTTTGAAGCCAATGCCAGAAATTTTATCATTTCAAACATGAATATATATATATATATATATATAATTTATATATATATATAATTTAAAAACCCTTTTTGAAAATATAACATCAGTGACAAGATCTCGGTCTCTCTCTCTCTCTCTCTCTCTCTCTCTCTCTCTGTCTCTCTCTCTCTCTCTCTCTCTCACACACACACACACACATGCACACACTAATTTCTTTTTAACATTCATAATCAAATAGACAAATATTCAAATTTCTGATTGTTTAATGAATGTAATTTTATCATATATTTTCAAAACAACATCTGAAATAATTAATCTGGGTAATATGTCTCTGAAATTTAATTTACAGTTCCCATTCTTCTGTGTGTGTATGTTTGGTGTGTTTATGTGTACATGCACACACGTTTGAGCTTGTGTGTAATGTATTTGTTGCACCAACTAGGAATTTATTCTAGTAGAATTTTCCTTATTCTGGATACTTAGATTGTATTTTTTTGCTTAATATCTTACTCTGGTACTGAATTTTCTATGAACCAATATGATTTATTTCAATTATTTTGTAGGAATACTTTATAGGAGGTGTTCTATTTTCTCTTGCATCACTTAGGAAGAAAATTAACATCTGATTATGTCTCTTCCTGTGATTTAAAGAGTGATTAGTATGTCCAGGTGTTTTCATTCTTATCCAACTATTTTAAAGCTCCTTCTCACCTTTTTTACCTAACGCAGGGGTAGGGAACCTTTTTTCTGCCAAGGGTGGTCTGGACATTTACAACATCATTCACAGGCCATACAAAATTATCAACTTAAAAATTAGCCTGCTATATTTGGTCGAACATTTAATTAACTCACCCCTAATGCCTTGGCAGGGCCAGACCGAATGATTTTGTGGGCCTTATATGGCCCTTGGGATAAACATTCCCCACCCCTGACTTAAGGTTTTGGAAACCATTGGTGACAATTCATTATTTAATTAAAGGTGTCAAATGCTGATATTAATTTACTCCTATGTTTAATAGTTACAATTAGCCTATAAAGAAGGATTTTCCTTCCACAGTATATGAAAACAGGAGGTACAGTTCTATAGGAAAGGCAAGGTAACACTTGACTCCTTCTATGTGTTTAAATGTTTTCAGTCAGTTGTCTCCTATAAAGTTAAAAAATGAAAGCTTGGGATTTTTTTTTTTTCCTGAGATATGCTTTTATGGAGAACTTTTTTTTTTATCCTTAAAGCATTTTGGATGGCCAGATTTTCTACAAGAATGTTTATTATTTTTACATACAAAATGTTATATTTTAAAGGGAGAAGACCTACATTACTTTTTTTAAAATTTATTTTTTGTTATTGTTTTAAGTATTACAAATAGTAGTACATATGTCTCCTTTTTTTTCCCCCCATTGACCTCCCCCCGACCTCCCCTACCCCCCAGTACATGCCTTCACTTGCCTGCCCTCCCCCCCGGCTCCAGTGTCTTGTATCCATTGGTTGTGCTTATATGCATGCGTACAAGTCCTTCGGTTGGTCTCTTACAGCCCCCCTCGCCCAACCTCCCCTGTCTTCCCAATGTAGTTTGACAATCTGTTCAATGCTTCTTTGCCTCTGTATCTTTTTCCCACCATTTCTTTCCTTTAAAAAGTTTTGCCTTTGCAGACTAGAAATAAACATATAATAACAAAACAAAACAAAAAAATGTTTGAGTCCCAATTTCAATCCCCGTTTCAATGTCTAACAGATCCTTATGTGTACATGTCAGCAATGATATCTGGATGGTGGGCACATGGTGGCAATGCAGGTCCGACCCTCTCTGGTTTGGTCCTAGGTACCCTGCAGCGGTGCACAGCTGCTGACTGCTTGCGTGGCATTTTGTTTAAAAATATATCTACGAGCTCATGGATTAGAAAATATTTTATATGTTTTAATTTACTTCCTTTATTATTCTCTCTGTGGCTCAAACATCCTGTTTTTTTGTTTGTTTGTTTTCTAGTCAATGGCAGCTCCTGAGTCCTTTTGACACAATCTCATTCATTGAAGGACTTGATTTCAAGTATGATAAGATGTCCCAGGCTTATCTTATACCTTTCTGGCCCAGACCTGGAAGTAATTATTTCTCCAAGGTACCCTTTTTCTATTTAGTGGACTAAAGGTACTAATACTGCTCAGTACTGATCAGACATTGTTTTTCGGCCTTTTCTGTGGACAGAGCTAAAAAAAATCTGTATCTTCTTAAGTAAAATATTTCCCTATTTCCAATCAGATTTAGGTAATTTGTGGCTTTGCTCAACATCTTGATTTTACATTTTTATCTCATCTGCTGAAAATTTTTGATTCTTAAATACTTATTTGACTTATCCAACTATAACAGGTAATTGTATTAGAATAAGATAACTTAATATAATTATTATCAATGTAATTGCTGAAAGAGAATTAAGATTTATTTATGCAGTTCATATCGTCCTTCGTATATATTACACATTTTGTAATTTATCGTCAGTAAAGTCTTCCATGGGCAGCTAAGTCACTATCTTAAGACACAGATCCACTTCTTACATTTAGCTTTTGATTTTTATGGATTGCCATTTTTGTTACTTTTTAAGTATGTAAAATGTTTACAAGGCCCTAATGTGGTACTTACAAAATTAAATATATTCAGACAGTGCTACATTTTATTGTAACCTCTACCTACCTTTCCCCCTATTAAATTTATAGGCAATAGATTTGTTTCTTTCTGCTTATTCATACATATGCATATGTGCATCTCAGATAAGACATAACATATGCTATACATGTTACTCTGAAAGTTGTCAAGCTTTATTTTAAAAATAAAGAATCCTTTCTTTGAAATATTCTCCTTTCCTGCACTTACCAATATTTAAGTAAAAGTAGAAGTTTATTTAGAGCAAGTTTTCTTTTTTAATATATTTTTATTGGTCTCAGAGAGGAAAGGACAGGGAGAGAGGAATAGAAACATCAATGATGAGAGAGAATCATTGATTGGCTGCCTCCTGCATGCCCCCTATTGGGGATCGAGCCTGCAACCAAGGCACATGATGCCTTTGACCAGAATCGAACCTGGGACCCTTCAGTCCACAGGCTGACGCTCTATCCACTGAGCCAAACCAGCTAGGGCTAGAGCAAGTTTTCTTAACAAAAGGCACACATATTCTGTAACCAATGGGAAAAGGACTTGAAAAGTTCCTTTGAAGACTAACATCTATAACTATTAAGATTCACATCAGAGTTTTTCTACTCTTGGAGCTGAACAGCTTTCTGATGAAGAAAGTGTAGGTTTTACTAATGGAAATGGCCTTGTGTGTATACTGAATTGGGTTTGTGGAAATTAAAAGCTGTTTGACATGCACTGATCTTTCACTAGTAAGAATTTGGAAATAACAATTTCTCTCTTGATTCTTTGATCTCCTCCCAAATCCCCTAGTGATATATTATGGCTGCAGAGAACTGTAAATGTTAGCAGGCTGTAATTTGAAAGCCCTAAAAAAAATGTAGTTGCAAAGGCAATTCAAACATCAGGTATTCTTCTCATCATGTGAACCCTGGTTTTAGAAAAATTGAGGGAGTTTTCTCAACTCACACAAAGCACTGGGTTGCAGATTTGGTATGAATACTGGAGTTACTCTGAATAACTACATTTTCAATGCATGATAGCAGCTGTTGCTTTCTTCTGCCCTTGCCTTAAAAATACAAATACATGTATACATGCACACATATGCATATGTGTGTGTGTGTGTGTGAGCACACACATACACATATTTAGTTAAAAAGGCATTTCTTTCTGAGGACAAACATGGCAGTTTTGAACAAGGAGACTGAAAGTTCTAGCCAGTCTAGATGCATGTATGATCCCTGACATTCTCTCACTGAGATCTCTTCATACATTTACCGTTTGGAAAGAGTGTTCAGTAAGTGTTTGGGGGATGGGGGATGGCAGGGAAGAGAGACACTGTGTATCTCCTGCTACAATATTGTGAGAAAACTGAAGGATCATAAAGACGGTAATGATACATATTGACAATCCTAGGCTTTCTTTCTTTCCCACAAATAGTGGTATAGAAGATGCATAGTCTATTTTTAGCTGTATAAACCAAATTTCATTTTACTAATATTGCACACACACACACACACACACACACACACACACATTGTACATTTAATACTTCTAATTCTGTCAATGGCATTTATTGGAGTTTCCCATCTTCCACTTTCCTGAATTATCAAAAACTGGTGTCTATAGAAACAGAAGTTACTTGCCTCAGGGAGACCTAAGAAAGGGGAAGCAGTGGTGGGGAGGATTCACTTTTCCTTAGAGATCTTTGTCACTAACACACCTTTTTGACCTCATAATCTTTCAGTATTAGGTTGATATAAAACCCAATGACTCGCCTCCACATGTGCTAACCAAGTTAGTGATAACTCCAGAGAATAAGCTTCTATTTTCCAAGTTGGAATTTGAAAACGGTCTGGTTAAGTGTGTGAGGAAACATAACTTTTATATTCTAATCTACCCACGTGCTACTCGTACTGCATCCCAGCCTGCCCTCTTCGAACCACCCTTACTCTACAGACATAATGGAGGTGTGTTTGGGAGAGATGGCTGAACCAGGAGCTGTGTGAAGTGTGACCTCTGGCCAGCACTTTTCCTCTGCACCTCAGTTCCTTTTGCCATAAAAAGAGAGCCTTGGAATAATGATCTCCATGGCTCCTTTCAACTCTGACATTTGTAGGATCTAAAAAAATGCTCCAAGATATTAGAAGAGTTCCATTTAAGCACCTGGCCACTTTAGAAGAGTTTTGCATATATATTGTATTTCACTTGTTAAATCGCCAAATAAACCTGACAGGAGTGAGCCCCAAGAGGACACAAGACCAAATTGCAAATGTCTGTTTGTAATGATGGAGGTCTAGTAATCTGAGCATTGATTCTAGAAAGCCTTTGGGTGCTTCTCAGAGTAACGTAAGATTATAAAGTGATATATTACCCACGAGAAATCCCTTCCCATTTACATTTCATTTTCCTCTGTGGTATTTAACTTGTTGTTTTATTATGTGAAGCCATCATAAATATTTATACAGCAATGTATGATTGGTCAATAGAGAAAAATCAATACTGGGTTTTTACTGCCCAGGAAACAGATTATGCTTTACCTGATTTTAATCAAAAGTCTAATCAATTTTTTTTCTAAGTACAGGTAGGATAAGGACACAGTGGAAAAAGGAAAATAAATATTTATTTTATATTTTTATATTACGTATTTATACAACTACAGAAAGACACTTTTGTTTTAAAATGGTTTCTTGTCAGTAATCCTCAATTCAGTATAACTACCTCCCTATGGTACCTATGAACTACAGACAATGGTGAACTTTAAATAACACAGAATGCTAACCATCACAGTTACCCACCCATGCTTATGGTTGTATTTGCCACTAACCATGAGGAAAAAGAATTTTAAAGTAAGACAAAAGAGTTTGCTTACTGCTTCCATAAACTTTTACCAACTACCTACTCTATGCTATGTCATATTTTGATTTTTGTGCCCTAGTTGAAAGGATCATGCTCTTGCTTTATAATGAACAGGATAGACAAAGAGGATAAATTCTATATGAGCTATTAAAATTAGGTTATGTGATGGAGTCACTGGGTGTCTATTTAGATTAGTCAGGTAAGTTCTAAGAACTTCATGAGCCATAGATTGTCAAGAATATTACTATCATCCAGTTGAGGAAGTCAGACACATAAGCAAGTAAATATAAGTCAAAAACTGACCAGTGCTTCAAACACTTGCTATAGGGGACCATCAGCCTCAATACCACTGAGGAGCTTCAAAGCAAAGCAGGATCACAGGACCCATCCCAGACCTACTGAATTTCAACACATTTCTAAGTGCTTTATATGAAAATCAATGTTGGAGCATCGAGGAGATTCAAAGGAAAGAGAAGTCACATCCAGTTTGTAGTTGGAAGGGTTTCTGGAGGAAGAATCATGAAGGCAATCTAAGAAACTGGATAGGACACTGGCCATGCTTTGACATCTCTTCTCAACCTCTTTCAGAGGGGTTCAGAACTAGCCCACACAGTGATGATCAATAGGCTAGAAGAAGTGAAGATCACAAATGAAAGAAAAGACATTACAATAGATGCTTCAGAAATCAAAAGGATCATTGGGGATTATGAGCAGTAGTATATGAGAACAAACTGGATAACCTAACATACACAAGTAACATCCTGAAAACATAAAATCTACCAAAACTGAATAAAAAAGAAATAGAAAGCATGAAAAGACCAATAACAAAGATAAAAATTAAAGTAATAATTAAAAACCTTCCAAAAAAAAAAAAAGGAGTCCAGACAAAATGGCTTCACAGCTGATTTCTACAAACATTCGAAGAAAAATACCAAACCATCTTAAGCTTGTCCAAAAAATGAAAGTGGAGGGGTTACTTCTAAACGTATTTTATGAGGCCAGCATCATCCTGATATCAAAACCAGACAAAGACACCACAAGAAAAGTGCAGAAAAATATATCTGGTGAACAAAGATGCAAAAATCCTCAATAAAATACTAGCAAACCTGCCCTGCCGGCATGGCTCAGTGGTTGAGCATGGATCTACGAACCAGAAAGTAATATGTCCAGATCAAACTTTGCTAATGTCCCTTTAAAAATATGTTTGTTAATTATCTAATTTGTTGGGCAAATTAGGTTGATTTAAGACTTCACTATGCTTGGTCTATTCCCCCTATACTTTACAATTTTCAGAACTTAGGTGAAAATATTATTGACATTAGATTCCCATTATAGTGGTATAATTCTTTATTAGATTCTCTCCCATCCCCCATCCTAATTCCTAAATTAAATTTGATGAAACACCAAGACAGGACTTTGGAGAGGGCCACCAGAGACCAAGCTAATTGAATGTTGCTATAAAATCCAAGGACTCATGAGTCGTGAAGGTATTAAAATCTGATTCAGAGAAAGTGACAGCAGCATAGCCAAGAATGAAATAAAAATGAAAAGAAACTAAAGGAATATTAGGGAAATAATTCTTCAGCCAGGGAGAATATCAGTACACTCTTCAAGCTCATTTGCCCTTGTCCAGCCAGCACTGTCTTAGACCTCAAGGAGCTGAGAGCTTCTTGAAAGAAGGAAAGATAAATGACAGTCTCCCATCCTATTACTGTAGATGGGAAATCATACTAAACTCTCTTTTACTTTCCTTCCTTTCTTTTTTTGCTTCCCTCCCCAACTCCACCCCCACATATGCACAGCAAGACAATAGCATCTTGAAGTGGTTTCTTTCCTGGCATTTTCTTATGGGAAAGGGGAGAAAATCCTTGGTGTTTCAGCCTTGCCTGATATATGACAGCAATGCATACCCCACTCTACCCATCGCCCCACCTGCTCAGTGAAATATTTGAAGCATATGCTCATATTATACTTGTCTTCTCTTACCCAGAAATAGAAAAAAATCAAGGGGAATAAAGAAGAAAGGTCTCTAACAGCAGAGGAGACTTGGTTGGTGCCTGGGGTCTGGCTCACCTCTAAGCAGCGGTATGAACTTGGAAGATCCCCTTTCTTCTTTGTTGTCCTATCTTAAATGAAATACTTTGAATTGCCATGTGATAGGCCAATAACTATCTGACTGCTGTGTACATTCTACTGTGGGGGGATTACAGCTTTCAGTAATGCAGAGTGTATAGCACCTTAGTGGTTAAAAGCTCACCTTTTGGGATGTTTCAGACCTGAGTTTTAATTCCGGGCCCATATCTTGGGCAAATGAAAGAATCCTTCAATTGCCTTACCTGTGAGGTATAGATGATATTTATAACTTTCTCAATGCTAGTTATTTTGGGGAGTAAACATTAAATGAGATAAACACAATGCCTGACACAGAGTCAGAGCCTTTTACAGAACTCTTTACCCTGCCTTAGGCCACTGGTTTGAGCATGTGGAGTCTGGCGCTACAGAAGCAATTTTAAAATCACGGTAACAAGCACATGGATGAAAACCTGGGTCCTTAATGGCATCACCAATGGTGAGCCTTTTTGACAAATCAATTAATAAATATCTGGATTGTTTTAACTATTTGTCAGGACTTGTTTCTCAATTGACATCCCATACGGTAGAGAATAAGTGCCTAATTGTGGAGAGTGCAGGGTAAAGATTCAAGTATGGACTTTGAAAATTATAATTATGCGGAATGGTAGGTGCAAGTTAGGTTCTGTGTTAAGTTTCTTTCTTTCTGCCTTTCCCCAGCTTGACTGTGAGTTCCTTGGGGGCATTAATCACGTCCGTCACCCACTGTCCACCATTGCAGATGGCACTTCTGGTCCACTGACTGGAATCAAGTTTACCCCTGCAGCATGATTTCACTATGAAGTCTAATGGGAAGGTGGGTATGTAAATCCTGAGGTAGACTCCTGGTCTCTAAGCCTTTTCTGCTGTGTCACCTTGAGCAAGTCCCTGGACCTCTGTAAGCCTCACTGTCCTCATCTGTAAATGGTGACAATGCCTTCTATGCCTCAGGGATATAGAGATTCCAAGATATAAAGAAGGAAACAATGTTACAAATATTTTAAACTTTAACGTGTCCCCCACTCATACTTATTACCCCACATGGGCTCTTGGAAAAAAACAGGGAAGTAAAGGTCCTCTTCCAAGTCTGTCTCAACTGCGGCTGGGCTGTGGTCCTTGCCGTACATCCTCGAGCATGTGTGGCTGCTTTGCTCCAAAACATCTGGCTGTTTTATGACTTTAATCCCAATTTTGAATTCCACAATGCCTCACACAGTAATTTCTTTATCCAGAAAACACTTTGACTCAGCCCAGATAAGGAAAGCAAGAGCCTGAAGTGTGATCCCTCCAGTTGTCTCTTGACCTCTTTTGTGCTTCTACTAAATGTTTACATGACAAATCATTTCTCCACCATAAAACAAGGGCGTTGTACCATAGAAGGCCAGGATTCTTTAATTTCATAATGATGGGTAAAAGCGTTTTTGCACAACTGCAGGGCTTAGGTCCCTGGAGGTTCCTGTTCTGACAGATATTAACTATGGTACCGTGGGCAGATAACTTGTTGAGTCACTGTCTTCTCGTGAATAAAATAACACAAAAAATATAGACTTGACGTGGGAATGAAATGTCACCAGGCACGTGAAAGATAGGTCCTGGGGAACAAAGATCTGTATTCTGGTGTCATCCACATTAAAATCACATGTTTTGCGAATCATTTTACAAAAAGCAACTAGAACAATGGTGTTAAATTTACTGTGGGTGCTTTCCCTTACTTTTCCGAGGAAACGTATTTTAAGAACTCTTGTGTAATGAAATCAACTAGTCCAAAAATGGATTGCCCAATAGCAATCAGATATGAGGTCATTTCTTTACATTCACTTTCTATCTACTCTCTATTAAATCGTCCTTGAGGCACACCTTGAGCATAGGAGCTAAGCTGAAGAAAGAAAAGTATAAGAAGAAACTAAGATGTGGAAAAAAGAAGAACAGGTATACTTACTTCTCAGGGCTACTGAAACAAATTACAACAAACTTGGTGGTTTAAAGCAACAGAAATGCATTCCCAACAGGTCTGGAGGCCAGAAGTCTGAAAGCAACCTGTTGGCAGTGGTGGAGGCTAAGGGAAAATGCATTCCATGCTTTTCTCCCAGCTTCTAGTGGCTGCCAGCAATCCTTGGCATTTCCTGGCTTATAGACAACGTCACTCCAATCTCTGCCTACATCTTCATATTACCTTCTCTTTTGTGTGTCTGTGTCTTCTCTTTTGTCTCTTATTAAAAAAAAACAACCACACCTCATCATTAGATTTAGGACCCACCAAGAAATCCATGATGATTTCATCTCAAAACCCTTAATTACATCTGCAGTGATGCTCTTTTCCCAATAAGGTCACATTCACAAGCTCCAGGTGGAATTATCTTTCCGGTTCCATTCAACCCACTCCAATAGGCTCAGAGTTATACTAAGCGGGATTTGAATCCAAGCTCATATGCTAATTACACACATATAGAAAACCACATTGTCCCTTCACATACTCACTTGTAAAATGGGGCCATGACAACAGGATTTTTGTGATTTGAAAAGAAACCATGAATGTTGAGCTCTTGTCCTGAAGTAGACACTCAATACATGGTAACACTTTTTTAAAATAAATGCTGCCTTTGGCACATTTGATATTCATGAAAATGAAGGCCAACTCACAGGAAGAAAGAAATGCTCAGATTTAGTGGAAACCACCCTGGACTGGACCTCAGCAGTTCTTTTCCAAATTCTGCCACCAACCAATTCACAATAACACTTTGAATAGTCCTCCTGTCCCACTCAGTGGTGCAGATTTCGATCTCTCCATCTGTAAATTGCATGGGTTGAACTAAATAATCTCTGATTTTTTCCCCCGCCTCTTTGACATTCTGGATTTGCAAATATAACATTAATATTGTTTTAGGATTAATTAGGTGGGAAAAAACACCTAAAAGTCCAACAAGAAAGAAAAAATTACCTACCCATTCTCTTGATTTCACGTAGTTCTGGAGATTCGTTTTAAAGGATAGATTTTAGTTAGCTTCCCCGACTCATTTCTAGAAAGTGCAGTGAGCTGGTTTAAGTGAAACTTTGGGGACAGCAAGTGCAGGGCGTTCAGACCATGTTCTCCCTACCACAGAGTTCTGTTCATGTTCAGTCCTTTTACAGTTTTATTTTTGACAAGACTTCCACTAGATTGAGATGATGAACATATCAAATCTAAACCCCCCTACTTATAATCTTATAATTCCTTTCTATCTACTCTCCTCCTGTATGCAGCTGCTCATGATTCCACAAGAACACTCCACGATTTATGAAAAATATTTATTTTTACACACAGATAATTTTCTGAAGGCTGATATAGGTAAGTAGGTAGGTAGGTAGGTAGACAGATAGACTAGATAGAGCTAAACAGCATAGTTAGCAATTCATGATCTATATCTCTGGGATTTTCCTTAGGTGTTGCTCAACACAAATCTTCCTGAAAAACAAAGAGTGAGGGTGTGTTGTTTTTTTTTTTTTTTTTGGGGGGGGTGGGAGGGTTTCTTTTACATCTATACCTAAACAGAAATATAACGTGATTTTCTCAAAATAAAAGAGCTCATTTCATCCACTCTGAAGATACTGACTGTGGGGTTCTTAGGTATTAGTTGCTATTCCATGCAAGTGCCTTGGCAAGATGGGTAGCCAGGCGCAGTAATGAACTAGATAGATTAGGGAGATTCTAGTGTTCATGGAGTTTCTGTACAGGTGAAAAAAACAACGATGTAACAAAATTAACAAGGTAATTTAAGATAATGACACATACTGGAAAAACAAAAGGCAAATACTAATATAGAAAGAAAGTGCCAGGCTGGTAGCCCTTAGATTGGGTGGTCAGAGACACATGTCTCAGATCAAGACATTGGACTGAGACTTTAGTGAGAAAAGCAAAGCAGCCAAAGATCTGGGATCAAAGCTTTTCAGAAAGAGGAAACAATGCAGGAAACACCCAAGGAAGGAATTATCTGGTCTAGAGGGACAGTGAATGCCTGTGACTACAGCAGAGTAAACCAGGGGACAGAGATATGAGCTGTGCTCCAAATGGAGACATGCAGGGCACAGACAGGCAAGCTAAGGAGTTTGAAATCCAGACGTTTTAAGCAAGGAAATGGTGTGGAGTTTTTAAAAGATCCTTTTGACTGCTTTGGAGAAAAGGTAGGATAGATTATAATAGTGGAAACA
The DNA here is from genome assembly GCA_026230045.1 of Corynorhinus townsendii. Classification (NCBI taxonomy): domain Eukaryota; kingdom Metazoa; phylum Chordata; class Mammalia; order Chiroptera; family Vespertilionidae; genus Corynorhinus; species Corynorhinus townsendii. The sequence continues at coordinate 166,719,455 of JAPDVU010000005.1, read as the reverse complement.
GAAAAAGAAGCAGGTAAACCATTGTGTTAGCAGGGTGAGAGATGAGTACGGATCACTTCTGGAAGGTAGCATTAGAGATGGACAGGGGAAGAGATTTTGAGATATTTTCTGCACGTGTAGAAAGTAGGATTCACTGATAGATTAGATGCAGAAGGAGAAAAGAAAAGAGGAATCAAAGGTTACTGCTATGCCTTTGACTTGAACAACTGGGTGGGTGTCATGTGAGTGCATCTTCTGAGATAGAAAGACTTGGGAAAAGGAGTTTGGATAGATAATGAACAGCTACCTTCTCAGGTGAGTTCCAAATCACCTCAGGGAACCAGGAAACTTGCATATCCTTTAAAAATACTAGTATTTTTAACTTTATAACCAAACAAAACCATTTTAAGTTTCTGTCTCTACTGGGTACCTCACTCTAGTTCCAATTCCAGGGCTTAACAGAGGGCCATACCTAAAGTGGGTCTTCAAGATAAATATTAGCTGAATGGTCTGAGAGTAAGACAAGCTTATATTAGTAACTACTTTGGAGTCTACAAAGCAAGTCCCATCCATATAACTTCTGACTTTCACATTAACCCTACCAAAGAAATGATATTACTATCTTTTAAAAATATTTTAAAATTGATTTCAGAGAGAGGAAGGGAGAGGGCGAGAGAGATAGAAACATCAATGATGATAATCATTGATCAGCTGCCTCCTGCATTCCCCACACTGGGGACCAAGCCCACAATCCAGGCATGTGCCCTGACCGGGAAGTGAAGTGCAATCTCCTGAGTCATAGGTCAATGCTCTACCACTGAGCAACATAGGCCGGGCAATATTACTACCTTTATTCTATAGAAAACTGAAGCCAAAGGGAGGAAGTGACCAGGGAAAGCTTGACTCCCCTGGATGAACTGGCCCTGAAATGCAGGTATCCTGGCAAGCCAGTTCCAGCCTTTGTTGATGAGACAAAGAGTTCTAAAAACTCCCCGTGTATAAAACTCCGGGAGCTTTCCCCTCCATCACTTTACATCAGCCAGACTGTGACTCATGGCTGAAGAATCAGCCTCTTTATTATGTAGTGAATTCCATGAATATACACCAAGTTTTGTTTTCTGTAACAGGCTGAAGTAGATTCCTCTCCCAGTCTTCTTATTCCATTAAAAGTAGAGAATTTTTCCTTGGAAAACTTGGCCAGGTTGAGGGGCCTTCTCTCTGGTTTTGTGTAGAGTCTTTGATATGCTTCAAGCTCAACAACTTTCCTTCAATCCCTCGGGCCTCAGGAACAGCCAACCCACATGTGGTGGGGAGCAAGGCGAGAGGGAAGGAGGAATGTGAGGGAGACACAAACACAGCACAATGTTTTCTTTCTGAGAAACTTCATCAAGGCTCCGGTTCCAGTGACCTCACCTCCAAGCAATGCCAACTCCTTTGCTCTAAATCAAAGTTGACTTGTGGTGGTGGTTCACATGTTTTGAGTCTAATGAGCCTGCAGCTTCTGATGCTGCAAAAGAAATCCAAGGGGTAGTTGGCAATTGCCCTCTGAGATCAGGATGCTTAATGACCCTAACTCATGCCAACCTCCAAATGTCAGTCCAGAACTTAAAAGGAAAGTGTACATGGGACATGAGGGCATCCATGTCATGAGCTCCATTCAAATTGGGACACTTACTGTGACCCACCCACCAGGATACATTCTACACTCTCCTTTCAAGGAAATGAAACAATCGCAGAAATAGGCTCTCAACGGACCTCCCTGCTTTCATTCTGACCCCTCACCCTTACGTGTGTTTTTTTTTTTTCTCAAAGCATGTTGTGCCACTTACCTTTTCATATTCTTCAAATGTTTGTCACAAATAGAATACAATCCATGTGCCTTTTCATGTCCTGCAGGGCCATTCATGACCTGACCTCTGGCTATATCTCTGTCTCCTTTTATGGCTGCTTCCAACACTCATTCCCAAACAACCTACTCCAATCTTGCTATCTGTGGTACATAGCAAGCATTCTCTGGCTCATGGGCACTGGAATTGCTGTTGTCTTTGTAACTGAATGGAAGGCTCTTTCCACAGAGTCTCATGGCTCATTCCTTCAACACATTCAGGTTTCTGCTCAAATGTGACATGTTAAGAGCATCCTGGCACTGCTATGGTGGAAGTCTGATTTCCGAGGTTTAATAGCACTGTGATTTATTTAACTTTATTATGGCTGATTAAATTGGAATGTTTTCTATTTGTCACATCTGTTCTTTGCTTTCATTTTCCTCTGTTTTTGCCTTTGTTTGAATTAACTGAATATTTGCATGATTCCATTTTATTTTTTTTGTTGTTGGCTTGTTTATTACAACTTTTAATTTGTTATTTTAGTGGTTCCTCTAGAGTGTATAATATGCATTTTTAATATATTTTTATTTATTTCAGAGAAGAAGAGAGCGGGAGGAAGGGAAAGGGAGAGATAGGAACATCAATGATGAGAATCAATGAAAGGCTGCCTCCTATACACCCCCTACTGGGGATTGAGCCCACAACCAGGGCATGTGCCCCGAAGGGAATCAAAATGTGACCTCCTGGTTCACAGGTCAATGCTCAACCAGTGAGCAATATAATATGCATTTTTAATGTATCAGTCTATCTTCTAGTAATATTGTACCACTTTTCTCATACTGGATTTTATTTATTATTGATATACTAGTACATTTTACTTTTACACATCATAAATTCCACATATTATTTTTGTTTAAGCTATCGATTATTGACTCATACCTTTCTATATACTGCTCTCTCTTCGCCAATATTCTGTTCCACAAACACTCTGTTCTTCCTGGATTCACTATTCTATCACCTTAATTCAGAGAGTCCACATTTCCCTTCTTTGTGCTGTGACCAAGAAAACTTCTCAAGACAATAAGCTGAGACAATTGCAAGGCTCAGCTAATGTGTGTATCATCTCTCAGGCATCATCACTGTCCTTTTATGCCTAATGTCCAGTGCCGTGAGGACCATTATTTCATGCATTTTGTTTGTTGCTGTTGTTTTAGGTGAAAAGGGAAGTTATCTCTGAAAGTGAAACACACGTTCAGAAGAAAACCAAAGAGAATAAAAGCATTTAGAAATCATATTTTACTCCTGATTTTTGCATTTGTTCTGTAAACTTATAAAAGTGTTTTCTCCTTTCAAGACTTTAGTTGTCTAACTATAAGATGGAAAGAAATAAAACTTGTCTCAGATGGTTGTTGCAAGGATTAAACAAAGTGGTGGTAATAATCCAACAGAGCGCACAAGAGAGGGCTTCTCTCCTTTTCATGGTGGCACATGGTACAGCTGTCAACTAGAAACAGCCTCTCCATCAGTATCCCTGCTTGGAGAAAACTCCTCAACCAGTTCTTTCGGAGTCTGTTACTTGAACTTGACAGCAGGAATTCAAATCTATTTCTGCTCAGTGTTATTCTGTGAGAAACAATTTATCTTTGCCTAATTTCATTCCTATTTTTCTGGATATGGACTCTGATGGCTAACCATTTTCTCTATCCTTTCAAACAAAACTGTCACAAATTGGCTAAGCACGCCTTCCCTCTAAAGTGTAACTCTCCATCTTGAAGTACTGTTTTGCAATAAACACTCAAGCATCTCAGTTTTCTCACATATTCTGACAAAAAGGCATAAACAATGAGAGTATTTATAGTTCCTAAAAACTATAAATCCAGAAAAATAAGACCACTCGTTACATGTCAAGGGCATGAGCAATGCATTACTTCATATCCGGAAAATATAGCCAGCAGATTTCACATGCGACATCAGCACCAATATAGAAGCATCTTTTGGCATCGAGCAATTTAAAGAATGATTTGCATTTTATGAGCCAACATGATTTCTAGTTGGTATTAATATCAGATTGATGTTGCAAGGGTCTCTAATGGGCAGCTCGAGTAGTCAGATAAAAAGAGAAAGGAAGAAACTTCAGAAGGAGGCTGATACTGGCTGAGCACTGATTATCAGAGTTGTTGCTTAGAGTTTCCATCAACACCAAGCTAAAACAGTAGTTGCTGGATAAATATTTCTTTTATAGTGGGGAGTGTAACATAAAATCAGTACCTGATATTTCATAGGTGCTTATAATGAAATGACAAAGTATATTTAAAAAGTGGAAATACATTATCCAAATAGGAGTATAATAATTACAATAATGGATCTTATTGTAATCATTCTAATACCTAACATTTACACATTCTTTTCAAAATTTTAAATGAAGTATATATACCAAAGGTGATGGAGAGCATTTTTATGTATTATAAATATTTTCCACGATTGTTTGAATTATTGTTATGAACTTCAAGTTAGAAAAAGTTATGCCTAATTGAGGTTATAGATACTGCGTTCTTGCAGTAGTTTTGGTTTCCAAACACACTGAGTATTCTCTTTTCGGTTATTTTTTGTAATTTTTGCTGTTTTCTGAGAGGTAAAAACAATTCAAACTTATATATAGGTTTAATTAATTTTTGAAATCATGGCATTTATGATACAGATGGAATAGTAAATGGTAAAAAACACACAATTTTTTTAAAGGTGGCAGGAGAAATGTCTGGGTCAGGAACATGTACATTCCCTCTGGTCATCATGGAAGATAAGGATAAAGTTTTTAAAAATCACCATTTTTTTCTCCTGGCCAATGCTTCCAAGAGAAGGGTCACTACTGCTTTCTGCCACAGAGCCAATGCTGGCTTTCTACACTAGGGCTACCATTAGACATTTTGCAAAAGAGCACCATGAATGGGGTCTGAGCTTGTGGCCTTGGGTTTTGCAGATAACCATTTCTGCTGGGATTTTTCCAAAGTGCTCAGGCAATGCTTGAGCAATATTGAGTAGTTGTAATGATGTGGGCAATTAAAGAATGCTACTTTGACAAGCATTTCGCAAAGTGGAAGGAAAATATTCTGACTATTTTTAAGAGATTGTAATCACATCAGATACTCTCATTTTACATATGGGGAAATTGAGTCTAATGAAAGAAAGTAATATGCCCGAAGGTGCAGAGATGGAATCAAAGGAGGGTCTGTCTGGACCCAGCGTTCTCCATTACCAAGTTCCGGAATTGGGAAAAGTAGGTCCAAAGTCACAGCATACTAGTAAATGGGGGCAAAGAATAGTATGCACTAGAATTAAGTTGGCCTCGACTGGGCCAGATGATGGGGAAGGGACCACCATTAACCACTGCTATTCTAGATAAATTATGCAGGGTGCCCACTCCCACTAATAAGAGTCTCCCACTCCTCCTACAATTGGAAAGAGAAGGCCTCACACACAATTACAACAGTTAATGGAATTAGATGGTAAATGTGAATTTGAAATGGGAAAATTAGATTAAATCCATAAGTGAACTTAGTCACTTGCTGGATAAAACAAAGAAAGTCAGGAGGTGGAAGCAAGAAAGTCAGGGTGGGCCTAGCTGTCCATTTCATACTGAAACGCTGGACTTTTTAAATTGGTGGACCTTTTAGATTTCCTGAGAGAGGAAATTGTGCTAAAAGGGGAATACAGCCCTTCAAATGGAAAGAAAATGCATGATTCCAGCACATTTGTTTAGTTTTTCTGACTCAGATAAAGCAAAAAGCTCATTAATTTAGAATTGGAGATAATTTGTAAGGGCCTATTCTGAAGTTTACCTTTGCTTTATCTGGCTAAAAGGATTTGGAAAGCAAATTAACAGTGTAAACAGGACGGCAGGCAGCAATATTTAACCTCTTTAGGAGAGCAAACTTTCTCCCAATATCTTTAAAACACAATTTATACATACAGAGATGGCATGCTGGTTACAGCTTCTTCCTATCTATGTATTATAGCAAGCCCCCAATGATTTCTACCTGGGAGAATTAGCTTAGTTTGACCCAAAGCATGTGTTCCCTAAGGAAGTAAATGTGCACTTATTTTTATAACCATCCAACTTTTAAAACACTGATACTGACTTAAGCCCTGAGTGCCATAATTAGTTCCACTTATCACCCCATGACTTTACATTTATCAAGAAAAGAAACACAGGGCTTTAAGCAGCATATGGAGTAGGAAAAAAATGGATATGAAACCAGAGGTCTTGGGTTCAAGTTTCTGTTCTTGTGTTTACTAGTTATGTTACTTGCACATATTTAGGTTAAGTGGGGATTACTCTCCTCTCTAAATCCATTTCAAATGGCATCAAGATAACTGCTTAGAACTCAGAGGTGACCCAGAGATGAACTTTACCAACAGATAAGAAAGTACATTATGTACAAGGCAGTATCAGACTGCAAAGTAATTATGTTATTGTTTTTAGCATTATTAAAGACTCAATCAAAACTGAAGCAAAAACCAAAAAGACCCTCTTTCCTAGACCAACTCATTATTTTTTCCAGAAATGCCACTGCTCAGCACTTCACTGCTAACAGACTCCTGGTTGGAACTGCACTTCTCTTGGAGGGGTTAGCTGCATTAAGCTATTACTAGCCACAGCAACCTCCACTGGAAACCTCCTGAACTAAGAAGCCCAGGTGCCTTTGCCTTTTTCCTGCTCCACTACCGAGGTTCTGCTTCTATGTAAAGGTTGGGCTAGCTCACCTGCTATACATGTACTTTGATGTACTTCCGTATGAGCACCCTAAAATGCCTTGTGAACTTTTCCTTATACTTCTGTATCCCCACCAAGACTGTCTTAAGTCATGTCTGTGTCCAAAGGGCTTAACACATAACTCATTCAATATAGTCTTGATAACCAAGTAATTTAATTCAAGAGGAAGATGTGGACATATATAAGATGAAAGGAAGAGCATTTTTATTGTATTGGGCATGTGATCATAGAGCTAGTAGCTTCTTAAGCCCATCCAAAGAAAACTGCCTTTTTACCCAATAGGAAGCTGCCCCTTCTACCATGGGTATCACTAACCACAATTTAGAATGGGTATCAAACTTAAGGGCAGACACATCCACAGGTTAGCTAGACAGCAAGGCTGTGTTCATTGGATATCATCTTCCCTGGCTAGAGAAAGAAGGACTACAAGTGGCCACTTAATCCAAAGCCAAATGAATCAGACATCATTACCACCAACATCCAATTCCATTTTATCCTTGATAACACAATCGGATGTTTGTACAGGTTGGTGTCATTCATTTGGGAAAGTTGACTCTTTCCTGCTCAGAAGTAAAACCTGAGCCAGTCATGGACATCGCCTTTCCTTTGCCAGTATCTGGTTTAGACATGCCATGAGTCATAATTCCAGTTACTGAAGTGTGACTTTGATGTGGAGTAATCTCCTGATGAATTTATGGGAAAAGTATCTTCATTCTTAAAAAGAAAACTGAGTGTCTTCTTTTATAGGATCTTGCCATGTTTGGATAAGACACTTAAATTGGCTACAATAATGACCATGTGGGAAAACTAGCCTTAGAACCAACCCACTATGCTGAGGACAGCAAAGCAGGCTGATGTAAAGAACCCAGACCTTTGGGTCATCAGTGAAATACTGAATTGCATGACTCAGGAGAAGCCCTACGTTGGGACTTATTAGATGAAAGAGGTTGCTTAATTGTTTAAGCTTCAGAAGGAGCATTTTGTCAGTCAATACTGTTCAGTAACAGTGGGTTTTGTGCTAGAAAGGAGGGAGTTCACTCCATATCTAGATATAGCAGACAGAGACTGGGTAAATACTTGCTAGAGATACTGTAGAGAGAAAAGGGACATCAGATAGGTGGGCTTCTTATTTGCTTGGTTTGGTTTTATTCTTATGAATTAAAAAATACAAAACACAAAACTTAGATTCACTGAGTTTAAGCACCCTGAGGGAAGGAGAGAAATGGAGGGAGTATTGGGTCCTATAAAATACCTTGGTCTTTCATGACTTCCCTTTTCCATTTCCTGTATACATGCAATCTTTTCCCTGATTTAAACCGAGTCTTATTTGGCTCCCTATGAGGAAGAAATTAAATTGATTTCCTGAATCCCCAGCATCACCTCCAATCAGATAAGTCAGCAGTTATCAACAAAGACCAAGCCCCATTCCCCCAGCCAGTGGACAACGGGCAATGCCTAGAGACATTTTTAGCTGTCATAACTTAGGGGTTGCTACTGGCATCTAGTGGGTAGAAGCCAGGAATGCTGCTAAATATCCTACAGTGGACAGAACAGCCCCCCACAACAAAGAATTATCTATGCCCCTAATGTCAACTGTGTCAAAATAGCGAAGCCTTGGAAACCTAAAAGGGGTCCTTACATAGTAGATCGCTCCCCACCTCCCTACTTTGCCAGAGGAAACAAAAAAACAAACAAACAAAAAGAAATAAAATACTGTGGTTTTGGAATGTTTCTATTGAGCCCTTCATATTTTCCATTAGTAGCAAATTTCAGTTATTATTATATGCTTTTGTATATAATACTTGGTTTCCAGGTCCTAAAATAGTTGAAAGTAGAATAGGCCTTATTTGGAAATCAACCAACAGTGGAGCAAACAACACTGAGGAAGACTTAACATCCTACGCTCAGAGGTGCTTCATGTATAGCTTCCCATGCCATGGAGTTGAGTCATCTGCAATGCATAGGAATCTCCCCAGATGTTAAAACATGTTCTGATCTATGAGTAGATGCTTCTTGACCCTACTTTGGAAATACCTGAGTCACATCATTTGTTGCTGTAGTGGACATCTCTTTGTTTCTCTACCATCCCCTCCCTCTTCTTTTGGGGATAACACTCAGTTTTACTTTAGGAAAATACTTCTCCCCACAGGATTATTATCTATAAAGTCTTGATGTAACTACCAATCAAGGGCTCTTACACTCCCTGGCCATGTACTGGCAAGTGTCTCAAGCTAGGCTAGTCGGTCTTCATCTCCTTGGGAGTTGAATCACATTTGAAACTGATGTATACCATATTGGGGTGGTGTCCTAAAGAGAAGGCCATTAGCTCCTTCTGCCTAGATCACCAATTGTTTCTTACTTCTGACCCAATTATTCAACTGACCTCTCAATTCTGCAAGTTGCCTCACATATTTTCATCTGCCACCTCCCACCTAAGGACTAGTTTCAGTTTCTTGTATTAAAAAATTCTCAACTTTTGCATCTTTTAGAATTGGGTACTAGGCAGGGAATCAAGATATACGAGTTCTATCTTAACTCTTAATTGGCCATTATGGTCCTGAGAAGGCTATGTTGCCTCTCTGAGCCTGTATCTTCATTCATAAAAATAGAAAAGGTGGGCTAGGTCATCCTTAAAGGCCTTGACAGCTCTAAGGTCCTATAATATATTGACTAGAAAAAGCAAATTAAACTTTTGACTAGAAAAAGCATATTAAACTTTCAAGATAGCCAGGAGGTGGTGCTCCAGTACTATGATGATACAACCACTAACGGTGTCCAAGCAGTACTACCCCTGTTGGGGATAACGGCTTCCAAGAAGCCTGGAGGGTCATTTCCACACTGTCTGGTTGCTTTGGAACATTTTCCTCATCTATCGCTAAACACAACTCGGTGTGTGGCTAATGTAGGAAGTTGTTGCTGGGTCTCTGTTGGAATAGATAAGTCTTCTTTCCCAAATATTTCCCTACTGGATAATAGAAATATTCTTCTCAATATTTGGTAAGGCACAGTGATGGTGAGTGGAGGCAGGTAGAATTATTCATGTGGCAGATACATCAGAATGAGACACACAGCTCCAAATGCCATGGAGAGAGAAAAAAATATGGACCTTGCATTGTGGTACAAGCTCTGCCATGTATTTGCTGTGTAATATTGGGAAAGTGTTCCTGCATTTTCCTTTAGTTACCTCCTCTGTAAGCAATTACATTGTATGAGATCATTGCTTCCCAAATTTATATTTTGTCAGATAAAAACAGTAGAAAAACTATTTCCTTAAGTATGTCATACATTAAATCCTCAAAACATAAACACTTCTCAAAACTTTTTACAAGTGGCAAAAAATGCAATTCAAACAAGCTTACAAGTAAAATGGGGGGGGGGGCGGATAAAAAACATCTGATGTGGTTGGTTCAGAGATCAAAAACTGTCATCAGAGATCCATCTCTCCACCACCCATGTGCCTATACTCATTGGCTTCATTCTTAGGCAGACCCTCAACATGTGAAAAGATGGATCTAGATAAGATAAAGGAAGAGAGAGTAATTTTCTCTATCACCCCTACTCCACAATTGTTATACTTCAATGAAGACCAATGAAATAGTGTACCTCCATTGTTGAAGATAAGGCTCCGTGCTTGCCAGTTCTATCAGGATAACATGAACTGAGAAAAGGAATATACCACATAGAAAAAAAGAGAAAGGAAAGACAAAGGATGAAAGGGAAGAAGACATGATGGAAGAAAGGAGAAATGTTCAATGCTAAAAAATAAATAAAACTGGAATTGCTCTGATTGGAAGAGAAGACTCGTTTTCCCACCAGGTAGTTCCTCAGATATCTCCATAGAACACTTAAGTTATGAAGAAAAAAATTAAAAATCATGTGACTAGGGATCCAGAAAATTCCTTAAAGTTATAAGGGTCTAGACCTCTAAATTGAGAAAAGCATGACACAAGTCTAGTCTCTCTCTTTTTGCCATATTAAACCACTGTTACTCCATTTTCTATGGGCTAGCTATTTATTTAGAAAACACACTGATGACTTGCTATCTTTGCTGAGTATTTTCTCATTCTCCAAAATGTTTTGAAACCTCACTTAAACCATGCACTTCCTTTGTAGATGGTAGGAAACTGAGAGATGATTCCATTACTTAAATGATGCAATTGAAAACAGATAATAAATAAACCAATTACCAAAGGATTGGTATAAAATGGTATATCTGGAAGAACCTAATGAAATAACAATGGTATATCTGGAAGAACCCAATGAAATAACATCCAGCTCAATCATTTTCATTTTGAGGAGGCTGAGATCCAGAAAGAGGAACCTGTCTTCCTAATGCTGGGCAAGGATTTAGTCCCAAAGCAGGAAGCAGAAGTCCAGATTCAGCTTCCAAGCCCATTATTCCTTCTAATTGGGGCATAAGTGGTTGTTGTGACAAGTGATATCTTTTCCTAAACACAATTCTGATCATGTCACTTCTGCCCCTAACAATTTCCATGGTTCCCCATCTATATGGAATGGTAACAACACTTGAGTAAGACATCAAAAGACCCTAGCTGACTTGTCCAGCTTCGTCCCTACCACTCCTTTCTTTTTCCTTTATATGCAAGTATATCTGGCTTTTCCTGGCATCTCTCACACATTGTGGTATTTCTAGTTTCTAGTCTCTGCTCAGATAATCCCTCTGTTTAGACCAGTGGTCGCCAACCGGTTGTCTGTGGACCAGTGATGGACTGTGAGGTCCAAATGGTTGGCAACCACTGGTTTAAGGAAACCTTTGGAGCAGCAGTCACCAACCGGTGGTCCACAGACCACTGGTGGTCTGTGAGGTACAAAAGGTTGGCGACCGCTGGCTACTATGCCTATCCCTCGCTTTTATCTCAGAAACTCCTTGTCCTTCTCTAGGGCTCTATTCATCTGTTACTCCCTTACAGCATCCTATGACACATCATCTTCTTGCAAACTAGTTGAACTATTACCCTTTGTTTCTCCCATGGCATCTCATCCATTGATTTTTTTAGAGAGTTGGAGAGTGGAAAAGACAAAGAGAAGCATTGACGTGATAGAAACATATTGATTGGTTGCCTCCTGCACGTGCCCCAACCAGGGCCTGCAACTAAGGTACGTGCCCTTGACTGGAATAGAACCTGGCACCCTTTGGTCCACAGGCTGATACTCTAGTCACTGAGCCAAACCAGCTAGTGCCTCATGGTATCTCATCTTTATTTCTCTGGTTACTTTTCCTAAATTGAGTACACTTGTCATTTTGTGGATTTAGTACTGTGCATGCCATTTTGAATAAATCCTATATAATAAAAGCCTAATATGCTAAGTGTCAGTTTTTCAGTTGGCCATTTAACCAAAGTGTAATATGCTAATGATATTTAAGGCCTCTCAACTGCTCTCTATGACATGCACTGACCACCAGGGGGCAGATGCTCCAACAAGTAGGTTAGCTTCCTGCTGGGGTCTGGCCAATAGGGACTGATCGAGACATGCCCTGGAGCCCTCCCACAGTGCCTCCCTGGCTGGCCAACCTTGTGCATCCCTCCCAGCCTGGATCGTGCACTGGTGGGGTCCCTCAGACTGGCCTGCACCCTCTCGCAATCTGGGACCCCTCAGGGGATGTCAGAGAGCCAGTTTTGTCCTGATCCCGTTGGCCAGGCTGAGCGAACCCACTTGTGCATGAATTTGTGCACTGGGCCTCTAGTAAATTATATTGATGTTAGGCTCATAACATCAATAGAGAGAGAAGGTTAGGGACAAAAATGCTTTTTTAGATTCTCTAAAAGTACACCAGAACAGGCATCACTAATGGCTCTCTTTCTTGAAAGCCTGAAGGAAACTGCAGATTCCTCCTCTACACCATGATGTGGCCACTATCATTTAATTGAAGTTGGAAACTAAGTGAATATTTTACTTATCATTCCCACATTTCATTGGCAGAACCCAAGACTGGATGTTTTCCCTGGGGCTGTTTCTTAAATTTGCTAATCCTATTTCAGCTGGAACAGGTGGGAGTGAGGAATGGGTATTATTTTCTGACACTGTAAATCCTAGGTTGGGAATATTTTCTCTGGATTCTTTTTGGAAACTCAATAGGTCTTTCTTAATTTATTTCTCTATTTTCCTCATTTATCTTCACAGACTGAAGAAGTCAATTAATACTGTCAATACACTTCCTGAAAATTTCCTTGGCAAGATCCAAAAATTCATTAGGTCCATTTTTTCCTTAGATTTTCTATTTTACTATAGGTAATAACATTTCCATTCAGTGACCCTTTTTCCAGTCTCCAACAGCAACTCTCACACTCTTCCAACATCTTCCACTAACTGTTTCTTCTCCACCCTCCTAACGTCTGTCTGCAGCTAATTCCATGTATTTTATATGTTTGTAATGGTCGTACTAATTTATTTTTTTAAATCATCGAATGCTTCGTAATTTACATTCCAACACAGGTGGCTGAAAATAACAAATTTTTAAAAGAAATTTCTTAATTATGTGGATCAGCGGTTGGTTCTGCTCCAGGTGAGGTTGCTTAGATTGAGTGAGGGAGATTTGTTCAATCAGATGCTTGGCCAGGTCTGGCAGAGCCCAGGGGTCCCACTCAGTGCCTCAGCTCTCATCCATCTTTCTCTCCCTCTCCCCTTTTTTCCCCTTCTCTCAGTGTCTTCTCATCATTCACTAGTCCAGCTCCAGCTGATTTACATAGTGGCTGCATTTCAAAAGAATCAAAAAGGAAGCAATCAAAACTTAAGGGATGGGCCCAGGCTGGAACAGTCTCACTTCTGCCACATTTTATTGGCCAAAGCAACTCACAAGTTTGGGACAGAATCAAGGGTAGGAGAAACAGAATCTACTCCCTGATTTTACAGTGTCAGGAGGATACAGAGATGGGAAGAGCTCATGGTGCCTATCTTTGCAGACAATCTACTATGCTACACTACCCTTCTCTTTAACTTTTCTGGTATCAGAAGCCAAAAGAGCTATTATTCTCAACCCATTTTTTAAAAAAATAGTGTTAGGCAGGCTTCTATGATTAGACTAAAAGGGTTCTGACCAATACATATGAAAGAAGTGAATATATGGGACAGTTGGCTAAGAGAGGAAAGTAAGGTTAAAAAGGAAAAAAAAAATCCTGGAAAAGTGTCAGTGCTGAATGTGATTAGTTATCTGGAACTTCAAGTCCACAGGGCATGGTGGACTCTCCACAAAACCAGAGATTAAACCCCAAAGAAATGTCTGCAAGTATTTCACCCGGTCTTTCCCACAGTATTCTGTAAGACTTTGTTTCTGCAGGATGCTTGTAAGTGATTCCATGGAAAAATGAGTTTCACTGCTCAAGGATTCAGCGGGGCGTTTGATAGCTAATATGCATCATGAATCATAATGTGTTTTTGTGTCATAATATCTACAAAACCCATTTTACCATAGACTCTGCACTCTGGCATTTAAGAAGTGAGGTTTCATGGAATATGTCTGTGGGGTTCTGGTAGAGTGTGAGCTTCTCATTTTAAAAGTGAGGAATCGGAGCTCAGAGAGTTTGAGTCACTTGGTTGAGGAAAGTAGGAGGAGAACTTGGGAGCCTGTCTCTGAAAATTCCTGGTTCCAAGTTCTATTATTCTCCATCTGGCTGAGGTGTGGACACTGTTAGATTAACTAAAAAAGGAGGCCACTAGACTAGAGTGCTTCAATGCCATAGTGGCCTTCATAGGCAAACAAAAATCTAAGCCTGCAGATGCCTCAAGGCTAATAAATAAAATGCTGAGGTCAGCCAATCACAAACAGCCACTAGATTGAGCTATAGCCCATCCACAATGGCCTCACTTTGCTTCTGTTTTTTTTAACTATGAAAGTTTCTCTCCGGCTCCCATTGGTGGACTCTCCTAACCACTTCTGGATGGGTGCTGCCCAATTCGAATTGATTTTTGCTCAAATACACTCTTAAAAATTGTAATATGTCTCAGTTGATCTTTTAAAAGCTCTGGTGACAGAAGAGGAAACTGAGAGATGCCATGGTCCACAGGAGCAAAAAAGGAACACAGCACAGGTACCTTTGAGCCCTGGAGCTGGCAGCTTTGTAGGGGATGCTGGAGGCGGGATGGGGGTGAAGGCAAAAGTAAGTCCCTCTGGGATCCCAGCTCCATACCTTTTCCGTTATGAGCTTCCAGATTTTATTTGAGCATTACTTTTTCTGGACTGGATCTGGAAGCTGGCAGAGTTGGAGTGGGTCTGACCTAAAAAGCGTACCGGTCCCATCAGAATGAGTCCGACTTAGAAACCAAACTAGTTTTGGGCTCAGACTGGGGCCAATTTATGAACTGGAGTGCATCTGAGTTAAACAGGATTGGGTCCAGTGTGAGGCCCCAGGTGAATAAAAGTTTGTTTTAAGGCTGAATAAATAAGTTAACATTACCAAAGACCATCCTGAATCACAGTGGTCACAGTGGAGAACTTTTAAATCATCTTAGTTAAGGGTATCTATTTACCAGGTGCCTAGAGGAAAGGGGGTCTCATATAAACACTCACCACAAAGGGTAGGGTAAAATTGGTTTTCCTCCTCTACAGTTTCTGGTGATTCGGATGAGACCCACTGGGACACCTCACTCATTCCAGAGCCTATCAATGGCACCTGGGAAAATTGGCAAAAGAAGACAAAGGGTAAGAGTGCTTAACAAAGTTGTGCCCAGTTGAGGGAGGAAGGAATAATTTCATATTCCAAATTCAGATTGGCAGGAAAAATAATTGGGTTTAGATCTTTTTCTCCCAGGGACAACCCTTGCCTTCTTTGTTTCGTTTTCTGTCCTAAGAAGTTGGTTTGGCAACTATCAGATTGGTGATCCCCAAAATATTGCTGGACAGAAATGCAGCCCCACTTGTGGCTAGACATGGCTGGACAGAAATGTGCTTGCATTTGGTTTTCAACTAGAGTCCTACCAGCTATTGCCAATTCTCAGAGGAATGTCTAAGTCCTTCTTTCTTTTGACTGTGTTTGGGTATGGATCTGGATATTGGGAGGGTAGTATCTGTTTTTATTATTATTAATGTCAGAGAGTAAAGGAGAAGGAGAGAGAGATAGAAACATCAATGATGAGAGAGAATCACTGATCAGCTGCCCCTTGCACACCCCACACTGGGGACTGAGCCCACAACTCAGGATGTGCCCTAGACTGGAATCAAACTTGGGACCCTTCAGTCCGCAGGATGGCACTCTATCCACTGAGCCAAACCAACTAGGGTGAAGGTAGTATCTTTTACATCATCTTTGGGGATCGGTCTTGTGTCCATGGCATTGTTCAATAATACCAGGGATATATACTGTTTGTCCAGGCTGGAACTTGACAAGATAGTCAAAAGGATTTTTTTTAAAGTAGCTCTATGGTAAGAATTTGGCCAAAATGGAAGCTAATATTTAGACCATGACAGAAACTTTTGAAAGGGCTTCTCCCATAAGCTAAAATGCAACCATGTAAGAAAATGTTGCATTATTATACCTGTTTTATGGCTAAAAATTTGTAACAAAAGCTGTAAGATTGGTGCATTTATCTGTATGTTCATGTATGTCTATCAATATATGTTATATATGTGTGGTATTTTTCTACCTCAAGATGGTATTGCCAAAATTAATTTGTAAAGCTCTATTTATTTGGCTTAAAGACAAACAAGTATTTATATAAATCAGGTATAGTCTTAGAAATACAGAAACCAATCCAACTGTTTTTCAAGTTCATTTGATCCAGGGTAATCTTTGGTAAATAAAAGGTCATTTGAGTTTGTTGGTTTAATTAAAACACGTATGTCTTAGAGGTGTAAGTATTAAATATAATACTTTTATTATAGGTTTCATAAAAGTCAAATAATTGTATGTTATCTCTGTTACAGAATTTGTCTGCAAGAAAAATAATTTAAAATGATGGTTAGCTGTTTAATGTCTCATGGAATTTTTATGAGTAATCTAAACATAATTGTTAATAACAAGTAAATTAAATAAAGTAAAATAAGTTTATAAATGAACTTTTAAATAAAAATTATTCTTTATGGTATGTTTACTTAAAAATATTTTCCAGACCTAGCTGGTTTGGCTCAGTGAATACAGCATCAGTCCATGAACTGAGAATCCTGGGTTCGATGCCAGTCAAGGGCATGTACCATGGTTGCAGGCGTTAAGCTGAAGGGAACCAATCGATGTTTCTCTGTGTGTGTGTGTGTGTGTGTGTGTGTGTCTCTCCCCCTTCTTCCCACTCTCTCTCTAAAAAAATTACATATATCTCCTCAAGTGAGGATTAACAAAAAACACACACAAAAAAAATAATAAAATAAAAACCACTTTCTAAAATCTTTTTGATTGAAACCTTGAAGTTACACTGAGATAGTGAAATGATAGGTAATCATTGAATATTTAGGTTATATACAAATAAAATACTGAAATATTAACTACTGAACATAAGTTTATCGATTTTTGCCTTTCTTGTATAGAGGCACTAAAGATATTTGGGCCTATCAGTAAAGATGTTTTGTATCACATTGAAAAATTTACTCTGAGGGAGAGTAGATTTCTAGAAATTATAAACTGTATTTATAAATTTGCCAGTCTACAGAGTGCAATTACAACATGCAAGCCATAACTATTTACTACTTAGTTTTCACTAGGAATAAGAGATGCTAAAGGCTAGGGTTCCTGTAACTAAAGCTATTTAGAAATAATAAGGGTGAAAGAAAACAACTGTGTATGAAAAGTAAGGAAGGAAAGAAGAATGACTGGTTGTTCCCGAATGAGAGAGAGAAAAACATAGGACAAATGGATAAAACCCAAATGGATAGAAAAAATGTTGTAAATGATTTGTGGAAAGGGAATTTTTTGTGCAGTCGGCTAACTAAAATCAGGATGAATTTATTTAAGATTTTAAAGCAAGTTTTATTATCTAAAGTACAGTAGTAACAAAATTACAACTTAGTGTTCTCTCTGTTAAGAGGACAGTGTTTTCCTGGACTATTGGTCTGCTTTTGATAAGACAGTGTGAAGGTGTGTTTTTGTTTGCTTACTTGCTTGTTTCCCTTTGGATAATCTACCTGGGAAACAGACTGTGTGTCTTACAAAATAATTGACTGTGCTCTGTGTTGTATTTGCCAGGTCTTTGATTGCTAAGGAAAACCCAGTCTTCTCAATAGTAAAAGAGCTAAGTTTCATTCACAACTATGTAACCTTATCTGTTTGCCTTTAAAATCATCTATTTTCACTTTAATTAACTAGTTAATTTAATATTATTTCATAATGATCTGAGATTCTATGTAGTCAAATTTTCAAACCTTTTGACATTTTGACAACTTCCCCAAATCAAATTCTAACTGGAGCCTTTTTAATCTTAAAGTAATTCTGATATTTCCCAGAGGGTTCTGGAAAAGCTCAAAAGATTTCTCTCTGACTTTGTAAAATGAAGAAACTAAAATAATTAGGATTATTTGATATGCTAAGTTATATGGGATGGGAAGTGTTGTCAAATAAGAAGTGGAGATAAAGTGTATAGAGATATATTAATTTAGGAATTTGAGAAATTAATTTTTTTACAAATTTGTCAATACTTTCATTGTCCAATTATTATCCTAATATATTATAATAGAGGTCTGGTGCACAAAAATTCGTGCACTCAGGGGTGGGGGTCTCTCAGCCCGGCCTGCATCCTCACACAGTCCAGAACCCCTCGGGGGATGTCTACCTGCTGGGTTAGGCCCACTCCCCAGGGGATTGGACTTAAGCTGGCACTCAGACATCCCTTTGGAAGCCTGGGAGCCCTCGGGGGATGTCCAACTGATGGCTTAGGCCCACTCCCCTTGGGCGGACATCCTTAGCGCTGCCTAGGAGGCAGGAGAGGCTCCCACCATCAGCATTGTGCTTGCAGCCCTCAGCCAGGCTTGTGGCTGAGCAGAGCTCCCTCTGTGGGAGCACACTGACCACCAGGGGGCAGCTCTTGCATTGGTTCTGCTATTAGGGTCAATTTGCATATTACCCTTTTATTATATAGGATTATTACATAGGATGCCACTGAAATAACTACATTTCCTTATCTAACTAACTCTCATCAGATATTTAACCATGACCACTTAAAAATTACTTTGTCATCTTCAGACAGTTACTGTTTTATTCTGACGCATTTGCAAAGGTTCTTCATCTTTGAGAAGATACATAGAAAGGTCTATGACAAGTAGTCTAGAATATAGGGTTTGATTACTTTAAAATCATAAAACTGAACTGGGTAAGAATTTATAGAGCTCATGGAAAAACTGGATTCAAGTAGAATAATAATTTAAAATATGGGATGAATAAGCTAATGAAGATGACTATGATTTTTTAAAAACCTTTTTTAAACATTACTGGTTTCTTAATGTTTTATTTTTCCAGATATAAGAAAACCTTTTTTTCTCTTTTCTCCTAGATGATCTTGGACTTACAGTAATTTTATAATGTATGTCTCTATAAGCAGAATTAAATCATTTACTTTTCCTTTCTAGCTGAACTCTCTAGAATTCAGAAACTTATTGAGCATTCCTATTTCCATGGCAATAGAGTTATTTGCATAAATGTTTAATAAGATTCTGTTATCCTTATATCAAGACACAATTGGGAACATTGGTTATATTACCAAGGCTTTGACTGGAATGTCATATTTGAGAATCTTCATAAAATCAGATACAACCAGACCGTTTTAAGGAACGCAGGTTGACTTCATTGAGCCAATAAAATCCTTTGGAAAAACTGGTGGGGTACCTTGCTTACAGGGTTCCTGGCAGCCTTACTAGGTAAGTAAGGAAACATTAATTCCTGGCAGGCCCCAGAACCTCAGGGTATCCTAGGATCTCAAGGAGAGGAATTCACCCAAATCCATAAATATCCCAGGCAAAAAGTCCGAGGGTGAGTTCTTGGCCTGACTTCTTAGCCTAGAGAGGCTTTTAAAAATTCAATCTAAGATTCTTTATGAAAATTCCAGCAAAGCAGATTTTAAAAGAGCCTGTATGATCAATCACTATTCTTGCTACACTTGGGTCAATTATCAGGCCAAGATTAATGAGACTAGACTTATTTTGCAAATAAATTAGTCTTGCTGTGACTATCTTTGCTAGAAATGAGGGTGATTGTAGAGGGAAAAATTACATTTCAGTAGAAAATTATAACATAACCTTGTGGATATCTGATGCTAGTCCTATTCACTGTCTGTGAAGTTTTGCTATGTATCTATCATGCAAACTGGATCCTCAATTCTTATAGTTTCCCCAAATATCTGGCTACAACTCTCCAAACTAATGTTTCCAATTTCCTCCCACTCTTTTGATTTCAAATCACTAAGAACAAACACTGCCTCTGAACCTCCTTGGGAGGGATCATACCAGGTCTTCCTCACTAGCCAGGTGGCAGCCAGACACCCGGTACTTGAACCTTGAGTCCATTTCCTCCAATAAAAAGGGTTCCTTCAGACTCTCAGAACGAGCTGGAGATATTAACTGAACATTGACTAGGAAAGGTCCCCTCCAGAAGCAGATGGCCTCTTGTGGTGAACAGTTTTCCCAGGTCATGGATCAAGATCTTCATCTCTAATATGATAATGTCATTCCGTTTGCCTTTTGCTACTAGCTTTGTCTCTCTGTTAATGCACAAGAAGACAGTGCTCCTTAACTTTGACAACTATTGCTAAATCTACCAATAAGGCCACAGCCACATAAAAATAAGTCCCTAGTTTTTCTTGCTAAAGTTATTTTAGATAATTGCTTTAAATTACTTTTTGGCTGAATAAGTAAGAGTCTGTGTCACAGAAAATACCTCTTGCTGTACCCGGATCAATATCTATGACATTGGAGCAAATACAAGAAATTAACAAACAAGCTATTGGCTAAAACTGATGAATGGCCCTTTAGGCGCATTCTTTGATTGATTTGATACCAATTGTTTTGGTTTATGGGGTCCTGGTTAAGGAGTATACTTTCATATCTTGGTATTATCCGCTAACAGTTATCAGAGTGGTCTCTCTAGAGTGCTATGTTCTCTCAAAGGTCTTAAATTCATAATTACAGCCATCAGCAGTACATCAGATTGGGCTTGAAGAAACAGAAAAAAAGATGAACAATGAGATGAATGGCAAAAAACAATTCTTCCAGGGAACTGATATCACAACCTATAAGTTTCATAATGAAGCCAGAGCAATTTAACTCTGATGGTGACTGAGAGTGGCATTAATACCAAACTGTTGTTCATTCTCTCACTCATAGCTATAACAGGATGACCAAAAGGGGGAAATGGTTGAATTAATTAAACAGGGAGGCCATTAGGTTGATGGGACTCTAATTCCATGGCAGCCTAAATAATAAAACAAAAATCTAAAACCGTAAATGACTCAATGTTGAGAAATACAAATTACTAAGGACAGCCAATGACAAACAACCAAGTAGGCTGTAAACTATAGCTAGTCAGTAATTGCCCTATTTTGCCTCTACCTTTCCTCTATAAAAATCTTTCCCCAAGATCCTATTGACAGAATGCTCTTCACTACTTCTAGTTTGGTGCTGCCCAATCTGAATCCATTTTTTGCTCAAATAAACTCTTAAAAATTATAATAGTACTTAGTTCACCTTTTAACAACACACACCACAGGAGTACGATTTTTCCCGCCACTTTAAGTTCCGTGCGTCCTGCCTATATTTATCCTTTTCATACTCAATCCATTCCGTAGGGTCATGTGGAGCTGACATATATCAGGCGTTGGTGGGCATCCTGTCAGAATCTCAGTAACAGGTTTCACCATTGGAAACATCATCATGTGATCACTAAGAAATACGAAATTAGTACTCTCTTATTACCAAAGGTCCTATAACACAGACCTCTTTCTGGACTTCATTCTGATACTTCATAGATCATCACCTTCCCCAAGCTTTTTTGGAAAAATGTCCATTGTACTAAACCAGCCTCCAAAACCTCCATCCTTCTCCATGAAAACACACCCTTTTGAGCACCTGCATGTGTTTTCCAGATAACCTAAACCCTTTGGACGCACATTCTCCTTAACCAACTTGGAGTTCTGGTCTTGTGTGAAAACATTCCACTCTTTCATGTTTTCCAGACAGTGTCTAATTGGAATGGAAACTAGCACAGAACTAAGTGTTTGGTAAAGGAAATTACATGTGGCCCTCTTAGAACTGAGAGATGATGTCACTCACTAAGATGAGGACTCTGTTGCCTGATGTCTTTTAGACTGAGGGAGGATTAGTGAGGTGTGGTGGACAGAGCACTGGACCAGGAGTCAGGAATTCCAGATTCCAGTAGCTGGAATTACTCTGTAGCTGCTACCTCTCTGTTTGCCTCTGTGTATGTTGCTTCCCCTCAACTGTGTTGGATTCCTTATTTATACTATAAGTCCTCCCCTCCTAAGTCTTGTTTTCACTAAGCTAGAAATTTTTATTGCAGGGGTTCAGGAATATATAATTTGGATAGAAATTGGAAAGAAATTGCAAAGAATCAGCTTTTGACACAAAGTCTAGAAGATCAATAAAATAAAAGTGCTAAAGAAGAAACATAAGAGAGATCACTTAATTCTGCTTGGTGGGTTTATTCAGTCAAGAAAATATTTATGCATGAGAGTGAAATAACCTAATTTTTTTATTTTAGGAGGTCTCTCTAGCTTCTGTGTAGATAATGATTTATAGTGGGCCATAGAGGAAGCGGGGAGAGGGCACCTGGGTGGCTAACCAATAGTCAAGGTAAAATATGATGGTCAACTGGACTATGGTGAAAGCATTCAAAATGCAGTCAATTTAAAGTAGAGAAGGACCATTTCCCCCTTTTGGTCATCCTGTTATAGCTATGAGTGAGAGAATGAACAACAGTTTGGTATTAATGCCACTCTCAGTCACCATCAGAGTTAAATTGCTCTGGCTTCATTATTAGAGCTTACCAATGGCTTGATGGTAGCTAATGAAGAAAAAGATAAGGCGAATAACAATTCAATAATTCTGGCTTTAAAAATGGACATGTTTTGTCCCCATTTACTGAGCTGACAGAGATTGTGAGTAGAATACTAGTATGCTGAGGTGCAATGGGGGTCAAGATCTCGGACATGTACATTTTCCAACTTCCAAGTACAGATATTAAATAGAATGTTGGGTATATGAATTTGGCTAAACTTAAAATGAAATTTGAGAGGGGTAAACATTAAGATTATACTTGATAAACTTCATAGGGGGTGCCATTTGAACTGATTCTTGTAGGATGAGTAGTGTTTTACCAATTGAGAATGTGGACAAAGGGAGTAAATGCAAAGGGAACTGAGTGGGAAAAGGCTGAAAAGGTCAGGCCGAAGTCCACAGGGCTCTCATTGCCAGATCTCAGACCACTGAACATTACTCTCTGTAAAAGTAACACTGTCTAGAAACATCCACTAGTCATCTTAGATCCTTGGACACTTAGGTTCAAAGCCAATAAAGGATTACAGATGAGAGCAGTTAGCTTAATAGATCCTACAGGTTATTTCTTTTTCCCAAAAATTAGAGAAAATTTCCTTTTTTCCCCCCTTTTCTCTGAATAATGTTGAATTCATTAGTGTCTGTCTTTCCCAAGTCTGGCAACCTCATCCAGTGTAATTCAGTTCAGACTTCATGTCACTACCCAAGAGGCTAGGATGGATTATATGCAATTTAGAGATTCCTTGTCGCATTTATTTGTCTTTGGCCAGGGATTTTGAGTTTATTTCTGAACCTTTCCTTTTAAATCAGTTCCAAAAATAAGGTATGATGTCCTGCTTTTAGACTGTATCCAGCAGAAAGTGTTCTTATAACACCAGCTTCAAGGAATGCTCTAACCCCAAGTTACCTCGGCTTTTAGCATCTCAGGATGTTCTCAGAATCCTTGTGTTGTGCAAGCAGAGTATTCACTCTCTGTGGTCTCTCTGTCTCTCCTGAGTTCATCTGCTCTCACCGCTACATCCCTTCTCACCGTTACCCTAGTAATAAAGCACACTGATGTTGCCTCATCTGATATTTTCACTTTAGAGGTGATGCATTAATTTTCTATTGTTGTTACAAGTTACTCTAAATTTAGTAGCTTAAAACAATGCAAATTTAATCTCTTACAGTGTATCGGTCAGAAGTTTAGTATGAGTCTCATGGAACGAAAAGTAAGGTTTGGGAAGCTGGTGTTCCTTTCTGGACAGTTGTAGGTGAGAATCCAATTCAGTCTCATGTGGTTGAAGTCCTGGATCACTATATGCTGGGGTACTCTCTTAGCCCCCTACAATTCAGAAGCATTAACCAGGTATCTTATCCTTCTCTCACTTCATCTCCCTTGCCTGCTCTTCCACACCTCCCTCTTTTCCTCTTAAAATCTCATGTGATTAGAGACTGAGCCCACACAGGTAATCTAGAGTAATCTCCCCATCTAATGGTCTTTAACCATAACCACATCAGTAAGTCTCTTTTGCCATATGACCTTGTAATATATTCATAGGTTTTGGAATTAGAGCCTGGGCATCTTTGGGGGGCATTATTCTGCCTACCACAGCTAAGAAAACTGAAACCCCAAATATTGTCATGCCTGATCCATGATGCATAAATATAAGTTTAAATTTGAATCCAGGCATGAGATTTATAACTTCCTATTCTTTCCACTATGAAAAAAGAGCATGCAGCTTCAGTATGAAGATAGGTATCTCCTAATAGGAGAATGTAAGGCACACATACGTTCAGAAGTTTATTCATGCCATAGTCACTCAACACTGAGCAAATCAGTTTGCCCCTCTCAGCCACCATTTTCTCATCCATAAAATAAAAAGCATATGATCTGTGCTGCAGGGGTTTAGGGAGGATTTAATAAAACATTTCTTGAGCACTCAGCAAAGCATTTATATTTTAATAAATAGCTAAAAGGACCAGTTTGAATCCTTATATTGCACAGATGAAAAACCAGGCCCAAGAGGAGGAGCAACTGGCACGAGGTCACAAAGTGGGTTAGTAGCAAACTCAGGCCAGATTACACCAAGGCATGAGAATTTAGAGGGAAAGTAATGACAGGAACAGAATTCCACACCTGCTTTCTACAACATTCCACAACCAGCCCAGGGGCTGAGCCTCTGGGTTCCCTCCCACCAGGGCATCCCCACAGGAATTAGAGTCTCAAAGGCAGGCATGCGGGCTTCACCTGGTGTGACAACCTTGGTCTTCCTCTGGCCTTTTCAGTCTCCACATTCCTCTATGAACCTCTGCCTGCAGCCCAATGGATGTCAGTTCACTTAGCACAAATGCTTCCTGTGCACCGAGCCACTTTGCATTCACTTAGTAAAAATGGAGCCCTCCAGCATCAATTCGCATAAAATAATTTTCCACCTCATGTCAAAAATTACCGATTTCCTGCTCCAAGTGACACGTAGTGCTGGGAGGCGCTCAGAATCATAAGTGATCATCACTCACACCATTTGCTGTTTGCCTTTGTGCGTCCAAATCTTCTGTCTAGAGAGAATACAGATCTAAGCTCTATATTTCTGTAACTACATATAAAGATTAAAATATAACCCATATTCCTATCAAGTTGGAATCTTATCACCATCTGAAGACAAATGATAAACTGTCATTGAGCTTGTAACTCCAACAGGGCAGGCCAAAGAGATTCACATTTGGTAAGCCTGTAGAGAACTCTTGCAGACATGAAAGTAAGTAAGTAGAAGAACCATCTATTAAAAGAATCTTACAGTCCAGTAGGGAAAGTTAATTGTATACCAGTCAACCATATTAAAAGGTTTAGTTATAGGCAGCTGCTAAAAACTGTATCTTATTTTTTTATTGTTGTTCATTTTCACCCCAGGATATTTTTCTATTCACTTTCAGAGAGAGTAGAAGGGAGAGGGAGAGACAGAGACAGAGAGAAACATAAATGTGAGAGAGACACATCAATTGGTTGCCTCCTGCATGCACCCCAACCAGGTCTGGGGATCAAGCCTGAAACTGAAGTACATGCCCCCCGACCAGAATCAAATCCAGAACCCTTCCACCCTCAGGTTGATGCTCTATCCACTGAGCCACAATGTCACACATATATAGAATCTAATGAACAAAAATAGATCCAGAGACATAGAAACATGGAACAGACTATCAAATCTCAGAGGGAAGATGGGGGTGGGAAAAGATCAACCAAAGAACTTGTATACATATATGCATAACCCATAGGCATAGACAATGGGGTGGTGAAGTTCTGGGGTGGAGGGAGAGGGTGGAGGCAGGCTAGAAGGGGTCAATGGGGGAAAAAAGGATTTTTTTTTAATTGTATCTTAAACTGGTGGTATTCAAATATTATTGGCTGTGAAATCTCCATTTAGGGGAAATGTCACAGGAAGTCCATTAAGTAAAACTGATTATAAGGGCCTGCTGTGGCTGAAGTGGGAACAGGAGACCTGAAGACCTCACCATTAAGCAACCACCTCTCCTCCTACCCTCTCATGAACACACTATAGTTTCTGATAGAGTTCATCATATGTTTAAAAGTCACAAGTTTGCAGTATCTGTAACTGGCTTATTGAATGTATTGATCTGCAGGTTCAAGTAAAAAATAATTCTTTCCTTTTGCATCAATATCTTTTAAACTTATTCTGTGGGTTTTTGTATCCCACAGCAAACCCGTAGTTTCTCACAGCAAACCTGTAGTTTCAGTGTAGAACTAGAGTCAATCTCAAGTATTAATATACTAGAGGCCCAGTGCACGAAATTCATCCACAGAGGGGGGTTTCCCTCAGCCCAGCCTGCACCCTCTCCTCTGGGATCCCTCAAGGGATGTCCGACTGCCCATTTAGGATCGGGCCTAAACGGGCAGTCGGACATCCCTCTCACAATCCAGACTGCTGGCTCCCAACTGCTCGCCTGCCTGCCTTCCTGACTGCCTCTAACCGCTTCTGGCTGCCAGCCTAATCACCCCCTAACCATTCCACTGCCAGCCTGATTGATGCCTAAATGCTCCCCTGGCATCCTGATTACCCCTAACTGCCCTCCCTGCTGGCCTAGTCACCCCTAACTGTCCTCCCCTGCAGGCTTGGTACCCCCCCCCCACAATTGCTCTCCCCTGCAGGCCTGGGTCCCCCCCAACTGCCCTTCCTTTCAGGCCCGGTTGCCCCCAACTTCCATCCTCTGCCAGCCTGGTCATCCCTAACTGCTCTCCCCTGCAGGCTTGATCGCCCCCAACTGCCCTCCCTTGCAGGCCTGGTCCCTCCCAACTGCTCTCCCCTGTTGGCCATCTTGTGGTGGCCATCTTGTGTCTACATGGGGGCAGTCATCTTTGACCACATGGGAACAGCCATCTTGTGTGTTGGAGTGATGGTCAATTTGCATATCATTCTTTTATTAGATAGGATAATCTTGTTTCCCAGCTCAGTGTAGAACTAGAGTCAATCTCAGCAAATTGAAAACAATTTCCTTTCCCAAGGTTTGGTCCACAGAACTAGAAAACCTAGGCAGAAATAAAGAGACTTCTTATTGGCTTTTTCATTTCCCCACCATGCTTTTCTATTTCTCCTCCTCCACTCATTCCCTTTGACTCCTCCCAGAATGGAGAGAGGATCAGAGTGAGGTTATAAAAGAAAGAGGCAAGGGTGTCTTTCTTGCCACCAGGGTTGGCACATACAGTTGTGTAGGTTACATACTGCACAAGGATACAAAGCCAAAGGAGCAAGGAATGTAGTTCACTCTGCTAGGGAGCTATGTACTTTGGGTGTGGGACTGCATCTACCTGGATGAAGGGAGCATTTTTGTAAATTATCACCTAGTTCTTTCTACCTCCAAAAGGAAGGCGTGCCTCTCAGTAAACTTTTACAAGGCAATTTAGGGATAGAGGCAGCCCTGTTGACCAGTACAATTTAAAATTGGCACTGGACTGAAGGTGGCCGATGTTCAAAGCCTGGCACTTGTCTTACTGAGGTACTCTGAAAGGTAACAGGGGTTCTCTCACTGTAGGCCCATCATTACCAGGACCCTCCCTTTCGATAATCTCTGATTCCAATGCCCTTCTATTTCTTACCAGACCTCAGCCCTGCAATCTTTTCTTCTTTCTTCCTGTTTGCTAAATTAAATGAGGATCAATGACTCTTAAATCCTCTAGTCCAGTGGTCAGCAAACTGCAGCTCCCGAGCCACATACAGCTCTTTGGCCCCTTGAGTGTGGCTCTTCCACAAAATTCCATTGCCTGGGCAAGTCTATTTTGAAGAAGTGGCATTAGAAGAAGTTTAAGTTTAAAAAATTTGGCTCTCAGAAGAAATTTCAATCGTTGTACTGTTGATATTTGGCTCTGTTGACTAATGAGTTTGCCCACCACTGCTCTAGTCCAACTTCAGTGGACATCACTGGGCTGCTTGTTTCAAATGCAGATTTTACACATCCACTCTAAATTCATATCAGTTGGGGCTGCAGGAGGATGCAATGAAAGCATGCACAAATGACTATCTAACCATTATGCTGTACACTTGAGGTTAATACAAATAGTAATAAATGTAACCTGTAAATGAAAAAAATTTAAATTAAAAAAGAAATAAAAACTAGGAAAAAATAGAAAATGTAAAAATACTCACACACACACACACACACACACACACACAATTCAGGTACCTACTCTGAAGAAAGTTGCTCAAATCCTATCTAATCCCCTTACCTAATGGTTCTTAGAAACTGAAACCCAGAAAGAGGAAGTAATCTCCCTAAAAGTCAGTGTTGATTTGATAGCAATTGTGAAGAAGAAAAGTCCATGCCTGATCATGATTTCTGCTTCAGAGCCCTTAAAAAGGCAGGTTCTGGCATTCCCTAAGGAAGTAGAGTGTTTGCATGCAAATCACACCTTTTCACCTTCTTATCCAGCAACGGAAATCAGGCTGACACAAACATGTAGAGGCCTTCTGAAAGGGCAAGAAATTGGAAAGGAGACACTTGCAGCCCTGCCCTGGTATGGTTATGAGGAGCACTGACCTAACAGGGACCACACCACTTGCACTGGGCAGTGCTCCATATGCTAGCCGGGATGGTGTTTTAGGAAAACAAACCTCCCCTGGTCACCCTCCACCCGGACACAGCACCCTCTACACAGAGCTTGGGGTGGCGACATCCCATGGGGTGGAATTCAAATCCTTCTTCTCCCATCTCAAGCTCAATAACCTGGGGCCAATGGCTTCAGTTTGCTGTGCCTTGGTTTCAAGATTTATCAATAGGACAGCATGGTAATGAGCACATGGTTTGTGGTTGAGAGATTGTGTAATATCATATTAAAATCACAGGCTCTGAAGTTTGTGTTCAAATACTGATTCCTCTTCATCACAGCTATGACTTTGAGCATGTTACTTAACTCTCCAGGACAAATAAGGATTATGATGGCATGTGCCTTTCAGGTCACTGGGAAGACTAAATAAAATAATGTATGCAATATTCTTGGCTGAGCAAGGGACGCATAGTAAGAAATCTGTGGATGCAGGTTGTATAAAGGATGAGTAGATGCTTTATAAATAGTAAGAAACAAATTGAGTTGGGGGTAAAGTTTAGGCAAAGCGTATTCACAAAGTGACATGTCTTCTCCTCCACAGAACGCTCTCTGAACCCAGTGAATTTCCACTGTGCGGAGAGAAGCAGGGATGGCAGGCCAGATTAGGATAATTGTTTTCCTTGGAAGCTGAAAAATCAGTTTGCCTCCAGCACCTCTTTTACTGCAACTTCAATCCAATCCCCAAATCCCACTGAAGTAGGGAATGAAACTTAAAAGCTACAAGAAGAAGAAAAAGAATGAAGGCAAGGAGCCAAATGCTGCAGGCTTCAGGGTGATCCTTTCCTGCCATCTCCCCACCCTGTCTTCGGCCCATGCCTCTGCAAGCTTCTTCTCTGTCTGGGCCTTTTGGGGGGAAATTATCTTTCTTTCCACAGTTGGCTGTAGGAAGCTCTCCACCCCACCCCCAACCCCGCTTTTTTTTTTTTTTTTTTTAGTATGGGCAAGTGCAGGGGAAGGGTGAGCACATTAAGACCCCGAAAGGGAGAACCCAGGGGAACAAAAGATCAGGCCCTTGGTCCCAGACTGAAAATGCAAAACATATAGTGAAGGTTCTCATCACATCATTGCAGCTGCCTCTACCTGTGAGGTTTCAATGACAGGGGGCTATCTGGGTCATGAGCAGTCAGACTTAGTCTAAATCTGGGCCTTACCAATAGTTTTATAGTTAACTAGGGGCCCGGTGCACGAATTTCGTGCACTGGGGGTGGGGGTAGTACCTCAGCCCAGCCTGCCCTGTCTCACAGACTGGGATCCCACAAGGGATGTCCTACTGACAGCTTAGGCCTGCTCCCGGCCTAAGCCGCAGTCTGACCTCCCTTTGTGGGAGGCGACCGGGCTGATTAGGGGAAGGCACCAGCCCCATCACGCCGCTGCTGCAGCCACTGCCAGCCACCACAGCCATCAAGGTGTTTTCATCAACATGGACTCCAGTCCCTTCACCATGAAAAAATGGCAATTTTTTTTAGGCATTTTCAAGATGTGTCTTTCATAGGATATGACATTTCTTTCTTTTTCTTTTTTTTATCCTCACCTGAGGATATGTTTCCATTGATTTTTAGAAAGTATGAAAGAGAGAGAGAGGGAGAGGCAGAGAAACATCAGTATAAGAGGGGCACTTTGATTGGTTGCCTCCTGCATGAGCCCTGACCTGGGCCCCGGCCAGGGAGGAGCCTGTAACCTAGGTACATGCCCTTGATCAGAATCAGACCCGGATCCTGCGGTCAGCAGGCTGAGGCTCTATCCACTGAGCAAAACCGGCTAGGGCAGGATATGACATTTCTTAGCCCCTCCAGCAGTGGACCTTCATTTTTTTCTCCAGAAGTATTGTGGAAAAACCCTAAATCACCTTCTTGGATTCTTATAACCCAAGTTACCAAAAACACTGCAAGTGGAGGTGTACAGGGAGCTTAGCCAATGAGCGGTCAGGAAAGCTGTTTATGCTCGAACTGGTTTGGCTTAGTGGATAGAGTGTTGGCCTGCAGACTGATGGGTCCCAAGTTTGATTCTTGTTAAGGGCATGTACCTTGGTTGCGGGCACATCCCCAATGGGGAGTGTGCAGGAGGCAGCTGATAGATGTTTCTCTTTCATCGATGTTTCTGACAATCTATCCCTCTCCCCTCTTCTGTAAAAAAAAAAAAAAAAAATCAATAATATATATATATATATATATATTTTAAAAAGGTGTTTCCTCTGCAGCCCATGAGCACTGGGCTAGGGGCATGTCCCTGGCCACTGGGGGCATGCCCCCAAGCCGGGTGGCCGCAGGGCAGGAACTTCTGCCTCTCCCCACGGCCACTTGCGCTTGGCGCCGCTGGCCGCTCATCCCAGGACCTGGGCCGCTTGGCACCAGTGCCCATAGGCCACTCCTGGCCAAAGGCATTGTGGGATCCTGGCCACTCAGGGCCTACACGCACGGGTCTACAGGCTCGGAGCAGCCTGGGTATGCAAATTAACCCACCAACTTTGTTGGGTTAATTTGCATACTCCTGATTGGCTGGTGAGTGTAGCAGGGGTACAGTCAATTTACATGTTTCTCTTTTATTACATAGGATTTGTTGGAACCTCAGTCTTAACATTTGTAAAATGGGATAGGATAGGTAAAATACTTGGCACCATGCTCAATAACATGCCTTTTGCCTCCTTGTTCTTGTTCTACTTCTATTTCGTCTTTTTCTTTGTCCTTCTTAATCCTCATCCTTTTCTTCCTCTGTCCTTCTGCATCTAGACTGCTCAAAGTCAGGGGCCACATGTTACTCATTTCTGTCTCCCTAAGACCTTGTACTAGTATATAGCAGGTGTTCAATGGATATTTATATAAGGAAGAAACAACCCCCTCTATCCTCTTTCTACATGATAAAAAGCACAATTATCTGTGTTCTTAATATAATGAAAAACTTCCAACTAAAGAATTAGAGAATCAACCCATAAGTGGCCTCAGTTCTAACCTTTTACAGAAAAGGCAAAGGAAGCCCAGAGAAGAGTATGAACTTATCCATGGTCCTCATGGGGGCAGGGGCAGAGAGATATGTCTTACTTCTCATCCATCTCCCTTCATCTCTTACAACACTTCCCTCTAGACCAGTGCGACTCCTGATTCATTCACTCATTCATCCAGTCATTCACTGAAGAACATTTAATAGCACTGGCAATGTGTCAGATAGGCATGGTGCTAGGCACTGAGGACCACTACAGGTATAAACAAGCTTGATTTCCACCCTCACAGGGCAAACACAGCTTAATGAAGCAGACTGCTATCAACTGAAAACATATACATCCCACTCCACTACCAATAACTTACATGAATACATATTCAATTTAAAATAAAAAAGGAAAACTGTGGGATGCTATAAGAGAGGATAAAAAGGTAGATTCTATTGAACTAGGACATTGGGGGAAGCTTGAAAAAGTGATTTTTCATAGGAAACCTAAGTATTAAAAGATCATTCAGTGCATAAGTCCTGCTAGTCCACCATTGCTTATGTAGTTGGCCCACCTGGAAAGCCCTCTCAAGTCCTTTCCTTATCATCTTAGCCCTGCCCTTTCTAAAAAAAGATGAAGGTTTGCTCAATTTATATTTAACAAACACTTTATCAAAGATGGTTGACTCCATGGGCCCAGGCAAATCCATCAGTCTCCTTTATATCTGATGATCGAGGTCCATGTTTACCTGGCTAACACTGATGGAAGTGTACTGGATTGGTATGAGCTGAGAAGTTCCACATACAACCTATTATCTAATTGCATTAAATATATGTCATGAAGTGGTATATATTGGAACAATGAAATTTACTGGAAAAAATATGAAATCTTAATTGAAAAATTAGAAATGAAAGAGTGGAGGAGAAAGAAGGGTAGATTTGAAGACATAAATTTAACTTCTATTTCATGACTAACAACACTATCAACAGAAAGACTAATCTCTAGGTCTTAATGGAGTTATTAGTATATTCTAGATATATAGATATATTAGATATATAGATATTCTAGATATGTAGATAATATATCTAGGCATTGTGTTAACAACTTCATGTACATTACCACATCTGTGTCTTAGAGTAATCTCAATAAAATAGAAATTATTAGTTTTACTCCAGTTTTACAGATGAGGAAACTGAAGCTTGGAGAAGTACCTTTACCAAGGTAACACACTTAATTTGTAATAAAGGTAGAGTTCAACCTAGATGGTTTAATTTCAGATCCCACACAGCATCCTCACCTGCAAGTACAGGGTCTCTTAATAAGTTAATAACTATAGCTTGTATCCCTTTTTCTGGCCTAAAATAAAAGGGGAGTGAGCACCGTCAAGTACTTCTACAGTGTCTGTTTAAAAGGGCATGCCCTTCTTGTTTTTTCCCTGCCTGGAAGGATGGAGAGGATTCCTGGAAGAGCTGATGAAGACCTGGAGTTTGAAGAAATCCTCAGTCTCCTGGGTCTCTTTCACTCATCTCAAGCTCCCATCCTGCAATTCGCTGATTATTTATAGAAGATATTCCCCAAGGAGGGCAGCTCCATACTCTGCTGTATAGATTGCAAAGACAGATAAATAACACATTCCTCATTCTCTTACTCGCTGGGGAAATTGGGGGCTGTGTTTACATCGCTTCCTTGGTATTTATCCTTCTGCTGGCTGTTCTATCCCCTCTATTTCATGTTGTTATTTTACTTCCATTAGGGGAGCAGAAAAAAACATGAGAAGCCATTCTGAACCACCCCAATCCTCAGAGGGCATTGCTAGGTCAAAGTCAGCATCCTCTCCCTTGTAATTTCCCTACAAACATCTCATTCAAGAGGCATTTTCCTCCCTCTGCGTACTAATGTCCTGATGATGACAAAAATAAATAAATGCCTCTCTCTCTTTCTCTTCCTCTCCCCCGCCCCCACTCTCTCACACAGACACACCAAAACAAAACAGAAGCGGGGGGGGGGGGGGGGGCGGGGAGGAAAGAATAGAAAAATCCATTGCACACTTGGTTCATTTCTTGTGTATACCCTTCTGGATGTCCTTCCTAGGCCCCTGATAATTGCCTCCTTAGCAGTGAGGAAGGGCTGGCTGTTTCCCTGCAGTTTAAGGTGTCACACTTTTCTTCTGTGGCTTTTCTTCTTTGGGAAGGGGCTAGACTTTATTAAGAAAGCTTTTGAACCCTAACCGGTTTGGCTCAGTGGATAGAGCGTCGGCCTGTGGACTGAAGGGTCCCAGGTTTGATTCCAGTCAAGGGCATGTACATTGGTTGCAGGCACATCCCCAGTAGGGGGTGTGCAGGAGGCAGCTGATGGATATTTCTAACACTCTATCCCTCTCCCTTCCTCTCTGTAAAAAATCAATAAAATATATTTTAAAAAAGAAACCTTTTTAACATAACAGCCTCCTTTATTTATCCACCAGGCCCACAGAGGTGTTATGCAGTCCATTATGTATGGGAAACTGACAAAATTATTTGTGGGGTTTTGTTTGTTTGTTTTTTAGTATTTTTCCAGAAATGGAGGCTTTACTTCAACAGAATCATGTGGTTGGTCAAAACAAGGTTGATTTCAGGAACCCTTATTCCGTTTAATTATCTTTACCCTGGCTCTTTAATGAAGAACAGCACACACTGATCATCTAGCTATGTCTCAAACATTATTCATGTTGCATGCGTTATCCCGCTTAACTTTTAATAAAGGAAAGACATAAAAATATATTGAAGAAAATAGCAGTGTACTAATTTCATAGGTGGAGAAACCAATTGAGAGTAGAAATACAATTCTAATTGGGAGGTTGTAAGAAATCTCTGCAGTTCATTGATACAGGTTTACTTCCCTTTGGAAAGGTTTAAAAGGCAATGTGGTACAGCTTACAGCACTAGATTTGAGTCCCTTGCAAGATGCATGACCTTAAGAAAATATATGAACCTGTCTCGATCTTATTTTTCTCCCCTCTGTGGTATAAAAGAGGATGGATGAAATCTGGATACAGAAATGAGAGACAGAAATTCTGGCTCCACCATTTACTAATGTTCTGTCTTAGGTTACCTTTCCCAAAAGCAATGTCTGGAATGAGGATTCATACACATGCTATTTATTAAAGAAATGCTCCCAAGAGAGACTGATAAGGGAGAAGTAGGAGAGGGGTGAAATGAAATCAAGGATTTCAAATGAAGTCTCCATCTCAAGTCTGATCCCACAGGACACTCAGGGGCATGTTCCTCCTCAAGAGTTTGTCTATAAGGCAGGGGAGCTGGGTTTGCACATGGCTATGCCCATCTTTCATTGGTAAGAGCTGCCCTGGGAAGGATGGGAACTCCCAGGTACTTCTGGCTCTCTGCTTGTGCTGGGCAGTGGCCAGAGGTGAGGCAGGCCTAAGAGGGTCTGGGTGGAGTCCTCTGAGATTGTGCATATGACATTACACTTTGATATTTTATTTCCCTATCTTTCAACTGGTCAGCTATATTTTACAACTATAATTTGTATAGCTGTTCCACATGTAATTGAAAAAAAACCCACACATAAGTTCTTCCCACTAGAATTTAAGATTTGGGGGCGAAGGATCTTGATTTCATTCAATAAAATAGTTCATACCCTTACAAGAGTGATTTGTTATAGGAGATAAATGACTAACAAAGAATGGATAAGGAAACAAATGAGTATTCACCAACTATTGGATAAGGGTTATACTCATGATTATCATAATGTCACTATAATTAATCTGCTAATTATAGCATTGAAATGGTCTGTATTCTTACAACATGTTTGCCACACATATCATATTGCTGTAATTATTGGAAGGACACCAGTGGACCAAGAGAATGTAAACTTACTTTAACAAAAAATGATGAAAACATACAGAGAAATTTCATTAAAGAAGATAACACACTTGCACAAGCCCATTTGGCTCAGTGAATAGTGTTGGCCTGTGGACTGAAGGGTCCTAGGTTCCATTCAGGTCAATAGCATATGCCTGGTTGCAGGCTCAATCCCCAGTAGCGAGCATGCAGGAGGCAGCTGATCAATGATTCTCTCTCATCATTGATGTTTCTACCTCTCTCTCCCTCTCCTTTCCTCTCTGAAATCAATAAAAATATATATATATTTTTTTAAATAGAAGATAACACACTATACCCTAGAGGAGGGTGGAGGGTGTAACTTTCCAGTCCCCAAGTTCTCCACAGGAACAAACTGCTATGAATAATACCACTGCTTAGAATGGGGATGACGGCAAGTATAAGATGTTCCCTTTTCTATTTTTATTTTTTTAATATATCTTATTGATTTTTTACAGAAAGGAAGGGAGAGGGATAGAGAGTTAGAAACATCGATGAGAGAGAAACATCAATCAGCTTCCCCCTGCACACCCCCTACTGGGGATGTGCCTGCAATCAAGGTACATGCCCTTGACTGGAATCAAACCGGGGATCCTTCAGTCCACAGGCCAACGCTCTATCCACCGAGCCAAACCGGTTAGGGCCCCTTTTCTATTTTTATGGAGTTTTGTGCCCTCTAATTGCCTTCCAACCATCTTGGATATTTAGCTAAGCAATAGCCTTCCCTTTAGGTATAAGAAACTGGAACTAGAAACAACCCAAGACTCCATAAATACAGACCTGAACATAATGTGGGTTTGAGGATTTAATTTATATAACTTGTCATTCAATCCTGACGATGAATATAAAAATACTTTCAGTGAAAGGAGACTATCACCAAAAAATGCATACTGTATCATACCATTTATATGAAATGTTCCAGGTAGACAAATCTATGGAGACAGCAAGTAGATTAGTGGGTTAGGGAGGATGGGAAATGACTACTAATGGATATAAGTCTCCTCTTGGGTGTGATAAACATGTTCTAAAATTAGATTACAGTGATGTTTGCACAATGCTAAATATACTAAAAACCATTGATTTAAATAGGTAAACTGTATGGCATATAACATATATGTGAATAATGTTATTTAAGATCACCAATGAAATGTCCAGAATGTCTAATATAGGCAAATAAAAATTTCTGGGAGGACATGCCTTTATTCCAGGTCCCACTGGATTCTCTCAGGTAAAACTTCACTAAAAATGAGCTCACAATCTTTAATTACAAAGCAAATCATGAAATAATTTAACATGAAGGAGAATCAGCAAACATATCAAACAGAAGGGTTAAATCCTCAAGATCTTAATTTTGGCTCTATCAATTAGTCAACCTCTCTCAACCTGTTTAGTGTGAACAATAATAATGCATACCCTATAGAATTTATTGTAAAGATTAAATGGATAATAGTAAGTCCAGCTTAGAAACTGGTGCCAGACACTGAGACATTCATGCTGTGTAAATATTAAGTATAATTAACTATCAACAAGAAAGAAAAAGAAAAGCATCTGGACTGAAAAATGGGGTTTGAAACATAGACATAATAATTCACAAGTGACACAGCCAAGGTTGAAACATATGGAGGGATATTTGGCTTCACAAAAAAAGTTGCATGCACCTTAAATTTAAAAAGTTATGTTTCTTGTGTTTCTATCAGGTTGGCAAAGATTAAAATATTTTTTGTGCTTTACCAGAGGTTGATAAGGAGGGATGGCCATGAACTTTGTCACACATAGTTGGAGAGACTGTGAATTGGAACAAACCCTTGTAATGAGCATTTGGACAAATTTATCAAAAAGTATTTTTATCATTAGGAAGTTTCCCATATTATTTTTAGTCTCAGAGCCAAGGATAAGAAAGATAAGTTTTCTTTAATGGAAATGATACTGAACATGTAGAGGTATTTAAATAAAAAAGAGATAACAGCATACTTTAGACTGGGCTATAACTTCCCAGTTTCCATAGGATCAGATCTGATACCAATGCTCAGGAGGAAAGATTCACATTGAGTCTACCTTTAATTGAGATGCAGAATTTTGAGAGCCCTGGTTTGGTGCAGAAGTCTAAATTTCAACTCCCATCTATGAGCAGGTCCAAGCCCTCCTCTCCTGACCCTCTGGGCCATTAAATCCCAACCTTTATGTTACCAAGACCCTAACAACAGCCCCTCACATTCTTCCCCACCCCATGGTCCACCTTCCTAGGCAGCCGCAGCATCCTATTTGCTCATTATCTGGATCTGTATTTAAAAGGACATCTCCTGCCCTAGCAGGTTTTGCCCAGTGGACAGAGCTGCAGTCCATGGACTGAAGGGACCAGGGTTCAATTCTGGTCAAGGGCAAGTACCTTGGTAGCATGGTCCCTGGCCCTGGTTGGGAGGCATGCAGGAGGCAACCAAATGATGTGTCTCTCTCACATCGATATTTCTCTGTCCCTCCCTCTCTCTTGCACTCCTTCTAAAAATCAATGGAAAAATATCCTCGGGTGAGGATTAACAAAAATAAAAATAAAAAGTCCTATCTAATAAAGAGGGAATATGCTAATTGACAATCATTCCATTACAAAGATGGCTGCACCCACAGCTGAAGCCAAGTTCCCATAAGGAGCCTTAAGGAGCAATCAGCAGAGACCTGAGGCTATGCCCTCCCCCACCAGGCAGGGTTTGACAGGGGACCTCAGGCCATGCCCCCTCCCTGGCATCAGGCGGAGGGACCTCAGACCTCACCCCCTGCCCAGTGGGGCTTGATGGGGGACCTGAGGCTGCACCCCCCTGCCAGTGGGGCTTGACGGGGGACCTGAGGCTGTGCCCCTCTCCCAGTGCCAGGCTGGGGGACCTGAAGCTGCACTACCCCCACCTGGTGGGGCTTGATGGGGGACCTCAGACCATGCCCCCCACCCAGCAGGGCTTGACAGGGGATCTCAGGCCATGTCCTCCACCTGGCATGGCTTGACAGGGGACCTCAAGGCATGCCCCCTGCCCCAGTCTGGGCTGGGGGACCTCAGGCCACGCCCCCCCATCCTGGCACCGGGCCAGGGACCTGAGGCTACATCCCCTGCCTGGCAGGGCTTGACAAGGGTGGGACTGGCCAGGTCTGGATCTAGCCCAATGGGGGCAGGGGCCAGCTGGGTCTGGGTCTCAGGTGATTTTGACGCTCATGTGGGTGGGTGGGGACTTGACTCTGGGTCCCATGGTGTGCCCCAGACTCTGACAGGAGAAAGGTTTTCATATACATTTTACTAATTTTCTTTCATCTCTGACACTTCTATTATAGAGAAAGGGCAAATAGTAATATTAAATTATTTCCTCTAATTAATCCCCTTTTAATGTGCACAAATTTCATGCACCAGGTCACTAATTTTAAAATAACAGGCCACTAGTAAATAAATAAAAGGACCTCTCCTATTATAGCTATGGTTTCTCAGGTTTATATAGTTGTGGAGCTTTTCAATTCTCTAGCCCATCATATGGCCAAAACCAAAAATCTGATTTTAAAATGATCTACACATTTGCCGAATCCTATGGTCCTATGGCTCTGAGAAGAACCCAGAATCATAAGCACCAGAATCCTTGAATGAGAATAAGTATGAGAGAACAAAGGAACCCTGCATTCGGCCAAGCACTGGAAGCACTCCCGGTTTTCACCTCTGTCTGTGGCTATCTATGGAAAATCTTTCTATGCCGTCTTTAGAAAATCACTATGTCATCTTAGACCTCATGTGCACATACCTAGGACTAGTTACACCATCTGATATTGTCAGTTTGAAAGTCAGTGTTATCTAACAACTGTCCCTTCTCTAGAAGCTAGCATGTTGTCTCCTATAAATCTGTGTGTAGCTCCTAGAACTACCTCTCCCACCAGAGCATGTGCTCTGTGCATGCTTACTGAAAGAATTAGTGACTTTCTTTTTAGAAGTACATCTGATGGGGTGGTATGGAGGACAGCGGAGGGAGGAGGAAAGGAGGGAGGGAGAAGGGGGAGGGAAGAGGGAAGAGGAAGGAGGGAGGAGAAGGAGAGGGAGAGAATTTCTCCTTTGCAAATAGTGTGCTTTATATATGATGTGAAGACAAATGCTTCAGTGTAGTAGCAGAAACATCTATTGGACACGCCTGCCTGGGTTAGATATTTTCTAGCTTTGTGACCTTCAGCAAGTTACTTCCCTTCACCAAGTATCAATTTTCTCCTACATGCCTTCCAGGGTTGTTATGAGAATTGAGAATTGTAAATAATGTCTCTAAAATACCTGGCCCATAGTAGATTCTCAATAAATCATCACTGCCGCTATTATATCATAACATAAGAATCTTTTTCAAATGTGAAGGTTAACTTCCTTATTGACTATGTTTTCCCAGTTTGGAACCTGGACAGTTGTTTTCTTTAAAATAGGACACAATGTGACTTCCTGTTACTAATTCTAATCCTGTGAAACACATACCATCATGGGTAATTATGCCAGTTAGGCCAAGACAAGAGCAAGCTTGCATATTTCTTTAGACATCAAGTTAGCATGAAGCAACCTTCTTTAGTGGCATTTCCAAACCAGAGCCAGCGGCAGAAATACACATTGTGCCATAATGTTGATGCCTTGAGATTCTCTAATATGCAAACCTATTTGATATTACAACAGTTAACCACATCCACATTGGTTACTATGAAAACCTCAGGATGTCCAGACAAGCCCTTAGGGCATCAAGGGTGAAGGTATCTCACTGCCCTCTGTCTCTAATTGGACAGTCTCTCGTGGAGACATTTTACCGCATTACCACATTACTTTCATTTGGTGCCAAGAATGTGCTGGAAAAGCCAACAGAAAATGAAAACTAGCCAATTTGCAAAATTTTCTCATGCCTCTTCTATTTCCCAATGTATACTTTCATTGATCTCTTAGAGTCCTTGAGGCTGGAATGGAGAACAATAACCCTAGGCAATGGTCTGGCCTTGGCAGTGTTTTTTCTTTAGCCTTTCCTGGCCTCCATGGGTCAGATTCCCATGACTGAGCAGCCCATCCACAGAAGAATCTCATCTATAGCCCTTCTGTCTACTTATTGAGAGGAAGCCATGGAAAGGGGTGGTAGGGAGAATATCAGACTTCGAGTTCTACTACTTGTAAGCTTAGGGGTCTTAGGTAAATTATTTTATATACACAGGCCTTCATTTCTCATCTATAAATTGTAATCAATGTCTAGCTTATGGGATTGAAGTAGGGATCCCCTGAGAAAACAGTTGTGAGAATAGTTTATAAATGTTAAATCTTTATACATTGGGGGCTTTTTATTTTTGCCATTTTCATCAAGAGAAATGAACCACCACATCCTCCATTATCTTTCAACCTAATACAATTTCTAACATTTGCTTAACCACAATGTGGGCACCAAGTTAGAAATGACTATAAACATGTCTTGTACTGCAGAGAAAGAGAAAAAGGATAGAAAAGAAGGGAAAATGAGAAAGAGAGAGATTTATTTTAAGGAATTTGCTTAGTGAACATGGAGGCAAGATGACAGGCTGGGAATTCAGGGAAGGGGTGACATTGGTGTTAGAGTGGTAAATCCAAAGTCCACAGGGCAGCAAGCTGGAAACTCAGGCAATCCTGCGAATTCCTTCTACTTTGAAGAACCTAAGTCTTTCTTCTTAAGGTCATTAACTGATTGGAGAAGGCCCACTCACATTATGGAGGATAATTTGTATAATAGGAAGTCTAGTGATTTAAATGCTAATCACATCTAAAAAATACCTTTACAGGCATTCCCATCCAGATTGGTGTTGACCAAAAAAATGGGTTACCATGGTCTAGCCAAGGGGACACAGAAAATAAACCATCACATCAAATACTATAGAGGATTTCCAAGACTGATAGTGGTTTAG
Source organism: Corynorhinus townsendii (assembly GCA_026230045.1). Classification (NCBI taxonomy): domain Eukaryota; kingdom Metazoa; phylum Chordata; class Mammalia; order Chiroptera; family Vespertilionidae; genus Corynorhinus; species Corynorhinus townsendii. The sequence continues at coordinate 166,678,143 of JAPDVU010000005.1, read as the reverse complement.
AGACAAGAAGACGTAGGGAACACAGCATGATCTCTGGTCTCCAACATCTACAGGGCGGTTGTTCTCTGGAATTAGATTTTAGAGGTCACTGAATGCACAATGATGATCAGGAGGCCAAACTGGCTGAAAATAAGGAACACTGTTCTATCAGCTACATGTGTTGGATGCTAGATGTTCTGTCTCAATGGAAGGTGGAAGGCTTCAAAATAAAGCTGACCTGTTGCAACCCATGAATGTTACACTGTGATGGGATGTTGCATCAGATGTGATGGCACCAGGTAGCATCCACAGTCCTCCTAAAATGTGGAACTGCATGATGCCAAACAGATATTCCGCATCATTTAGAGCAATTTTCAAACTGCAGTTCATATCTGCATTAGGTACTTCCTTTTATGAAACCTCAGATTGCCTCCTTTCAAGAAGCAAATAGAAGCATTTCATTGATTTAAGGTTTTGCTTTGCCCTGTTGGCATTTGTTAAATTTTATCGGGGTAATATTTTTTCAAAGGTGCTGATTCCTATCTGACATAAGACTTATTTTAGGCTGATTTTTCCCCTCAATATTATGCCAGAACAAGGCTGAAGAAAATAAAAGATGGCATTATACTCCTGAATTAACATTCTCTTTCTTTGGTATACTGATCATTTACTATACAGCGTGGGGCAAAAGTAAGTTTACAGTTGTTCACAATGAAAATAATACAGTAATTAGGAAATAATTATGTAAGAATAAACTGTCTTGCATAATCACAACTATAAACCTACTTTTGACCCTCCCTGTATAATCTTAAAAATTGGAATTGGGATTGCAATTGCTGTAATTACATCTCAAACCCACCAACTTAATTTATGGTAAATAAATAAATATGATTATCTGCCCATATATTTCAGCTTTCCTTAAATTTGATGGTACAGTTTCTATTTTGTCTTCAATTCATTCTCTTCTCTTAGGCAAATTACCTGCTCTGTCTCAGTTTCCCTATCTGTAAAATCACTGTGTTGGAATTCTTGATCACTCAGATCTAGCTCTTACCTTTGGTGACACCAATTCTAAGTTACCTTGGGAATTCTTTTATAATTCTACTAAAGCTTAATATATGGCATTGTTTAAAAATTCCTATGCTATCGAGGATTTATCAATATTTCTGCTTATAAACAAAACCTGTTGGAATACTAAAGCTTCTTCAACAAGTGTTGGCCCAGTGCTCAATCCTGGCAACATAAAGAAATCCTGCTGTTTTTATTGTTAAAAAATATGTTCAACAGAACCTGCTATATGTTCCCCTCAATTAAAAGATACTTATAGGTGGAACTGTGTTCCTGGGTACTGATCCAATTAGAAAAAGAATTCCTAAATGCTCTCATAAGGTGACTTTCAATGCATCCACTCTCTTATCCCATACTTTTTGTCTTCTGCTGTGTATGTCCCTTTGTGAGGTTCATGTATTCTTATTATTTTCTAGGTTTTAAATTCTTTATTTCCAGGGTAGAATTACAAAGGAGGGAGCAATTGAAAACATCTGCTATGCTTTCGGACCCTGGGCAGGCGCCTTCAACACGTGTCTTTCTGCTGCTGGATAATTAGGTACAACTAGAGACAGAATTGTTTTTACCTTTGACTGGGATTCTCTTCTTGGAAATGCACCAGATGGAGCTCGCCTTTCTCATCCACTGAACGGATGTGACTGTCACTCACTCTGATTAGGAATGTCTATCCCACACGATTCAGGAGTGGCAGAAATCTTGATGAGTTGAACACTAAAGCCTCTGTTTGTTTTTCTAAAGCCTGGGCTGTCTTTGAGGCAGTATAGTGTGGATTTCATATATGTTGCCTGGGGAGGGGCTAGAAGAGAAAGGAGGAAAGAGCTGTTCCCATCATGAGTTCTCAAAGTGAACAAAGGCTGTAGATGCTGGTCAGTCAAGGTCGCTGCATTAGATTTAGGCTTGACAACTGTACCAACACAGTTACTGAGAGTTGAGCCTATCATCACAGATTGTCAGAGCTGGAAAGTCTGGAGATGTCTGGTCCAGAAATATTCATTCATAAATGGGTCAACATGGACCAGATGAATAGGTTAGGACAGTGGTCGGCAAACTCATTAGTCAACAGAGCCAAATATCAACAGTACGATTGAAATTTCTTTTGAGAGCCAAATTTTTTAAACTTAAACTTCTTCTAATGCCACTTCTTCAAAATAGACTTGCCCAGGCTGTGGTATTTTGTGGAAGAGCCACACTCAAGGGGCAAAGAGCCACATGTGGCTCGTGAGCTGCAGTTTGCTGTCCACAGGGTTAGTATAATATTACTAACAACATCTATCATTTTTGGATAATTTACTATGTTAGGTACCCACATAAAGCACTTCACAAAGACTCAGTTCTCATGAAAACTTTCAAAGTTTTGTACTGTTTTTATTTATTTTATTTATTTTCAGATGAGGACACAGGCTGTAAGGCCAGGGTTACACAATTAAAATAGTGAAGATTCAGGCCCCAGCCAGTGGCTCAGTTGTTTGGAGCATTGTCCCATAGACCAAAAGGTCACGGGTTCAATTCCTGGTCAGGGCACATACCTATGCTGCAGATTTGCTCCCCAGTTAAAGCATGTTTGGGAGCAACCAATAAATATTTCTCTCTCAAATCGATGTATCTCTCTCTCTCAAAATCAATAAAAAACATATCCTTGGGTGAGAATTTTTTTTAAAAAGTGAAGACTCGGGTTCCCAACTTAAATTGATACTAAAATCTGTGCCCTTAAGGACTCTCTATAAGCAGATTGGAAATAAACATGCCTGGGTTGAAGAGCAGTTCCCTAACTAACTTGTCCTGAATTTGGGGTCAAATATCTCATTTCATGCAGGAACAATTTTCTTACCTATAAAGTGTAGATAGTAGTAATTGCTTCATAGGGTGGTTGTTGGAATTAAATCAGTAACATATTGACATGCTAGTTTTACAATATGAAGAGTCCAAGTGTGCAGAAAATGGGTGGCAGTTTCCCTTTTCCCGAAATATTCAAGTTGGACAGCTACTATGTTGATATTTCAAAGGGCATTGCTACCCTTCGAGTATGTGGGGTGTGGTGGTGAATAAGATGACCTTTCTAATGCCTTCCGAGCTGGAGCTTTCATGATTCTGTGAGTCATTTGCTTAGGATGAAACGAGAATGTTCTGCTTGCCTCCGAGCTCAGTAATCTTACTGCAAGCTCAGAGTTGTCAGAGAAAGAGAAGGCATAAAGTGTTGCCCAAATTTTTCTAATAGAAATATAAAATCTCAAATCTAAAAGCTTTCCATTTTTAACCTTGTTTCAGTTCCTTCAATATACACTTAGAAAAACAAAGAAACAAACAAAAAACAAACTCTTACTCTGGAGAATTAACTCGCTACTTGACATTTCCTTGGAAAATAAGAAGCACAGATGTAAAGAGGGAGCTGGAATGTAGGTTAAATGTTGTTGATTCTCATCTGGGCCCTGACACTCTCTACCTGTGAGAATCCACTGTAGACCCTTACTGGGATGGATGGATGGAGATATATATATATAGATATATATATCATAATATCTCTTATATAATAAAACCCTAATGTATATCTAAATATATATATGTAAAATATTTATCTCCTATATAATAAAACCCTAATATGCAAATCGACTGAACAGCAGAATGACCAGTTGCTATGATATGCACTGACCACCAAGGGGCAGATGCTCAATGCAGGAGCTGCCCCCGGTGGTCATTGTGCTCACACGCTGCTCAGCCAGAAGCCAGACTCGCTGCTCCTTAGTGCTCCTGCCACTGCTGCTGTGCTAGAGTGGGGGACCCCCACCCCCCAGTGCAAGAGTTTCATGCACCGGGTCTCGTGTGTGTGTGTGTGTGTGTGTGTGTGTGTGTGTGTGTGTGTGTGTATTATACACTAATATAATTCATTATATATATATATATATATATATATATATATATATATATATAATTTATTCATTTCAGAGAGGCAGGGAGAGGGAGAAATAGAAACATCAATGATGGGAGAATCATTGATCAACCGCCTCCTGCACACTCCTTACTGGGGATTAAGTCCACAACCCAGGCATGTGCCCTGACCTGGAATCGAACTATGACCTCCTTGTTCATAGGTGGATGCTCAACCACGCCAGCCAGACAGTTTTCTCATCTTTTAAATAAGCAAGTTAACCTAGAACTAAGTGAAAACTTAGAGCCTATAAGGTAGAGAGTTAGTTAAAATATTTGGGTGGTGGAATAACTGAAAATATTTTCAGCAAAATTCAAACTAGTAATACTTTTGAAAATCATTTGCTTTGGTGCCTTTTAAGTACATTTTTTTGGGTCTTTCCCCCTAGATAGTTATATACCAACTTTGGAGGGACTTGTATAATGGGGTTTGGGGGCAAAGAAAAAATAATTGAGTTAACAAGACACGGAAGAAAGAAGCATCCAAAGATGCAAATTCTAGGAGACAGAGGTGATACTGAAAACAAAATATTGCTAGGAACTCACAGAAACCTTGGAATAAGCTTTGGATTTGAGTGTAAATCCTGGGGCTGAAATAAATATGATCACAATTTCATATTCAGAGAGGCCCTGCTGAAATCTCAGCTATAGTTCTACACAAGGTGGTGGATAGAATGATTCATAACCGAATTCATCTCTTCTTGTTCTAAAGAGAAGTATAAAACTCTAATCTGTTACATAGATGGTAGCTGCCATGTAACCGTATCTACAGGTCTTGGATTTTCATTGGATTTGAGCCCCTCCCAATGTGCCCAGCACTGTGTCATTTAATCCTTTAGAGCATCTAGCAGTGAAAGTGATCTAAGATGACAGCAGAGTTTATTGTTCTGTTCCCCCAAATCTTTCCCACGTCCATCCTGACCACTATAAAAGAGTGTCTGGCGTGTTGCATTCCACTGTGGTTGAAAGTTGCATCCGGGGTCTGTAGTATATTCCCCTTCCTCATGTTTCCATTGCTCAGGGAACATTTTCAAAAGATGAGATCTGCTCAATTTTCGAATAGTTTCCAGAGGGATGTGGCAGAATGCCACTCATTTTGTTCACTTAAAATTAGACCAGAGTGAGGAATCCCAGTGTCCCGCTGGGAGCAGCTCTATACCAGCGGGAGTGGAGGAGGACAGACATGCCCATTTGCTACTGGAACACAACCAGGGCTCTCCATCCTTGCCTCGCATGTCTTTCCAATGCCGGTGCTTATCATTTCAATCACAGATCCTCTCGATGAGAACACAATATAATATTCCTTCCGACTTCCCCCTTTCCCCTCCCACCTCACATTTCCATTTTGCATTCATTGATATTAATTCTAGCAGAATTGGAGAGCACTTATTGGGAAAAATATATGGCATTGCAAATTCATGCCCGATTCCCTAGTCTCTAAGAAGTCAACTATAGATTATATTCATTAAGATTTAAAATGTACCCATGTTGCATATAGGATGTAATCCTGGGTATATCCATCAGCTCAGGATGCCATTACAAAATACCATAGACTGAGTGGATTAAGTAATATACATTTATTTTTTAATGTTTCTATATGCTAAAAGTCCAAGATCAGGCTGCTAGCAAGGTTGGGTGTCAGAATCTGGTGAGAGACAGGTTCCTGGCTTGCAAACAGCTGCCTTGTCATTGACTCTTCACTGGGTGGGGTGGGAGAAGAAAGAGAGAGAGAGGAAGAGAGAGAGATCCTTTCCTATTCTAATAAGGCCACAGTCCTATCAGATTAGAGGTAATAATCTTCATTACCTCCTAAAAGACCTTGTCTCCAGATATAAGTACATTGAGGATTTAGGCTCTAACATACATTTGGCTGGGTGGAGGGGAACACAATTCAGTCCTTAGCACAGGGATTTCCAAAATTTTCATTATTTAATATTTAATTCCTCAATCCTCAGAGAGTGGTCCCAAAAGAGAAATCAAATTGGGCTCATATTTCCCAGGGATTTGTATATCTATATTCTAGGAGAGAATTTGGAATAATTCATCTGAAAAGGGTACATTCAGTGATCTGATTTGTTCTTTTCATGTGCCCATTTATGGGTTGGAAAGAATTCAATCTTTGGAAAGAGCAGATTAAGTTCTAATCTTGGGAATATTACTGATCTGCTTCATGACCTCAGCTTTTTCCATCTGTCACATGAGGCTTTCTTTCTGGAGTCTTCCCACTCTGATATCCTGGAGATCTGAGACAAATGGATTGGCATTTGTGTTCCTTCTGGCATAGAAACTTGCTCTCAAAATCCAAAGGATGCTCCAATTTAATCAGGTCTTTGTTTTCCTTGTTCTCATGGCCAGGATAATAGAACAGAGATGACTTAAGCAGAATCCTGGAATCAGACTTTCTGGGGAGAATTAGAAGACAGATACTGAGCCACAGTCTAGAAGTAAAATTGGGAGCAGTTAGGTGAAAAGATTCACAGATCCTTGTCCCTCCATGTGTACCAGGTAGATCTGCTAGGCACCAGAGGGTGGATAAGACACAGTGCTCTTAAAAATAAATAAATAAATAAAAATAAAAAAATAAAAAAAAAAACCGGTTTGGCTCAGTCGATAGAGCATCGGCCTGCAAACTGAAGAGTCCCAGGTTCAATTCCGGTCAAGGGCATGTACCTGGGTTGCGGGCACATCCCCAGTGGGGGGCGTGCAGGAGGCAGCTGATCGATGTTTCTGTCTTATCGATGTTTCTGACTCTCTATCTCTCTCTCTTCCTCTCTGTAAAAAATAAATAAAATATATTAAAAAAAAAAAAAAAAGACACAGTGCTCTGCTATCCAGGAGCCTTACTGTCGGGTGGGGATAACAGATAAATATGCAAGTTACTGAACCTCAGTGTATCTATCTGTGAAATGGAGACAAGGAAACCATTTCCTACTTCTTCACAGGATAATGGAATACCCAGTAAAATAATGCATCAAAAATGCTTTATAAGTTATAAAATATCATTCATATGCAAGCTAAGTTAAAATTTTATAGAAGGTTAACTCTTTGTTCTAATTTATCTGGATTTCTGATTATTGAAAAAACTATAAAAACCTTACTATATATGCCCTCAGAAGGTGTTAGAGCTGAAATTTTAGTAACTTTATTTTTTAGCGATTGCCTCTCATTCTTATAAACTTATATTTATGTGGCTTTACTAATTGTCTACTCTTATTCTCTAGTTCTCTATTCCATGCAACTCACTAAAGTTGCACCCATTAAAAATCAGGGCTTGGTTCCCCTATAATATCTCTAGTACATAATATTTTATATAACAAAGAAGGTGACATATATTAATACACATATACTTGCACATTTATTAAAAAAGGAGTACAGGAAAGTAAATTATAAACTAATGAGACGACTAGAGGGTAGGTAGGAAAAAATGAGATCATGAAAATGGGCTGGAAGAAATGAAGGACAAATGACATACCCTTGAGCATATCTCTTTGTAAAATTCTCAAAGAGAATTTTACAAACATGATATATGATAGTATATCATGTTTTCTAAACATGATATACTATCATGTTAGAACATGATAGTATATCACGTACCAAATACATACATACAAACATACATACATACACACATACATACATACTAGGGCTTGTGAGGGAAGTAACTCTAAAGTGGAATACAAAAAGGAACAAATGAACCAACTGCATTTAAGGTAAATGAGCCCTAGCCAGTTTGGCTCAGTGGATAGAGCATCGGACTATGTGAAGGGTCCTGGATTCGATTCTGATCAAGGGCACATGCCCGAGTTGTGGGCTCCATCCCCAGTAGGGGGCATGCAGAAGGAAGCCAATCAATGATTCTCATCACTGATGTTTCTCTCTCTCTCCTTCTCTGAAATCATTAAAAATACATTTTTAAAAAAGTAAATGACATAACATATAAGGGAATGAGAAGGTAAAAACTAACTAAATAATTTTGCAAGACAGTATTTTGACTATAAATTATAAAGGTAATGCCAAAAAGAACTGTACACAATATATAGAATGTACCAAAAATAACACGGACATGTGAAAAGGACATAGGAACCAACAGGTAGGCGCTTCCAATGGCTAATTTCATGACAAAATAAAACCAGTATTAACTTTACATTGGTAAACCAGGCAGAAACAACTTGAACCAATGATCAAATTCAACATGGCCAGCCATGAAACATGCATACACCATTACCGCTAACATGATATAATGAGATGGACACAGCATCACTTTTATAATATTATTGCTAAAAATGCAGGATCTAAATTAACTTATGAGGAAAGAACTGATAGACATTTTACCATGTAACTGACCCATATTCTTCCAAAGTGTCACAGTCGTAAATAACAAAACTAACAAAAAGACAGAAAACTTGTCCCAGATTAGGGAAAACTAAAAGACACAACTAAAAGAAACACATAATCAATCCAGGTTGATCCTGGGCCTGAGAAAGGACATCTGTGGAACCACTGGAAAACTTCATATAAAGTCGGTAGGTTAGTTCATGGAATGTACTGAATAGAATGGTAGCCATGTTAATTTTATAGGTTTGGTCATTTTGCCATGGTTATGGAAGATGTTAACATCTGCAAGTCTGCTGAAAGCTATACAGGAACATTTTGTGCTACTCTTTCATCTTTTTTGTAAGTCTAATTTTTTTTTTTCAAATTTTAAAAAAGAAATAGATGCTTCATTCATGCTACCAAGTCCCTGAAGTTAGGAAAAAGTAGTCATAAGATGTGTTGCCAGAATCCTGAGAGAGTATTTTGTGGTCCCTATAATTCAATGGGATAATCTGTCTGACCTCCTCAATATAAATAAATTCATGCTCAGAATCTTGGGATGATAAAAACAACAAAACAGCAACACACACTGTGCCAGGCCCTGTGCTGGCCACGCTGTGTGCATCTCTGTGTTACTCATAATTTTGCATCATGTCCTTTTCATGCCCTCTACCTTGTACCATAATTTTAATTCTGTTTTGTAGAAACAAGTCCAACCAGTCCATTCCTTCTTCTGGACACAGAGAGCAAACAGATTAATTGAACATTGCTGTTTTTCTTCTCCCTATGATGGTAAAAGTCATTTTCCATTTCTTCAGGCAGGCGAGAGTCATCACCCTCCAGGAAATGAGGAACGTTTCTCTGAACTTTATTTTTTTACATGCTATAAAATTAATTAGAGTTTTGTTTTATTTCAGGATCGAGGCAGGGATAACAGAGGAGGAGAAAAGAGTAAATAATATATAGGGTGGGGCAGAAGTAGGTTACATTTGTTTGTATGGAAAATAATACAATAATTAATAAATGATAATACAAGAATAAACTGTGTTTTGCATACTCACAACTGTATACCCACTTTTGCCCCACCCTCTACAAACCTATATGATGTTTTGAAAGGTTTCCAGAAATCAGGTAAATATTTGACAATGCTCTGTAGTGTCTAGATCGTTCCCATGAAATGATCATTTGCCAAAATGAACTCTAAGTGACCCCCTCTTTTCCCCTACACACACACATACACACACACACACACACACACACACACACACACACCTGTTTATTGAGACTCTCTCACAGATAAGAAACTTGTCATGTTGCTATTTATCCAGAGAGTCCTGAAAGCCAGACCCATTCACCCCTTCCCTCATTCCTTAGCCTACTCCCTTTGCCTTAATTTGGCCCACATTTACTCACATGCAATCTTATGTACCTGGCCTCCCTGCCCAGGTATGGCTGACCTACTGCCTCCTACAGAGCATTTTATACTGGGATCTTACTGTGCCCTGCTCAGCAAAACAAGTGTGCTCGGTCCTCAATAGCCCATGTGGCTTACCCTGTCCTACAAGGTCTTCTGAGGTCTAGTTTCTGACCTTACTGTCCCTAGACACTACAGCTACGCTGGGTATCTTTTCATTAAATTAATATTTGTTCCCTGAACATGCCTAACATTTCTCACTGCCCTGCCTTTCTCCACAGAGATTCTTCCACCTGGAATGAATGTCCTTAGCCTTCATCAAAGCCTGCTGAAACTCTATCTTTACCCACACCCAAATAAGCTCATCCTCTTCTTTGAAAACTTTCCCAAATCATCCAACTGAGAATTCATAATTCTTTTGTCTTACATTATACTTTTTAAGTTACTATCTTAGTAACCTGCTTCAGCTACTACCTGAGTAGAAACCTTTCAAAGGTAGGGAATCTATTCTTAGAAGTATAGAGGTCTAGTTCAGAAAGATGGTAAGTGAAACATTTTAGTAAATGTTGGGGTACATATATGATAAATAATTCAGTCATCTGGAAAGTCTACTTCTGTGGAACATAGCATGTCACCATGAGTCTGGAAAAATAAAGTCCTGCTATGTGTACATTTTCAGTTATCTTACAGTGTTTTTTTTTTCTGCATTGTTAACTCTCAAAACACATTTGACAGAATGAGTTTGACTCTCCCCATTTTTTCTGATGAAAAAACTGAGTTGGAAGAGACCAAGTCTAGCCAGGGCAGGATGAGAACTTATCTCTGTGCAATATTGGGTGGAAGTTGGAAGAGAAACCCATGGGAAAGAGACAGTGAGTATAGCATACTTGGAGATCTGCAGACTTACTCCCTGATCCCAGCTCTCCTATCCAGGAGGTCAGTGGTCTTAGGTACACCATTTGGTTTTGTAGGCTTTTATTTCCTATTTATAGATCTACAAATGGTATTTCTAGGAACATATACACTTCAAAATTTGACTCCTTGAGAAATTACGCATTTTTGGTGCACTGTGTCTATAGTGGAGGTCCCATTCTGTGAGGCTAAGAGGCCCCAAAGTGTCTGAACAGTCAGAGATTTGGCCTTCTATGTTGCTTTTTCTCATCAGGAAGCCACTCTGTCATGCTGGTGGTCAACACATCTTTCTTCATGCAAGTTGTGAAGAAAGAGTGTTGCTGTGGTATCAGGAGACAGTCTACTGCACTGGTAAAGAACACGATGTCTGGGGCCAGATTGCCTCCGACTGTACCTCAGCTCTAACCCCAAACTAGCTGTGTGGCCTTAGGAAAGTTGCTTTCCTTCCCCATGCCTCATCTCCCCACCTGCAAGACTGAAATAATAGTATTTATCTCATAGTAGGGCTTGAGCATCCATGAGGCAAATCTCTGAGATCAGCATCTCTTGTAAATAGCAGCTACTTTTACTTCTGTGCCAATCACTCAACCCCTGAGAGGTTCAAATGAGAACAGTTTGTAAACTTTAAAGTACTAGTGGAAAATACTTAGTAAAATGAATATGCCTTTTTCTCTCAAACTGGGGGGTTGGGGGCGGGGAGGGATATAGCCTCTTGTTCCAAAATCCTTTTGGGATCATAAGCTAAGAAAGTCAAAAGACCTATTCATATCATTTATGGGACATAATTTGCTTTTGAAACCTTTTCAAAGTTAACTTTATAATAAACTTTCTCCAAAATGTCATTTGTTGGAATCAGTTTGCAGACTTTGGATTTTTAATGCATTATTTTAAATATCTCCTCCTTCAAAAGTTAGAAGAACAAATAGAATAAACAAATAACATGAAATCATAAATTGCAAAAGCCATTTTTAATCTATAAAGATTTTTAACTTGAAATAGATATATCATATATACTGCCCATGGCTTCTACTTATAAATTATATATTTAAATAATAACTTTAGCCATAAACTCGGGGGTCAGTAAGGGAAAATGCCTTTCCTTTCAGAAGCACATTGGTGCTACGCAAAATGAATGGGTGCTGCATGCTGTTCCTGCCATTTGCAAAACACTAAATGAGAGGAGAATAAGTGTATACTTAAAAATGCCACACCAACATATACACACTGACTGAATGTTCCAGTTTGGTACAACCACCCAATTTAGTAGTGATGCTATAAGAAGGAAATTGGTCAAGGAAATGTGAACAATACAAGGCAGCTGTGATGTAGCAACAAATATTGATTTCAATCCAAAATCCACATTTATTGACAAGCTCCTGTTTGGGAGTCTCTACACAAACAGCTAAACTGATGTATGCCATGGGAACATTTAAGAATAGAAATAAAAACTGCTAAATCACCTGCTGCAGGTAAAATGAGTTCCTCTCGGAGGCACTGGGCAGGGGTGGGAGCTTTTGTAAAGGAAAACGGCTGTGGACATAGTCAGAAGTGGAGGTATCTGACCTAGGCCTTAGCAAGAGGATTTTTTATTGTGATGACTGCTGGAGAGAAAAGTGGCAAGGGAAAGTCTGGAGCAAGATGCAGGAGAAGGTGGCCAATTCAGGAGGAAACAACAAAGGCAAAGGGAGGAAGACAGGAATTGTGGCACTGTCCTTGAGCATTGGCTGGAACAGAGTGTGTTGGAAGGGAAGCAAACAATAAAGACCGGGAAATGTTCAAGTGTAAATCCTTGAATGGCCTTGATCTGGTTTAGCGCTCTCTGTCTACCATCAGCTTCCAGCCATTTCCTTCACTTCTTTTGAGAAGGAAGTAACTCTGAAGGGCTTTTCCACAGAATATTAGTCCCATGTGATATTATATTAAAAACATATATTTTGGTGGTCAAATAAGCTTGGAAAAATTGGTATAAATTGGGTGAAACATAGTTCATTCTTTCAGAACTTCTCAAGCCTTTAACAATTTTATATGATTTGTGACTCTCTTAGCAGAAGATAGGGATGTTCCACTGTCCAAACACATTAGACCAACAGAATTCTTTCTTTTTTTTTTAAAGAATAGATTCCCAGAGTACTGTTTTAAAGAGTAATTGAGAAAATACTAGATTAAGACATTAGCTTAATTTGTTCAACAAAAATTAAGCTAATGTCTTAAACTAGTATTTTCTCAATTACTGAGCCTCAAGTACCTCTGATGTGCCAGGCATTTCTGCATCCTGTTCTCTCACAGCTCACATCTGGATGGTGTGCCCTAAAGCATGAATCTTGTAGCAGCAGGTGTGAAAGGCTGAGTACACACTGGAGGAAGAGGGAAATGCTTTATTGAATTTTATATAACCAACATCTGACATGTTGCATGATGTGGAACCAGATGCAGTGTTGATGTTCCATGCATTTTGGTGGAAAATAATCAGAGGGGGAGAGAAGAACCAAGGGAAGCAATGAGAAAAAAGGAGGATAGGAAGAGGCCAGTCTGGAAGCACAGCTGGAAATGCAGGCAGGTAACTGACCAACACTGAAAAACTCTGAGAGTTTCTCAGGGAACCAGGGCTATTCTCTGTGGGAAAACTGAGAGTATCATTTAAAGTCAAACATCCTGAAACATAGGACTGCTTAAGGTTGACCTCATTATAGATGCAGACACATGCTAACCTATTGAGTCAGTCAGCCTAGAACTACAAGAAGTGATCCTGGATATGATCCAGTATGAACTCCTTTTCTTGATCTCTGCATATGACCTCATACATTCACTTTTTTATGTTGTTTTTAGCAAACAAAGAGATCCATTTAATCCATTGTACAATTGCACTGTTTTGACCTTTAGGAAGCTCAGAGCTTAATTCAATATGTAACTGAAATAGCTGCTACCTATCAGGTTGCAATTATATCCATATCTCCCCTTTTCAAGGCATACAGAAAAGCTACAATGGCTTACAGGCTCTGTGAGGGCTTTATATTAGGTTTCAAAGAGCTCTGGCCAGCAACAAGACATGCAATTTTTACTTATTGACTCATTCATTAACTTATGAAGCAACTATTTATCATGTGTCAGAATCTTTACCAGGAGCACTGAGGAAGAAAAATACATAAAAATTAAAAAGGCTTTCATCATTCATTCTTTTAATAATTTATTTAATAATATGTATCTACTGATACTAGATTGTGTACATATATAAATTATGTCAAAAATTGCTTATAATGAGTGCTCGGATACATCATGTTTATTGCAGATACCCTTAAACATTTGTGGTAAGTATAGATTCATAAGATTCCAGTTGTGAAAAGGTACAAATCTAAGTGTGTAAAATCTAAGTGGATATAAATTGTAACTAAAGAGACCTAAAGCTCTTAAAAATTAGAGAGCATGCTCATTGACCTATATCTAGTTAGTCTCCTGGCCAGATCCCTTCTATTAAACCGCATTAGATTCATGGCAATTACCCAAGGACATCCCACCATTGCAAAGGTTAATTTTAACTCATTCAGTCTGTACCAAGTGCCAGGTCCTGAGCTAGACCACAGAACATATAGGTTATTTTTTAGTTTCCTCATTGCGGAACTCTGGTTGAGAGCCCTCTGCCAGTCACTACTGTAAATTTATTATCCAAGTGCTCAGCATAGGGAACCAGTGTTCCAACTGTCTGATTGAGTAACCACCATGACCAGGCTCTGTGCAGAGCCAGCAGGAAATAACTGCTATTCCGCTTTGCATTTCTTTGTTGAGCTCCATGCCCTCACAATAGGAGGATTACACAAGGAAGTAAGAAACAAATTGACAACACTTAACATAAATACGTTCTTTTCTGAATGGATAAACTAACATGAGGAGAGAGCCATGGCAATGTTTCACAGAATCCAGTAAAAGAAGATTTAAGGTGTGGATCTGACATTCTTTGACACATTTAGCTTCTCACCATTGGCCAAAGTTGTCTTTCAACAGCATTTTCTTGGTGCCTGTAATGTAGAGAGGATTGTGTCTAGCACAGAAGATGGAAAAAGTAGAAGAGAACCAGAGATACTTCCAGACCCAACTCAGAGGGTACCACTGCAGTATAAATGACGCCCTCTACTAGTATAGTTATGCAGGGTACAGCCTTTATATCTTACAACTGTGTAAGATGAGGCAGAAATATTTCCCACTTCCACATTCTTATATATTAACAGAAGGCATTAATAAGGTACAAATACAAGGCTGTGTGCAAAGAAAATACTGATGAAAGTAGCAAGTTGTACAGTTGAGGCTTAGAGACACAGCTGCTGCACTCAGATTTGCCAGGCTCCAATCTGAATTTAGTCTACAGAGTGATAAGGAATCCATGGTGCAGGCTGATGGAAAAGCAGACTTGATTAGAAGATGGGGTTGGGATTAGAAACTTGGGTTTAAGACTTGTCAACAGAAATATGATAGCTGGGAAGCATGAGCTGGAGTAGTGTCTCTCAGGGAAGCAGAGGATAATCTTAGAATATCTTAGAATAGAAGCAAAGGGGGATAGGCTTAGGTCTTGGAAAAAACCCCATTAGGAAGAAGGATTGGGAGTAAAGGGACTGAAAAAAGGACCTGGAAGCTTGTTTTCATCCCCTGGAAAACATTGTTCATTGTCACTGGGTGAATCGCAGTGGCACATCTCAGACCACAAGGACTCTGAGGATTTGAGAATCTGTTTGGCAATGTCTGGTTTGCCTTTTAAGGGCACAAATTGTCATTTTTCACAGATTCCAACCTCTTTTCTTCAAGATATGCGTCAAGTGCATTCATCAATTCCATCAAGGATGCTTCCTTGTGGTGAGGGAATCATAAATCCCACAATCTTAAGACTTTTTTTAAAGACATTGGTTATTTGGATAGTAACGGAGTTTAAATTACCAACTGTTTCATATACAGGGGAAGCTTAGACTCAATAAACATTCTATGAAATACAATAGATGGGCAGAAATGAACAGAAATCCCTTCTTAGGGGTTCGGATAAGAAGGGGAACAAGGCTAATAATCCTTACCTTGTTAAATTTACCTTCTAATGAGAGAAACACACACAAAACATAAAAACAAAGACTATAAACAAGCACACAGAGAATGTAGTAAATTCTGTGAACAAGGAACTCAAATAGGGAATAATAGGAGCCCACTGTTTAGAGAAGGTTGGAGGGGCAGGCCATTCTGAGGAGACACCCTTTTAGCTGAGGCCTGAAAGATAAAGGAAAGTGCAGCCTTATGCAGAGACCGAAGAGAGAACATTTCCCACACGGGGTATGGCATACACAGAGGCTCTGAGGGAGGAAAGCCTGGATAAGTTTATGGACTTTCCAAGTGAGAGAAAGAGTGAAGAGCATTGGAGTGGGAGGAGTCAGGGGCCAGATGATTGCCTTGTATAGAGAATGGATTAAAGATTAACAATAACTGACATGCAAATTATCATGGGTTCACTACCACAGCCATCAGGAGCTGCCGGACTAAGACACTGACCATTAACATGAGGGAGAAAGGAAAGGAGAGAGATGGGGAATGAGAGAAATGGAGAGAGAAAGAGAGAGAGGGATTCGGTGGCAGTTGTGAAGATAGAATTTATGGGACTTGACTATGGATTGGTATGCACAGCTAAAGAGAGGGCAGAACCAGGGATATCTCCTTAGATTTGTTGTTGTTGTTGTAACACAAGGTGAATGGTAGAGCCATCTGCTGAGATGAAGAGAACACAAGGGAAGCATCATGTTTTGGGAGGAAAACCCACAATTCTATTTTACATGGGCTAAGTCTGATGTATCTGTGAATGATACAGTCAAAAATAAAAATAGCAAAATTAGGGGTGAAAAAGCCCTTCTCCAACTGTGATTAAGTAAGTTGACAGGACTCCCAACAAAGTGAACAACAATGTGACCTGGTCACTTGTTTGCTTAAGGCTGTGCATGGTGCCACTTTGGCTCCTGGATAAGGGTATTGATTCTTAGCCTGGCATTTAAGGCTCTCTGTGATGTGTCACCTACCATTGCCTCTACTGACCTTATGCTCCACACACTACCAACAGTCCCTTTTTTTTTTTTTATAAAGCATTCAGTTCTGAAAACATGCAACACATTTCCCTCTCATGTACATGTCTTCTAAATAAAATGATATTATGAGGAAGAAGACAGTGGAAAGAAAGAAAATGTTGCTTTGTTATGATCCATGAATCACAGGCTTATAGCCCAAGGCTGTTGTACTAGGGATGTTTCTGAAAAGTGAAAAAATAAATACTTTCTAAGCCCTGTCTTTGTTGTTATTTGTTTTTCTGCTGCTAGCTGACAGGTTCGCTGCTATAAGTTGCTGGGAAGGCTGAAGAATTGGCTATTAGATAAGCTAATTGCCAGAATGCTAAACCCTTACTATATAGAAACTGAGTGTCACTCAGAAAATGACCTCCAAAACCCAGTGGCTTATTTCCCTACAATATTCAAGGCAGATACTTAGTACTCTAAGGGGAATCAATGGCAAGGGAGGTCCAATCTTCCTTCTCAGAGAACTTGCAGAATTCAGAAGAGATACAATGCAGTACAATAGAATACAAGGCAGAAAGCTATCCTCAGAAAGCCAGGACATAGAAATTGCTGTGGGATATGAGAGATGGAGAACCTCCAGCTAAGAATAATATGGATCTGAATTGAACTGGGCCTCACAGAATGGATATAATTTAGAAAATATGGAAATAGAGGGCATTTCAGGAGGAAAGTAGAATGAAACAGAGGCTGCAAGATCAAGGTGTGCCTGCTAATCTACAAGTAGCTCACTATGCATGGAAAGTAAAATCCAAAGTAGGAAGGAGGTATGGCTAAAATGACAGGTTGGGTCCAAAAGATGAAGAAACTTGGTGGTTGCTACTAGACTATCCAATCTGCCAACCTCCATATTTCTGAGCTAATTTTGATATCAGTGTACAATATCATATCAATGTGTGCTATTCTCTTATTCAAAACTAGAGGGCCAATGAACGAAATCTGTGCACGGGGCTCCGCCCTTGCAGCCCCGGCTTCATCTGGAATGTCGTTCGTCTATCCAATCTAATTAGCATATTACACTTTTATTATTATGGACTAGAGGCCTGCTTTGTGCATGGCGGGTGGGGGAGAGGGGTGTCCCTCAGCCCAGCCTGCACCCTCTCTAATCCAAGACTCCTTAGGGAATGTCCAACTGTTGGTTTAGACCCTATCCCAGGGATGGGGCCTAAACCGGCAGTTGGACATCTCTCTCACAATCCTGGACTGCTGGCTCCTAATCGCTCACTGGCCTGCCTGCCTGGTTACCCCTAACTTCCCTCCCATCTGCCGGCCTGATTGCCCCTCACTGCTTCTGCGTGCCAGCCTGATCGCCCCTAACTACTCCCCCTGCCGGCAGGGTCGCCCCCAACTGCCCCCTCCCTACCAGCCTGGTCACCCCTTACTGCCCCCCCCCGCCAGCCTGGTCACCCCCAACTGCCCCCCTCTGGTGGCCTGGTCACCCCTAACTTCCCCCTACTGCTGGCCTGGTTGCCCCATGCAGTCTGCTCGTTCAGTCGTTTGGTTGACCCTCACTAATGCCTCTGCCGGCCTGGTAATAGGCAGCCATTTTGTGACAGTGTGAGGGTTACTGTGCATATTACCTCTTTATTATATAGGATGGTTGGTTCAGAAAAGGTAGATGGTGAGTTTTTAAAAAAAGATACCCTGCTACTGCTTTTATGCAAAAAAACCTCTTTACCTTCAATATGTACTGTGGAATAATGATCTCCTTTTCCCCACTGGATGTGGACAAAGGAACCCAAAGCTCTGGGAACTTCTGGAAGTCATTTTGAGGTCAGAGGACAAAGAAGTCAGATAGATAGATAGATAGATAGATAGATAGATAGATAGATAGAACTGGCACTGAAAAAGCAAAGCTAAAAAATGAGGAGGGAGAATAACTATGTTCTAACATTCTCTTTTGAGCCAGTGGATCAAACCTCACATGAAATAAGTGCTATTTCTGGACTTTTATATTATATGAGCCAATAAACCCCCTTTATGGTTTAAAGCAGTTTGACTTGAGTTTGCTATTACTACTTGCCATTCATATCATCTTGATACAGAACCCTTTGAAGGAACATTAAGACTTGGGTTGGTAAACAGGATCTACTTATGGTCTTTTTTTAAACTGATTTTTATAAACAGAGGAATAGACAGAGGGAGAGAAACACTGATGTGAGTGTGATACATAGATTAAGTCTGAAACCTGGGCATGTGCCCTGAGTGGGCATTGAACCAGCAAACTTTCGGTGCATGAAACGATGTCCTATCAACTGAGCCACATGGTGAGGGCAGGATCTACTGATGTTTGTGGCCCCAAGACTATCATAATCTGGAAAGTAACCTTCATGGTACTGGACAATGTAGAATAGCATTAAATCAAGGTAGTCAGTCTAAATCAGAGGCTGTGAAAGTCAACCAGTCTTTTAAGTTGAGATTAATCTTATTTTGCACTCATTCCCTGCCTAGTCACTTAGCTTCTACCTCTATCTCCCCAAAAAGGAAAGGAAATAATTCTACTGAAGTTTTTCCTTGGGAAGAGCCACCTCCCTTGGGCTTGGAGACTGACACCATTTTTCTCTCTTCCACTGATGCCATAAATGTATCTGTTTCTCTTTGGATAATGTAAACCAGATAAGCCACAAACTTATAATAATTTTAGTCAATTTCAATTCTCAGGCAAGTTGAATCATTAGGGGCAATGCTTCCAATTCAAGATACTACGATTTCACCTATGGTGAGCCTGTTTGTGGAATTGCTTTCCTAAACTTTCCTTCCAGTGTTTAGATTATGGCATGCAGTCCAGGGGTATATTAGAACTGATCCCCTTGAACCTTGTCAGAAAGGCCTCATAAATCACATTCAAGAGAATATATTTAACTTCCCTATACATATATATACATGAAACTTAAGAACTTAGACAAGTGGAATGAATTCTAAACTGTCAGTTCATAGCAGTAACTCTACTTTTCAATTTAGGGATTGCAATTTGGGGTGAGAAAGCTTTAATGGAAATAGTATGTTCTTAGAGAAACCAAAGGGTCTGCCTAACTTCTGAAATATTGTATATGGAATTATACTTAATTTGGGAATTTAAAAAAGCTTGGGTTATGGTTCCAGGTATTTGTGGAATCTCAATAGATCCCAGCTGCTAAACTTTAGTCTTTTCATCTATGAAATGGGTTTAATATGCCTATTTTATGTTATGAGTATAGAAGGGAAAATATCCTTAAATAAATCTACACTAATAAAAGGTAAATCTGCAAATTGAATATCACTTCATGATGCCCACCAGCCAATCAGGAGTGAGTATGCAAACTAACACAAGAAAGATGGTGGTGGCCCCACCTCCCTAGCCGCTCTGGGCCTCTGGGCAGTATGCATGCAGGCACGGAGCGACCGGGCGGGGCAGGACACCTGCTATGAGGGGAGGCCAGGGAATAGAGGGAGCTATAGGAGCTGTGCTTTGGCTGGAGCGAATAAGGAAGGCTCCAGCTGGAGTGAAGACAGAGGGCAGCGGCCAGAGCAAAGGCCTGGGTCACAGGTGCCAGAGGAAAACCAGTGCCGGCAGCCAGGGGAAGGAAGGCCTATTGCATGAATCTTCGTGCAATGGGCCCCTGTTATAATAGTAATATTCACAATTGACTATGTTCCTAATATATGTCAGGTGCTATAGCTTATATACTAGTAGTTATAATATTTATGTACCAGGCACTAAGTGTTAATGTCTATTAACATACTTAATATTCACACATCTTAAATAATATAGATGCTAGTATTACTACCATTTTATAGATGAAAAAAACGAGGCTCAGAAATGTGAAGAATTTTCCCAAGGTCATACAGATAACATGACAGAGCAAAGAATTAAAGGAGGTCAGTCTACTCTTCAGATGTCTTATTATTTTTACTCTTCCTAATGACACTGAGAGCTGGGTATGGTAAATACCATTCTATATAACAAAAGCCTAATATTGCTAAGTGTCTGGTTGACCAGTTGGCTGTTCAACCAATCGAAGTGTAATATGCTAATGATATGCTAAGGCTGTTCAACCACTCGCTGTGATGTGCACTGACCACCAGGGGGTAGAGCTCTGACCAGTAGGTTAGCTTGCTGCTGGGGTCCGCTGATTGGGACTGAGCAAGATAGGCCAGATATGTCCTGGAGCCCTCCCGTGGTCCCTTCCCACCTGGCCAACTGCCCACATCCCTCCCCGTCCCCGATCGTGCACTGGTGGTGTCCCTCGGTCTGACCTGTGCCCTCTCACAATCCAGGACCCCTCAGGGGGAGTCAGAGAGCTGGTTTTGGCCTGATCCCGCAGGCCAAGCTGAGGGAACCTACTGGTACATGAATTTGCGCACCGGCCTCTAGTTTTTCAGTTGAAAACATTAAGGCTCACAGAGTATATGTAACTTTCTCAAGGTCACTCAGGTAACTAATAAAAGAGCCTAGACTTATAACCTGACTCGATTTTTTAAAATCTTTTAATTTCCAGAGTATTTTTCTCATGCTGCCTCTCTCTCCATTTCAAGGCTTTTAATTTCTTCCTTCAAATTAAATCTTCACCATTCTCCATAGCTAGAGGTAAGTGACATGAAAGTCAGGTTGAATAGTAGGTAAATCACAGATCCTACCTATAGCATAAGCCCATGCTACTTTTAAGGAAATTGTTGAAAGAACTTCAGGTACACACATGTGATTTTTACTCAATTGTATACCAATTAAAGAATATAATCTATTATTACATTCTGAAGTTTACTATGTATTTTAATTCACTACATTCATGTTCAAATTAATGTTTTAAAATCATTAACACATTATCATATTCCCCTAACATAGGAAATGCTTACTGATTACAAACTTAAATTCTAATCAGAATGAAGACTGCTGATTTCTATTATTGGTAAGCTGTGCATTCATATATATAAATACTCTGTTGTAGTTCATAATCAAGTTTAGCGGAGTAGCCTAAAGCTCTTTTTCTCTAAAACAGAAAGTGTAGAATAATAGTTAGGATTTCTAGTTTTTGTCTCAATGGTTGTCACCTCAACCAACTTTAATAATACATACCCATAAAAGTTGTGTAACAGGCAAGGTATTAAAACCAGAAGATATCATGGTTTGTCTATACCTAGCTCAAAAAAAAAAAAGTTGTTAGTCTTATGAAACTATCCAAAAGTACACAATATAAATTGACCATATTAAAATGAGGACAAGAGAGAAAGTGATTGGCTACAGAAACATCAGAATGAGAAGGAATGTTATTAGGAAACTCCTGTGCATTGGATGCTCACATGAATACTGTGTTTTGCAGCTAAACAAAGATCTTTTAAATCTCTATTGTCATTTAATGCACACAACACTGTGAAGGTATTCCTCTTTATATATACCCAAGGTGAAGATCAGAGACTTGATAGAATTCCTCTGACTCCAGAATGCCAGTAGAGAAAGGGTTAAAATCCCTTGGGCTTTCATTCTGTCAGCTCTGGTCCTGGAATCCACTGGGGCCTCACTGAATGGTTTTGGGTTTTCTTCATTTTCATCTCTTTCTTTTCTTTTACAGTTTTCTTGGCCACTTTCATGGGAAATGACTCCAATTAAAACTTTGTGAGGCCAAGGCTGGTTAATGTATCATTGACCACAGATTATCCAGGATGTGGCCAAACCCTGGTTCCTCAGTTGTTTGCCATCTACCCCCATCCTGCCCGATGCCCCTCAGGACCATCTCTTGCCAGGGCTTAGAGCTAGTCTCCTTGAGTGGCCTTGGCCTCTGTATCTAGAGATTGGACATATCCCTGGCTGGAGCCACTTTTGCCCCATGTTTTTACATGGATACTTTATAAGTACAAAGTCCTTTCATTTTCTCCAAAGATTCTACTTTTCTTTCTACCTTTCTTAGATACGGGGCTTATCTGCAAACTCCTCATCGTTTTCTACCTCATCTTGGTATCTTGGACCTAGAGCAAAACAAACACTGACTCAGTCTTTGCTCTAGCATTTTCACTTTCTTTGGGGTATTGTGCACTGAAATTTTGGATATCTGAAACTCTGTGCTCTTTCTAACATCTGTGCCAGTTATACACTTTGATTCACGTAGATTTTAAAAAATGCTGTCCTCTTACTCTCTGCCCTGTATTATGACAGGATTTGTATGAGATGGAGATTTCCTATCTGACTCCACTCTTCTGGTAGCTCAGTTATATCTATATTCCTGTCTATGCCATCTATTCCTATTTATTTCCCATCTAGAGATAGAACCCAGGACTGTTTGATGCCAAAGCCAGCACTCTTTCCACCAGCTGATGGTGGTACTTAAGATGGGATTTTAAATATGGTGAGCCAAAGATTTCCTGTTGCTTTCCAATATCCATTCTGCTAAAATTTTCTTTAGTCAAGACAAAAATTATAGAACAAGAGTTAGGATTTCTACTTCTGGTTACAATGTCTGCCAAATGGGCCAATTTTCATAGCCCCATTCACAGTAAATAACACTGAGCCATAACTTCAGCTGAGCTTACTATCACCCACCCATAATTACATTCCCCATCCTTTTTCCTCTTATGCAACTATGTGTCATCATGTAAGGACGTTCTAGCTAAAGAGATGTAAGCTAAGGGAGTATGTGGAGAGTACTTCCAGGTAGTCTCCTTGAAGGGGGAGCTATGGGCTCTTCCTCCCTACTTTTCTTTCTTCCTGATAATTGGGGCAAGGTTTTAATGGGTGCCACTGTAGCAGCCAATACAGTCTGCAAGATGAAGTACACACACAAGGGATGGTGGAGTGAAGAAGTATGGTGGCTCTATTTACTAATGTGTAAATAGAGCCACGATACCATATCCATGCCTCCTTCCCCAATAAGCTTTAAAATGAAGAACTCTTTTTAAAATTTGACTTTAAGGTGTTATTACTTATTTCCTTTATGTACAGTGGAAAACAATCCCAACTAATATTGATGGGTAGAACTTTAAAATAAATAAATGGAGTTATATATTGATAAAGAAAATGGACAATAGAAGCAACCAAATGTTGCTATTATACGCTATGTATAGTTAAAAGAAAATAGTTCAGAAATGTAGATCTACATGGTATTACCTGTTTTATCTACATTCAAACAATGTACATATTACACCCTCCTAGTCCCTCTAATCCTGAAAGGACAAAGTCTGCGATCAAATTCCCGGGATCTTCACTTCCCAGGTGTTTGACAGTGGACAAACTCATTTCTCTCTCAAAGCCTTATTTCTACATCAGTAAAATGGATGAGTGATTAATAAATTACGGTATGCAAAGTGTTTATCATAGTCCCTGAGCAGAGAAGGCACCCAAGTAGTAGGATTTCCCATCAGATCAGACCCTCTCTTCAATTCCCGGAACTTCATTTCTGTCTCGCCTTATTGGAGCTAGCTGAATGTATCCTGATGAGAGAATCTGTGCCCTGTCCTCTCACTCTGTTCCCCTCTCTCTTTGGACACATAAAGATCTGTTCCAGTGATTTCACTAAGATTCCATTAGCATTAAATGGAATGCACATGACCCAGGAGAATTGAGACTGTCAGTGGAAAACTCTAAGTGGAAAGGTTCCTGTCCATGGAGTTGTTGCTTTAGAGACTTTGTCAGTAAGAGCTTTTGTCTTCAGGGTTTGTAAATATTTATATTTTCAAACTACTATGAGAGGAACAACAGCCATTCCACATGAATGGATTACGTTAAATGTACCCGAAGTCTGTAATTCAAGCTGTCAAACGTGAGGAAATACCAGACTTAAGACTGCCATTCTGACCCACGCAGAATAAATAAGGAGTTTGGGCAGAGCTCTTTAACACAATGGCAGGCAGACATATGGAAGACGTTTACTAGGGAAGATGACTGAAGAGAAGGTAAAACACACTAAATGGATTTAAGAAATACTGAGTCTTTCTTCCAGAGAGGAACAAGATTGGGGCTTGAGGGAGAAGATTCTTGGCCTAGAAGAAGGGAAACGGGATTAACATTAAACCAAGAATGAGGGGTGGCACGTGGAAGCTTTTCCTGTTCCTAAGACATTTGTCTGTTTTTAATTTATTGTTTTGGGGGTCTGGTGATATGATACCAACATAGGAATCAAAATGTGTGTCTGGACAGGCTGGGTGAAGGGCAAGGGATTTATTTACTGTGAAAGTTGTATGTTAGAGTTGTGGTGGAGTTTCCTAGTCCACAGAACACAGGTGGAAGCTGGGTTTATTGAAGAGGGGAAAAAAATGCATGTCAGGGAGAGACTGACCAGTGGGTCATATAAATCTGACTCAATCCTACATGCATGTACTCGACACCTCCTTTGTGCCAGACATGGGCAATGAAGCTTGAGAAGCAATCTGATTTAGTGGAAAGAGCTTTCATTTCTAGTCCTTGCTCGAGGCTCACAAGCTTTGCAAAGGGAGGCAAATTGCTTCCTCTTTCTGAGCATCAGCTCAAATGTCAGCTTTTTCTTTTTAATGCCTAAATACTAAATTAGACAATTTGGCTGAGGTATAGGAGTAAGTGGGCTTGCTAATGCTCCCTGTTTCACCCTTCATTCTAGACTTTGGGAGCACTCCATGGGTGGTGCTGTGTCACTATTCACTCACATTTTATGCCCTTCTCTGTTGGACCCCTACCTGTGACAGGATATGGCACCCCACACTTTTTAACTCAGTTGTGGTCAAAATACTTGTGTGTCCAGTAAGATATAAGCAGAAGGGACATGTGTCCCAGGAGTAGCTTTGAGAACCGGTGAGAGGTTCACTGCATCTGTGTTTTCTTTCTCTTTGCCCCTGATGATCAGCTATGGTCCAAACAGAAGCTAATCCATTAGTTTGGGCCCTGGGAGGAAGAGGACATGAAGCTGTGCTATTACTTACCTTCCTGGGACACACAACATAAGTGAGAAATAAATACTTATGGTTTTACGTCACTAAGATTTGTGGGTCTTTTATTACTGCAGCAAAACCTGCTGATTGATAGTCACAGGATAAGGAAAAACTCTAGTGTGCAAATTATACATTCTTACTTTAGAGTGTCCTAAGTCACACTGGTCCCTGGCAGAAATGGAAGAAAGAGTAAATTCTTAGTAAGTTCATGGACTTTGAATAGATTGGCTCCACTCAGTCAAGAAATGCAGGACAAATTCTATCACCCAGAAATAGATTTACTCACTTCCCCTCTACAGAACAAGAGTCAAGTTAGACTAAATGACAAAGCATTGTTACGATAGTGCAGTCTCCTGAAAAAGGAAATATGATGGCTACTCCCCCTAACATCCTTGAAGACTTTTTGAAGAGAGAGATGGCATACTCTAATCTCTCTCTGAAATATCTCTCTTGATACACTTTAGAGGATGAACTAGAGTATATATGACTATAATTAGGTTGAGCTGGCAAGAGGAAGTATAGTAATAAGGATAAACAAGTAATGCAGAGGTTAATCTTAATAAATACAATTGCAATAAAGATGAAGAGTACAAATAAGATAAGATTTTTTTATAGGCCCAATGGGCAGTGGAAGCATAGATGTGTGAAGGAAGTGTACCAAAAGATGAGTGTGACAAGACAATTGTTGTGTCATTCACAGAAAAATTACACAAGAGTAATCAGTTTAAAATACTGAGTAAGGTATTTAGTTTTGGGCTTACTCCTGTAGAGAATATCAGTGATCATAGGGTTCTGCCCTTTGAAACTATGTTCAGACACAGACCACTAGGAAAGACACATCACTCAACTGGTCAGTTGTGAACTTTTTAGTATATTTATATTAGATTTACTGGAAGACCATATTGTTTATGGTTCATGGGGGGTTATTCATGACAAGTAAAGGAAGCAGGGTTTTGACCACAGTTGTGCACCCTGAGACAGGAGACAGCTAGGAAGATTGCCAGGAGAACAGCCTGAGGAATTCTACAGAGTTGGGTTCAAATTCCAGCTTTACCACTTCCTAGATGTTTACTTTGGAGAAAGTTACTTAAAACTGTCGAGTCTCAGTTTTCTCACCTATAAAATGGGGTATAATAATATGCACTTCAAAGGATTGCTGCAAAGGTCCCGGGACTTAATCACTGTAATGTGGCCAAAACATAGTAAACATTCCATAAATGCTATTTCCTTTTCCTTTCCCATATGCCACTTAAATGATGTGGAATGAGACTGTGTCTGAACAACACCACTGAATGATGTGTTTGTTGTTGGTCAACTCAGCCTTTCATTTTGGGAGTCCAAAAACAATCTTTCATGGTAAATCAAAGAGATTTTGCCATCAAAGAAAAGAAAGGGACCAAACATTTTTGGTTTATTACCCATTGAAAATAGCTTGAGCCTAAAGGAAAGATGACTTCCATTGGTATGCATGTGAAGGGAATAGTAGGGTTGGGAGGGTGGTAGTGGTGAAGCAGTGGTCACCATTTCCAAATATCAGATGGTCTTCTCTGGGGAAAAAGAAAGTGATGTGCTTTGTGGTCCAGACAAGAGAACTCTGGCCAATAGGTCAAAGTTACCACGAGACATTTCTCAGTTCAATTGACTTTTTGGAGGCAGTAAGTACTCTATTACTGGATATACGGAAGCTGAGGCTAGTGAACACTGGACAATTAAGCAAGGAGTAAAGATACCCACACTTGGTGGTAATTTGGATAGATACAACTCAAGGCATCAAATGTGGATGAGTGTCTAGTTCATGTAAGGCCCAGCAGAGAAACAGATTCAAAGGAGACAGTGTCTCTCCTCTTAAGAACACATAGCCTTCTCTAATTTCTTTGATGCTGGGATAGACTTAATGACTCAGACTTCCCCAAGGGTTAGTCAGTTCAATCACAGGCCAGAGTGTTTAAATCATCAACTCTGTGTACTATTTATTCTGATCCTTTTATGGAGAATTATTCAGTTGGCATTTGTTTCCAAAAGATAGTGGTCATGCAAACTTGAGTTTTAATAGAGGTATATCCTAAAGGTTAAGCATGAAATTAAGGTAAAGAAAAGCAAGTTAATGAATTATGTCAAAGCATATCTAATTGAAAAGTGAAAATGTTATACCAGAAAGGACTTAGAGGTTGTAAAATTGGGTTCTACGCTTAATTTGTACAATAACTAGCTATATGATTTCTTTGGTTCATTTCCTTTCTCTGAGCCTCAGTATCCCCATATACACTACAGAGATTGAATTTAGTTCTTTTCATGTTCACTTGCTGTGCCCACATGCTATAGTGATATTAATTTTATAATAAATATGTACAAATTGGATACTCTAAGACATTTAGTCATCTCAGGAAATGGAGTAAAGAAAGCAATAAGATATAGATGCTGCCCTGGAACAATTCAAATCTTATAAATAAAGCAGCCAATAAACACATATAATAAGATAGAAAGGCCTGTATATACCAAATTCTATGGGAATTCAAATGAGAAAACAAATAATTTTGCATTGAAGGATTGAGGAATACTTTTTTAATTAGGTTGTATTAATATTTCACATATCAAAATAATGTGGAAAATCAAGATGACTCTCTTGATAATGTAGACTCTTACACGTGCTTTAACTAGAACTAAGTTGATACATGTGCTATAGGCCAGGTAAATGAAAGGCAGTAAAGATGAAAGAATTACTGAGTGACTACCATAGTCTGTGTACTCACAACTCATTTCGTCCTCCTAACAACCTATGATAGAGGGTACTATCTCCATTTTCATTTTACAGAAAAGGAAACAGAGGTACAATATTTGAATTTCAGTTAAAATTACAACTCAGATCCAAAGATAGCAGCTAACGATAAGGTCATGTTGAGAAGGATTCTAAAGTCACATTTGATAACAATGACAGAACGGCCTGCTTACTGAGGGATTCATACAGCAAATTTTACTGAACTCTTTATACATCGCAGACATTGTTTTAAATGAGTGGGGTACATTGGTGACCAAAAGTGAACATTGGACCTGCTCTTCTGTTGCTGATATTCTGGAGGAAGATACAGGAACAACAATTATAACAAATAAAAGGATATAGCTTGTGAGACATTATAAAGACTATGGAAAAAAAGATGCAGTGTAGACAGGATAAGTGCGTAGTGATGCTAGAAGAGGTGTTTCAAGTTCCATTATGGTGGACAATGTGGGCCTTGTTGAAAAGGTGGCATTTAAGCAGCATTGAAGAAAATGCAAGGGTTATGCAATAGCATGGATATGAAAATCGTGGGACATGAGACAGCAAAACAGCAACATGGGCAGTAAAACAAGTCTCTAGTAGAATTCCAGTAAAAAAAAAAAAAAAGTGATTTCAAGTCTTACTAGAACTGTTTCAAACTTAGGATAGATTTAAATTTTTAAGCTCTGAAATTTGAATTTTTTAAAAAAGGGACTTTTCCTCTATGAGCTCCAGTTTTCTCCTCTTACAGAATGGACATCATAGTATTTAACTCACTGAGTTCTTGGGATGATATAATGAGATGATGATTGTAAAGAACCGGACAAGGAGCCAGTCAGAGAATTGGAGCTCTACACATTTATTTTTCTCCATCCTCTTGCAACTTTCTGGCACTAAGGGGGAGGAAGCAGTAAATGTTTTGCTTTGAATAAACCACTATATTGTGCAAATGTTCCTGAAAGCTGCAAGCCACCATCCACCTGTTTAATTGCATTGTCACAGGCAGGGTTATGTTCAAGTCCTTGCTCAAGTACTGTCATGGGCGGATTCACTTATACTTAGGACTATCAGGAATATCTTTCTTTCCTCTTCTCTATTGGCGCAAAGACTGAAGGGATATAAATCAGATCTTACCATCCCTTACCTACTCTCCCTGGATGTCTATTTTGTAGATTTAAAGAATAAATATACTCTTATTGAAGTGTAGAGTTTTCACAATTTTCTTTTCATGGATGAAAATTATATATATACATATATATGTATATATATAAAACTATATATACATATATATGTATATATATATAAAACTATATATATACATATATATATGATATGCAATTTAACTATCATATGAAAAAAACTTACAATAGTAAAAGTGGGTGAACTTTATTTGCAGCCTAGTGATAATTCACCTTTTCAAATATAAATTCAAGCTATTTAAAGATTACTTTCAGATACATCTTTAGAATTAAGAGCTCTACCTAAAGATGGTTCAAATAAACCTCAATGAAGGGCTTGGGGAGTAGTGCTTATAAAATTTTGCTTGGGTTCAAATTTCACTATACCTTTTGGGCATTTATTGAGATCTTCTGTATGCTGGGCACTAGGCAACAAATTTTAATATCCCGCATAATTTGAGGCTTACAATAACTCTCTGAGATGGGAATTTTATACGTTTATATCAGGAAACTGAAGCTTTTGTGGTGAATTTTTTTCCTCAAGGTCACTGAACTCCTAACCTTCAGAATCAATAATTAAGCTCTGAATTCCCTTTACTCTTATGTTTCTTTCATTATTCAACACTATTCCATCTTTCTTATCAAACAGGTTTTGTTCAGAGAAATTCAAAGTGTGGATTTGTAGTTTATATCACATAATTCAGAAAACTCTGTTTGGAGAGAGCATTTTCATAATATTATAGAATAATTTTAGGCATAACAACTTAAGATGACCTGTTGTTAATGCAATGCTAGCATTTCCTCCA
The DNA here is from genome assembly GCA_026230045.1 of Corynorhinus townsendii. NCBI lineage: Eukaryota > Metazoa > Chordata > Mammalia > Chiroptera > Vespertilionidae > Corynorhinus > Corynorhinus townsendii. The sequence continues at coordinate 166,647,844 of JAPDVU010000005.1, read as the reverse complement.
TCTTTATTACCTACTGATGCAAGAAGTGTAGACAGAGGAAACAAGAAAAATGAGGAAGACCATATCTGAGTGGTTTCCAGCTAGGCATAGGCATAGAACAAAAAGGCAGGGAGGCAAGAGGTCCTTGATTGGCAGGTAATTTGTTTTGCAAAGATCTTGGGCAAGTTGTTTTTCCCTCTCTCGGATGAAAATGAGGTAACATTTGCCTCTCTGGCCTCAGGCCCCCACCTGAAGTTTCCATACTTTCTCTAGGATTGAATGGGTGTTTTCTATTTCCTTATATGGGAGGCTCTTAGAACTGACCACTGGGTGTAGCTCCACCGATTAGGTCCTATCCTATTGTAAACACTAGAAATACAGAAGTAAATTTGGCCTTAAACTTCATGTAGTTCTGTCCCTTAATGATCATATGAGAGATATTGAGGATCACAAAAGGCCAAGCTTTCATTTGCCAAAGTCCCATGTCAATTCAGTGGAGAGCAAGGATCAGAACCAGGCGCCTGCATCCCAGGCCAGTAACCTGCATTGCCTTCAGCATGATTAATCTGACGTCAGGCCTCAAGGAGAAATGCTGTTTTGTTTTGTTTTATTGTGTTAGTCCAGAGCATACAAGTTCTTTTCTCCATAATGAAAAATGATCACTCTTCCTAAAGAATAATTGAAATGAAAAAGGCAAAGTAATCACACTGCATCTGCAGATACTGGCATTTCAGAACACTGAGTGCATAATAAAATAATCCTTAAGGAAATTAGTTATTGTCCAAGCACACTGGCTGTATGACTTCTCAAAGGCACTCTCACCAATATTAATATTGTACTGAAAGATATTCAAGGCCTTCTTTCTTTGGTCTGCATTGCAACATATGAAGAGAAATGAGATGTTTTAATACTACAGAGTGGTTTCATTTAACAGAAGTATAATGGCCAAAATCATGGAGGTGAGACTCCAGCTCTGCAATTTATCTGGAATGATGTCTACCTCGAGACCCTGGGCTCCCTAGGAGACAGACAGTAAGAAGCATTGCACGTGGAAGTCATGTCACATCATATTGAGTTTGTATAAAGAGGGAAGTGAAGCCAATGCAGAGTAGGGAGAAGTGGAGGGTACCGATTGCTTACTGTGGAGAAGGCTGATGTGCTCTGACACATTTATTCCTGACAACAATTCTATGATGTAGCTATCTTTGCCTATTATTTTAAAACTAGTGACCTAGTGCACGAAATTCGTGCACATTAAAAGTGGATTAATTAGAGGAAGTAATTTAATATTGCTATTTTCCCTTTCTCTATAATAGAAGTATCAGAGATGAAAGAAAATTAGTAAAATGTATATGAAAACTTTCCTCCTGTCAGAGTCTGGGGCTCACCACAGGACCCAGAGTCAAGTCCCCGCCTACCCACATGCACCTCAAAATCGCATGAGACCGAGACCTGGCCCCCCTGCAAATGGGCTAGATCCAGACCCGGCCAGTCCCACCCTTGTCAAGCCCTGCCAGGCAGGGGTCATAGCCTCAGATCCCCTGGCCTGGTGCCAGGACGGGGGGCGTGAGGTCCCCCAGACCGGGGCAGGGGGCATGCCTTGAGGTCCTCCGTCAAGCCCCGCTGGGTGGGGGACATGGCCTGAGATCCCCTGTCAAGCCCCGCTGGGTAGGGGACATGGCCTGAGATCCCCTGTCAAGCCCCGCTGGATAGGGGACATGGCCTGAGGTCCCTCATCAAGCCCCACCAGGTGGTGGGGGGCGCAGCCTCAGGTCCCCCGTCAAGCCCCGTTGGGCAGGGGCATGGCCTGAATTCCCCCAACCCAGCACTGGGGGTGCTCCTTGAAGTCCCCTGTCAAGCCAAGCTAGGTAAGGGGGCACAGCCTCAGGTCCCCTGGCCCGGTGCTGGGGCGAGTCCCCTGGTCTGGTGCTGGGGCGGGGGAAGCAGCCTGAGGTCCCCTAGCCCAGCACCAGGACTGGAAGTACACCTTGAAGTCCTATCAAGCCCTGCCAGGTGAGGGGCATGGCCTGAGGTCCCCTGTCAAGCCCTGCCAGGTGGGGTGTGGCCTGAGATCCCCTGTCAAACCCCATGGGGGTGGGGAGGGTGTAGCCTCAGGTCCCTGCTGATTACTTATTAAGGCTCCTGATGGGAACTTGGCCTGAGCTGTGGGTGCAGCCATCTTTGTGATGGAGTGATGGCCAATTAGCATATTCCCTCTTTATTAGATAGGATGAGGAAGCTGGGATTCACTGTCATTAAGGAGAAAGTTCAAAGTCATAAGCTTGTAAGTAGAAGACTAGGTTCTGGAAATGTGGGACTTTCTGAAGTCAAAGACTCTGCTTTATTTTGGTTGTTCACATTATTGCCAGTAAAAGAATAGGGGATTATTTATGTTGAAAGATGGAAACTATGTTCAGAGATATGTTTTGTCTCCAAAACTCAAGATCATTCTAAAAAAAGAGAGAACAGATTTTTCTCCCTTTGTAACTTCAGAATTCTGAGCAGGAAATACAGGTGGGTATAACAGAAGACATACTTTTAAGAGCAGAACAGCCATACTGCTGTTAAGAGATGTACGATTTTCATTGATCCGCCTCAGAAACCGCATGGCTTCAAACTAAGTGTGATCAAGGAGCTAACCAATGACTTCACAGAGAAAAAGGGGAGGTTCAAAGTCTTATAGGGGACTTGGGACTGGGAAATCTCTTGGGGGATATTAAACTCTACATTTCTATGATTTATCATTTGATCTATAGCACTTTGGTTAATATAGAAGGTGCATTCAATTCCTATAATTTTAGGTTCTTAGGTTTTCTCCAAATGCATATTTTTGCAAGAAAAAAAAAATCCTCAGCAGTGTTATATTATGGCTGTTGGCTGAAATCTCAGGCCTAAAATGTGCAACTGAAATATGGCTTTATGGAGGAGTTCCAAGTTTTTCAGAATTATGTACTGTTTAAGAGGGGTCAACTGCAGAGCTGCACATCTCCGCAGTATCTTCAAGCAGTCTACAATGCTGAGGTCTGCAAAACTAATTTGGAAACTTTAAGGGTGGGAGGTCCTTTTGGCTTCCTGTCCTCAAGCAGCTAGCTAGCAGAATAGGAACCAGAACACAATATACATGCACTCAAAGCCACCAGGCTGGAGACTTGCTAGCATCAGAAGAGGCAATCCGCGGCAAACTGTCTACTAGGTGAAACTCCTCTTTGATGCCCTCGAGCCTCCATAAAACCACAAAATATTAGTGGTGAAAAGTTTCAGCAATCATTTTTTTTTTTTCAGCCAGGGACACTACACTGAAACTCAGGAAATAGTTTAAGAAAACACAGAAACTTTGTTCCAAGATAAGTACTAAATTATAAGTTCCTTAGCTTGTTTGGTGCTTGACAAATTATAAAATTTCAGAATGAGACAGAACTTCAGCGATCAACACCTCACCGACAATCCCCCAACTGGGTATTGGTAAGTTTCCATGGGAGAAGGACTTCCTGATCAAATAAAAGTTTATGAACTGGTGTCTACTCCAGTAATTTCTTAGAGATCCACAATGACCATTTCCAAAGCTCTGAGAAGTCCCCCAGAAAAGAAATTTGATTTTAATTGTTTCCCAAATTCATGTGACTACAGAACCATTTTCTTCTGGCCACCTATTGGCATACTGGAAAATGCTTGGACTTTGCGGAATATAGTTTGGAAGTGCTGGCTTTGACCATTCTCACTGGATACTTAGTTTTCTCACCAACAGGGACACCACCTAAGTGTCCAGCTCGAGTGTCTACAATAAAGAGACACCTCATTGCCTGTTTCCCCACATCAAACCGTAAGTTCTTTGAGCAGATGATTATGATCCCTTTCCAGTTGTGTTTCCTGTGCGTGAAAACAAGGGCTTCCTAATTATGTGATATTGCTCCCACAGGCACCCCTGCCAAATGTTTCAACAATTCCATTCATCAGAATGCCAATCCTAATATTCAGCACCAGTTGCCCTGCTGCAGTCCTGCTCCCCTTCAATAATGACCTTCTTTATACAGATGATAATCTTAAAAGATTTTAAAACATTTATAATTTCTTCCCTTCCTCATAAGCTTGAACCTCTCCTTGTTAAACATTCTTCAATTCTTTTACTGCTTTTGATATAGCAGGGTTTCAAGTCTCTACACAATTCTGGCCACCGATTTCAGTTAAAATCATGGGCTATAATACAGTTAGACAAACCTAGGTTCAGTTTGTAGCTACTCGACTTGGTAGATGTGTGAGAGTCTTGAAAAATGCATGACCTTATTTATCTCAATTTTTGCCTAGTTAATAAGAGGTATTATTTCTTGTATAACTTGTAAAATCAACCCCATAAAATTATGATGATACATAAATGAGAATGCATGTGTGCTCTATACTATAGTATTCGATATATTTTACCCTTTGGCCCCTTCATTCTCAGAATCTTGTTAATTTGTAGGAATCTATTCCAAAGCAGCATTATTTGGGGCTACCTTTAGAACATTTGGTTAATAAGTAAAAATAGAGGGCCTTATCAAGGGAGGTGACTTGTCCCTCTATTTCTCACCACTTTCAGAAAATTGAGTCCAGTTGACCTCCTATATTATACTAGTATGCTACCAAGCTGTAGTCTCATTTCTTTCTCTATCCAGCTGTGCGCCCCTCACTCCTGTATAGGTGTTTCTGAGAGCACTTCCCATGAAACCACCTGCATGCAAATTTCCAATTTGGCTATCAGGCCACTCAACCAATGACACTCAGAAATAACACAGGGACTTGAGAGGAGGGTGGCGAACTGAGGTCTGGTTAGAAGGAGCAATGAGCTAGCCAATTTCAGGTAATAACAGCAATAGGCCTTCACTTTATACTCTATTGAGGTGGAAAAGTTGGAAGAATACAGGTGTTCAATTATGTCACCTGGAATCACTTCAGTTTCTATTTGAGCACATAATTCTTATCTTCTCTTGAAGGATATTCACATTTAATAAAGTTGGGGACAGAGAACAGAGACAAGAATGGAGTGCCCACTAGTTGGAACATATTAGACCAGTCCTAGTTTAATTTCTGGTTCTCAAATTCCCACCAATACCATGCATCAGTGGAACCAGATAATTTCTGAAGGGTTGTATGGCTCTGTCCTTACACCATTTTTTTCCTCCCAAAACTTCATCAATTATCCTCCAGTATCCTTTATATGAGCTATTTCATGCATCTGACTGAAATAGTTATAGTGCAACTACCATGAGCTACTCTTATTGCTTGGTTTCAAAGACATAACAGTGAGTTTGCTAGAAAAAGCCAATGACTTCATGAAGATTACAACATAAGTGGTTAGACCTAATTAAAAAAAAAATAATATGAAAAGGTGGTAACTATAGAGAAAGTCCAGGATACCACAGGAACTCAGCAATACAAAGTAATACAAAGAAGTGAGGAAATCCTTCTTACAGGAAATATACTTTAAAAGGAGGCTTGAAAAATGAGCCACACCAACAGATAATGAAAGACATGCCAGACAATAAAACAGATGCAAAACCCTAGAGGCTTTGACTGACTAGCTTGAGCAACTGAAAAACAAAACAACAACAACAAAAAACTACTCTTGCAAAAGGGTTGTAGCTCTGGTGGAAATTAGGAAAATAATGTGTATCTGAAAGAAAGGTCACCTTGTATTTTGTCACCTAGCTTAAACAGACTATGCCATTGTTTGGGTATGTGAACCAACACATTCACATCATCTACAGGCTCTGAGAAATACAAATTCTCAAACCCCCTCTGCCAGAGCCACTGGATGAGAATCTTGTTGGTTGAGGGTCTAGGAATCCGAGTTTCAATAAGCTTTTTGCATGATTCTTATGCAAGCTGGAGATTAAGAATCATTGTTTTATATCATTTGAGGAGTTGAAACTATCTTTCTATATATCTGATTCAAATCTTGGCATCTGAAGTTGCATTCACAAAGACACAGAAAATCAAACATCCGTTCCTGCATATTTGGTATTCAGAAGCCTGCCTCACAATCAGAACTCCAAATCATTTTGAAAAGTCCCAAAAAATTGTGAACAAAACATGAGCTCACTAGACTCTAAAATATAGCTCTCCAGAGAGCATGATGTTTATAGGATTTGGAAATATCAATTATATGACAAAGACACTTTCCTCTCTGCACCCAGCTAACAACAGCTCTGTTTCCCCATAAATGTCACTAGTAAGGTGGGTCAGATATGATTTGGTTGGTGCCACCATGTGAAATACCTTTTAAATGTCATTTAAAAAAAATAAATGGGATAATTTAGTGTCACCCTAATATCTCACATTAGCATGCCGACATCCAGACCCAGATAAGAAAAATGGCCCTTTGCTGCTAAAACTCATGTTAGCACTTCTTTAAGATAGTAACGGAAAAGATAAATGATAATGGGAGGGGGAAAAACACAATTTCCATAGTGCTTCAGCCATAACTAAAGCCCAGTGTATGAGGCAGAAGCTTTTACTGAGAGATCATAACAGATAATGCATTACAAACCCAACATGTGTCAGAAAGGACATATGGCATGAGAGGAAGAAAGGCCTTTCCTTGTAAGAGACATTGTTAGTATACCTGAAAATTCCTTTAGGCAAAGGGCATTTCAAGCAATAACCTGGCTCATGGAATCCATAATATAGAGCTAATCTCATCTGCAAATGTTAATGCTTTGTCCAAGGCCTGAAATAATGCTTCCATGTGCCCTTCTTGGTTCACATGACAACTAAATACTTAAAGGAAAATAAAGAGCAGGTTCTATGACTTCTGATAAGGCTAACATAAAAGAGAATTGTGAAGTAAAGAGCTTTAGGTGAGAACACTGCTCTCAAGGAAGACTGAGTGAATTGGATCTTGATGGTCCCTACCCTGAACTCAATTCCAGGCCATCTTCAAGTTACTAAACCCAATAAGATGCTCCAAACAATTCAAATGCCTCCCCTTTGGCAGGCCCTACTTCTTAAGAAGGCACTGTTGATTTTAAATAAAAAAGGTTTTCCTTCACCGCACCCATAAATAATTTATTCATATACTTGTCAGTTGGCCTTATTTTAGAGCAATTGGACATTTGTATTGGTCTTCCCAAGTCATATCAGATGTTTTAAGATTGCACATACAATGGCATAAACATCTCAGCTGTCCTTAAAGCATTGAGCATCATGCTTGGTACATAGAGAGCACTAATTGATCTTATTTTCTCCATGCTAACATGTTCTTAGATCACAACAAGTAAAAAGCCATACTTATCTGGGTTCTAAGAAAAGGTTTTTAAAAATCAGATTAAGTTGGAGCTTTACCTCATGTTTTCTTGAGGTATTCAGATATGTTTGTGGTGAATTCATTTATATCAATGGCAGGATTACATGTAAAGTGCATGGGGATGTTCCATGATAGTTATACCAGGGACAAAGGACCTGTTCCCTGTAAAAAACAACTGACTTTTCCCTAGCCACATATGGAAGAGAATGATGCAACCAAGTTATTTCAAAGTAAACTTTCTTGAGATTGAAAAAAATGGCGGTGGAATAGACAGACCTGTCCCGAGCCTTATCCCAGAGCAGATAGAAAGAACAGCTGAGGATTGCATAGGGAGTGTTTGTTGGTGAGTTGAGGGACAGCTATTCTCCAGGAGACGGTGGGGGGCTGCTGGATGGGGCTCCCCTGACCAGGCAGCCCCCACTGCCGCTGGGTTCCCTCCCAGAGCGACCGGCTCGGACGCAGAGACCATGCCATCTTGAAGGGGAAAGTGGATGTTATCGGAAGCCTGAAAATCTACAACTGCAGCTCCCACCGAACAGCTGCGAACTCCAGAACACTGGTATCTGATAGGTGCAAACACATGGATTCAAAGGAGCTCTACACTCCACCACGGAAAGGTCATATTTCGCCTGGGATAAGGTGAGGTCTCTGGTCCCAGCAGAAGAGAGAAAAGCGCGCACTGTGAGAGCTGGAGGACCAGGGGAAGTCTGCACCTAGAAAAATCCGTGGCTGTTGGGGCTGGCGTGATCCATGAATGTGGAAGGGGGTCCTCAGAGCTGCTAACAGAAGGGAACTCTAAAAGGGCAACCCATTTTCATCTGACACAGAAGGACAGCCTAAAAATTTTAAAAGTGTGCCAGCTGCTTAGACCCAAGGGGGAAAAATGACTGCACAGACTTGCATGCAGCCCCAGAGTTCGCATACTTACACTGGCTCTTTTTCTTTTCTTTTCTCTTTTTCCCCTTTAAATCCTTGCTTCTGATTACTAAGTCCAATACATAGGATCACCCAATTGGGGACACCCTAAGAGACTGCAGGGGAAAGTTGTTTTTCTGGAACCTGGGGATCAGAGCAGGGAATAACCATCAGAGAAACAGCTCTGGGGCTACCCACTCCCCCAAACCGGTATTGAGTGCCACAGCGAAAGCAAGATATAAGCACTGCCTAGAGAGGACCTATAGACCTGGAGGTCAATCCAGAAACACTGCCACCCAGGGGTTGAATCACAAATTCACTCTTGTGTAACTACAAATAAAGGAATACAAGAAATTAAGACACACTGCCTGCTTAAAAATCAGGACTGGCTTATAACACTGAGGAGCAGTGGAACACAGGGAACTGCAATACTGTCCTGACTAGGAAAGAGGCATACCAAACAAAACAATAGAGGAAGTGAATAACCTTCACTATTGCATTTTTACTTTCTCTTTATTTTACTTTGGAATTAGTGTTCTACCTTCCATTTTCATCTTTCCTTTAGCATCATTTTACTCTATCTCAACTCTATCTTTATGCTATCACTCTCTACCTAACTTTTCCCCTTTTGTTGTCCTGTTTCTCTTACCCTTTTTCTGCTTTAGATTTTCCCTATTTTTTCCTTTTTACCCCGTTAAAATTTCACCCTACTATATATTTATTTTCCAATCCCCTGCTCCAAATCCATACACACATCTCTCTTCTCTGTCTTCACTATCCAAAAAATTGGTTTTCTCTCTGTTATTTTGTTGTTGTTTGCTTCATTGTTGATTATATCAATTTTTAAGCTTGTTTATGAGATTGTTTTGCTTATTCTTTTTTTGTTTTGTTCTTGTTAGTTTTTTGCTTCTGTTTTCCCTCACCTCACTTGATATTAGTTGCTGTTTGTAGTTTGTATTCATCTCCAGGTACTCATTGCTAGCATTTGTTGGGATCAGTGGCTGTTCTATTGGAGTTTTCTCCCCATATATACAGTTTGTTCCCTTCTTCTTTCTTATTCTCTTTCTTTTCTCTCTTACTTTTTTTTCCTTTTCCCAATTTCATTTTTGCATTCTTTTTTTTTCTCTTCTTCTTTCCCTCCTGTCCTCTAATTTGCCTTTCTCTGGTAGTCACCTTTATTTGGGGTTATTAATATCATGAATACAATTCTGTTCAGTGCCTTGTGTGTTGTACCTGGTTGTGTTCTATTTTGTGCCTTTAAATCAACACAGGAGAGAGAGAACTACATAACCAGACACCCAGAGAAGAGAGACCATGGTGAGACAAAGAAACAGCCCGCATATGAAAGAAAAGCAGGCATCACCAGAAAAGGAAGTAATCGAAATGGAGGCAAGCAACCTGTCAGAGAAAGAATTCAGAGAAATGGTCATAAGGTGGATGAAAAGAATGGAAGACAAATTCGACAATATGTGAAAGAACCAAGAGGCAATGAAGGAGCAGCAAAAAGAAATGAAAATGACATCACTGCTGTAAAGAACTCAATAGAAAGCATCAAGAGTAGACTAGAAGAAGCAGAGGGCTGCATCAGTGAGCTAGAAGACAAGGTAGGAAAAAATACCCAAGTAGAGCAGCTTCTAGAAAAAAAAAAATCAAAAAACAGGAGGAGAGCCTAAGGGAACTTTGGGACAACACGAAACAAAACAACACCCGCATAATAGGGGTTCCAGAAGGAGAGGAAAGTGAGCAAGGAATAGAAAACCTGTTTGAAGAAATAATGACAGAAATCTTCCCTGATATAGGGAAGAAAAAACCCACACAAATCTAAGAAGCTCAGAGACCCAAGCAAAATGAAACCCAAAAGACCAATGCCAAGCCACATTATAATTAAATTGGCATACACCAACGACAAAATAAGAATCTTAAAAGCAGCCAGAGAGAGACACAAAGTTATCTACAAAGGAACGCCCATCAGACTAGCAACTGATTTCTCAACAGAAACTTATCAGGCCAGAACAGAATGGAATGAAATATACAAAGTCATGCAAAGGAAGGGTCTGAATCCAAGAATACTGTACCCAGCAAGGTTATCAATCAAAATTGAAGGTGAAATCAGGAGGTTCACAGACAAAAAAGGACTAAGGGAATTTATTACCACCAAACCAGCAATGCAAGAAATGCTAAACGGTCTGCTGTAAAAAAAAAAAAAAAAGAAAGAAAGAAAGAAATAGGAAGTGAAGAAGGAACACAGGGGTAAAGAATAAAAATGGTGACAAATAAGTACCTATCAATAATAACTTTAAATGTAAATGGATTAAATGCCCCAATCAAAAGACATAGGGTAATGGATTGGATAAGAAAACACAACCCATATATCTGCTGTCTATAAGAAACCCACCTCAGAAAAAAAAGACACACATGGACTGAGGATGAAGGGATAGAAAAAGGTTTTTCAGGACACTGGATATGAAAAAAAAGCTGGGGAAGCAATACTTATATCTGACAAATTAGATCTCAAAGTGAGGGACATAACAAGAGATAAGGAAGGCCACTTCATAATACTAAAGGGAGCAATCCAACAAGAAGAAATAACACTGGTAAACATATACACACCCAATACAGGAGCACACAAATACATAAAAAAAACTCCTGGAAGATATCAAGGGAGAGACTGACAGCCATACAATCATAGTAGGAGACTTTAATACTCCACTATCACCATTGGACAAATCCTCTAAACCAGTGGACGGCAAACTACGGCTCGTGAGCCACATGCAGCTCGCAAGCTGTGGTTTGCCGCTCTGTTGACTAATGAATTTGCCTACCACTGACCTAGACTCTCGATTCCAATAATTAAAGGCTGTTGTTGTTCCTTGTGATTAAGCCCCTATTCCAGTGGTTGGCAAACTCATTGGTCAACAGAGTGGCAAACCACGGCTCGCCAGCCGCAGTTTGCTAACCGCTGCTCTAAACAAAAAATCAGAAAAGAAACATAATTCCTAAATGACTCACTATATCAGATGAAATTAATTGACATCTTCAGAACATTTCACCCCAAAGCCACAGAATACACATTCTTCTCAAGTGCACATGGGTCATTTTCAAAGATAGACCATATGTTGAGTCATAGGCAAAGTGTCTTCAAATTCAAGAAGACAGAAATCATATCAAGCATCTTCTCAGATCACAGTGGCATAAAACTAGAAATCAACTACAATAAAAACAATCCAAAAAAATCAAACATATGGAGACTAAACAGCATGCTATTAAACAATGACTGGGTTACCAAAGAGATCAAGGAAGAAATAAAAAACATCATGGCAACAAATGACAATGAAAACACAACAATCCAAAATCTATGGGACACAGTGAAAGCAGTCTTGAGAGGGAAGTTCATAGCTCTACAAGTCTACTGCAAAAAACAAGAAACAATGGTAATAAATTACCTAATGCTACAACTCAAAGAGTTAGAAAGAGAGCAACAAGAAAAGCCCAGTGTAAGCAGAAGGAAGGAAATAATAAAGATCAGAGTGGAGATAAACAACATTGAGACAAAAAAAAAAAAAATACAAAAGATCAACAAAACCAAGAGCTGGTTCTTTGAAAGGATAAGCAAGTTTGATGAACCTCTAGCCAGGCTCACCAAGAAGCAAAGAGAGAGGACCCAAATAAACAAAATCAGAAATGAAAGAGGTGAAATAACAACAGACCCCACCAAAATACAAAGGATTATTGAAAAATACTATGAACAACTCTATTCCAACAAACTGGGCAAACTGGAGAAAATGGACATATTCCTAGAAAAATATAACCTTCCAAAACTCAATCAGGAAGAATCAAAACATGTCAATAGGCCAATAACTATGGAAGAAATTGAAGCAGTCATCAAAAAGCAAACAAAAGCACGGGGCCAGATGGCTTCACAGGGGAGTTTTACTAAATGTTCAAGGAAGAACTAAAACTATCCTCCTCAGACTATTCCAAAAAATTCAAGAGCAAGGAACACTTCCAAGCTCCTTCTATGAAGCCAGCATCGCCCTAATACCAAAACCAGATAAAGACAACACAATGAAAGAGAATTACAGGCCAATATCCCTCATGAACATAGATGCTAAAATCTTCAACAAAATTCTAGCAAATCGGATCCAGCAGTACATCAGAAAGATCATATACCATGACCAAGTAGGATTTATCCCAGGAATGCAAGGATGGTACAATATTCGCAAATCAATAAATGTGATGCATTACATAAACAAATTGAGAGAGAAAATCGCAGTCATATCAATTGATGCAGAAAAAGCATTCGACAAAATCCAACACCCTTTCTTGATAAAAACTCTCAACAAAGTGGGAATAGAAGGATCATACCTTTGATAAAACCACAGCTAACATCATACTCAATGGGCAAAAACTAAAACCACTTCCCCTAAGAACAGGAATAAGACAGGGATGCCCACTTTCACCACTCCTGTTCGACATAGTACTGGAAGTATTAGCCATTGCAATTAGACAAGTAGAAGAAATAAAAGGCATCCAAATTGGAAAATAAGAAGTAAAGCTGTCCTTATTTGCAGATGACATGATATTGTACATAAAAAACCCGAAAGACTCCATCAAAAAACTAACAGACTTAATAAATGAATTCGGCAATGTAGCAGGATACAAAATTAACACCAAGAAATCTATGGCATTTCTATACACCCATAGTGAACTTACAGAAAGAGAGACTAAAAAAGCAATCCCATTTACCATCGCACACAAAAAAAAATAAGATACCTAGGAATAAATTTAACTAAGGAGGTAAAAGACCTATATGCGGAAAACTACAGGACACTGAAAAAAGAGATAGAGGAAGAAGTAAACAGATGGAAGAACATACCATGTTCATGGATTGGGAGAATCTACATCATTAAAATGTCCATACTACCCAAAGAAATCTATAGATTCAATGTACTCCCCATTAAAATACCAAGAGCATATTTCACAGACCTAGAAAGAACTCTTCAAAAATTCATCTGGAATAAAAAAAAAAAAGACCCCCAATAGCCACAGCAATCTTGAGAAAGAACAAAGTAGGTGGTATCTCAATACCAGATTTCAAGCTGTATTACAAAGCCACTGTTCTCAAAACAGCCTGGTAAATGGCACAAGAATAGACATATAGACCAATGGAATAGAACAGAGAATCCAGATATGAACCCAAACCACTATGCTCAATTAATATTTGACAAAGGAGGCATGAACATACAATGGAGTCAAGACAGTCTCTTCAATAAATGGTGTTGGGAAAATTGGACAGATACATGCAAAAAAATGAAACTAGACCACCAACTTACACCATACACAAAAATAAACTCAAAATGGATATTGGACTTAAACATAAGATGGGAAACCATAAAAAGACTAGAGAAATCCACAGGCAGAGAAATCTCAGATATATGCCGAAGCAATTTCTTCACCGGTACCGCTCCTAGGGCAATGGAAGCTAAAGAGAAAAAAAAAACAAATGGGACTACATCAAAGTTAAAAGCTTTTTCGCAGCAAAAGAAACCATCAACAAAACAACAAGAAAGCCCACTGTATGGGAGAACATATTTGCAAATGTTATCACTGATAAAGGTTTAATCTCCAACATCTACAGGGAACTTATACAACTTAATAAAAGGAAGATAAATGATCCAATAAAAAAATGGGCAACGGGCCTAAATAGAATCTTTTCGAAAGAAGACAGAAGGCCAAGAGACATGTGAAAACATGCTCAAAGTCACTAATTATCCGAGAGATGCAAATCAAAACAACAATGTGGTACTATCTCACACCTGTCAGAATGGCTATCATCAACAAATCAACAAAGGACAAGTGCTGGCGAGGATGGGGAGAAAAAGGAACCCTCGTGCACTGCTGGTGGGAATGCAGACTGGTGCAGCCACTGTGGAGAACAGTATGGAGTGTCCTCAAAAAACTAAAAATGGAACTCCCATTTGACCCAGTAATCCCATATATCCCAAGAAACTAGAAACACCAATCAGAAAGGATATACGCACCCCTATGTTCATAGCAGCACAATTCACAATAGCTAAGATTTGGAAACAGCCTAAATACCCATCAGCAGATGAGTGGATTAGAAAACTATGGTACATCTACACAATGGAATACTACGCTGCTATAAAAAAGAAGGAATTCTTACCATTTGCAGCAGCATGGATGGACCTGGAGAGCATTATGTTAAGTGAAATAAGCCAGGCAATGAAAGGAAAATACCACACGATCTCACTCATTTATGGAAAATAGCGAACATATAAACTGATGAACAAACAGATAAATACAGAGGCAGTAAAGCATTGAACAGACTGTTAAATTACAGCGGGAAGACTGGGGAGTGGTGGGGAGGGAGGGAAATAGATCAGCCAAAGGACTTATATGCATGCATATAAGCACACCAATGGACACAAGACACTGGGGAGGTGGATGATGGCATGAGACAGGGGTTAGGGAAGGCTGGGGGAAGGTCAATGGGGAAAAAAAGGAGATATATGTATTAATATATGTAATACTTTAAACAATAAAAAATATTTAAAAAATAAAAAAAACAAAGTAAACTTCCTTGGGCTATAAAAGACCTATATCTATGGATGTTTTTTTGTTTTTGAGGGTATACAAATATTCATTACTTATGTATTGAGGTTTTTGGGAAAGAACAGGGCTTGCACCCACCCTGGTCTGAAATGACTGAGGTAAAACAAGGGGAGGGTGGCTTTGGTTTCTATTATAGTTGGGATCCTAGAGCAGTGAGTATTCTAGTGCATGGCCAGGGCCTGTGTGGTTTGAACTTCTCTGCTGACACTCAAGGGGAGAGCCCTGGGCTTTCTTATTAGCTTGGCCAAATGTGAGACCACAGAGAAAGAGGGAGAGGGTGGAGTTAGACTTTACTTACACTGATACAAAATGTTTATGAAATTCTAATTTTGGCTTGAAAACTGAAATTGTATCATCATTCACAAGAAGTATTGTCGTGCGTTTTCCAAGAACTTACAGTCTCACTTTGTTTGCTTTTGACAAAGTGTCTACTAAATACACAAGTCTGAGCAATCAGATGTTTGTAGTCATTCTTTCAAGTAAAAATGGTGTTGCATGGAAAAAGTAGCTAGTGCAGCTTAAACTCAAGCACACTAGTGCTTGTCCTAAAGACGACTCCCATACGTGGGGATGCAACACAACTGCTTTCTGCTTACTTCCCCTTCCCTCACACAGCCTATTAAAAAGATGTTTACACGTGCATCAAGATGTAATATAAGCAACCAGTTTACTGGTTCATCATGGAACTTTGGGGAGGAAACTGGCATCTTATTTCGCCATGGGTACATGGCTATGAAGAACACCATGACTCCTGGTAAAGTTCACTGGCATGGCCTTGATGGACGGACGGTTAGACACCAGTAGTTTTGCTTCTTGCTGCCTCTGTACCATCAGTGAAAGTGTCAACTCAGTGAAAAGAGCAAGTAATATTTCAGTATTACTAAGAAACAGTTTGGACTTCACAGTCCCCTGAAAGTATCTCAGGGACCACCCTGCTCCCTTTCAGATGTTTGCATTCCACACTTTGTGTTGATGGGTATTTTTAATGGGAATCATTTGACCTTATAGAGAGAGGACCAGAGAGCTTACCATGTTCATCCCATATATCTATTAACTGCCTGCCTGAGCTTAGTAAATTTCTTTCCCTCAATGGTCTTTGCTCTATTGATTTGTATGATAAGGTGATGGAAATAAGTGATGTCTAAGGTCCTTTCAGCTCTAAAATTTAAAGATAGTAACAGGGGAACTTATATGCATATATGCATAGCCCGTGGACACAGACAATAGTGTGATGAAGACTTGGAAGGGGCGAGTGCGGAAAGGAGGGGGTCAATGGGGGAAAAAACAAAGGGGACATTTATAATATGTTCAACAATAAAGATAATTTTTTAAAATTAAAACTATAAAGATGTCCATCAATTGCAAAATCACCTATTTTGGGTTTTATCATTTTTACACTTAATTTTGCTGTCTCCTGTAAGGCATGGGGAGCTAAGTGTTACAAATGTAGTGTGATGGATGTTTAAATTTTCCATTAGTAAGACTATTCATCAAATACAAGTTGTATTAATATAGCGACTAAAATAGAACAAACGCTACTTTTAATGCTTCATAAGACAGACTGGCGATGGGCTAATGAAGAGGAAGGCACATGAAGATGAACTTGCGCATGACATAGAATAGGCTCACTGGGAGGAGCATGGCCCAGGTCAAATAAACAGGTTGGAGGGTTCAGAAGAGGAGACTGCTTTCCCATGGTGGGAATTGGGCACAACTTGATGGAAGTGGCAACACTTTCATTACTACTTGAAGAATCCATGTTTTTCCTTTTTGGTTTGTTTCTATAAAGGAGATTGCCTAGAGTTATGACTAATACACAGTGTGATGAAAAAATAGGGGCATAACACTGGGCATGAAAGTGGAGGGTGGATCATGAAATGCACCCAGGGCCAGGTGTAGGAGTCTGGAATGTTCTTAAATTGGTAGTATGACCTTGTCTGTACATCAGCATCACATGGGGAACATTTAAAAAATATCTATGCTGGGAATCATTCTCAGACACTTATTTAATGGTCTATATTGAAGCCCAGGCACCCAATATACTAAGGAAAAAGTAGCTAGTGCAGCTTAAACTCAAGCACACTAGTGCTTGTCCTAAATACGACTCCCGTACCTGGGGGTGTGGCACAAGTGGAGTATTTTTTAAAACTCTCCAGATAATTGTAACATGTAGCTACAGTGTGAATCAATCGTTTGGGTTATGGTAGGGCTATAATCCTTAATCCTTTGGTTAAGGTGTGGGGCTGGTGAAGGACATAACTATAGTAGTCTTGTAAGGAGTTGGAGAGACATGTGCTCCTTGGAAACTGATATATGAACTAGTTTGGGAAGACCCTTCTATTTAAAGGATATCCTTTATAGTGGAAGTCAGCCCTGGTTCCTGGCCAGGTGCATGAGGAAGAGTCTACTCTGCATAAGTGAGGTGAGAGGAAGACCAGAGCAAAGACTTAGAGGAAGAGATGGGAGTGACTTAGGTGGGACTGAAGGTGAGGAGAAAATTCTCAGGAGAGGAGATATAGGAAATGACTTCATTTCAAGTGAAATTCTATTAACTATACTCTATCACTCTCCCTTCCTTTCGTAAGTCTTCAGTAAAATATCTGAGAAATGAAAAATGCTCGCTGTGGTAGTCATGTTTCAGAATGTTCACTCAGATGATTGAGCACCAGAATCAATGAGGCAGCTCATTATAAATGCAGATGCCTAGGCTTGAGGTCAAACCTTATGTTAAATTGATGTGTGTGTGTGTGTGTGTGTGTGTGTGTGTGTGTGTGTGTGTGTGTCTGTGTGTGTGTTGTGGCCCAGGAATCTATAAACAGTTCTCTGTGTCGAAGGTCCTAAGTTAGAAAAGATTTATATGGAGGATATATGAGAAAGTGTGAAGCTTGGAGGCAGGGAGAAGGAGAGACAATTAGAACCGAGAAGTTCTCATCACAGTTTAAGAAAGGAAAGAAAGATGTATTGTATTTAGGTGATAATAGCCGGTTTATATGTAGAGAATAAGATAGCTAAAATAACGGTGAGTTATATAAAAGTAACAAATATTACCATGTGTCTAGGCCTGGCCAAAGTCGTAAGAAAACATCCTTTTTTTTCTACTCTACTTCTGCTACCCCCTGGAACAGACAGCTCTGGGCCCCATGGAGTTATGAATCAGAGCATACTGACATATGCAGCTAATAGAACATGGATTAGCTTTAAAATTAGGAGCTCTGTTCTGAGTGGCCATGATTTCATTCTTTATTCCAGGAACATTATCCTCTCCTAATATAGAAGAGATGTGAAATTTTCAGACACGTTTCCCTGACTCTTACAATGGCTCCCAAACTCATTTGCTCTGGTCTCTGCCAATTCTATTCTCTACCCAGGAGCCAAATCACAAAAAATTATTCCCACTCAACTCAATTTCTGAATTATGAAGACTATTAACCATAGTGTCTTTTAAATGAGGAGTTCTCATTTTACCATGTATATACCTCCTACAAACAGAAAGAGAGAGAGAGAGAGAGAGAGAGAGAGAGAGAGAGAGAGAGAGAGAGAGAGAGAGAGAATGCTCAAAGTCCCCCTCCCTCCAGGAAGATAATTCATGAGATTTTCCAAAAAGGTCATGACGTGTACATTATGAAGTGCCTCTGGTTTATAAGAAAGAGCATGTTTTTTTTTTTTTTAAATGAAATTACAATTGCTTTGTATTAATGTATTTTGTTTCCTTGTAAGAAAGCAAGGATGAGAGCTGCCAAAATACAAAGAATGATGATATAGGTGGCAAAGGACAGACCAAAAGATGGTAGGGAAATTTGGGAAGGGAAAGGAAATTATATGTATTAAGTGCCTAATACATACCAGGCACTGTTTGAAGCCCTTAGCACATATTTATTTTAGTAGTTATATTTAACAGACAAGAAAGCTAGTACATATTGGTTAATGATTTGTCATGAGTCCTACAAGACTGGTCACAAAGATGGATGTAAAAGCTCAGGCATTTTGTCTCCAATGTGAGGATCTGTCTCAACAAATAAATGGAGAGACAGAGAATTAGCAGTAATAGTGTGATCACATAATACGGATCTCACTTATATGTAGAATCTTTATTTTAAAAGTAGAGTTCATATAATAGAAAGTGGAATGATAGTCTGGGGCATGGGGAGATAGTGATCAAAGGTTATAAACTTTCAGTTATAAGATGAATAAATTCTGGAGGTCTAATGGACAGCATGGTGACTATAGTTAATAATAATGAATACTTGAAATTTGCTAAGAGTAAATCTCAAATGTTTTCCACAAAATCAACAACATGATAACTATAAATGGTGACAGACATATTAATTAGCTTGATTGTGGTAATCACTCCCCAATGTATACATATATCAAAACATCATGTTATACACCTTAAATATACACATTTTTTATTTGTCAAAGCAACTAAATATACATACTGAATAGAAAACATTGGCCTAAACAAGAGGACATGTATAACGGCAAAGAATTTATAGAGAATGTCCAGGATAATGCTGGGGAGACAAGACATAATTACATTAAAAAAATTAGCTACTCTGGGCAATGAGGCAGGAACACTACATCTACACCACAGGGAGTTCAGAGTCCCGAGCCTGTTTTATGGAGAGCAGATAAGATTGACTGGAAGGAAGACATGCCCTCATTTCTAATTAATTTGGTGATGAACGTGAATTATGTCCTGCTTCCTTACCCTTTCTCTGATCTTTACTTTCATGCTCTTCCCATCTAACAGAGTTATCAGAGAGTCTGTTGAAAACACAGATCACACTATGACATGTCACAGCTGAGTATTTCCATATATCCTCAGTCCCCCGAGGATAAGGGGCCTTGCTCTCCACCTCTACCAGGCTTTTACACAGGTAATTACTAATCGAATTACTACTAATCCACCATAAGAGAAGAGGTCAAGAATATCCAGGTTTCCTGAAATCAACCCTCAGCCAGACAGGATGCCCCATGTCAAGGAGTTGGGTGTACATTGCCCTGAAAATTGTCCAGGTATTATTCAGTTTACATTCAAATATGAATTGCCAGGTAGACAGAATTTACCTATAACCATACCCAGCTGTGCATCCTGAGTGTCTGAAAATAGAACATAAGATTATATATTTACAGAATCATAGAAATAAAGTTCCCTAAGAAACACTATTCGGTTCAAATACAGGCTCTTAGCAAAAGAAAGCCCTTTTTTTTTAGTTAGAAAACCAGGACTTATGAATGAAAGGCTGCTTTAGAACTAGGAACTGCTCTGGTAGAAAACCACAGAAAAGCCAAGCCTCCTTGTGAAGGTTCGACAGAGGGGTGTGTAACACAGACACAGAGGCCCGATGTCCTCTGCAGAGGAGGAAGGTTGCTCTGTGACGTTTCTGAAATTCTAAACCCGAACAGGGTCGGGTGGGATCATTAGAGCCTGAACACATAGGCCAAGGTATGCTTTGTGAATGCTGAAGCTGAAAGGATCACTTTTAAGGACTAACATAGGTTTCCCTCCTGGCCACCCTGCATCCGGCATTTCTTAAAGGGTCTCTCTTGGAAAATAAAATCAGTGATTTTTTTTTCCAATGGCCCCACAAAGCAGGAACAGATGTGACACCAGTGACCTCTACTTTGTGCATACCTCAGAGAAAAACGACACGGACTAAAGCAGGGGGCCTGGCTCCGGGCCAGAGAGGACAATTGAAGTTGAGGCAGCTAAAGACATGGTTCACCTCAGCTCACCCCTCTGTGCTTGTGTAGGAAGTGCAGGTGGGGAAGGGGGTTTTGTCTGCTCAGTGGAATCACAAATGAATCTTTACAAAAGGCCGCCATTTTCATCAGCTCTATGTCCCCTCTTTACCCCATATAGGAACATCCCCACTGCTTTAGCTGACCACCCCCTCATGCATGAAAGACGTGATAAACATGCTTGTGGCTGGGGTCTCAGAGTTTGGCACCTTGAGTTAGAATTCTGACTCTGCTACCTACTCACTACATAACTTCTAAGAAATTATTTATGCTCTTTGTGCCTCCCTTTTTGTTATATACACAAGGATAATAATATCATCCACTTAGTTTTGAGAGTTTGATGGATATTTCCTAAGGAGAACTGACAACAATATACACATACATAGCAAATGCTTGATAAATGTTATTTGTTGTATTAGGAATCGCTTTCCATCATGTTTTATATTGATTTGGGTCTATTTCTCATTTTCCTCACTAGAATGCAAGTCCTTTAAGTGCAGAAAAAATGTAAAATTCATCCTAATTTCATACTGATTCAACTCAGTTTCAGTGGTGTGCTGGTAAATGTTCAACTAGCTCTCCAAAAAGAAGCTCAGCTTGCAGTGTTTGCCAATTTCTGGGGTGTAAATACTCTTGTCCATGGTGATTATCAACATGATGTCAACTGATTCACAGAACTCCTGAAAATTTAAAATGGTCTCTTCTGAAGCAATATAAGCCAGCTTCAGTACACCAATGAATGCTTGTACAAAAAGGATGGTGTGAAAAAATAAAATGTGAATAAACAAATGAGGAAATTAATGACTCACATCAGGGATTCTCTCTCAGTGGGGAGAAAGCCGTAGCATGCTAGAGTTTGTTCCCCAGCTTTATTTATGGTGTAATTTACAAATAAAAATTATATCATTTAAGCTATACAACATGATGTTTTGATATACCTATACATTATGAAATAATTACAACAATCAAGGTAATTAACATATTCATTACTTCACATAGTTACTATTTTTTATAGTATGGTGAGAACACTTAATATCTACCTTCTTAGCAAATTTAAATTATGCAATACAGTACTACTAACTCTAGTTACCATGCTGTACATGAGGTCCCCAGAAATTATTCACCTTAAAGGTGGAAGTTTGAATTTTTTGCCTAAGATCTCCCATTTCCCCCATCCCCACATGCCCTGGCAATCATCATCCTATTCTCCATTTATGTGAGTTCATTTTTTTTAGATTCTATATATAAGTGAGATCATACAGTATATGTCTTTCTATATCTCTTATTTAACTTAGCATAATATCCTTATTACAAATATTAGAATTTCCTCCTTTTTATGAATATATATATATATATATATATATATATATATATATATATATATAATTTACTTTATCCATTCATGAAACAGTGGACACTTCAGTTGTTTCCATATTTTGGCTACTGTGAATGCTGCTGCAATGACAGGTGTGCAGATATCTCTTTACTACCATTTATTGGGTTTTGCAATAATCTTGTCAATCGTCTTAAAAGATGTCTTTGACTAGTAGGAATATTTACTGACGATATCTACAGAACATTGGTCTCTTTTGTTATTCCAAGAAAAAAGAGAATCTTGATACAAAAACCTTTGGTATTATCATATATTATTTATCTCTTGTGAAAATTTATAATGCACATGATTATATCAAAGACATTAAATATATGGGAAAAATACCCATTCCTTCATTATAATGTAAATGTAAAAAACATTTCTCAGACACATTTAACCACCAAAACTGCTTTGGCTGGGCCACTAGTAGCATACTAAGAAATTAATATCTCCACACTTTGGAAGACACTGACAGAACAGCTTTTTAAAAATTATATGGAAAAAAGTAAATGTCCTCAGTGAATTCTCAAGAATATGTTTTCTTAAAACTTGAAACAAAATTAATCTTGGATCTTCATCAAAAAATGTATTAATAAAAATAATAGCTACTGTGTGCCAAGGGAGGCCAATGCCTGATTCTCCAAAGGAGATAAAATTACCCCACTGTACAGATGATGAAATGGAGATTTAGGAAATTTAGTTAATTTACCTGCTGTCACACTGTTGAACAGAATTCAAATTCATATCTTTGTGTCTCCAAAGCCAACACTCTTCTACATCAGGCATGTGATGTCATAAAATTATGATAATCAGTTTCAGCTTAGCCCTTCACTCTTCAAAGCAAGTTCAACTGTTTTCTTAAATTTGCTTTTTCTTTTCTCCACAATACATCAAAATGTCTACATTTTATCTGCCATTCTACTTGCAGAAGCTTATTTCATTTTCTTTTAACCAAGTATATGAAAATATTAGATAAAAATGTCTTCAATTCAACTGCCCCTAATCTTACCTGTAAATTTAGTATTATGTGTACCCCTCCTCTCACCTTCCCTCCGTTTCTCTCAAAAGAAAAAGTGAAAGAATAAAGTCTCCACATTTGTGCTACATACCCCAATCCTTTCTTGACTTCTCAAATTCCTCCCTTTATCCACATCCCTGTCTCATTCTCTATCTATTCCTTCCCATGGGATTTTTCCAACCATTTTTATCATGTTCAATTCTCTCCCTACAAACAATGTAGATCAATCCTTTCTCCTCCTTCTTTCCTCCCCTTTTCTCCTCCCATTCTCTCTTCCCACTCCATAGTCAAGCTTCTTGAAAATCTTTTCTATATTGGCTTCCTACATATCTTCACTTCTCAGTCCCTTGTCAAATCTCTCCAATTAGATTTCTCCCAACACTTCACTGGAACTCTTTCAACAAGATTAAGATTATCAGTGACCTCTTGGTTGCTGAATCTTTGGGCATCTTTCAATTATTTACTTAATCAATCATTCCTTTCTTCTTAAAACACTCTATTCCCTTTCCTTCAATGACAACTCACTGGACTTGTTTTCCTTCTACTTCTCTAGCAATATTGTTTCAAACTCCCACAGAGGTCTCCCTTCCTCTATGGCAGTGGTTCTCAACCTTCCTAATGCCGTGACCCTTTAATACAGTTCCTCATGTTGTGGTGACCCCCAACCATAAAATTACTTTCGTTGCTACTCCATAACTGTAATTTTGCTACTGTTACGAATCGTAATGTAAATATCTGTGTTTTCTGATGGCCTTAGGCAACCCTGCTAGCGGTTCTCAGCCCACAGGTTGAGAACCGCTGCTGTAGAGCCTAAGACCATCGGAAAACACAGATATTTACATTACGATTCGTAACAGTAGCAAAATTACAGTTATGGAGTAGCAACGAAAGTAATTTTATGGTTGGGGGTCACCACAACATGAGGAACTGTATTAAAGGGTCACGGCATTAGGAAGGTTGAGAACCATGCTCTATGGGGTCCTATCAGAGATGATTCCATGACTATTCTTCTCAATAGTCATGTTCTTCTTGAGTGATCTCATCTACTCTTGTAGATTCAATTACAGCCCTTTATGCTGATAATTCCATATATACATATAGTCTCCAAGAACCCATGGCTTCATCCAATTTCTTACATAAAATTTCAACTTGAATTAACAGTAGGTATCTTAAAATTCATTATAATCTATCTCAAAATGCTTTACCTCAGATGTACCCTTTTGAAAGAAAATTTCATTCAGTCTTCTAAGCCAAAGGAATGAATGGTCATCCTCAACTTTTCTCTCTAATCTGTCAACAAGCACTTGGATTCACATAACTAACACTTCTAAATCCATCGGTTTCTCTCCAACACACCTTAAGCACAGTCTTTTCCTGCTTGGGTATCAATAGCAGCCTTCTATCTGAACTTCAAACCTCTATTTTTGCCTCTATACAGCCTATGCTATATTGTAGAGCTAGAGATATACTTCTAAAATTAAAATCTGATCTTTTCAGCCCTAACCGGTTTGGCTCAGTGGATAGAGCATCGGCCTGCGGACTGAAAGGTCCCAAATTCGATTCTGGTCAAGGGCATGTACCTTGGTTGTGGGCACATCCCCAGTAGGAGGTGTGCAGGAGGCAACTAATCAATGTTTCTCTCTCATTGATGTTTCTAACTCTCTATCCCTCTCTCTTCCTCTCTTTAAAAAAAATCAATAAAATAATTTTTTTTTAAATCTGATCTTTTCAGTCTAGAGCCTTCAGTGTTTTCTTTTGCTTCCTATCTATACTTAACATTTCAAAATTATTCAAAATATACTGGCCTTTGGCTGAAGCATGTTTATTCTCCAATCATCTCGGCACTAAACTCCAGGAAACATACACATATGCATACATGTGCTCACACATAAGTGCGTGCACGCACACACACACACACACACACAACCCAGTTATCCTGACCAGTTCTTACTTGTCTTCCATGTCTAAACTAAAAGTCATTTCCTTGGGATAGCCTCCCCTCTTCAGCTCCCAAGATCTCCTCTCCATGTGTTCTCATATGTCCTTGAATTTCCACTGGTATAGCATTCACAAGCATTTTTTAAAAGCATGTGTTCCTCCTTCAATGTGCTTGAGTTATATTTTTGAAAACGTGAATAAAACCTAAAATGCCTGTACAGACTAGTTACCATAGAACTAACAGCAAAGGAATGGATTCTAGCAATTCTAGTGCATATTATAATTCTGGAGATAATACATTTATATTTTCTTAGTCTACTGTCATAATCATCAAATAACCTGTATTCATATACTTTGCATTTTAAAAATTCTTATTATGTGAATATACTACAGAAGAATTTCAGTTAAAATGCTAATCTAGTATATGTGGGGTTTTTTGTGTTCTCTTGAATCACCATGAAAATGATAATATTGTCATTAAAATGTATAAATGCATGAGAATGAAGACAACCAGATGAGAGATCACCTGGAAAAGTGGCATTAACAAATATTGGGAAGGTAGAAAGCAGATGAATAAGTAGTAACTGAGCTAACAGACTAGAAAATCCTGAAGCTGAAGGCATAATAAAAAATCAAACTGATCTGCAATCCAGAATCCTGGTGAAGCTCAAAAACTGGAGGCAGTAGGAAGCTTGGAAGGATAATATAGGATGGAAAGCCCAGAATGGTGAAGAACCTATGCAAGGAGTTAGACATCCAGATCCTCTTCTGCGCCCTGTGCAGCCAGGCAGCTGTTCCTTCATGCCCCTAGAAGGAGGCAAGAATTTTGTTATGTGGAGATGTAGAATGAGGGATGCTTCAAAGTGGGAAGTCCAATAAAGCAGAGAGTAGAGTTGAGATGCCACTTTGAAGATGAGGAAACTAAGTGAATATTCTGGATGGTGATAAAACCCTCCATACCTATTTAGTCAACTAAAACTAAAACTAGAGATGGAGGGGTGTAATATCCTCCCTGGGGATCCTGACTGGCTGAATGGCCCAGAGGAATAAACAGAAAGTAGTAACTTTTAAGGATCCCAGTGAAACAATGAGGTCACTATTAGATCCATACAGAGAGATTATCTAGCCAATAATTAACAACCAACAACAACCCCTACCTGGCCCCAGAATTTTATTCTTTTTTAAATTTATATACATATGTATTGATTTCAGAGAGGAAGAAGGAGGGAGAGAGAGACAGAAACATCAGTGATGAAAGAGAATCATTAATTAGCTGCCTCCAGCATGCCCCAAACTGGGATTGAGTCCTCAGCCTAGGAATGTGCCCTGTCTGGGAATCAAACCCACAACCTTTCGGCTCATAGGAGTGTGCTCAACCAATTGGGCCACACTGGTCAGAGCCATTATAAAGAATTTTTAAAGGCCAAGAGACACATGAAAACATGCTCAAAGTCACTAATTATCAGAGAGATGCAAATCAAAACAATGCGGTACCATCTCACACCTGTCAGAATGGCTATCATCAACAAATCAACAAAGGACAAGTGCTGGCGAGGATGGGGAGAAAAAGAAATCCTCATGCACTGCTGGTGGGAATGCAGACTGGTGCAGCCACTGTGGAGAACAGTATGGAGTTTCCTCAAAAAACTGAAAATGGAAATCCCATTTGACCCAGTAATCTCACTCCTAGGAATATATCCTAAGAAACTAGAAACACCAATCAGAAAGGATATATGCACCCCTATGTTCATAGCAGCACAATTTACAATAGCTAAGATTTGGAAACAGCCTAGGTGCCTGTCAGCAGATGACCGGGTCAGAAAACTATGGTACATCTACACAATGGAATACTATGCTGCCATAAAAAGAAGGAATTCTTACCATTTGTAGCAACCTGGATGGAATTGGAGAACATTATGCTAAGTGAAATAAGCCAGTCAATGAAAGAAAAATACCACATGATCTCACTCATTTGTGGATAATAAAAAACACATTATAAACTGATGAACAAAAAGATAGATACAGAGGCAGTAAAGCATCAGACTGTCAAATTACAGCGGGAAGGTTAGGGAGAGGTGGGGGAAATAAGGGATCAACCGAAGGACTTATATGCATGCATATAAGAATAACCAACGGTTGCAAAACATTAGGGGGTGAGGGCATGTATGGGAGTGGGGGGGGGGGAGCAATGGTAAGATATGTACACATATAGTACCTTAATAAAAAAATGAAAAAAAAAGAATTTTTAACATCTAATATCTATACCCTCATTCAAATGTAAAAGTAAAATAAAGGCTGGTGGATATATGCAAATACTCAAAAATTAAGTTTACACAGGAAGCTCAAATAAAATATGTGTCACCATAAAAGATGGAACCAAAATATAAATAAGAAAAGGCTGGGATTTAGAAAATAGTAGCTTCCATACTTAAGGGGAAACAAAAGGAGTCCCCAGAATGATGATGAAGGGAAGGCCCATGGTAACAGCTGTTTGAAACATCTGGAGAGCAGTTAGTAAATAGTTGAGATGGAGCCCAAGATAGTGGGTCCCAGGAGAGAAATCTGTAAGGGGGGGGGGGGGGGGAAATACACACACACACACACACACACACACACACACACACACACACCCCTATAGATGATAGATGGTAGATACACAGATAATAAATAGTTACATGATAGATTCTTTGTTTTGTTTTTAAACAAAGTAAGTTATACTGTTGTGGTGGATATTTGGAGGCTTAATATAGTCCCTGAACAAATGGATTATTAAGGCAATTTTAAACCCAAAGAGAAGAAAATGTATGCAAAGAAAGGAAAGAATTATGCTCTATTTCATGCTCAGCTCTGAAAATATTGACAGTCTAATAATGTAAACACTAAACATTTATTTAATTAGAAGTACGATGGAACTATCTTGAAAAATTAAGAGAAAGAATGTGTGTGCATATGTGTTGGCACATGCAATGGACCATGGTGCACATTGTAGGAGAGCAGGCAAATCTCCATCACACATAGTTCAGAGTCTATGAACTCTAAAACTACAGAGCACATAATTTAGAAAAATGAAAGCAAATACCCAGAGAAATATTTGAAAATGTTGAAATTCTGAGCCTCAGGGAAGTAAGACTAGTGATGAGAAGGACCATAGTAATGCTATTGTTTTGTTAAAAGTCTTACGATATTATTTTTTAAAAATCCTATCTAATAAAGAGGGAATATGCTAATTGACCATCACTCCATCACAAAGATGGCTGCACCCACAGCTGAAGCCAAGTTCCCATAAGGAGCCTGAATAGGCAATCAACAGGGACCTGAGACTACACCCTCCCCCACCCATGGCAAGGCTTAACAGGGGACCTCAGGCTGCATCCCCCACCTGGCAGGGCTTGACAAGGGACCTCAGCCCACGCTCCCCACCCTGGCATCAGGCTGGGGGACCTGAGGCCATGCCCCCCACCCCGACGCCAGGCCAGGGGACCTGAGGCCATGCTCCCCACCTGACAGGGCTTGACAGGGGACCTCAAGGTGTGCTTCCCATCCTGGTGCTGGGCTAGAGGACCTCAGGCTGCTCCCTCCACTCCAATGCCACACTGGTGGACCTCAAGCCATGCCCCCCACCAGGTTGGGCTTGACAGGGTACTTCAGGCCCTGGCACCCACCCCAGCACCAGGCCAGGGGACTTCAGACCACACCTGCTGCCCAGCGGGGCTTGATGTGGGACCTCAGGCCGCACACCCACCCCAACATTGGGCCAGGGGACCTGAGGCTGCACCCCTCTGCCTGGCTGGGCTTCACAGGGGACCTCAGGCTGTGCTCCCCACCCGGCAGGGCTTGACAGAGGACCTCAAGGTGCACCCCCAGTGCTGGGTCAGGGGAACTCAGGCCACGCCCCCCACCACAGCATCAGACTGGGGAATCTCAGACTGTACCCCCCCCCCACCCAGCAGGGCTTGACAGGGGCCCTCAGGCCGCACCCTCCACCCTAGCACTGGGCAGGGGACCTGAGGCTGCTCCCCCCCTGCCTGGCTGGGCTTGACAGGGGACCTCAGACTGCACCCCCCACCCGGCGGGGCTTGACAGGGGACCTCAGGCCATGCTCCCTGCCCGGCGGGGCTTGATGCGGGACCTCAAGGTACACCTCCAGTCCTGGTGCTGGTCTAGGGGACCTCAAGTTGCTCCCCCCGTCCCAGCGCCAGGCCGGGGGACCTCCGGCCGCACCCCCTGCTTGGCAGGGCTTGACAGGGGATCTCAGGCCATGTCCACCATCTGGCGGGGCTTGACAGGGGACCTCTAGGCACACCCCCCTACCCCGGTATGAGCTGGGGGACCTCAGGCCATGCCCCCCATCCTGGTGCTGGGCCAGGGGATCTGAGACTACGTCCCCTGCCTGGTGGGGCTTGACAAGGGTGGGACTGGCCAGGTCTGGATCTAGACCAATAGGGGCAGGGGCCAGCCAGGTCTGGATATCATGTGATTTTTGAGGCCCATGTAGGTGGGCAGGGACTTGACTCTGGGTCACATGGTGAGTCCCAGACTCTGACAGGAAGAAGGTTTTCATATACATTTTACTAATTTTCTTTCATCTCTGACACTTCTATTATAGAGAAAGGGCAAATAGCAATATCAAATTATTTCCTCTAATTAATCCCCTTTTAATATGTATGAATTTCATGCACCGGGTCACTAGTATTTTCATATAAACAATGAAACAGTGGGATGCAATGGGAGCACACAGGTAGATGTGAATCAAGGGTGATATTCTTGTCGTGAATTGGGTACTGAGTTCAAAAGTGTTTGTATTATTATAATGCTTCATAGCATACATAAAGGTCACATATGTTATCTTGTATGCATTAAATACCAAAGAAGATATTTTAACATATAACCATTTATTAAAGAAAAAATATTAAAAGAAAAACTTGAAAACAGAAAACCATTTCTGTGCTAAATGTTGACATTTTTTAAAACAGGAAAATGGATTGCCCTAAGTGTCTAGAAATTGTTGGCTGCATTCTCTAAAAAGCTTCTTTTCCTTGATTTAAAAATAAATAAACCCTATATAATAAAAGTGTAGTATGCAAACTGTCCCCTCCACCAGGAGTTCATCCTGGAGTTCAACCAGGAGGTGGGACTGGCCGGGGGAAGGGAGGCAGGCCCCGGCTGGTGGTCGGCAGCTGGCAGCCACTAGGGACCCTACCAGTGCACAAATTTCATGCACTGGGCCTCTAGTAAATAAATAAAGCAGTAAATTGTCAGGTGTCTATATAGTAGTTTCTGGTAAGCCTTCACAGGTAAATCAGTGTCTGCTGGATTTGAATAAAAGGTATCACTGTCAGACATAAGACCGTGGAAACCACAGGGTGGGAGAAGAAGGGCTGGACTCCATTTCACTGATGTGTATTCTACCACTATAGACTCTGGCTTGAAGAAGCTTGGGGTAACCCATGCCTCTCATCCTGGAGTTATCTGATAAAAACACTAAGAAACTGACATCCACTGAGACCTAAACATGAGTTTTCTATTCTTTCTAATGTATCTACACTGAACAGTGCCTACATGTACTTCCATAACTGCTACCTTCTCTGCTTGTCTGACAGCTTCATGCAGCTTGGGACCTTGGGTCTTGCCCCTTCCTCGATACCCACTGCCTGGCACATTGTGGGAACTACATAAATAGTAATCAAATGAGTGATTGAACTACAGTTCCTACTGATATAGGCTATTGATTAACTTGAGGTTTAGCCTACTAAAAAGTGTATAGATTATAGCCAAAGTTTATACGTGCTTATTGATCTGCTTCCTTCTGAAATAGTATAATTCCAAGAACATAAAATGTGGGTCTGTCCTTTACTGATGTGTCATGATGAGCAATAGTTCTCTGAGCCTAAGTTCTCTCATCCATTAAGTGACGTTAATGCCTCGTGTTATGAGGAGGGAATGAGCCAATAAATGTGTATTTTTATAGACTGTTAATATATAAATGTCAGTCGTATCTATGACCTAAGTCTTTATGATATATATTTTCTATGTACTATCTCCATTTTATTCCTGGCTCTACCCAGTATTTTTCCAAATTGAATTTACAAGTGAGGTATTTAAGCACGATGCTAGTCATCATGAGCTCATATTAAGAATTATTAATATAGGAATTACCATAAATATTTATAACTATCCCCTTGAGTCACAAAGCCTCAAATATGAGAATCAACTACATTTTGCCCAAGATGCTATTTTTTCTTCCATTTTTCTGATAAATCTCCACAGAGTTAATCAGTTCTATTAAACAGTTAGTCACTAAGATATAGGCAAACACTGAATCAACTTTTTATTTTTTTTTTAAATTGTCTATGTTTTTGACAAGGGCACACTGTATGAAGTTACAGATAAAGTTCAATTCTGCTTAACTATCAGAACAAAGAAAATATTATCATTAAATGGCACTTATTTCATTCGATCTGTCTATCGAGGTATGACACCTCTTTTAGGTCAGTTAATATCTGTGCAATGTGACAAAGTATAGACCTCTCTGTTAATTATTTGTAAGACAATGTGATGCAGTAGAACAAGCCAAGGCTTTGTAGCAACATGTCCTGAATTCAAACCCTGACTCAGTCACTTAATCTCCTGGAAGCTCAGTTTCCTTCCATGGGGAGGAGGGGAGGGATAGAGACACATGGAGAAGCTTGCAAGAATAAAAGAAATTGTACAGGAAGTGCCTAGTTGGCACTCAATGTTACCAATCATTGTTGTTTTATTTTATTTTTTAAAATATATTTTTACTGTTTTGGGAGAGGTGGAGAGAGAGGGAAACATCAATGATGAGAGAGAATCACTGATCAGCTACCTTCTGCATGCCCCAATTGGGGATCCAGCCCACAACCCAGCCATGTGCCCTGACTGGGAATCAAAGTGTGACCTCCAGGTTCATAGGTCAACTGTCAATCGCTGAGCCAGAGCAGCCAGGTTCATTGTTGTTTTAGAATCAGATCTGACTTTTGAATCCCTACTATTCAGAGACCATTCATACATATTAAATTGAATTTGAGGAAAGTGATTGTACCAGCTGGTTCTCCATAAGGACTGTGAGTTGCCTGTGCAGGTGTGGAGGGAATGTGGATGGGGTGAATCTCCAGAAGGAAGCAGTGGTTGGGCTGCATCTGTATAACTGTGTCACACGTGACCAGAAAGCCACAGCTGCCAGAGCTCTGCTAAGAGCTTTACATGTGGAACAAGAACAAAACAAAGGCAGACAGCAAACCAAGATTGTCTGTTTGCTACCACTGAACCACAACTATGCTCAACGGAGGATGAAGCTGTCAGATACAAGGAGCTTTGTTCTTTTGAAAACTTGAATGGCTCTGGATATTCATGTTTGGTATTAAAACCTGAGAAAAGTGGCAATGCCCTGCTTTTTGCGTGCCCTGGACTTTGCAAGATGGATAGGATGAATGGGAGGAAAAAGAGAGAAACAGAGAAATAGGAAGCCTCATGATGACAGGTCTCTGCACAGCCTTCCAGGGAAGCCCCCAAAAAGCTCCACTGGAGACCCCCAAACTTTCACATGCTGGAGTTGGTGCTTTGTAAACTAAAGGACAACATGGTGCCTAAGTCAATGCAGCGAGGGGAGCAGGTGGTAGGTGGGACATCAATCCCAAGAGAAACGAATTATCTTCCAGGGATTCCTACCAACCTTGGGCAGGACTTGGACCTCTACAGGTCAGTTTGGAAGTTTGAAGCAATTTGATCCATTGCAAGTGAGCAGGTGTGTGGGCTCTAAGTGAACTCAGAAGTTACACATGCATCATAGTATTATCTCTACAG
Source organism: Corynorhinus townsendii (assembly GCA_026230045.1). NCBI lineage: Eukaryota > Metazoa > Chordata > Mammalia > Chiroptera > Vespertilionidae > Corynorhinus > Corynorhinus townsendii. The sequence continues at coordinate 166,615,144 of JAPDVU010000005.1, read as the reverse complement.
ATAAGATTTGAAGATGTTTGAACGGCTTTCCCATGATCACCAGCTATGGATGTGCAGGGACTTACATTTGAACCTGTATTTGTCAGTCCCCAGACTCAGAGCCCTTAGTTACCATGTCATGTTGTCTCCCCAAGATCATTCTCTGGAACATCAGGTGGGGGTTAGCTGTGCTGGCTACATCCTAAATCACATCAGAGCTTTAGAAGGAAATGCATAAGGAGGCCTCAACTCTGCATATTTTGATCCATTAAGTCTAGATGACACCAGGGGGATCTGTGATTCTGAAAATTTCACCAGATGTTTCTAACGGGAATTCAGACTTGGAATCTACGACAGCCCAGTCTCTTAATATAAATGTGGGAAGCTGAAGGCCTCCACTGGAAAGGGTCTCCAACAAAGACAAGCACTGATAACTTGCTTTATTTTATTTATTTATTATATAAAAATAGAACCTGTATCTCTAGATGCAACATCCAGTGGGAAATACACATGAACACCAACTAAGAGTCCACACAACCCAGAGTTTACAGGGATCATATGATTTTTTGAAGATGGTTTAAGGAAGATCTCTTCTTTGTAAAGCAACTCACTAGGAAGTCTAAGAACACTTCTGTAATTTTCTAGGTGCCAATTCTGTAAGGTAAGAGTTACTATCCTTATTTTGTCAAAAAGGAACCAGATTAATTGAAGTAAATAATTCCACTAAGACTACAAGCTAGGAAATGCAAACCAGGATTTGGATCTAGTTCTGTTATACTGAAGAAGAAAGACTACACATTTGATAAACAACACTCTCCTTTTCAAAGTGCGTATGTATTACACGAGTGGCTCTTAAGGTTGTAAAAACAGGGTCATTTTGTGCGTAATAAAAAGAATTCCCTGGCTCTCTCTCCCACTCACTGTTGTGCAATCCCCATTCCCTCCTACAGTCTCGTCCAGGTATGACTGGAGGGTGTCCAGGAAGAACATGCTGTGTTCGCCTTACCAGCCTTCTCTGCCCTCAGTTTGAAACCAGGCCCACAAACTGAAAACCCCTGAGATAATGAAAGGCAGCTCTAATGAGACAGGATGTCAGTAAAAATTTAAAAAAATATATACTCTTGGATAAGCAAGGAGCTAAGGTCAGAGGGTTGACCAGCTAGGGAAATGTATAGTGAAACCCACAGTGATTGATTTTACAGTGAAATGTCCCTTATGCACTGGATCTGAGTGGACACTACACCAATGTCTACAAAGCTCTCATTTTCCAACTGCTGTCAAAATCTGGACCTTGAGATGCCTTATGGCTCTAATAAAATAAAAATAACAATAGAATTTCCCATCCCTCTTCCAATCTCTCTTTCCTCCCTTTTCTTTCACAGAGGTATCACATGGACTGCAGCCATGGTCATATAGTGAGGCTGGGGATAGGGACACAGTGAAATCATTCTATCTGGCTTCCCAGAGATACTGATGTGTGTGTGCCTTGTGGGTAGAGGGGAGGGGAAGGGGAGTGCATGAAGGTGGTGATGTGCTCAGTGACCAAGGGGACAGGAGGTGGACAGAGACAAAGCCAGTGTGGTTGGGAGATTGCTTACCTTAAACAAATAAATTGAATGACTGAGCAAATGAGTAAATAGTTTGAGAATAAGAAGAGCTAGTTGTCTCAACGTTGGACAGATAATTTACAAATATAAGAAGGGAGAACTCTAGAAAGAACCTTGAGGTATTGGAATGGGAGGTTGTTCCAGTTATTTATTACTATACTAGAGGCCCAATGCACAAAATTCGTGCAAGAATAGGCCTGCCTTCCCTCAGCTGCTGGCACTGGCATCCCTTCTAGCACCTGGGACCCAGGCTTCCCTCTGGCCACTGGCAGGCACCCGGGACCTGAGCTTCCCTCTGGCCACCAGTAGGCACCCAGGACCTGGGCTTCCCTCACAGCACCAGCTTCATCCACAAGGGTGTCCGGAATAACCTCCAGTCTAATTAGTCTTTTACGCTTTTATTATTACAGATGACAAACCATCAGGAAATATAGTTGCATTAAAAACATCACTTTTTTATGGGTGCATATCCTATGGTCAGTGATCTAGGCAAGCACAAGAAGGCAGAGATAGACCCTGCCTCATGCTGTCTGGGGCCTCAGCTGGAGAGACTTGATGGTTAGACTAGAATCCCCAGGGTAGCTGAACTTCTATATGATGGCCCTGGGCTCCTATGGAAGTATGCTGGTGAACCAGGTAAAAGTTACAAAGCCTTTTGTTTTCTTTTTTTTTTTTTTAATTGATTTAGAGAGAGACAGAGCATGGATTTATTGTTCCACTTATTTATGGGTTCATCGATAGCTGCTTATATGTGCCCTGACCGGAGATCAAACCCACAGCCTTGGTGCATCAGGATGATGCTCTAACCCAGCAGTCACCAACCAGTGGTCCATAAGGTCCAAAAAGTTGGCGACTGCTGGTTTAAGGAAACCTTTGGAGCAGCGGTTGCCAAGCAGTGGTTCCTGGACCACACTGGTAGTCCATGAGGTCTGAAAGGTTGGCGATCACTGCTCTAACCAATTAAGGAACCTCACAAAGGCAGCATTGCCTTTTCTAATCGGGCCTCAGAGATCATGTAACATCATTTCTGCCATATTCATCTGATTACGTATGAGTCTCAAGTTTACCCAGATTCAAGAGAAGGATATCCATATTTATCTATTGACTAGTGGCCTGGTGCACGATATTCGTGCACATTAAAACGGGGACCCAGAGTCAAGTCCCAGCCCACCCACATGCACCTCAAAATCGCGTGAGACCCAGATCCAGCCACCCCGCCCCCCATTGGGCTAGATCCAGACCTGGCCAGTCCCAGCCTTGTCAAGTCCCGCCGGGCAGGGGTGTAGCCTCAGGTCCCCTGGCCCGGCGCCACGATGGGGAGTGTGGCCTAAGGTCCCCCAGATGGGGCGGGGGGCGTGCCTTAAGGTCCCCCGTCAAGCCCCGCCAGGTGGGGGACATGGCCTGAGATCCCCTGTCAAGCCCCGCCAGGCAGGGGGTCACAGCCTCAGGTCCTCTGGCCCGGTGCTGGGGCAGGGGGTGCAGTCTGAGGTCCCCTGGCCTGGTGCCGGGGTGGGGGGCATGGCCTGAAGTCCCCTGTCAAGCCTCACCTATGGGGGGCACTGCCTGAGTTCCCCCAGCCTGGCGCTGAGGCGGGGGGAGCAGCCTGAGGTCCCTTAGCCCAGCACCAGGACTAGAAGCGCACTTTGAGGTCCCCATGAAGCCCTGCCAGGTGGGGGACACAGCCTGAGGTCCCCTGTCAAGCCCCACGGGGGAGGGCGTAGCCTCAGGTCCCTGCTGACTGCTTGTTAAGGCTCCTTAAGGGAACTTGGCCTCAGTTGGTGAAGCCATCTTTGTGACGGAGTAATGGTCAATTGGCATATTCCCTCTTTATTAGATAGGATAGGAAGAATGACAGCAAATCTGTGGACTTTCAAAAACCACCAGAGGAATTGTCACATACTGGTATACATATGTACATGAATACATATACACACACATACACACACACATATAATTATATATAGATGGATAGATATTCTTGTGTATGAATGTATATTATTTTCTACCTCTGCTCATTCAGAGTTCCTACAGCAATGACAGAGCAGTAGAGATGAACACACTGAACCCCCAGAGGATCTTGGCTTTTAAATATTGTCCTCAACTAAAAGGAATGATGAGTTCTTAGGAAAATAGCGGAAAGTATAGGATGAGTAAGGGTTATCTTGTTTTGCCATAAAGTAGGGAAAACCTCAAAGAATAATGAAACCTCTCAAAAAAGGCATATGAGCCAGTAAGGTGCTCCCAATCACCAAAGATGGAATGGTTTAAGCATCAAAATGAATAGCAGTAGTAAGGTAGTATAACAGCCCATTGAATTAATTAGCAATCATGAGTCTATATCGTTAACAAACCCCCAAAAGGAAACAGATATAAATAGAGTGAAGGGATATTTTTTCCTTGTAGTAAGATGCTAACTCATAAATGTAGAAGAAATTATGGATAGAGAAAAATCACCAATTGGCAAGCATAGTTGGAGTTGATGTAGGCAGTTTATCAACGAATGCCAAGGCAGTGGGAAGAGTTCTGGAAAAAAACAAGCTATCAGGATAATCTCTGAATATCTACCCCCCAAATACCCATCAGCTACAATGGATAAACAGTGACCTCACTGTGGGGAATCTGGCAGTTAGCACTGTGACCAGGGGATCGAGGTGAACATGACCAGTGGTGGGATCAGTCAGCATCATGTCCCTTGAGGTGAGTCACTAGGAAGAAAAGAATGTCATTTCTGTGGTGTTCCTATGAAGAAGGTATAGTCTGAATCAGATCATAAGGAAACATCAGCCAGACTCTGGTTGAAGCTTGTCCTACAAAACAAAAGAATTAGGCTCTTAAAAACTGTTAAGAATGTCAAGAACAAAGAAAGGCCAAGCTACTGTTGCAGAGTGAAGGAGAGTGATGAGATCCACCTACTAAAAGCAACATATTCCTAAAAAGGCTCCTCAGCCAGAAGGGCAAACAGGACACTGCTGGAACAGTTGGTGAAATTGGCATGGGGTATGTAGATTGAATGGTAGTGCTGCGTCAAGGTTGACATTATGATTTGGAGGATTGCTTGATGGTTATGTAAGAGTGCTTTTGCCTGCAGGAAATATACATAGGAGAATTAAGGGGTCATGGTGACATCATATCTACTGCTGCTCTCAGATGGTTCAGAAAAAAAGCTAATGACAATGAATGCAGAGAGAGGAGAGAAGAAAGGAGAGAGTAATTGTGGGGAATCCATGTGCTGTGGGTTGAATTATGTGCCCCACATCCTGCCCTATGTTGAAATCCTAACCACCTATAATTCAGAGTGTAACCTTATTTGGAGATAGTGTCTTTACAGAAATAATCAAATTAAGTGAGGTTATCAGTGTGTTAATCCAGTAGGACTGATGTCCTCATAAGAAGAGGAAATGTTGATAAAGAGACACATATAGCAGGAAGACAATGCAAAGATACTTAAGAAGATTGCCATCTACAAGTCAAAGAGAGAGGCCTGGAGCCAATCTTATCCTCACAGTCCTCAGAAGGAAGCCATCCTGCTTATATACCATGATGTCAGACTTCATTTTTTATTTCAGTCTCCGGAACTGTGAGCCAACACATTTCTGTTGTTTAAGTTGCCCAGTTTGTGGTCCTTTGTTACAGCATCCCAAGCCAACTAATACACCATGTAAACAAATACAGAAGTTCTTTATATTGTTTTTGCAACTTTTCTGTAAGTTTAAAATTGTTGCAAAATAAATCATTTTAAAAATACTGATAAATTATCACTTTTAATGTAATTATCTAGTAGCATTTCCATATATGTTATCTCCTTTGGTGTTCACTATACCCCAGAAAGGTAGGTGAGGCAGGGAATTAGTGATTCATTTCGCAATCCAGTAGTCTCTGTCTGATTGGTTGCAAAGGGTTTTTGAATTAAACAATTGATGGAGAAAAGTTGAGCTTAAAGAGGAGGTGTCCTTGGAGCTTCTAGTGTTGGCAGAGAAGTCAGTTAACATTTTTATAACCTTCACACAAGGATATGTTTATTGATTTGAGAGAGAGGGAGAGAGAAACATTGATGTGAGAAAGACATACACTGAGTTGCCTCCTGTATGCGCCCTGACTGGGGATCGAACCCACACCCTAGGTATGTGCCCTGACCCCAAATCAAACCAAACCCACAGTCTTTTTGTTGCACAGGATGACACTCCCACCAACTGAGCCATCTGGCCAGGGTCATGGATGTTATCATTTTAACAAAGTTCTAAGAAAAAGGCTCCTTTACAGCACACATTTACAGATTGCCCTTAATCCTGTTTTCTTAAAGAAAAGACAGGAGGAAGGACAGAAGAGTAGAGGAGAGGCAAAGAGCAGTGGGAGGCTGGCAAGGGCTGAGGAGAGAGGAGTTGTGGTGATCTCTGGCTGCTTTGGTCTCCATCTGAAAGCTACAGAGCAGATAGAGATGTTTCCTTCCTCCTCTCTCTTTCAGCTTATTCATAAACTTTTCACTGCCATGTAGTATTATTAATTAATGCTACTTGTCTCTTCTCTACCAAAGTCTGAGGTCTTCCAGACTCTTTGCTTCTTGGTTATAGAATCTTGGCTGAAGACAGTACCATAATCCTATAAAAGCACAGTCACATGAAGTCATTTCTGAATGCAAAACCCATCGGTCACTCTCAATCTCATTCAGAATAAAACCAGTCATTCCCCAAACCTGCGCAACACTGTGTGATTTGTCCATGTCACCGTGCACACCCTATCGCCTCACTCCAGCCTCTAGAGGCTCCTCAAGGGGCTGCCAACTCACCAAGGTGAGCTCCAGCATCAGAGCTATGCACTTGCTTCTCCCCTACCTGGAATGCGCTTCCTTCAGATGCTCAGAAGGCTAGTCCCCTTACTTCCTCTGCTCAGTCACCTTCACAGCCAACCCCTTCTAAATTTTAAACACTACCCAAAAACATTTCACTCCTCTTTACACACTTGATTATTGTCCTTAGAGTTGGTCACTATGAAATATTATAGTTTCACTGTTTGCCTTTCTTGTATAAGTTGTCCATCTTCCTCACTAGAATATCTGTTCCACAAGGCCAGATTTTTGTTTTATGTGCTGCTGGATCTTAGTCTAAAGAGAGGTATTTGGCTCAAAAAATACTTATTGATAAATATTCGGTGTTACCTGACTGTTCTGTATCTCTGTGATATGTTCTGTGATTATCAAAGCATGATAATAAAAACCAAATGTTGGTGAGGATGTGGTGAAACTGATCACTCCTACATTTCTGGTGAGAATCTAAAACGATAAAGCCACTTTGGAAAAGTTTGACAGTTTCTTATTACACTAAACATGCAATTACCATTTGACCCAGCAATTTTATCTTTGGGCATTTATCACTAAGAATGAAAACTTATGTTCATATGAAAAACTGTACACAAATATTCATAACAGCTTTATTTTTAAGAGCCAAAAATAAAAACAATCCAGATGTCCTTGCATGAAGAATGGTTAAACAAACTGTGGTACATCATACCATGAAATACTATTCAGCAATTAAAAAATAATAACTGCTGATATAACTTAGATGAATTTCAAAGTAAAGAAAAACAAATACCAGAAGGCTATATACTGTGTAATTACATGTATCTACTGCTTGTGAATGGCAAAATAGAGATGAAGAACTGGTTACTGATATCCAGGGATCAGGGATGAAGATGGTGTTGGAGGGAAGGAGGGGAAAGTGTTTATGATAGTACAGTAGAAGAGACACTTACAATGATGAAACTGCTAGTTCATGACTTTGGTGGTGAATGCACATGCCTGCATATGTGATAAAATTACATGAAACTAAACTTGCACACAAGGAATGTGTATAAAACTTTGGAAATTTAAACACTACAGGTAGATTGTGCCAATATCAGTTTCTTGGTTGTGGTATTGCAAAATGCTATCGTTAAGGGTGTCAATGTGAATAGTTAATGGAATCTCCGTGTTAGTTCTTACAAGTGCATATGAATCTACAATTATCTAAAAATAAAAAGTATACTCGAAATGGTGTAACATTATTTAAGTCTGAAAATATTCATTGTATACTCAAGCATACTCAGTACGTGCATCACCTTTTCAGGGTAGTTGTAAACATTAAATGGATATATACATGTGTGTGTTTGTGTGTGTGTGCAGACGTGCCTGTGAGTGTGCATGTGTGTGTGTAAAGCATTTAGAAAGCTGCTCAGCATACAGTAACCACTCCACATATTTCAGTGATTATTATTTCAATGCTCCAGAGCAGGGTCTGTGTTCAGTTCATCTCTGATCCCCAGTAAGGGCATAATTTCTGATTAATATTACAAGCACTAGTCAATGTAAGCTGAATAAGTGACTTCTCTAATCCCTTGCACCAACCTTTGAAAAGCATGAGTCGCTGAGAGGGGTGCTCTCCTTGGAGTCCAGTGTAATCAAGAACCCCAAACAGGAAGGCAATAGGATTATTGAGGCTCCACCTCCCAGCTTTGCCACTAATGTACTGTAAGGCTTTGAAAAGCCCATCTTCTACATGAAGTTTTCGATTCCCCATTGAAGGATTGGAATGGCATTTTTCCCATGGACTCTTTCCAACATATAAATATGTTCTATGTTTTACAAGTGCAGAGACTTATCCTTACTGAAACTTAAGCACTGGGCTGGGAGTCCATAGGTAATTATATATTGACCCTAAATTCCTGGCCCCTATTAAAACTCAGTTATTAGCAGCTGGATTCTACCTTAGAGTTCTTTGAAGTATGTGGTTGGTAGTCAGAATATCTATAGACGATATCAAGCAACCTTTAGGGGATAAAAAATTGTAGAAATTTAAGCTATAATTATAACATTAATTACAACCATTGCATCATTATCCTCCAAAGCCAAGAGGAGTTACACTTGCTAAATTTAAAAATAATAAAGGGATGTTGTGATTTAGCAAAACACAAAAAAAGGCCTCAGAAAAATACCAGCTTGTTTATTTTATCTACTATTTGTAACACAACCTAATGCATTCATGTAGTGTTTTTGAGAGGACTCCTGGGTAATTTTCCATGCCAAAGGTTAGCCAATAGCTGACAGATGTCCTTACTCAAAAACGCCAAGCATTCCATGGATCATTCTTGCCTGTCCTCTTGCTCTGTGTCTGTGCATTTGGAAGTTCCAGCCACTTCAGAGTTGAAATTGCTTATATTTTTATACTAATTCAAGATTCCTTGAATATTAAATCATGGAGTGTTTACAGAGCACCCTTGCATAAACACACCCTTGCAGAGACATTATGAAATAATACAATGAAATATGCAAGGTTCTCTATTAAATAGTAAGCACAATTTGTTGAGGAACTAACAAAGCTCCCCACTTTAGCTATGACAGCTCACCTAATTTAACTCTCACAACTCTATCAAAGAGATACTAATAACTCAAGTTTATAGACACAGCTAACAAGGTCAGAGAGATTATGTAATCAAATCTTAAACTTTTCCCAATCAAAAAATAAAAAGTTTTAAGTACATTTAAGAAATGTATGGGTGCTGGCTGTTAAATTATAATAACAAATAAAATCAACTAGGGCTAGAGTGATTAAAGAAGATAAAATATTTCTAATATGCTGAAAAAAACGTGTTTGTATTGTACTGCCAGCAAAACTATTTTTTAAGAATGAAGCTGAAATAAAGACATCTTTATACAAATAAACAGCGAATAGATTATAAATGAATTACCATAAAAAATGTATAGAGGATATACTATGGAAACCTGTAATGAGATCTATGATGCAAAGAAACAGCAAACATTTGGTAGTATCCAAACAAACCCTGACTGCCCAAAACCATGAACAGTGCTCAAACGGAAGTTGAAAAATAGAAAACATCCAAGATGCAACCTTAATACTGGACAACATTAACACATACATTAGGGAAGAGTGAGAACAGTAAAAACATTTTAATTCCATGCTATTGGTCAGCATGGGAATAAAATTATCTGTTAACTGAGGGATTTGTTAGTTATTATATGTAATTTTTAACAGAACAATTAAAACACGAGCGAGATGAGACTAAATTAGAGCACACATGTTTAGATCCCCAAAACCAAACAAACAATAAACAACAAAATCTATCACAACAGGAGAGTACGGTTCTTAGGCCAGAGGAAGAGTGGGTAAAGCAGGAGAAAGGTGGGTTGTGAATGGAAAACTAGAGAGAGGAACTTATGCATTCCAGAACCTTCCAGGAAGACAGCACATTAAACAACATACTCCCGTTGAAAGGATTCTGTGCAGTGAGACTCCCAAGTTATCTCAGCTGAGGACCACTCCTTCAGAATGTAACCCATGTAAATCTTCCAGTTAAAACTTGGCTAGCCAGAGACATCAACCTCTGTCAGTAGTTCCCAAATGGAGGAAAAGACCACAGGTTTGAGAGTCACTATCCTGCTTAAGACTAGCACTGTCTCCTTGGCAGTTCTAGTTTTCAATGCAAATCAATACAATACAAAGTCACTGGGTTTATATCTCAATCTCTAGAAGGTATTGAGGAAAAGATATGGCTTTTAAAAGTGTGCACTTGCCCAGCCAGTATGGCTCAGTGTTTAGTGTCGACCTATGAACCAGGAGGTCATGGTTAAATTCCAGTCAGGGCACATGCCAGGGTTGCAGACTTGATCCCCAGTGGAGGGCATGCAGGAGGCATCTGATCAATGATTATCTCTCATCATTGATCTCTTTCTCCTCCCTTCCTCTGAAATCAATAAAAAATATACATATTCTTTAAGTGTGCATTCATTTTAATATGACATTACACATTGAAAAAATAGGATAGGTTTCTTGGCTTTAAAAAAACGAACAAACAAAACAGACCTTGGTACATTTGTGAGAATGTCTGTGAATCTAATATCTAATGGGAGGCAGCTCACCTGGTATCTCCACTCCACAGTTCCTGCCATTTTTCCAGATACTTCCAGTTAGCTTTAGGGCTCTGTAAAGGGGAAACCTCAGATTTTTTTCCTTCCTATGTAGGAAAAACCCAGTTCTTTCCTGTGTTTCTTCCCCAAGAGACTCCTTTACTATTCACATAAAACTCCTCACTTCTGACACTTCTGGTCACCAATATGTGGATGCTTTTCCCACACTAAGACATTTCTCTAAGATACCAGCTGGATGTCCTACAATTTAATTCAATTCAGACACTATCTGCCAGGAGATAGCTTGAGATCCCACAGGTTAAGAGCTCAGTCCCACAAGACTATCCCCTTACTGTCTCCACCCTCCCCTCCCCCCACCCCAAAACACATACACACACACACACACACACACACACACACACACACACACACACACAATTTCACACACCAACTAAAAGCCTAGGTGATAACCTGTGCTTCTGACAGACTGGCTATATCAGAGGTTCCAAAAATCCCCTCTTAATTTACTAGCCCACCTCACAGAACTCAGAGAAACATTTTACTTACCAGAATATCAGTTTATTACTTTAAAAAGCAGTCTAGACTTTAGGAACAGCCAGACGGATACACAGGGCAAGGTCTGGGGATAGGGTGAAGTGCATCCCCATGACCTCCAGCCTCCCTCCCCCAATCTCCACGTGCCCACCAACCTGAGATCTCTTCAAACCCAGTCCTTTGGTTTTTAATAGCCCTTTCATGACAGTCCTGGTTGATTAAATCAGTAGCCATTGGCAATTGATTCAATCTCTAGCCCCTCTCCTCTGCAGGATGGTTGGGGGCCAGGAGGTACTAAAATTTCCACCCCTCTAATCATGTGGTTGGTTTTCCTTTCAACCAGCCTCCACCCTTAGGTTCCCTGAGGGCTTTTCCTAGTCACCTTATTAACAGAACAAAAATGCCTTTATGGCTCTTATCTCAGAAAATTCCCAAAATTTTAGGAGCTCTGTGCTGGGAATAGGGTCTAGACCTAGCATGTATTTCTCATAATAAATCACACTGCCACTGCCTCAGATGAGTAAATCTCAATCATGACCTTGGTGTGGCTATGTTATCCCTTAGCATTTCAATTGATCCTTCATAAGAAGAATGGTTACCCTAGCTCCTCCTCCATGATTATAATTATAATATGTATTACAATTCAGTTCAAATGACCCCTAGCTTGGTTACACTTAAGGACAACACTCAAAGTACAAAGTACTTTTCTTAACAACTCTCACAACTGGTGATTACTTAATATTTGTCTTTACTGTTAGGGAGGAAGTTCTAAGATGCTAGCCTTAGTCACTGGGATAATGTGGACCACATGCTAACCTGACTAACTCAGGGAAGGCTTCCGTGGTGGCCTTGCAAACACAAGAGACCTAACATAACCACAAAAGATGGTCTGAAATTAAAAACCTTCAATTAAAAAGCAGTTCATAGTGGGTAGTCATGTCTTAGGCCAGTACCTTCCCTGACAAAGATCAACTTCAATCTTTATTAAGCCTACTGCCTTTTTGTATCTAAAATAACATACCTGTGCAATGTCCAGGTAACTTCTAACTTCCCTTTTTCTGGACCCCTTAGGACACAACCAAATTCGCCTAGGCCCAAGGACTGAGACCACAAATTCATTCATTGTTATTGTTACAATGTTAATTGTTAACTGTTAACTATCCTGTACCCAACTACGTAAAAGAAGTATATGTCTATCTTTTTATCCAATCCCAGATGTCCCCCCCTTTGCTTTCTTCCACCTCTCTAATCTATCACCAACAGATTTTATGTAACCCACTTATGTCTCCTCCTTTGATTAATGTACAAAACAAGTGAAAAACTGTCATTCTCTGGAGCAGCAGTCACCAACCAGTGGTCCGCAGACTACTGGTGGTCCCTGAGATCTGAAAGATTGGCGACCACTGCTCTGGAGCACTATCTCAATATGTTGAGATTTTACTTCCTGGCAATTGTCAACAGTTTGGCTCAAATAATCACAAAAATTATTTATAGGTTTGAATGTTTTTTTTTTTATGTTAACAATAGTGTTTGACTTAATGAATATCTTTAAACAGAAATGAGTGTCAAGTGTAACTGAGTAGATGCAAAGGGCCTACGGAGAGAAGATATGAAATAAACGTTGCATTTAAGGGGTGGGTGGCAATGGAGAGAATGCACAAAGGATGTGACGTTTTAACTGGGCTTTGAACATAAATAGGAGGTTATCAGGCCATAATGTGTGTTTGCGTGTGAGAGAGAGATGGTGGTGGTGGTGGTTCCTGGCAAAGAAAACTGCATTTTTAATGATATAGAGGTAAACTGAAAGGTATGTTCATGGAGGCTGGACCATAAGGTACAGGGAAATGAAATTGGAAGTGGGGAATGAAGGCTAGGAAGGCAAGAAGACACTAAATCAAGCAATGCCTAACCCATGTTAAGTAGTTTGGTCTTAACTTTGAGAGCAAAGGAGTGGCAAAGAAGTTATTTTCACATGGAAGAAATCTGACAACAGGGATTTATTTTATTTTATTTTACTTTGGGGAGGTACTTATGACAAAAGCAGAACAAGATATGGGGTTATAGGTCAGAATATAGACCACCTTGTTTTTTGGGGGATATTTTCAGACACTATAAGCAGCTTAATATGACACTCTGAGCTATGCATGAATCTAAGAACCACATTTTAAGAACTATGGGATCCATACTCTGTTTTTCCTTGCCTCACCTCTTATATATATTAATCAACATAGTCTATCCATTTCATCCCCTAAATGATTTTCAAAGACACCACCATCTCTTCATTCCTATTGCCATTTCCCTGCTTAGATACCCATCATCACAGACCTGAACTATAGCTACCGCTCCTTACCTCTTTCTGTTGTTTCCTGTATCTTTCCCACCAATCTATGCCCCACCGGCTGTCAGAGTGTGCATCTAAATAGCTTCTGTTTAATTCTTTCCCAATAGCTGACCATTACCTAGAAGATGAAGCCTAAGCTCCATAATGTTGCCTATTCCACAATGACATCTCAGATGACTTCTCTAGCACAATTCCCTCCGTTATTTGGTTAAGAAAGGCTTGGTGCACGAAATTCATGCACTTATGGGGGAGGTCCCTCAGCCTCGCCTGTGCCCTCTTGCAGTCCAGAGTTTGGAAGATGTCCGACTGCTGGCTTATGCCCGCTCCCCACGTAAGCTGGCAATTGGACGTCCTTAGTGCTGCCACGGAGGCAGGAGAGGCTCCCGCCACTGCTGCTGCACTCGCCAGCTCTGAGCCTGGCTTCAGGCTAAGCAGCGCTCCACCTGTGGGAGTGCACTGACCACTAGGGGGCAGCTCCTGTGTTGAGCATCTTCCCCCTGTTAGTGCACGTCATAGTGACCAGTCATTCTGCCATTTGGTCAATTTGCATATTAGCCTTTTGTTATATAGGATTGCATTTTCAGAAAGCTGATCAAATTACCTGAATCAGAATCCCTTCCTTACAATCTACTCTAAGAATCACAGACTCACCCTAGCTGGTTTGGCTCAGTGGACAGAGCGTCAACCTGCAGATGGAAAGGTCCTGGGTTTGATTCCTGTCCAGGGCAGGTACCTCGGTTGCAGGACCTTGTTTGGGGTTCATGTGGGAGGCAACCATCCTATGTGTTTTTCTCACATCGATGTTACTCTCTCTCTTTTCCACTCTCTCTAAAAAAAAAAAAAAAAATTAAGGAAAAAATATCCTCGGGTGAGGATTAAAAAAAAGGAAGAAACACAGACTCATGTCTTAATACTACCTTCCTGCGGTGCACACACTTCTCTTAGTACACTTACTTCATTGTTGCTCTTTTGTGTGCATGTCTGTCTTTCTCTACTAAGTCTGTCCTTGGAGACAGGAATTATATCTTATTTATTTGTAAATGCCTGGGGCCTGGTACAGTATCTGTTTAAATAGATGTCTCCCTTTCCCCCAATTTTTTTAATGAGCAAGTACATAAACAATAAAAAATGAAAAGAGTGTGTCAAAATAGAGAAATTGGATCAGGTTCAAGATAGACTAAAGAGTCGTATGTCTGGTATTCTGGAGCAGAGTAGTATTTTTGGCTTCTTGGAAAGGTACAGAAGTCCTTTGGCTCACTCTTACTCATCCAGTATGCGTTTCCCTATTTTAAAAAATGTAAATTTGGTATGACAGCTTAAATATTGATCAACTCTATGCATATAACTATTGATACCTAGGGAGAAATTGACTCACAGTGTTGCTAATGAAGTGGCTGGAAAGTGCTTTGATTGGATACTCACTGGGGTCAAGCCTGGAGGAGCCAAGAAATCCACCTGTTTTCTGACTGTCCCCCACTAGCTTTCTGACTGAGTCGCATAGGAGCTATGTGGGCTCATCCCATGTAAACAGTGGGTTCTCAAACCCCAGAATGGGTGGGAAACCCTTCACAAACTGGGACTAATGACCTGAGAAATTCTATGATAGCTGAACTGGAGACTCCTTCAGGTCCAATGGAGAACATGAATACCATAGGAAATGAAGATAAACAGTTGGAATTACTAACAACCTGAGAGAGGGTTCAAACTGTATGTGTGTGGGGGGGTGGGGGAGCGGGTTTCGAGCAATTATCTAGGAGAGTAACATAATTTGAAGAATCAGGAGGAAAAATCAATTTGGGCATGAAATTTAAAAATTTCATGAGTGCATATTCTGTCACTTGATTATGACATTTTAGAGTTGATATTGGCTCCTAGATGCAACAGGATGGCAGGATGGGGAAACTGAGTGGTCAGAATAGAGCATTTACTGGGCACTTGCTATGTGTAAGATGTTATACTCAGTGCTGGAGATAAATCTGTAGAAGACCTGACTTTGCCCTAAATGAACTTCCTTATACCATCTGAGGTAGTTATGGCCATCCCCATCTATACTAATAAAAGGGTAATATGCTAATTAGAGCAGGTCAACCGGCCATCTACTGGATATCCGACTTCTTTCTGGACAAAGCCATGGTGGTGGGGGCTGAGGCAGAGGCAGTTAGGGACAATCAGGCAGGCAGGGGAACAGTTAGGGGCATTAGGAGCCAGCAGTCCTGGATTGCTAGAGGGATGTCCGACCGCTGGTCTAGATCGGGCCTAAACCGGCAGTCGGACATATCCTGAGGGGTCCCAGATTGCAGAGGGTGCAGGCCGGGCTAAGGGATGCCCCCCTCTGTGCACAAATTTCATGCACCAGGCTTCTGGTCTATATATATAAAAGCCTAAGCAACTGTTCAACTGTTCGACCGTTCGCTATGATGTGCACTGACCATCAGGGGGCAGATGCTAAATGTACAGGCATGGAAACAGGAACACACTGATGAATCTCAGAGGGAAGGGGCGAGGGAGGAGGGCAGAAAGAGATTAGCCAAGGATCTTATATGTGTACACAATTCATGCACCAGTGGGGTTCCTCGGCCTGGCCTATGCCCTCTCACAATCCAGGACCCCTCAGGGGATATCAGACTGCCAGTTTCAGCCCAGTCCCTACAGGCGAGGCCAAGTGACCCCACTGGTGCATGAATCCATGCACTGGGCCTCTAGTTTATAAATAAGAAAACCTTAACTTCAGAGAGGGTAAATATTTTGCATAAAGACACTCATCCAGGAAGAAAGAACTGAAGTTTCTAAGAGAGTCTATCTAGAAGAAAGGAGTAGAGTTGGGGTGTTTTATTAGTTAGTTATTTCTTCTGCCTATGACATAATGAATCACTAAAAGATGTTATATGTTTCCTTTCTAAGAGACATCACTAGCTATGATGGGGAAAAATGTAGAAAATGGCATTGATTTTTTGGAGTTAGTCCTTTGGAGTCAGAAACTGCTTCAGTGTTTTTCTCCATATCCCAGGCTCCCTCATTCTAGGAGGAGGCAATATCTCATAACCCCCTCTGTCTTTAAGGCTTTTCCAAGAATTGGGAATGTCCCAAGTTTAATGTGGAATTATCATAAAAATAAGATTTATATTTTGACTTAGTCTTCATTCCATTGACACTGGTCTGTTACCACCAATTCAGCAAAGGCTATGAAAACTTGAAATAGTTGGTGTGGTACAAATTGATAAAAGCCATAAAGTACTTTCAGGATCAAAGATGTCTTTTGGTTTGAATTGTATAATTTAGTATCTTAAAATAACTATGCCCATACAACTTCCATAGTTTCCCATCATTGTGCATTGCATAGCTACAAATGTATCCAAAGTGCTAGATTTTTTCTGAATTAGCAGTTAGGTAGGTCAATGAAGATATAAAATATAATAGAAAGAGGGATATTTTAACTTATTTAATTATTGGTCAATGTCTCCATTGACCTTAACTTTAATTGGCTTTACCTATGGAGCTTTCCTTGCAGGTAGGACAGAAGAGAAACAAACAGCGAAACACATGCATCACTATTCATTAAATCATGTACAAAGTTTACTAAATTCATAAATACCTCCAACTTCATCCCTTAGTTAACAATGTGCAGGCAATGCTAATCCATACAGTACACAGATGGAAATTTGATGCCCACAGAAAGTTAAATTGATTTTTCACAAAACACTAAGCAAACAACTACAGGATCCAGAATCTCAATAATTTTTCATCTGCCTTTTACCTGTTTTCCTAACCATAGCATTTTACTTTTTTTTTTTTAAGCATGTTCCCAGTTCCTGGAAATATTTCTTTTCAGTCTCAGAAACTTATGGGAAATACCACCACATTTATGGGACGGAGAAGCAAATATGAAATGACAATCAGTTAAGGACAGAATTTTAACAGGTACTCCAACCTGCACGCAGAAACTTGAGGCATTAACCAGAGTTGTTGACTAAAGCAGTCACCGTTCTGCAGCCTCTAGTTGGATGGGGCTCAGTGTGGTAATTTACAGCAGCGGTCCTCCCAAATGAATATACTGAATGAATTGGGAATTTTGAGAAATACCCCAGCACAGGCTTATTATTTAAAAAAAAAAAAAAAGTGCTTATTTCATCCGTCAGCTCTACAACTTAGTGGACTTCCGGGCCCATCACACAGATGCCTTAGAGATACTCCTGTTAGTGGTTTTCTGCCAGGGCTGACCAGTCACCTCCAAATACAAATACTTAAGTCCAGCCATGAAGATTCTGATTCACTAGAACCCAATGGGCTTGAGCATATGTCCTTAGAAACTCTCGCTAAATAACTTTTGGACAAACTTTATTGAGAAGCAATCCAGGAACACACACCTCTCTGTTTCAATTTGCAGGAGAGGTAAGAGTCTTTTCAAAATTCACAGAGTTTAGTTTACTGCTCAAGGAACTCCAGAATTTGAACTGTAATTATCCCATGACCCTTGATGTTCTCACAGCTTTCATGTAGCGATACAGGAAAACATGGGATACTATGTATTTGCAATAAGTATAAACAGGAGTTTAGCATCTATCTACAGATATTTTTGAGTATCTCCTTTGTCCTAAGAACAATGCTAGCTTCTTCTCTGGTTTTGCCTCCTTGGCAAGCTAAGGGTGTGATGGGTGGGAAATCAGTCAGAGCAATGCCGGAGGTGAGCAATAATCCAGCCACTTGAGAACTCCACATCGTTTTGGAAAATGAGTTGGAAGGCTTAAGGGAGGACGGAGCATAAGAACTTCTCTTGCCAGGCTCAGAAATTTGGACTTTGTCCTGATCACAACAGGAGGCCATAGAAGGGTGGCAAGCAGTGGAGGGAGTCAGATCTGAGATTTCGGAATGAAAATCTGAATGCCTGGCTAGTCACAGGGAAGAACTCAACTTCATAACTCAGGATCTCATTAAGAACCAAAACAAAAAAACTTGGAGTGGCCCATGACCTGCCACATAGTAACTTCTCAACAAAGAAAATCAGAAGGCAAACTCAGTAAGAGGTCCAAAAATGAAGAGACCTTCTTCTTACTAGCAGGAAGACAAAGTTCAATGCAATTGGTGAGTCCTTCTAGCTTCTCACCCATGAAGCCGCATTTTACTGTTAATGGCAAGATTAATATAATTAATATAAAGTATAGAGATCAGGTGGCCAGTTCCAGGTTTCAGGGAAAAGAGGGGCGAACATAGGCATTTTCTGGACACTGTGGCATTCTGAAATCTGAAGACTGAGTGTTTGTTTTCCCATTGTCTGCAGTTCTGCCTAGTCCTCCAACATGAATAATTGTCAAGGTTTTGCTAGGCAGAAGTATATTCCAGGGAAATTGGAGCTGCAATTTTGCAGAATTTCACAATGCCTTTTGCAGTTCTATGTCAAATTGTTTGTTTAAATCTAGTTTATTTTACCTTCTTGGTCCTGGATGTACTATCAGCTGAAATATTTATATCACTGCCTCTTAGGAGTTGTGCATTTCCTTCGTTCTGTGAAAAAATGTGCTGATCTGCTCTATGTATATGAGTAATTGTTTTCATTTTAATTATGTGAATGCCTGTGGAAAGGAACTCGGTTGTCTGGCCTGTTCTCTCCTTGACCACTTTTTGTCTTCCTTTCATTCACTCCCTTTCACCACCAAAGTTCTTGCACTGGTCACCCAGGATTTCTTTGGAGACCCTCTGAAGTTGGAATCACCATGCTAAATCTCCGACTTTGAAAGGAGGTGTGGGAATCATAATGATAAATAAGCATACTTTGCCACCCAATGCAAAAATTTCCCTGTCTACCAGTCTTCGGGACACAGGAAAGAAAGCCCCAGCACATTCTTGAGGTTCCCCAGAGCTTATTTCTGAAAACAAGCTCCCCACACCAATATACACACATATTCCTTATTACATATAACATTCTGTTCTCAACTCACTCCCTGCTGACCTCACTTATTCATTCAACACAATAGGGAACGATCAGGGCATTTGTGTGCCAATCAGTGACCTAAACAGGCAAGGCTCTGCCCTCAGGGAGGCCACAGACTGACACAGAAAGCAGAGAGTTCAGCAGTTAATACCATCATGGGGGTGAGAAAAGGAATGCCATAGGAGGTGGATGCTATATGGTTCTAGGAAGTCATGAAAATTATGCTAGGAGAAGTGATATTCAAGCTGGGGAAAGAGAGGAATGGAAGAAGAATGCTAGAGTAAGGTAGGGGTAGGGTGAAATGTTCCAGGTTGAAGCAGGAGTGTCCTTTGGTAAGAATTACTAGGGAGGGAGGGGGATATGAATGGTATGTAAAAACAAAACCTGTATCTACAACAGTACGGTTAGACATATTTGTGTTCAGCACACACTGCAACTCTTCGTAGCTGTTTGGTTTTGAGTAAGTTACTTACCTTTCCAAGGCTTTTTGTCATCATCTATTTCACAGGTTGAATGTAAAGGTTAAATAAGGTTGAGCATATAAATGGTTTGCCCAGTGGCTGAACTTCTCAATAATTAGAAGCTCATATCATTTGCTTTATTAGTATTATGATCATTGTCGTTATTCTTATTACCACCCATTTTTATCTCATATTCACCATGTTCTTATTATCTTTTCCACATTTTTGCCCCACCCCCACTCCCAACCCACTCAGGTCACTTGGAAACAACATATTTCTGGAAGCCACCCAACCCTGGATTCCCTCTCTATCCATCTTCCCTCCTTCCCTCTACATCTTTCTTTTTTTCCCCCTGACATTTCGTTCCTACGGTTGGTACTACAAGTTGGGCCCCAGGAACTGGACAGTGGATAATCTAAAAGAATGGAGTGTCAGGTATTCTTACTTCCATGCCAGGACCATGTTAAGAACAATTCCTATGCGTAGCTCATTTGGAAATTTGTGTTGGCTTCCTCTACCACTTATGGAGAGGGGATAAACAGAGCATAAATTATACATTAACTATTATTTCTCACCTCACTGTCAACGCTGAGGTAACTCTTCAATTAAAACTCTGATAATGCTTCTCAATTTCTCTGCATTTCCATATTCATACTACCATTCCTGAAGTTAGGATTTTATCACCCATCCAAACTAATGTGATATCATACCCAATGCTCTCTCTCTGCTCCAGTCCAGCACTCACTAAAATATCAGCAAGTTCTCCCTAGCAAGCCACACTGATTGCCTTAGACCCATGATTGGAAAACTTCAAACATACCCTATTTCCTGAGTTATAAGTCTATTCAGACACCTTTCATGGCAAGAAACAATAACAAACTCATATCCAGTGAAGCGGTAATGAGAAAATACTGCTTTACCTACCTGAAAAATCCAAAGGTAATTAGGGCTTCAGGCACAGCTGGATGGGGACTTTAGCTCTGATTCTTGGTTACTCTCTGGGTCCTCCTCCAAACAGGAGTCTTTTTCTCCAGCTGGCGTCTCTTATTCTGAAAAATATTTAAAGCAGTCTCAGGCATCCCATCTCCACATCACACCATCCAGATACAGACAGAGAAATAGGAGTCAGAGGTTTCTTCTCACTGCTGTGCACCAACCTGGAAGAAGTCCCTACATCTGTAGAGATGTCAGAGCTGATTGCCTTAGGTGTGTATTTAATGCCATCCCTGAGTTGAATGCTGTGTATGTGGGATTAATGTAATTCCTTACTTTAGTAGGGATGGGGAACATTTTTTCTGCCAAGGGCCATTTGGATATTTATAACATCATTTGTGGGCCATACAAAATTACCAACTTAAAATTAGCCTGTTATATTTAGCATTTAATTAACTTACCCCTAATGCCTTGCAGGGCCAGAACAAATGATTTCTCAGGCCTTACACGGCCCTGAGGCTGGACATTCCCCACCTCTGGTTTAAGAGAATGGGGGCCAACCCCAGAAGTGTGAGTTAGATGAATTTCTAGCCAAACCACATGAACCATTGTGGAGGGTGCAATAAATTCTGGAAAAGCAAGCAATAATCCCCTCGCCCTGAGGATGTCATCTCAGGCTTTTCACAAGCTAGATTTGACCTACAATTCCAGTTTCCCTCCTTTCTCTTCTTACATCACTGTTCTCAGGCTGAATTAACTGCCCAAAGTTTCCACGTCTGGCCACGCTCCTGCCTCTGTGCCTCAGTTCTCTTTTCCATCTGCCCTTCTTGGGCATGGAAACCCTCTCCTTTAAGATGAACCTCAAATGCTCTCTCCTCATGAGTCCTATATGGCCCCAACTCTCTCTTCAGCTGTGGCAGAGTGAAAAACACTGAAGTTGCAGTCAGTGGGTTTGGGTCCAACTTCTGAAGCTATCCCTTACTCACCAAGTGGCAGAGTAAGCCCGCCCTGCAGGCTTAGTATCCTCCTTTTATTCAAGAACTTGCTTTTAAGAGCTTGCTTTCTCTGGCTTTTTTTTTCTTTTTTTCCCAATAAAGTACCAGTATTTCTTATTTAAATATCTCACTTTACTGAGTTAGATTTTGGGGGCTGGAATTTTCGAAAAACCTAGAGGGCTACTTATTTTGTCAAAGGTATATTCAAAGAATTACAACTTTATAGTCTAGGAATTAATACTACTTAGGTGTATAATAGTAAGGAAGGCAGCCTACAAAAGTTACAATTTGCCATTGTCCTGCTCCTGAGGTATCAGTATGTAGCTTTCTCACATTTGCATATCAGTCCAGTTCCACACAGCATCTGTATTGTGAGAAGTCATTACTATAATCAAGTGTCATATTCTCATGTACATACATTGCAATCATAGGGACAGACTTTTTCAATTTTTAAATGTCTCCTAATATCCCAGCTCCTTGTCAAGTCATTAATAAAATTTAAATTCATATTTAACTAAATATTTTGAAGATACATTTTAATGAGACAAAAATACTATGGATCATGTGGATAATAATTTCTCATTCATTAGTTTTGAAAATTCACACTTTGGCCATGGTGAGTTTTTAAATCAATGTTGGGCACTTATATTCTGATTTCCCTTCAGGATATATAAAGCCATCAATCAGTAAATATTGACGTGAAGGCATTATGAGACAAAACTATGGTGTAAGATGTTGGTTCCAATTGTGAAGAGTAAGGGCATTTCAAAAACTCATCAGATTGCTTTTTATGTCCATTCCAAACATCACAGATGAATGGCTGTAAGCATTTTAAATCAGGCTTTTAAAGAGAGAATTTGCATGATGCTTAATATCTTTTAGTGATGATGATACTATTTTTTAACAGTATCAATTTCACCAGTAATCCTGAGACACAGCTAAATATTTAAAGTCGGTTTCATGAAGGTTAGTGTAACATTGGGTTCAAAGTACAAGTACTGGGGGGTAAGAGGGGGGAGGAAGTTCCATCAGAATAATGGAGACAGGTTGAAAGGATATAGGAGCCAATTTGAAGAAATTCTCAAGGCCAAATCTGGAATGAGTCAAGCAACAAAGTAGAAAATGATGGTATTGAATCATAAGCCATAAAATAAAATAAATGGACAAGTGGATAAATGAATGAGATAAATGGAAAGGGACCCTCTTCCTTATGGTAGAATGTATTTATTTTCTATTGCTGCTATCACAAATTACCACAAATTTACCAGATTTAAAAAAAAAAAACAAACAAAAAACATTACGCAAACTTGATTTTAAATTACAATTCTGGAGGTCAGAATTCTGAAATGGGTTTCGGTGGGCCAACATCAAGATGTTGTCAGGATCGCATTCTTTTCTGGAGGCTATCTGGGAGAACCCATACCCTTGCTTTTCCCGGCTGCTATAGACCTCCTGCATTCCTAGGCTGGAACTTCCCCACCCAACATCATTCAAGTCAGCAATGTCCAGTAGCATCTTTCACACATCACATCACTCTGATACTACTCATACCTCCTTGTTTCCCACTTAAAGCACCTTTGGGTTTATGTTGGATGCCCAAAAAAATTTAGGATAAACTCCTTATTTTAAGGTCAGCTGATGAGCAGCCATAATCCCATCTGCGATCCTATTCCTTCTTTGCCATGCAACATTATATATTCATGGAATCTGAGGCATAGTATGTAAATGTCCTTCCTGTAGGAGTCATTGTTCTGCCCATCATACGGAATTATGCTCAATAAATGTAAAAGAAATGATGTAAATATAAAATTACCCTTTGGCAAACACTATTATAATAATTATTGTGTTATTTTGCATTAATAAATAATACAGTTAGCGATAATGAGAAACAGGACATTTGACTGGTTTCAAATAACTCTTCATGTGATACTTACTAATTACAAATGGAGAAACTTCACGTGCATAAACATGACAGATACTGCCATATCAAGTAATTAGCAATCTATGGTACAACTGGAAGATATATACATAATTGGAGTTCCCAAAGAAGAGGTAAAAGAAGAGGAATAACAAAGAAGTGTTTGAAAAAATTGTGACTGAATATTATCCACATTTGATGAAAACTAAATCCACATATTTAAGGAGCACAACCAACCCTTAGCAGAAATTAGAGGAAACCTACATCAAGGCATAGCATAATCAAATTTCTTAAACCCATGTCAAAAGCACCTTAAGGACAACAGAGTGAAAGCACAGGCACAGTGTGTCAAAGATAAGAAGAATAACACTGACTACTCCTCGGGAGAAATGGAACTAAGAGCACAACAACATGATTAAGTTACTGAATGATTAAAAAGTCCATCTTTAACCTGGAATTTTATAACCAGCAAAAATATATTTAAATTTTTAAAGCTAACTAAAAAAATTTACAGATAAAAAGATAGCTTAAATAACTCATCTCTAGCCATCTGCCTCTAGAAGGCATGTATTTTTTGTTTTAAATCCTTCAAGTAGACAGAAAATAATACCAGAATGAAATATGTCTCTATACAAAGGAATAGACATTGGAGATTAAATATGTATGATTGATATGCATTATTAACATACATAACAATAAAATACTTTTATACTATTTATTAAATTCCATTAAAATATAATTAACTGACTGGTTTCCTACCAAGAAGGAATAGCAGAGATCATATTTACCTTATCTTACTGAATCTAAAGAAACAAGCAAAATATATGAACCAATGGTTTTGATTATAACAGGCAAGGAAGTACAATAGTCCCTCAGAGACATAAAACAAAGGTGAACTCTATACCATAATTGTCACAGCTTACCACCTTAAGAGAGTTTTTAGACCGTGTAGCAAGAAAATGGAACACAGCTTGAAACATGAAAGACTAGCATTGTTTACTATAGCTGGAAACAGCTCAAGTGCCCATCAGTCAAGGAGTAGATAAAAAAGCTATGGTACATTTACACAATGGAATACTATGCAGCTGTAAAAAAGAAGGATCTCTTAACTGTTATGACAGAATGGATGAACCTGGATAATATTATGCTAAGTGAACTAAACCAGATAAGAGAAAGACAAATGCCTTATCTCATTTACTTGTGGAACCTAATGAACAAAATAAACTGACAAATAAAATAGAACCAGAGGCATGGCTACATGGAACAGACAGACAGATCTCAGAAGGAGATGGGTGGAATGGATGAAAGAAGGTGTAGAGATTAAATAAAGAATATATATTCGTAGTCCATGGACACAACAACAGTGTGGTGATGGTCGGAGGGAGGGGCTGGGAGCTGGGTAGAGATGTGTAAAGAGGGAGAAAATGGGGAATATCTGTAAGAGTGTCAACAATCTATAATAATGAAAGCGTAATATGCAAATCAACTGAATGACCGAACAGCAGAACAACCGTCTGGACAACCTTCCTGGTGACCATGCTATGACACCCACTGGTGTGATGCAATTGGTCGGGAACCCGGCCATTGCCCCATGATCGCCCCGCAGAGGAAGGCCCAGGCCACCAGGCAACGGGGCAATCAATCAATCAGGGGGCTCCACGATCACCCCAAAGAGGGAGGCCCAGGCTACCCCAATGTGAATGTGGCGCTGTGGCGTGTGGGCAGGGCCTACCTCTTTGGGGTGATTGCGGGGCTCCCAGACTATAAGAGGGCACAGGCCTGGCTGAGGGATGCCCCCTTTCCCCCCCCCCCCAAGTGTATGAATTTCATGCACTGGGCCTCTAGTGAATAAATAAAATAAATAATACAAAAATAAACAAAGACTCCTAGAGTTGAAGATAGCTGAGAATCCCAGACCAAGGTGGCCATAATTCGCACTATAAAGTAATGGAAAAGAGTTGGCCACACAGAGAGAGTGCTCTTAACATGCAGAGTGTGCCCCTTAATCATTCAGCTCAATACTGGTAGGAAGATAATTCTTACAAAACTGATCTACAGACTCAATGAATCCCAATCAAAACCGTAGTAGGGATTTTTTTTTTTGGAAATTAACAAACTCTAAAATTCAAATGGGAAAAAAAAATTCAAATGGAAATGCAAAAAGCCAAGAATAGCCCAAATAATTTTTTGGGGGAAAAAATATGAAGGACAAATATCTACTGGAGAATTAGGACTTGTTATAATTTGGCATTTTTTCAGAATACAAATGTGTGCTGATGCTCTGCCTCAGAGCTCACTTCTTTCGAGTCCATGTGATCCAGAACCATGGAGACATCTGTTTCCCTTCAGGGGCCTCTTCAGTAGCAGTTTCTGCCACTAAGTTACGCTCCATGTCTCCAAATACATATAACCTTGTTCTAGTGCTCTCGTGTCCTCATATCATCCTTTTCTTTTTTTTTTCCACTCAGGAAAATGCTAGAAAACATTGTAGATACCTTCAGTGTTAGGTAGATAAGATGATAGACAGACAGACTGATAGATTCATAGATATTTCCATCTTGGGATAACGGCATTTAATTGTTTGCAAAGTTGTCATTTGTGAGAGCTGAGTAAGGATTCCCCAGCTTCTAGAACCTGGCAAGTCTCCCACTGAACTTAATTCTCACATATTAGTCCAATATTTTATTATTATTTTATAAATAATTGCTAATATTAGATTGAAAATGTGAGTTATTTCGTGTGTTCTTTTTATTATGTTACAGCAATGCTATCATTACTTCATATTTCCTTTATCATTTGTTTTGTCCTTGAATTACCACCCAGGCATATCCTTGCTTCTATCCATGGCCACAATTCAAATTTACCCCAACAAAAACTCTAAAATGATCTTCTTGCTGGACACAAAGTGAATTGAGTTCAGTTGCACAACCATTTTTGAAGCCTTTTGGCTCTAAGTTACAAACATAAAGAATTCTGAGGTTTTTCTCCACAAAAAGGAACGGAGTGAAAAGAAAACGTGAACGTTAATTCTCATAGCAATCTCTCTAGCCTTCAGGGGTAATTTCATATTGCCTCTCAATTTCAGAAGGTAACTGTGAAAACCAAAATGAAATAATGTACGAATGTGTGATCTTTTCCAGGATGAGAACTGTAAAAATACAAGATAAAAAGCATGGCTTGATAAAAAGTATTCTGGTTTTGAATCTTAGCTCCACATTTCCTAAGTGTGGAACTCTGCCAATCCTCTTACACTTTGTTGGCCTCTAGTTTCACCTCTCTAAGATAGGATGATTATAACCCGCTGGGTTGGTATGAAGGTAAAATGAGAAAATCGATACTAAGCTCCCAATCCAGATCAAGACAACTTAGTTGCTGTTTAGTCCTCTAGGATGGAGCAAGGGGCTCTCTGAGAGGCTGCTAATCATCAAGAGAAGGGAGAAGGCTGTCAGCAGAACATAACAATTTATAAATTTCTTATTTCACAACAAGCTCTGGGACATCCATCGTCCATGGAAATAAACAAACTCTGGGTCTGGGGCCGTTCCCAGCTGTGGAGTCCAATGCAAATGCACCTGAATGACTAACGTGTGTTGCAAATGACTCACCAACCCCTGAGTGCAATTTGGGTCCATCTGCTGAACAGGGCCAGCCACCCCACCCAAAAGGAGCCAGGAGGACTTCTACAGCTCCTCTCTTGGAAAGAGGGAACTCTGCTCAACCTTAAGGTGTGTGAGGTCAATCCTTCTTTCCAATTATTTGGACGGCTGTTTTAAAGAAGCAGACAAGTTTCTCTGTGCATCTTTAGAGCTCATCAAGTTCCAATCCCTCTTGTAGCAAAACCAAGAACTGATTCCAGGGAGGGGGTGGGGTGCGACTCTCCTAAGGTCTCCCAGACAGGCATCAGATTCCTTTCTTATTTAATCTGATACATGTCTAGTTTGCAATGTGCTGCTCAGTAAGGCATTTGTTGAAGTGGTTTCCTTGTTGTTTAGTTATTTGTTTGTTTTTACTTGGGAGATATAGGGTGGAAATGAAATGGAAGTGATGGTGAGCAGTGGGTACTCAGATTATCGGGGGGGAAGGGGTTCCCAAATAACAATTATTCTCCTAGAATATCTCAGCTATAAAAGGTACATTAACGATGAGATGGCATATCAGAGATTCAGAAAGAGAGCACAACTTGACAAGGTGTTTAACGGTGACTGTAATAATAGAAGAACAATACATAGACTTTTCATATGGAGAAAAATAATAACATCAGACATTGGGCCCTGGCCAGGTAGTTCATTGGTTAGAGTTTCATCCTCATAAGCCAAGGTTTTGGGTTTGATCCCTAGTCAGGGCACATACAAGAACCAACCAATGAATGCATAAATAAGTGGAACAACACACCGATGTTTCTCTGTTTCTCTCTCTCTCTCTCTCCTTCTCTCCCTCTCTCTTTTCATTTCTCTGTCACTAAAATCAGTAAAAAAAAAAAAAGTGTGACATTGAGCAGAGGTGCTAATGCTACAAAATTCTCTACCTATTTGTCCATAAAATCAACATGGTCTACATGGATTGTTAATGGTGAATAATCTCTAGAACAGTCTCTAAAATGCAAGTATACACACACACAAACACACACACACTTTTTTTTCTCCATAATTAATAAAACACCAGGAAATGCAATTGTCCACTGTGTGTTTTTTCTTTTCTGGAAGGCTTTGAAATATATACTTAAGTAAAATATACTTAAGTAAAAGTTTGGCTTGTTATGGCAATTAGTGGAATTGACTGCTTCTCTCACATCTAGGTGAATACAGAAATAATGTTACTCAGGGAAAAAGTAAGTAGGGGAAAATAAAAATTTTGGAAAATGTTGCCACTCCTTCTTTAATACAATGATACTTATTCTCAAGTGTGGTCAAAAGCCAATGACTCATCTTTATAACAAAACTCACTAAGGAATCCCAGCTGACTCAAAGGTACACTGAAGACCTATGGCGGTAACTGTCTGTTTTTTTCCATTAGACAGCCTTTCCACAAGTAGCAGCACTGTTTTGTTTTGTTGCTTACAGAATGTTATCCTGGATTTTAGAGAAGAGGAAGGAAACATTTTACGTGGGAGACCCATGATAGAAATGGGCGAGCAAGTCCTTATTTGAGTGGTTCTGCATAGCGAAGGAGAGTGGGCCATTGTGCTCGAAAGTGCTGAGCTTTGGAAAATTGGCAACCTGGGTTCTAGCCCAAGCTCAGTTCACTCAGTTTTGGTAAGACCTTCCTCTCCAAAGTCTCATTTTTTCCATCTGTAAAATTAAAGGGATTTTGTACAACCACTTTGGAACTTTTTTTGGCAGTATCTCCTACAGCTGATTATATGTATATTCTATGGCCCAGCAATCCCACTGCTGAATAAATACCAATAGAAATAAGTGACCATGTGTACCAAAGGAGACACACACACACACACACACACACACACCAGAGTTCATAGCAGCAATACTTTAAATAAAAACTGGTAATATCTCAAGTGTCCAACAATAAAATGTTATATATCAATGAAAAGAAACATGGAAAACTATGGTTTAATTTCATGTTGAGGAAATGTGCCAGGCACAAAAGAATTCATACTATATAATGCCATTTATGTTCAATTCAAAAATAGTCCCCAAAGTAATTATGAGAGAAACAGTTTGGAATTAGATCTGGATTGAAATCTTGAATGTGCAAATTAATGGCTGTCAGGCTTTAGACAAGTTTTATTATCTCTCAGTCTCAGTTTCCCCATTTGACACATAACACACTTAACAGAGCATCTTTTATATTAAAAAAAAATAACAATGAAAATGGATTTTCTTGTTATGAGTATTCCAAACTCTGACATCCAGGGTTCCCTTGAAGTATATTATTCTAGGATTAGAAAGGAATTCCCAAATCTATTGAGTTTCATATAAATTTTTGTCTCTTTTTTCTTTATTATTTCTACCCATTGTCCCTTCCTCCTTGCCTTTCTCCTCCTCCCCCCTTTTCTTAATTCCGTCCTCCCTATATTTCCATCTGAAGTTTCTTTTGAGCATTTTTCTGTGGCTCTCTAAGGTCCTCAAACAGACCAAATTCCTTCTGAGCAGAAAAGAAGTGGCTAGATTTTCTCCTGACATCTTACTCTCTCAATCTCTCGCTCTCCCTATTTTCTATCTCCTGTGCATAGTCATGGAGACTATAGCCACGTTAGTGTGGACACATTATAATTCCATGCAGAATCATTCCTGGGTAAAAGGCACAAATGTGTCATGAAACATATGTTTCATAACATTAAAGAGAGGTAATAATACATCGGTAAGGCTAATTTGACATGTTCTATTGAAAACAACGTACTATAAATCCTTCACTTCTCAGTCAGACTGCTGTCTTGGTCACCCCTCCCAACATGATGGGCCAAGTCTCCTAAATAAGTGTCTCCTTTATTTTTTCTATTGGTTGCAGTACTGTCCCCCTCCCCGTTTCCCCCATTGCAAAAATTTACATTTACCATTTAGCAATTTTTATAAAATGTATAAATCATTACTATGTCTTCTCTGTTTAAACCCCTTCAACAATGGCCCAATGGAACTGGAGTAAATCCTAAGTCATCCCCATGACCTACCAGTCTCCAATGATGCTTCTCAGTAATTACCTACTCTCCTTCTCTCCCTTTCTTGCAATGGCCTTATTTCTGTTTTCCACATCATTACACTTATATTCATCTCAGGGACTTTGTACATGCCAAGCCCTCTATTATAAATTCTTCTCAAAGAATATTTCATGACTAATTTCTTATCAACATTCAAGTCCAGGTATCACCTATTGAGAGAGGCTTTTCCTAAGCCCAGCTAAAGTAACCTTTACCTTGCCCCAAATGACTGCCTCATCACCTTAGTATCCAGGATGGGGCAAAAGTAGCCTTATAGCTGTAAGCACATAAAACACAGAGTTGATTCTTGTAATATTATTTACTAATTATTTCCATATGAACTGTAATCCTTTTGGCCAACCCTGTATTTTGTTTATAGCAATGTTCACAAATCTCATTTATCTGCCTTACTTTTCTGTCATGTTTACATGCTTACAGGTGTAAATGTTGGAGTGGGGTGTTAATATGGTTTATAGGTGATGCCAGGGATGTTGGTGGTGCAGGGAGCAGCTAATCAATAATGGTTTTCCTGTGGTCTGGGTATTCATTACCCCTACTCGTGGTTGAATTGAGTAACTCCATGATCCTCAGGAAAATGAGTGTGGGTAAAAAAAGGAATGAGGCCTCAGCCATCTTCCTCTCCTCTTGGATTGTGACATGATCGCATTCACTGGCTTCCACTCACTGGGTCAAGCCACTTTTCAGGCTTGATTTGAAAATGAAAACCTTACCGCTTCCTCCTTCCTTCTTTACAAACTTTAGTATGATCTGAACAAAGATTTCTCTAAAAAGAAAGAATATTCTTAGCAGGTTTCTGGAATATTAACATGAACATCAGCAGCTGGGGTCCAGCTGACTAATGTTTCTCTTGAATGATATGTCTTGGGTGGAATAAAAACATCTTCTTTTGTATTTTATATTTAGTTTTGTTTGTGTTTGTATTTTCCTCCCAAAGAACCCAAATACTCCCAATAATGTCATTGAGAGACGATAATTTGCTGCTGTGTATTGTAGGAAGCACTGTCAGTGCTTAATAAATATAGACACCCCCCCCCCAAATTTAAGCTTTCTTTAAAAATTTTCAGTGCTTTGTTTCTTTAATATTTATTCTGCAAACATACACTTACACAGAGACTGCATAGGATACTCCCTTCAGATTATTTCCCATTCCTGAAAGCGAGCATGGGATTAGAAAAAAGCGACAGGTTGGCTTTGAAATTTAGCATAAATATCTGGGAGTTTGATCTGAACTCAAATCCTGGTTCAGTACCTAGAAGCTGTTTGACACTGACAAATGACTTAACCTCTCTGAGCTACAATTGCCTCAGGAGTACAATAAGACATGTAATGCCTGCTTTGCTTTTTCTGCGTAGTTCTTGTAGGATATAAGTGAGTTTACTGAATCCTTGGCATTCAGTAAATGTCCGTTCTCTTCATTAACCATGATATGCCACAAATTAATGGCCTTCACTTGGAATGAAGTCAAGTGAAGGAATTAGGTGTTTCTGATGTCCCTTGAGGAAGGCAACTGCCCTACTGGAAGACTGCAGTCTAGTCCTACTCAGGAAAGCATTAATCTTGACTGAATACAGCCCCTGGTATAAATATGCACCCACTGAGGAGTAGGATGAGTTTGCAAACAATTATGCAAATATGGCCACATGCTTTTCTCCAGACCAAACCACAACATGAGCACAAATTAATCAACATGGATACTATTGGCAAATAGAGCATTTCCTTCTGTTCTTCCTGAGAAATAAGAATGAGCGTCTAATATTTCCTCTCATTCCTACTGTACAAGTGGGATAAAAATGAGGGCTGGCTGAATTATCTCAGATATATTTCATATAATTCTCCCGAAAAGAATCTAAACAGTTAAGCATAAATGAAAAGTGCTGGAGGTGAGGGTGGCTTTGAAAAAGTTTATGAACACATACTGTTCCATGGTATATATGAACAGAAATAACCATCCTACATTATCAGTCAAAATCAATCCCCTGCTGCCTTAGCTGGTTTGGCTTAGTGAATAGAGCCTTGAGTTGTGGAATGAAGGGTCCCGGGTTCGATTCTGGTCAAAGACATATGCCTGGGTTGTTGGCTCGATCACCAGCAAGGCGCATGCAGGAGGCAGCCGATCAATGATTCTCCCTCATCATTGGTGTTTCCATCTCTCTCTCCCACTCCCTTCCTCTCTAAAATTAATAAAAATATATATATTTTTAAAAACAGTCCCCTGGGTTTCTATTACCTTTTATCTCTTAGATTTCAATAAAAGCATGAATCCTGCATTGGGGAAAAGACCCTTCTACTCCTGTGAATGTTTTATTCATTGTTCAAGTAGGGTTGGACAAGGAGGGAACATTTATGTTTAAATCCAAATATAGTATTGTGTGTGTTGGATACACACACACCCCCTATATAATAAAACCCTAATATGCAAATGGACCAAACCGTGGAATGACCAGTTGCTATGACGTGCACTGACCACCAGGGGGCAGATGCTCAATGCAGGAGCTGCCCCCTGGTGGTCAGTGCACTCCTGCCTCTGCTGCAGGCAGGCGGTAAGGAGGATCGGGCCTAAGCTGGCAGGTGGACATCTCCTGAGGGGTTTGGGACTGCAAGAGGCTGTAGGCCGGGCTGAGGGTCCCCCCTCCTGCCCAGTGCATGACTGTCGTGCATCGGGCTTCTAGTGCACAATCTAGTGTGTGTATCTATACGAATAAAAGAGTAATATGCAAATTAGACTGGGAGACCTTCCAGAGACCTTCTGGACGTCCTTCTGGACAAGTTCTCTGATTTGTACAATAAGAATAAATCAAATGGAAGTTGCCACAAGTATTTAAAACACCATAAATATAGAGTATTTTTAGGTAAAATACTCTAAAATTTAAGAGACTACTTTCATAATTATTCCTATCAAAGAAACATTTGGATAAGAATTTGAATTCATATTTTTCAACAAATTTTTATTGAGTACTTGTTATAGATCAAGTTCAATTATAAGCACTTGAATTAAATTATTGAAACAAAAATATAAAAGTTACTGCCTTCATGGAGCCTGCATTCTAGAATAGGGATACAGACAATGTAGAATTTATATCTCACATATACAAACCACATAGTGTATAGTGCTATAAGTTTGGAAAAAATCTGAACCAAGTAAGATTTCATGAAATGATATTTGAGTTAAGACTTAAATGTGTTGAATCCCTTGAATATAATAAGGTATGGACTAAAAGTCCAAGTGAATATTTGTATTGAGCACCTTGATATAGTTGTCATTGTTTCTACATCTATCTAATCATAGAGCTTCTCAATTCCTTTGAGATGAGGAAACCAAATGTTTAAGTGATGCTAGAGAAACTATGTAATAAAGTCATACCAGTATGGCTTAATCAGGAGGGTAGTTTTAAAAGAAATTATGTAGCCCTAGCTGGTTTAGCTCAGTGGATAGAGCATCAGCCTGCAGACAAAAGGGTCCCAGGTTCAATTCTGGTCAAGAGCATACACCTCGGTTGCAGGCTCCTTCCCTGGCCCGGGCCCTGGTTGGGTCTCATGCAGGAGGCAACCAATCGCTGTGTTTCTCTCACATTGATGTTTCTCTCTATCCTTCTCTGTCTCTTCCACTCTCCCTAAAAATCAATGGAAAAATATCCTGAGGTCAGTGTTAACAAAATAATAATAATAATAATAATAATAATAGAGTATGTAGAATTAGGAAGCTGCAAGATCTCTGTGTTCCAGTCACTTTCTGAGTATAATGAGAGCAGGAACCTTGGGTGAGAATTAACCTGAACTTCTCTCTCAGTAGCCTCCCCTCCCCATAAACTGGGATAATACCTATTCTATCTATCTCAGAGATCTGGGAGGACCCTTTAGGCACAGCATAAACGCATTCTGAAACATATAAAAGTCCTGTTTGGCAGCAGAGAGGGTTTAAGAAATAGTATGCATTTCTCCGTAGATTGTGAGTATAAAAAGTTTTTATTTGCATTTCAAGACCTCACATATTATGAGCAGCCTGCATCTTTTCAGTGACAGTCTTGGACATGTACTGTTACAAGTACAGAAGCTTCCCTACTAAAGAACTCTCAAATTGGATGTGTTCCATGGTTTCTCACAAAGCTGCCACTGGAACAAAAGCACACTATCTCCACTACCAGTGGAGGAGACCATCCCATTAAGTCATGTTAGTCTCATCCATTCCTTTTTATTGGATTATATCATATGCACTCTGAAGTAGCACATTATTATGAACATTTTATAATGAAGAAAGCCAAAATGCAAATGTCTTTGGATATAGAGGATGGGGCAAAAGGAGGTTTACAGTTGTTCGTATAGAAAATAATACAATAATTAATAAATAATAATACAAAAATAAACTGTTTTGCATACTCACAACTATAAATCTACCTTTGCCCCACACTGTATATATCAAAGAGAGCTGACCAAAAAAAAAACCAAAAAAAAAAACCAGTAAGATTAAGAATTAAGGATGTCAACATCTCTAGTTTCCCTGTGAGACTGAACTTTGCGTAGGTGTTTAGCAATATATATTTTGGTTAATTCTCACCCAAGGATTTTTTTTTCCCATTGATTTTTTAAAAGAGTGGAAGGGAGGGAGAGAGACAGAAAGAAACATCGATGTGAGACACATCAATTGGTTGCCTCCCACAGGCATCCCAACTAGGGTTGGGGATTAAGCCTACAACCGAGGTACATGCCCTTGACTGGGAATCAAACCTGTGATCCTTCAGTCCATCATTCTAACCACCGAGCAAAACTGGCTAGGGCATGCTTAGCAATATTTTGAATCTATTAATAAAAAGACTTCTGTACAGCTGCTTAGAATCTAGCATTTTCTAAAAAACCCAATCTGCTCACTTTTATAACTTCTGTGGAAATCATAGGCACTGTTTTTAGGTGTATGTGGTAGGCTGAACAATGGCTCCCCCAAGAAGTCCATGTCCTACTAACCCCCAAAACCTGTGACTGTCACTATATACGCTAACAAGGATTTTATACATGTGATTACGTTAAGGATCTTGAAATGGAGAGATTATTTCTGTATTCCCCGGGTGGGCTCTAAATGTAATCCCAATGGTCCTCAAAAAAAAGAGAGGCAGAAGGAGATTTGACCAGAGAGACAGAGAAGGAGGACGTGATGCGATGAGAAAGTAGAGAGATATGAAGATGCTAAGCTACTGGCTTTGAAGCTGGAGGAAGGAGCATAAACCAAGGAATGCAAGAAACACAGCTCTAGAGGTAGAATAACTAAGAAAGTGAATTCTCCCCCAAGAGCTTCCCGCAGGAAACACATCATGCTGATACCTTGGTTTTGGCCCAGTGGAACTGCTTCCAGACTTCGTAAAAGAATAAATGTGTGTTGTTCTAAGCCACCGAGTTTATAGTCACTTGTAACAGCATTAATAGGAAATTAAAACAGTCTGAACTTCCAATCATTAGTGACATCCCCCCAGGAGATACAATTTATGAAGCTAACATTGGGCTAGACTCTGTCAAAAAAGATTTGGACTCACTGGACCCCAAATCCTGAGAGCATCGGCTACATCTTCAATACATAAGAGTGCAGAAAATTCCTGTTCTGGAAATAGATGAAACCAGGTAAATATTCTGGCTCCACCCAGAATGGTACAATCTTCAACACACCATTTAACTTCCCTGGCCCTGGGTGTTCTGATCTATAAGAGGGAACTATTAATATCTTTACTCAGATGTTTTAGGGCCTAAGACTTAGGCCAAGATGAGATAAGATAATCCATAATCCATAATGCATACTCAGTAGTTAGCATAGTTTTTTTTTTTTTTGCATATACTATGCACCATGAACATATTCACTGTTTCTGTTCTTGATCACAACAAACCCTGAGGCAGGAGGCAGCCAACTGTT
The DNA here is from genome assembly GCA_026230045.1 of Corynorhinus townsendii. Taxonomy (NCBI): domain Eukaryota; kingdom Metazoa; phylum Chordata; class Mammalia; order Chiroptera; family Vespertilionidae; genus Corynorhinus; species Corynorhinus townsendii. Next base: position 166,578,973 of record JAPDVU010000005.1, on the reverse strand, counting down.
AGAAACACCAATGTCTTCTCTAGACACAAGCTAGGTCACCACAGACACCAAATAGAAAACTTAAAACTAAAAGACTTTAATTATTGGCATTTATCAGTTGGAAGCACATGTCCAGATGACCCAATCAGGGTTGGAGATCTAGGCTTTATCAATGATTAGAAAAATGACCACTTGAAAGTTTCTTTCCTATGTGTGCCTTAATTTTCTTACATGTAAAAAGGAAATACAGTGAATTTGCCGTTGGGCTATGTCAGTGGGTATTTTAAAGGATTTGAATACATAGAGTTTAAGAGCATAGGAAAGCATGGTGGCTGGAACATAACTGCTCAAAGGATGACAGTTATGAACACTAATAGATGTCAGACACTGGAAATATAAAATCAATTCAGATCTGTATGCTCTACTCAACAATTTTATAACTCTGGGTATTAATCTTTGAGTGCTCACAGTAAAGACATGGAAAGAGAGAGGGAGGAGCGAGGAGTGGAGAGGAGAGTGAGACAGAGAGAGACAGAAAGAGATGATAGATAAAATCACTGTGAGTGGTCCATGTACTGCATCACATTTGTCCAATATAAATATAATGTGCACTACATATGCCACTTTAACTTTTCTAGTAACCACATTAAGTGAAAACAAAAAATAAACAGGTAAAATAATTTTATTAATACATGTTATTAACACATTAAATCTAAAATAATATTATCATTTCAACATGTAACTTTCATACAAATATAAATGAAAAACTTGGTATTTGCTTAGAAAGCATTTTGTGGTTGCCTTTAAATAGGGTAACAAAAACATCTGGATTCCCTGGGCCTGTCTGTTAGGCCTGGATTTTTCTCACCCTGGAAAAAACCCCAGTCCTTGTCAAACTGAGGCAATTAGTTATCCCACCCTTAGAGCTCATCTTAATTTGCACACTAAGTTGTCATCATCAGAAAGAACTGATCTATATTAGATTCCATCAAATTTGTTGTTAGCAAAGAAGATTCACATATCAAGTTCTTCCAAATATACCTTAAAGATTCTCTATAATTGAATTGAGCATCCATTTATAACTTTAAATTTAAGTTAATTAAAATTAACTAAGCATTTAACATGTATTTCCTCAGTCTTAGTAGCTACACTGAGCAATGCAGTTCTGTTATAAAGTTACACACCAAACAGTCGATGCCTCTGCATGTTCATTCTCCTGGCTTCTTTACAAGCCACCACAGAACCGAGGTGGGGGATTTATTGTTGTACTGTGTATAATACTGTGCAGAGATGTGACCACTGCTTTAAAGATGTAATATGATGCACAGCATTTCATAAAGTATGGGCTTAAGAAAGGTTTATTGTGAATGATCTTTGGAAAGAATGCAGTGACAACAGCAGAATAGCTGAAAGGCAAGAATGCAGGTAAACTATGAGGGAAGGAAGTATCAATTAAAGTAAAGCATACTCATCCACTCTGTTGTAGAATTACAAGGACTAAGCCAAGAGTCAGGAGACCTGGCTCTGTGATAGGCATGCTAAAGACCATCAATTAGACATTTTTTCTCTCTGGCCTGACTTCACATCTCTGGCAAAATTATGGGGTGAGCCTTCAGAGTCCCACTCTCACTCTGAACACAGAGAAATGATGTGTCAATTATAGTAACAATAATATAGTCATACATAGCTAAAATGAAAGCAAACACAAATTCTAAAGCATGAGAATTAAGAGATAAGCCAAAATAAATGTGTTTTCAAGTTGATTCAATGGTGTCTTAAAACAGTAACCAAGATAATAATTGAACTCTGTATGGCAGGAGTATAAAGTTATGACTGGAAAACTGGGAACTAGGTGCTATACATAAAGTCAGGTTCCTGAAAGATTGAAGGATCCTTGTAACAAGCAAAACAAAAGTCTTCTTACAAGTCCAGTAACATAGCAAGAAAGCTTCTGCCTGTGCTCAAGGAGAAAAAGAAAACATATCTACAGTGAGAAATTGAAAAATCTAGCATGTGCTACATACGCATGGCAGTCCGAATTTATGTTATGCACATGGAGTAGGGATCACAAGTGAGGAAAATAATGCAAAACACACTCTAAGACCATTGTAAACCCCATGGTTTTGGCAGTAACAAATGAAAGAAACCACACTGTGGAGACACTTCCAAAATCCAGAGGGGATAGAATAAGGGTGGGGAGAGAGCAAGGCCACCATGGAAAAGAAACACATAATCCAAAAATACAAATTACTTGAGGAAATGATTTACCACATGGGAGATCAACAGAAACAACAAAGCAGAAAATTGATACCTCCAAGAGATTGAAATTACAGAACATAAGAAAGAGGCTCTTAAATAAATATATTTTAAATGATTAAAGAGAACATAGAAGAAAACAAAATTAAACAAGAAATTACTAATAAATGAATAATTAGAACTAGAAAAAATAGATATAAAGGAAAAATAATGTATGCAATCTTATACTTTAAAAAAAGTATAAAAAATCATTTTATGGACTAAATGGCAGATTACTCATAGTTGAAGAAAGAAATAAAGAACTGGAAGATAAAAAAGGTGAAGTTAACCTGGAGAGTATTATACTAAACCAGTGGTTGGCAAACCACGGCTCGCAAGCCACATGCGGCTCTTTGGCCCCTTGAGTGTGGCTCTTCCACAAAATACCACGTGTGGGCGCGTATGTACAGTGCTATTGAAACTTCGTGGCCCATGCACAGAAGTCGTTTTTCGGCCTGGGCGAGTCTATTTCGAAGAAGTAGCATTAGAAGAAGTGGGGGTGTCGGTCGGTCCGGCGATGGGATAGGCAGCATGGGTGAAACGCGCGAGATTCATGCACGAGTTGAGTGAGCCAGTCAGTCAGCAGTCTCATTGTGCAGTGCTTAGTGCTAGTCGCCTCCAAAAATTGCATGCGGGTGACAAAAGTACCTACTTGAAGCATAAAGTTACTTGTAGTTTTCCAACCAGCTGCAAATCCTAGAGGTATTTTTGTCATCAATTTAAGAATTGTAATTATTTTGTGTTGGTGGCTTTATTATTTTAAAATGAAACTTTTTTTTAGGTGCCCTGTTTGACATGGCTACAAAGAAGAAGCAAAGAAAAATGGAAGACGAAAACCGTGAATTTAAAGTTGAATGAGACTTTCGCGTTTATTCAAAACTTAATTGGCCTTCCGACCTGTCTTATTTGTCAGGAAAATTGGCGCATAACAAGAAACCAAATTTGGAGAGACACTTTACAACTAAACGTGTGTCATTTAGTACTAAATATCCTGCTGGTGATGCAAGGAAGAAAGCAGTTGAGGAACTTCAGGAGAGTCAAGAAAAAAGTTCTGTATTTCATTACTGGATGCAATCTTCCAACAATGTTAATATTGCAAGTTTTGTGGTTAGTCAAGAGATTGCTAAGAGAGGAAAACCATATACAGACGGTGAATACATAAAAAGTTGTTTTATAAATGCATCTGCATTTTAAGAACAAAGCAGATATTCGGGAAAAAAAAATAAAGAGTTACCATTGTCTGCTAAAACAGTGAAAGATAGAACAGTCAAAATGTCTTCGAATATAACCGACCAGCAAGTCGAAGATCTTAAGTTGGTCTCAGCTTTATCAATAGCAGCTGACGAGTCTTGTGACATAAATGATACAGCGCAAGTTTCACTTTTTGAGCTATTTATTTCATCTACAGGTCCTAACGAAGAACTTTTAGGATTATTGCCACTCAAAGGTCAAACATGTGGAGAGGATATAGCAAATGCTGTAATTGAGTGCATTGAAAAACATCATATTCCACTCGATAAAATTGTCTCAGTTTCAACAGACAGGGCGAAAAGTATGACCGGCGTAAGAAACGGGTTTGCTGCTATTTTGAAAGAAAAAATTAATCACAAGATACTTACCATTGCAGCATTCATCAAGAAGCGCTTTGTGCGCAGACATTTCCAGAAGAAATTTACAAAGTTATGGAATTGGTGATTAACATTATCAACTCCATTATAGCTAAAGCTCTTAATCATCGCCAATTTAAGGAGTTTTTAGTTGAAATGGAGAGTACGTGGATCTTCTGCTGCATAACAAGGTACGTTGGTTATCAAGAGGAAATGTTTTGAAATGTTTCACTTCCTTATTAACAGAAATTAAAGCATTTCTCCTTGAGAGGGGTGTTCACTATCCAGAACTAACAAACGATCAGTGGATCCAAAAATTTTATTTCATGGTAGACGTTACGTCTCATCTAAATCAGCTTAATTGTAAAGTACAGGGGAAAGGAAACATAATTTAAAAAACAAAGAATTGTGGAGCTCGAAATTTGAACGTCTTCGCGCCGATATAGAAATATTGGAGAAAAACAAATGTGAACTTAGTTCACAGCACAAGTGGTCTGCTTTGAAAGACCTGGAGAAGGAAGATATGTTGATTTTTAACACCTGGAATAGTATTCCTGACTCATATAATCAAATGAAAAAACTAGCCTTTGCTGTTCTTTCCTGATTCAGGTCTACATATTTATGCGAACAATCATTTTCAAGCATGAACCTTATCAAGAGTAAGTTGAGAAGTTGTCTTATTGATGAGAACCTGGAATTGTGCCTAAAATTAAAAACAACAACATACAAACCTGACTTACCCAAACTTTCCAAGGAGATGCAAGGCCATTGTTCACATTAGTGTTTGTCAATCATTGTCATGATTTAATTTTATGGATATTGTAAGGAATTTAATTTTATCAATAAATAATATCATTATTAAGTATGATATCAAGTTTTATTCAACGTACCTATAGTTTAAGACTTAAAACTTGAAGTAAAGTTTATTAAGTTAATTTTAGGGAAGGTTGTGGAGTGAAAGAAGATGTAGTGTCGAGGATTGAGAAAGGTATGTTGAGATGGTTTGGACATACAGAGAGGATGAACAAAAGGAGATAGACGAAACAAGTATACAACACGAGTGTGGATGGGAGAGTTGGAAGGGGTCGACCTGCGCGAATGTACCTCAATCAGATTGAGGACATTTTTAGCAAAGGCCAGCTTAGGAGTACCCTAATTAAGTTAATAACAATGTACCTATATAGTTTAAGTTTAAAAAATTTGGCTCTCAAAAGAAATTTCAATCGTTGTACTGTTGATATTTGGCTCTGCTGAGTAATGAGTTTGCTGACCACTGCACCAAACGAAGTAAGCCAATTAGAGAAAGACAAGTATCACATGATCTCACTCATATATGGAATCTAATGAACAAAATAAACTGATGAATCAAGTAGATCCAGAGATATAGAAGCATGGAATAGACTATGGAATCTCAGAGGGAAGGTGGGGAAGGGTGGGTAGGTGGGTGTGGGGAAGCACAGGACTTGGTTGGAATGTTTGTCTATAAGGAAGATTCTCTGAAAGGTCAGGGACCTCTGAGGGGACCTTACCTTGACTTTTTCAAAAATAAAATTAGAAATTAGATATTCAGTAGACTTATCACCAGCAAAAACTGACGCTAAAATGAAATAACATATTCCACAAGCCAAAGGATAGCAATTTTAAGTGATGACTATATAAGAACTCAATGCTATTCCAGACTGATAACAAACTGAATATAAATTTTCAGAAAATACTGAAGACTTATAGATCATCATAAAAAGTGTTGTTAACGAATGTAGGTCAGAAAGGAGAAAAGCATATCAAGGAGAAATTGGATATGCACAAAAATAACGATGAATAAAGTAGACATGTTGTTAGGAACCTTAAAAAAGCAGAAATAAAAACAATAACTGAACTGAGATAAATAAGAATAAAGTGGAAAGTATTTCTAAAAGAAAAATGTGAAAAGTTGGGCTGATGATATGAACAAGATAAATATTCTAGGCTCTTTGAATTGTTTGGTGGGAGTTTAGATTTATTGACAAAATTTAGACTTTATTGTTATATATGCATCTTAACATTTTAAAAGTAAACACTAAAAAACAGAAATGCTACATATACATATGTATAAATACGTATATATACATATACTATATATAACTTTATATACATATAATACATTCAAAACTGGTAGAGAAAATAAACAAAATTTCATTAACCCAAATAAAGCGAAAAAATTAGAAAATCATATTAAACAGAGAACACAGAATAGAACAACAGAAATAAATTTAAGAAGTCACTAATCATCAGTAAGGTGACAATACTCATATTATCTGATTGAAGACAGAAATGCTCAGACTGGATTTAAAAATGGCAGCTAAATGTTATATTAAAGAGAGTAAAACAAAAAAATATTTACAGAAATGTCAAAAATAAAAAGACAGAATGAGATACACAGGACACATAGAACCAAAAGAAATATGGATTAAAAAAATTAGTTTTGCATAGAAAGAGCTTTAAGACAAACGGCATATTTAGGATTAAAAAGCACATTAATCAGCAATAAAATAATAATCCCCCAGGATAAGATTCCTGAGTGTGCCTTTAACATCATAACCTTAAATTACATTAACTAAGAAGTATCATAATCATTAGGAGAGAACTATATATTATAATTACAGTGAAAGATTTTAATTTACTTCTTTCAGAAACGAGGAGGGAAAGAAGTAAAAAGACTGACTAAGCTATATGAAATGTCCATAAAGAATGTTTTATAAACTAGGCCACACAAGGATTCTGAGCAAATTCCAAAGACCTGATATCAAAAGACCATCACAGATGACCATTCTGCAAACAAAATAAAAATCAGTAACAAAAAGATAACCAACATTCTTAGGGAGATTCAAATTAAATTATCAGTTAAGAATACACAATGGAAACCAAGATATTTAGGTCTGAACCACAATGACAACACAATAGATCTAAACTAACTCAAGAAAAAAAAATGGATAAACTCTAACAATTAAATAATGAATTTCAGCCCAATCCTTCTCTCACATCACACACATACAAATAATAATAATAATAATTAACAACTTGAAATAGATCACATACCTAAATGTAGGAGCTAAAACTATAAAACTTTTAGAAGAAAACCTCATGGGCAGTTTTCATGACATTAAGATTGAGTAAAGAGTTCTTAGATATAACACCAAAAGCATAATCCATAAAAGAAAAAAAAAACAATTAGACTTCAGAAAACTAAATGTTTTATTGCAAAACAAATTATAAAGATGAAAATGCAAGTTATAGACTTGAAATAGTTGCAAAGTTTATCCTATATAATAAAAGAGTGATATGCAAATTGACCATCACTCCAACACACAAGATGGCTGCCCCCATGTGGTCAAAGATGGCTGCCCCCATGTGGACACAAGATGGCCACCATAAGATGGCCAGTAGTGGAGGGCAGTTGGGAGGGACCAGGCCTGCAAGGGAGGGCAGTTGGGGGCAATCAGGCTGGCAGGGGAGCAGTTAGGCATCAATCAGGCTGGCAAGGGAATGGTTAGGGGGTGACCAGGCTGTCAGGCAGAAGTGGTTAGGGCCAATCAGAAAGGCAGGCAGGCAAGCAGTTGGGAGCCAGCAGTCCTGGATTGTGAGAGGGATGTCCGACTGCCCGTTTAGGCCCGATCCTACTGGGATCGGGCCTAAACAGGCAGTTGGATATCCCTTGAAGGGTCCCAGATTGGAGAGGGTGCAGGCTGGGCTGATCGACACCTCCCCCCCACCCGTGCACGAATTTCGTCCACCAGGCCTCTAGTATCTGATAAAGGACTTTTATCTAGACTATATTAAAAACTCATATAACTCAAAAATAAAAAGAAAAATAAACCAATTGAAAGAGTTAAAATATATTAAATAAGATAAACAAGTGGCCAGTAAATTCATGAAAAGTTTTTTTTTTTTTTATGTTCTTTTGTGTTTCATACAAGTTTCTAGTTTTTATGTTTTTCAGAATTGAGGTGGGGGTGTAGTTCAGGCACTTCACACCCAGGTCCTTTCTTAGAGGACAGTGGCAGCTTACTCTCATTTTTAAAAAAATATTTTTATTATTATTTTATAATAGTTTAGGTTTACATGAAAAACTGTAAGGTAGGACAGAAAGCTCCTGCACATCCCTTACCTATTTTCTCCTACTATTAACATCTTTCATTAACCTGATACATTTGTCACAATTAAGGAGCTAACATGATCACATTACTATTAATGAAATGCGCACTTTATTTGGATTTCACTGATTTTCCTTAATATACTTTTCCTGTTCCAGAATCCCAACCAGGTTAGCACATCATGTTCAGTTGGCAAGTCTCTTTAGATGACTCTGTCCTGTGACAATTTCTTAGACTTTCCTTGTTTATGATGACCTTGACAGTTTTGAGGAATATTAGTTGGGCATTTTGTAGAACGTCCCTTCGTGTGGGTTTGTCTGATATTTTCCTCATGGGGTTTGGGGTTTGCAGGGAGGAAGACCTCAGAGTTGAAGGGCATTCTCTTCACATCACATTAAGGGCATATGCTGTCAGCATGATTTATCACAGGGGTGTCCACCTTAATGACCTGGCATTGCTAGCGTTTGCCAGGCTGAAAATGGATTACTCTTCAACCAACTCTAATATTCGCAGAGGCAACAGGGAAAAGGTTTGAGAGGTCTGAGCTCAAGTCAGGAAATAGAAATTCCGAATCCTGGCCCAGACACTAACTTCCCAAGTCACTTCACTCCCCAGGTTTCACCTATAATCTACGGGGATCAGGGAAAACATATAAGGAGAATCTTCTGAAGCCTTATTTCTCACACAGCAGTCCCCCATACTGCAGTTTTGTGTTCCGTGGTTTCAGTACCCAGGGTCAACTTCAACCTGAAAATATTACATGGAAAATTCCAGCAGTAAACAACTCAGAAGTTCAAATCATGTGTTGTACTGAGCAGCATGATGAAATCTCTCGAGACCTGGAACCAACTCATCCCCTTTGTCCAGTATTTCCATGCTGTAGAAGCTCCCACCTGGTAGTTAGTTCCCCGTTGGGTTATCAGATCCAATGTGGAGGTATGGCAGTGCTAATGGTCAAGTCACCCTAAATTTACTTCACAATGCCCCCAAAACATAAGAGTTGTAATGCTGGCAATTCAGATATGCCACAGAAAAATCACACAGTGCTTCCTTTAAGTAAAAAGGTAAAAGTACTCAATTTAAGGAAAGAAAAAAATTGTATGTGAAATTGCTAAGATTTATGGTAGAACAAATCTTTTATCTGTGAGATTATGAAGAAAGAAAAAAATTTATGCTAGTTTTGGTGTCGCACCTTAAACTGTAAAGCCTTAGTGTCTGAAAAGTGCTTACTTAAGATGGAAAAGATATTAAATGTGTGGGTGGAGGACAAATGAACAGAAAATGGGTTCCAACTGAAGAGCAACGTATGGCACCAGACAGCATTGAGCCTATACAGGGACTTCAGCAAGGGATCCCCAGATAGGAGTGACACCATGCTACTTACTGCCAGTGAGGGATGGTTACACAGACCCACAAAAAAAGTTTGCACTTTATCATTTCACATCGTCATCATAAGAAGAAGGGTGAGTACATACCACAGATATTGACAGAGCGAGAGACCGCATTCATATAACTTTTATTACAGTATAGTTATAATTGTTTCATTTGATGATTAGTTGTTAATCTTACTGTGCCTGATTTATACATTGCACTTTATCATAGGTATGCACATACACAAGAAAACACAGGGTTCAGTACTATCTGTGCTTTCAGGCATCTACTGGGAGTCTTGGAAGGTATTCCCCATGAATAATGGAGAAGTACTGTACTATATATTGTCACATTTTATTTTTCCCCACTTTACCAGTCAGAGTCCCACAAGAAAGAAGGATGTGGAAATTTGAGGAGAAAAGGATGAAGGAACTATGGACCAAGGTAAAGGTGTGGTGAAGGTGGAAATCCCAAGCTTTAGTGCAGTCCTCTAGGCCTGGTGCCAGCAAGGTGCTTGCATCACACCTACAACCAAAGGGGTGAGACGAAGGAGTGCCTAAGGGGTCCTGGAAACACATGGACCCATACAGAGGGGGGAAAGCTGACTGAGAGGAGCTGTGACCATCATCCAAAATCATGGCCAGCCCTGGGCAAACCTGTAGGTAGGGAGCAGGTGAAATAAATTCTCTAATCTCATGCTTCTCCCTCCCTCTAATCTTCTGAAAGTGTTACCCACTGGATAAATCTCACCTGAAGCTCAAAGGCAAGGAGCCCAGAGAGATCAGACATGTGGAGCACAGAGAAGGGTGGAGAAAGTATACCTAGAGGGATGAATCAAAGATTTCTGGCACACCTGTAGCTTGAATGCTATGAATTACAATCGGATCAATTCAGCCCAGCATATAACATGCCAAATGTTATTTAATATAGCTGTTACTTAGGTATTTACAGAGACAGAGGACTGAATGAATTCCCAGACATCCCATGCCAATGTGGCAGAGTTCTAATTATTACTATCTGCCATCTGTGTCTTCCTTTCTTTCATCTCAGACAATAGGTGTGATCTGTCTCCCATGTCGAAACTTGAAATATGTTCGGATAATTCCAATGGACTCCTTGGATCTCCTCTTCTCCAGCTAACTAATCCAAGTTCCTTCCAGACTAGGTGGAAAATTACACTAGTTTACTCTAAGGAATCATCCAAGTGTAAGATCTGTAATTCCCTAGGAATATAAATCACTACCTTGGAGAGATTTATATCCCTAAGGTTCATTAATGTTGCACTGAGAATTAACATAAGGAGATGAAGAGAAGAGGTCAAGATTTTGAGGGATTGTGTAAAAACACACTGAAGTTTAATTGCCTCAATCAGGAAAATAGAACATCAATCAAAATGGAATGAGGTACCCTGGCAAGTGAGTTAGAAAACTCAGTTACATCAGACAGGTAATTGTCCGGTGCATTAAAAAGGACCCCATTTTAAATGTAACACTACAAAATAAAAGGTAATAAGAAAATAAAGCTTTGCCAATGTTGTTTTACAATTGACAAAACTTCACTATTTCTTATGTCATTTATAGCACAGTAATATACACATTATTGCGCCCATCTCCAAATGAGGAAAAAGAGGCTCAAAACGATTAAGTATTGTTCCAAAGTCACCCTGTCTGAGCACAGGGCCAGGCATATATTTGACACTCAGTAAACAAATCTGAAGGAATGAAACTTAATTTGCTTAAGTGCAGAGTTAATCTTCTAGAAAGGACTGCCCAACACTCTCTACCTCCTGGCACAATGGCTGGGCGCAGGGAGAAGTCAGCCAGGGTTTCTTATTCATGTTCTAGCCAAAGAGACTCATTTGGATACCTGAACAAAAATAATTTTTATATTCTCTAACGACTATAACTCATTTTCTATTACTTAATAAGTGTGATGAATAAACGAGTCCTTGGGAAGCCAGATAGCCTCTGCAAATGAGCCGGTGTGACTTGAGGTATGGGTTTGGAACCTGGAGCAGGGGAGCAGAGCTGCTGAAAGCTGCAGGTGTAGGCAGAAACTGATTTCTGAACCATTGCTCTTTTCTTTGACGGTGATAATCTGGGCTTTTTAACTGATTAGAAAAATGTCACAAGTGCTACCTGATGTTTTCCTGTGTATATCAGAATCAGCTAACTGTGGGAATCTGGCAAGTTTTCTCTTCATCCTTCCCACTTAGTCCTAGCTCCTCTCTTCCCATTGAGGACTGTCTAGCACAACAGACATAAGGTCATGAGGGCCCATGGACTAGAAAGACCCACCTAGAAAACATCATGTATGCTTTTGCTGGGAATTACAGAATTTGGGGAAAGCCATACTGTAATTATTTCTAAAAACTACACATTTAAGAATTTGTTGAGCATTAAACATGTATTTTAATTTTTGTTGTAGTAAGGAGAGGGGGATAGAGTTCTTTAAGGGCTATGGCATGGTGAATATATAATGGGAGAAAACCTGGGTTTGGAGTTAGTCCTAGTTTGATTTTATATCACTTAACTAAAAAAAAACAACATAACTTGGGGCAGTTTTTTAACCTCTCTGTGTCCGTTATGAGAATGGCTGTTTCAAAATTCATCCTTTAGTGCAGTGGCTCTCAATTTTACCTGCACAAGAGAATCTCCTTGGGAGCTTTAAAAATTTATAGATGCATGAACTGACAATAATAATAAATACCTATATGTAGAACCTAGGTATTTAAAAATACAACCCAAAGGTGCAGCTCAGATAGAAAAGTACTGCTTAACCAATTAGAATGGAAGGGTCAGTTTTTCAGAAACTTGCAAGGTTTACTCTTCCTGTAGATGAGGAAGTTGAAGCTCAGGGAAATTCCTAAATTTGCCCAGAATCACGCAATTTAGAGTGGAATTCAGGTGTCCTGAAATATAGGCCAGAATATTTTCTACAATCATAATTTTAGCCTGGGTTACCCCTAAGCTACCCAGAGCAGAAAACAGAATTTGAGACACCAATACCTTAATAACAACACACCCAGACGCAGCTTGGTAGCGAGCTTAGCCCCTACAAGATCCAACACTCTGATTACCAACCTATCAAACCTTGGGTTTGGCTAGGTCACAGTCTCTCATGACCACCATATTCAGGCCAGCCACGGACCTAGCATGATACAGTGGCGAGATGGAAGCCAGGAGGAAATAGAGGGTCTTTCAAATGCAAAATTTTAACAGAAATTGTAACAAACAAAACAAACTGGTGCCCTGAATGTCCTTATAGGGTGCTGACCCACCAACACATCACAAAAAAACAGTCCTAGATTTTAGTAGGATCTTTTTATTAATATATATTTTTATTGGTTTCAGAGAGGAAGGGAGAGAGAAACAACCATGATGAGAGAGAATCATTGACAGGCTGCCTTCTGCATGCCCCACACTGAAAATAGAGCCTGCAACCCGGGCATATGCCCTGACAGGGAATGGAACCATGACCTTCTGGTTCATAGGTCGATGCTCAATCACTGAGCCATGCTGGCCAGGCAATAGGATCTTGATAGCAGGATCTGATGCAGTTTTCCCTTTTGCCTGATTTTGTTGTATCATCTTCTTGCTAGGTCTCAGGAAACCAGAAGCTGGAGATACTGAGTACCAGTCCAAGCTCCCAGCATGACAGAGTGAAAACCAGAAAATAAGTCTCTGTATGCCAGTCTCATAGTCCTCTCAGTGTTGTCAGAGCATGAGACCGGGAGGTAGAGAGAGGTGGAAATCTGGAAATCCTGGTGGCATCTCTGCTTAGCTAGGAAGTCTCCCAGCTAAGTTACTTTTTCATTACTAAGCCTTGTTTGTTTTGCAGTATAAATATTAGAATAATACAACTATTCACTTTATAACATTGTTATGGGAATGAATGATGCATATGAAATTTTAGCCTAGTGCCCAGCACCAATTAAGGATTCCTTAGTTGACATTTCTGTCATCGTCATTGTTGCTTTGTTGTGCCATGTTGCTCCTCATCCCAAAACAATGAACTTCCAGAGTTCTTGATGTTTTTAAGAATGAGATCATTTCAAATTGGCTCTCTTTTCTCCTGCAAGCCTAGTCTCTCTGCCATCAGAGTGCAAATACATGTGCGCTCACTCTACTGAGAGCTTCACATGGTCAAATCTAACCTGCAGCTAGGTGTTTGGTAGAATATCACAGATGCAGGGCTGCCTAGTATGTAACTGAGGCGGGATACCTGGTCTATGGTCTCCCCAGGACATGGCTATTCCTCTTTATGGTGCATTCATGAGAAAGAGAAAGTGGTTCTAAGAAGAAATTAATGGAACCAGAACCCTGAAAATGTTCAGACTTCTTGGACCCTAGAAACAATGACATATTTTTCCCATAGCCTAAGTGAGAGGAGTTTGGCCTGAAAATCTGGCTCATCTTGTTTCCATCTCTGTCTCCAGTGTCTTGCTTTGGCCTTCTTCCATCTGTCACAGTCCAGAAAACTTAGAAAGGGCATGCCAGTGTGGAGTGATGGGGGCAGACATGTTTTTCAAGCCTGCAGGCAGCCCCAAACACTCTTGGGTGTTTCTACAAAGCACAAGGCTTCCAAAAACTGTGGGATGTGGACTTGAAAGAAAACTCCTGTGCCCAGTGTTCACTGGATCCAGCCCGATGGAGGGAAGGATGAGCATGCACTCTCTTTGGCTACCTTCTGACCTGGCTGCTGTGTTACAGACCATCACGCAGCCTCGGTCCCTAGTGCGGTACTTGTTGGTAACCACAAGGTGGCATTGCAGATTAAAGTGAAATACCACAAATCTCCTTCCAGCTCCCAGGTGAGGCTCTGGTATTCCACACCTGGGAATAAAGAAGATGTCTAGGCCAATCTACTCATTTTACAGATGGTGACACTGAGGCTTAGAGACAAAGTAGAACATAAATGTCCCAAGCACTAATCAGACGGGAAAATAGCCAGTATTCGGTACCCAGGTAATGGAACTTGTCCCTCAATTTAGTATAGTGTGAAATATGTCAATGTGTGTTTTTTATAATTTCCTTTATTAAAGGGAGCACAAGAAATTAGAATGCAAATACCATGAGGGCAGAGATTGTACTGATTTCGCTTGCCCCCTAGAAGATCCTGGGGCTAGTTTAGAGAGTATTGATTTATGGTTTCTATTACATGTCATCTTTCTTCCCCTTTAGTTGTTTTCATATTCAGACTAGATTTCTAAAAATTAATAGAATGAAAATTACTTCCTCCTTTACTCCTCATGTTCTCAGTTAACAAGCAGTTGCTGAGACCCTACCAGGTCCAGGGGCTGGTCTGTGTTCCTACTAGGGATCTAGCCTTGGGTTTGGTCCTGGGGAGGTGACAGAGGGACACCGAGGCACTGTCCTGCTGTCATAGGTTTACTGTTAACTTGCTCACTGACCTTAGGAAATCATGCAGGGTGAGCACAGATGTTTCTAATGACTTTCTCATTACCCTTCTCCCCATCTCTGGTTTCCCCCACAAAATTCAGGGTCAAGCTTTGTTTCTGAGTTTTAGGATAGCCAAGTGAAGTCCAATGGCAAAGTCCAGTCCTGAGGATGGACCTTCTAACAGCACTGATACAGTCCACAGGGACTACCTCTTGTCCCAGGTCCATCGCTCTCTGAGGCACCTCAGGAAAGTCTAAAATTCCCTCAAAGCCTAACTTCCTATAGATATAGAAAACCTAACACCATCCTCTCATGCCCCTTGTTAGCAACTGGACCGTCTCCCACACTGCTTCTGTTTGGGTTCCTCTGTACCAAAAACATCTGCTGTCCAATGAGGGGTCCCTGATGACTGAATCTGGAATGTGTATTCTTTGGAAAGCTCTGAGGTTGGGACTTCAGGGAAAAGAAATGCCAATGCTGTTTTAGAAAAAGTCTCTAACATCAGAGGGGAAAACAGTGATTCTCAGTAGGAAAAAAATGGAAAAACAGATCATGTGCCCAGAAGCAGCTTTGTCACTGTTTTGTATTTTAATGCTCATATAAGCCAAGCAGCCTCCCTCATGACCGTGAATTTCCTGGAGTGATGTTTAAGAGTAGACAAGAACATGTAACGTTCAAGAAGAGATCAGAGTTTCTGATTCAAAAAGTTTAAGTCCCTACAGTAAGAATCCCCACACTATATAGAACCATCAACGTTGGAGGGGATACTAAAACATCTACAGGGGGGGTACAGAATCCTGTACCCACAGTTGTAACTGCAACTCTCAAGGTTCCGTCTTTCAAGCCACAAGGGGCTTCTTCCATTGACCAGTTCTCATGAGGCCTTGTCATCCCTGCCCCACCTTCCATTCCCCTAAGTTACCCCCCTTTCCATTCTTTTACTAGGTCCTCACATGACACGGTGTCCAACCCCTTCTCCATCTACTCCAGTAGCGTCCTCTCTGAACCGTGGTGACCAGAACTGCTTGGTCTCCCAGTTGCCCCTGTGCAACTTCTTTGTGGCCGTTTCTGTGCTAAGCCAGGCAATGAGGGCATGAAAAAGATACGGCCTGTCTTTGAAAAGCTCATTTTACAAAACAAAGCTTTCACAGGTAGATAAACACACAAACAGAAACAAAAGGCAAGAAGATCAGTTTTCATGGATAGGACAGAAGATAGCCCACATAACATTCTATGTTCTTAGAACATCATTTGTAATTCTCAAGTTTCTGGATGTTCTTATTCTGTTCCTATCATTTCATAAAATGGGTGTCTATATTTATTGCGAATGAATGCCACCCGCGTGAATGTTAAAGGGAAACAGATGCATTCCCAGAGTCCAGACCTGTTACATCCTTCCTTTTGTTGGCCGCTTTTCCTCTTTTAAGTCAGGGATAGCTGAGGACTCCCAGCAGAAATTTCGTTTCATTCAGCCCTTTCTTTTGTGCAAATTGACACAGCTGAGACTCAGGGTGAGAAGGGTGTTTGCACCCAACCCAGGATGAACCAATGGGCTGCATTCCGTTTTGCAAAGGAACTCATCTTTGCAGCAAACGCTTGTTTCTTCTTTGTTGCTGATTGCGCATGTGAGATCATTAGTCTGAAAAACACAGAGCTCCGGAGACAGGGTGTGAATGCTGCGTAGTAATGAGCTCCGCCTCCTCTGTGCCTTAGGTGGCTGAGTCCTGCAACAACAGGCTCTTCAAGGCTTCTGTGGAGGGGGAAGCCATTCCCCACCTACCAGGAGGGCCCCTCCGCTCTTCTTGTAATTAGAGTAGAACCCACTTTCACCATGCATTTGCAGAATATGCTGCCCGTTACAGAGCAAGGTCATGTCTTGTCTTCTCACTTCCTCCTCCTGATAGCCCTGGGAGGCAGGTGTGGGTATCACAGTTTATACACAAGGAAACAGAAACTGAGAATTTGAAAGGCAGGTCCTCATCATGCAGGGAAGACCAGGCAGAGAAGCAGAGGCTGAATCTGACATCAGGAATTTGGACCACAGACCCCTTTCGGATTCTTCACGCCCCACAGTGACCTCCAAGACAAGCACCTTTGTGCATAATGGGACTATCTGGAAAGCAGTAATCATATTAATCTAGCTCATTTATTCCTCACAACTACGAGATTGGTATGAGAGTCCCTATTTTAAAACCAAGGTGCATAGCTTCCTTTGTTTGTGTTTTTGTTTTGTTTTTTTCTCTTCCTATTTAGGAGAAATATGACAATTATATGAAGTTGAATGGAATTGTGTGTGTGTGTGTGTGTGTGTTTAATCAACACAACTCCCCTCCACACTCCAAGTTCTCAAAAACACAGCGGAGCAAAATTAGAATAAACCCAATTCCTTCTGCTTCTTCATTCCAGAACAGTGAAAATTTCCATTCACATAAAAGTTTTCAAAGCCCTGTAAGCTCTAAAATATGCAAATAAAATAAACGTTTAATATAATCCGTATCCCCTGAATAAAAACTGGAATTGTGTTGTTTGTAAATTTTGCTAAATGTGCCAAATCAAAGTCTGACTTTCTCTTATGTTCACTAGTAATAAAGAATTGCCCAAGAGCTTGTGAATTTATCTTTAACTCTTCCAAGTAATGATACAAAGTAGACATTATAGACGTAGAAATTGAGGCATAGAGATGACCCTACATTTCCCAGCCATCGAATGACAGGGCAGTCATGCAGAATTCAAGTCTGCTTAATCCCAAATATCGAGCGCACTTGGAATTTTCCCTGAGGGACAAGTTCACCTTTGGCTCCCCTGTCATGGGGAAATACTTCTTGTGGCGTCATCCAGGCCCCAAAAGCTTTAGTTCAGGGGCGGTCTTAATTTTTTTTTTTAACTAGGTTTCTGGAGATGGGACACCAAATAAGAAACGGGGCCTTATTTATCTGTCAGCTCAACTTGTAAGCACCTTCCATGTGAGCGTTACAAACAACAGCCTGAGTGCGACCTGGATATAAAGAACAATGGACACACCTTCCGCGTGTTTCTGAAAGACCGAACGATGGACCGCAGCTCCTCCTTCTCCGCGGTTTCACACCTGCAGGCAACCATGGTCTGAAAATAACACATGGGAAAATTCCAGAAATAAACAACCCATACCTTTTCAGTTGCAGCCTTTCCGGTTCCCAGTCGCATGGCAAATCCCCAGGCCAGTTTCGTGCCGGTTGTACTCAGCCCTTCTTGCTGCGTCCTCACACTCCCCACGCCCCCACGCTCCCCACGGCCCCCACGCCTCCCACGCCCCCCACGCCCCCCACGCCCCCACGCTCCCCACGCCCCCCACGCCCCCACGCTCCCCACGCCCCCCACGCCCCCCACGCCCCCACGCTCCCCACGCCCCCCTCGACACCACACCCCCCACGCTCCGCCCTTTGGTCACTTGGTAGCCAACTCAGTTACCAGGCAGGGGTCATCAAACTACTGTCCGCGGGCGACGTGCGGCCCACCGAGGACATTTATCCAGCCTGCCGGGTGCTGCTGCCTGTCCTGCTTAGCAGCCGACTCCTCCCGGGCCCCCAGTGTACATAGGAATTTATTCATAGTTGTTTTTTTTTCTTTTTTAAACTATAGTCCTGCCCTCTAACGGTCTGAGGGACAGAGAACTGGCCCCCTGTTTAAAAAGTGGCCCCTGCAAGACTACGCAGGTATCAGGGTGCTCTTTTCACTTCACAGTGCCCCCACAGCTCAAGAGCAGGGGCACGAGCAGTTCGGACAGGCCACGGAGGAGCCGCCACCTGCTTTCTTGGCCTGGAAAGGTGCACGTTCTTCACTGAAGGGAAGGAAAAGTCATTTGCACGGTTGCTGGGACCCGCGGTAAGGTTGAAACTTTTATTTCTGAAACTGTGAAGGAGGAAAAAGAAACCCGTGCTCACTCTGCTGCCTGCCACACCTCACTGCAAAAGTTATGGCCCTGGCGACATTGATCTTTTCACATCGTAGGAAGAAGGGTGGGCACAGTAAGATATTTTGAGGGAGACACAGAGAACCCACATTCACGAAACTTTTATTACAGTATATTATAATTCTATTTTGTTCTCTTTAAAAAATAATTATTTATTGTTGAAAGTATTACATATGCCCCCCTTTTCCCTCATTGACCCCCTCCAGCCGGCCCCCATCCCCCGCCATAGGTCTTAACCCCCCTCCCCCATTGTCTGTGTCCATGGGCCATGCATATAGGCATACAAGGTCTTGGTTGATTATCTCCCTCCCTCCTACCCACCCATCCTCCCTTGCCTTCCTCCCTCCCCTTCCCTCGGAGATTTTATTATTAATTCTTTTTGTTAATCTTTTACTGTGCCTAATTTATAAGTTAAACTTCATCATAGGTAGCAATGACTAGGGGGAAAAAACCATAATACAACAGGTCTCTGAATATCGTCGTTTTAGTCAACATCGCGTCCTTATATCCTTGATGAGGCGGGGGGGGGGGGGGGGGGGGGGATTGGAATTGGAAGTCGGGGCCACTGCCTGTGTGGAGTGTGCACGTTTTCCCCGTGTCTGCATGGGTTTCCTCCCACATCCCAAAGCCGTGCACATGAGGGAATGGGCGTGGCTCAATTGTCCAGCATGAGCGCGTGCAGGTGTGGGTGTGAGCAGGCCGTCCTCAGGGTGGACCCTACGTGGTACAGGTGAGCTGCTGGGAGAAGCTCCGCCCTCCCCCAAATCCCTGAATAAGTGGATTAAAAAGAATTATCTCCTTTTTATTCAACTTTCTTAAATGTATGCATAGCTCACATTTATTTCAAAGTTTAATATTAGCAGCGTTTGGGTCTCTAGTTAGGAGTTGGGTGATGTTTTTGTGAGCAGAATTATGGCATGGGAGCTTAACTCTTGTTTATATCAATTAGCCTGTGGTAACATTGATTTTGTTACACGTGGTTTTAATTAAAGTAGCAGTTTCCAAGAACCTGTCTAGGACATCAGGGAGGACTTCCTGTATCTTACAGGGTACAGTAATATCTGCAGATTCAGGCATGCACTTGGGGTCCTTGGAACGTGTCCCCTTGGATAAAGGGGCCTTCTGTGTGCCCAAGTGCTGCTCTGGTAAGTGGTCAGCACTCAAATGGCTAAGAGTTATCAGCTTCAGTAGCCTTCAGGCCGCTCAGTACGTGGGATTCCCAGATTTGCCAGGGACCTTCGGAGAGTCTGTACTTGGATGATACTGGACCCTGAAGTTGGAATAAACTCTTTGAAGAGAAATATGAAAATCACCAATGTATTACATCCTGTAGTTGATAGGTTTAATAGCATCATATAATTTGAAGGAGTCCTAACCATCTTCCAATCCAATCATCTGTAGAAAGGTAAGTGCCCTGCCTGAGATCCCACAGGAGGTTAGCTTTAGCGCTGGATCTTTGATTCCTGGTGAAAGCTCCTTTTCTTTGCATTGCTCATTTGTGCTTGTTTTAAATATGTGAGAGGAATCAAGAATGTAGAGGTTTGAGTATTTACTTAAGGTTATGTACAGTAAATAGTGTAAGTGGGATTATTAGCTTTGGATAATCAGAGAAGGAGAAATGTCTATATTATCCTAGGTCCTAGACTCTTGATTCCAATAATTACAGGCTGCTGTTGTTCCTTGTGATTACGCCCCTAAAGAGGCAATCCCTGAACTGACAGTTCTCAGAGTTAGCCAGGTAATGCAGGGAAAGGGATATTAGGTACTTTGCATCGGTATATCATCCGATGGTAGACTGTAATACAGTAAAAAAGCATATAACCTCTGAGCATGGACTAAAAAGAATATAGTGAGTGATATGATATAGCTGATATTGGAAATAAAAGGTACTCATTTACAAGATAAGGCAGAAAATGGGAAAAAAAGGAATAAAGATAAAATTAGACAAATTTCCACACTGTGGATTTAAACCCAACCCAACCATATCAATAGTTAACATTAAATGTGAATGACCCAAAGAGTTTAAAAAAACTCGAATAAAAATTCAGAGATTATCACATGGGAATCAAAATAAGACCCAATCAATTGCTGACAAGAGCAAAACCCTTGAAGTTTATAAGAAATATAAGCTAAAAAGTACAAGTAAAAGTAAAAGTATAAAAAATGTATATGTATGTACAATGCAAACAATATCTAGTTTTATAAGGAAACTAGAGTGGCCATACTAACATCGGTCAAAATAGGCATCAAACAAGTAATATTTTTAGAGATGAAGGAGGTCATTTCATAATGATAATGGTGGTCCAGTTAATTTGCCTGAAAAATTTAATCTTAAATGTGCATGCACATAATAGTGGAGTTTTAAAATCCATAAGCAGAACCTAATAGGAATAAAGAGGGAAACATACAAATCCGTGTTGGAGATTTCAATATTCCTCTTTTAGTAATTGATAGAACATGTAGACGGAAAATCAGTAAGAATGTAGAAGACCCAAACAACACTATTAACAAACTTATTATAATTGGCATTTATAGGACACTCCACCCAACAACAGCAGAAAACACATTCCTTTCACATGCACATGAACTGTTCACCAAGGTAAATCATTACTGGGCAATAAAAAAGTATCAATAAATGATTGGGTAAAAAAAACAAACAAATAAGGATAGCATTAAGATCTGTTCTTATCCTCAACATAAACTGATTGTATATGCATTATATCAGTAGAACTATTAATATTACAGTTCAAACGTGTTATCCTGTTAACTCACTGTGTGACCACTGGCATGTTTCATTGTATCCCTAACCCAAACATAAATGTTTTGTCTTCACTAGACAATATTTCTTTAAGTTCTTTTCACTGTTGTTTATGATACCAGCACCTAGCACAATGCCTAAGAGCATCTCGACAAATATTTGCCCAAAAAAATGTTAAGTGAATTAATAATTGCTTAGATTTAAGAGATGCTTAACATAACTCTGCCCCATTTCACCCTTTATATTTCTGGATTATACATATGTCTTATTTCCAAAATGCAATAGACTAGAAAATAGAATTTCTTGTCCTTCTTTAAATACATACCCTGACTTAGTTCATATTTTCAGTAATCTGCTTATTGGAGTAACAATCCAATGTCTTTAGGTAAATGGCAGTAATATAAGTTTTTATTGGAACAGTGTATAAGAAATGCCCTGATCCATATGATATACAGAATGTTTTTAATGTTTATGAAATGAGAGATAGCAGTAATAAAATTCATGTAAAATTTTCAGAATTTTATTTCAATCTATGTATGATGTCCCATGTTCATTTTGCTGTTAAAAACATGCACTTTTTAATATGGTTAATGGAAGTATCACTAACAATATACTAATTGCTTTAAGAGTACTAAAAAGTATGTCATGATTTTTCAGCTATTTTTGACCTGTCCATAGGGTGAAGAATACTTAATTTAGTATTCTTCAAAGTGTAGTCTGCAAAACCATAGTCACCCAGGCTATAAAGACTGAGAGGAGAAAAGAATTCCAATTTCAAAAAAGTTTTGGAAACATTGACCTAAATAAATGCACTGGACTTTATAGATCCTTTAATATATGAAAGTGTATTATAAATCTTAAAAGGGCGGGGTGAGAGACCATTGTATAAAAGGCTCCCAAAACATTTTACCATATTTATTAGTGTCCTGTAGTTGCTATAACAAATTACCACAAACTTAGTGGCTTACAACAATTATTCTTACAGTTCAGGTAGTGAAAAGTCCAAAATCCTGTAGAACTGCTCAGAGAGACTCTGTTCCTAGCTTCTTCCAGCTTCTGGTGGCTGTTGGCGTTCCTAGGTGTGTGGCTGCTTCATGGTCATGTTGCCTCCTCCCCTGTGTGTCTCTGCTTAATCTCCTTCTGACTCCCTTGTCACTGGGTTTAGGACCTCCCAAATAATCCAGGACAAGGTCCTCCTCTCCAAATCTTTCATTTCATCCCATCTTTTGCAATATAAGATTGTATTTTTTATTTTACCATGTTAGGTAATATTCCCAGGTCCCCGGGTTTAGAAGGCGGGGCTTTTACTTTTCAGGGCCACCATTTAGCTTACTGTTCCATGGAACTATTTTTAATGGAACTTATCTTTTAAGTTCCATATCACTCAAAAAATGTCTTTGAACCACTGCTGTAGTAGGCCAAGCACTATTCTAGGTACTAGACTAGAGACTCAGTAGCAAATAACATGTTGGCAGAATAAACTTGAGAAAACCATTCCACTCACCAATAAATAAGCTTTGAAAATGCTAAGAATTAATCAGATCATTTGAACAGTTATTGAACAGATACAGTGTGGCTTTTCTTTCATTAACTTGGCTAATTTAAGAGAGATTATTTGAGTTTCTTATATTTATCAGGCACTGGGATATAGAAGTGGGTGAATAAAACATGATTTCTGCCTTAATGAAGTTTGGATCTGCTTGAGAAGAAAGACATAAAGCATAAAAAGCCATACCCAGAGTAATAAGAAAGTCTATTTGGAAAAAAATAAAATTTAAAAATGGAGATATCAGGTAGGCAAAATGAAATAATTGAAATCAAGTCCTCAAGAGTGAATGACAGAATGGATACAGTGGAGAATAAAGTAGTTGACTGGAAAATCAGGTCAAAGAAGATTCCTAGAAGGCATCAAAGAGATAAAAAGATAAAAGCTTTTTAAGTTAAGAAATATAGGGGAGAAAAGCAGAAGTATTAATATCCATGTAACAAAAGTATCAGAATAGAGTCAAAAATGGAGAGGAGGTCATATTTGAAGAAATAACAGTTGAAAATGTCCCCAAAGCATTTTTTTAAAAAGTAGCATTTCAGATAGAAAAGTCTAAATAATGTGGATAAAGAAAGCAAACCAAACAAGAAACAAAGAAATAAACAACTAATCATAGTACAGTAAAATTAAAGACCAGAAAAGGAGAATTCAATCCAAATATAGAGGACAAATACATAATTTGCAAGGGAATAGGAAATCAGAGCTTGGTGTGCATTACTAGATTCAAGAGAGTGGAAAAATATATTCAGAGATTTAAAAATATCTTGTGTGTCAAGTTCAAATGCATAATTGAAATAAACAATCCTAGGCATACAAAGTGTCATAAGATTAAATAAAAAAATACCACTTGATGATATTTGTATAGGAATTATAACAAGTAGATAATTATCTGGGAAGATTTGTGGAACTTAGTGATAACTCTCCTACACATTAAAAAAAGGAAATGTAAGAAAATATATAGGAATTCAGAGCAAACGTAATACACTGAGGGTTTGAAGGGACCTTGATCAGAGGAAAATATACCCATTCTGGGACCTAAGAATGATGAGAAAATAAAAACAGAACAATGATTATTCTTAATGAATTGGTTCTAACTCTCTGAAGGAATGGAATAGAAACATAACTTTCAGAAAAGTAGAATAAAATATACTCTGTCCATTGCACATCAGAAAAGTAGAAATAAAAATAGAAAGTATGGCAAAGGATACAAAATAAAATTACAGAAATAAGTGGCTTCTTACCAATATAGCAATGATGCATTAAATGTGTGGCTTAAATTCTCAAAAGTCAGAGATTTTCACATTGTATTTTTTATGCTGCAATCCACTAATTTGTTACCTTTCAGAGAAAAATTTAAAACAAAGGAATATGCATAGTATACACAAAGGTATGGAAACATGTCTGTGTGGAAGATGTATACCATAGGAGGCTGGGGTAATAGTTTTCATAACAGATGAATAAAAAGTGGCATAAGAGTAAAAGAGCAGCAAAATTAAAAGAACAATATATCAAAAAGGTACAATGTTCATAAATATATATGGGCCTAAGGAAATAGATTCAAAATTAATAAAGGAATACTAGGAAAACTAGAGAGAGAAATAAATATGGCAACCATTTTTAGGTTGAGGTTTTAACACATTCCTCTAATACAGTGGTTCTCAACCTTTCTAATGCCGCGACCCTTTAATACAGTTCCTCATGTAGTGGTGACCCAACCATAAAATTATTTTTGTTGCTACTTCATAACTGTAATTTTGCTACTGTTAATGAATTGTAATGTAAATATCTGTGTTTTCCGATGGTCTTAAGCTCTACAGCAGCAGTTCTCGACCTGTGTCGCGACCCACAGGTTGAGAACCGCTAGCAGGGTCACCTAAGACCATCGGAAAACACAGATATTTACATTACAATTCATTAACAGTAGCAAAATTACAGTTATGAAGTAGCAACAAAAATAATTTTATGGTTGGGTCACCACTACATGAGGAACTGTATTAAAGGGTCGCGGCATTAGAAAGGTTGAGAACCACTGAAATTATTGAATAGATCAGGTAGATTTAAAAAGTAAAACTATTCTATATATTTTATTGATTTTTTACAGAGAGGAAGGGAGAGAGATAGAGAGTTAGAAACATCGATGAGAGAGGAACATCGATCAGCTGCCTCCTGCACGTCCCCTACTGGGGATGTGCCTGCAACCCAGGTACATGCCCTTGACTGGAATCGAACCTGGGACCTTTCAGTCCACAGGCTGACGCTCTATCCACTGAGCCAAACCAGTTTCGGCTAAAAGGTAAAACTATTTTTAAAACTGCAAAGAAGAAATGGTAGGTACAAATCAATAGGTACATACAGAATTTTATGACCAACTAAGAATATGCATTTTTTTCAAGGACATATGAAATAGTTGCAAAAATTAACATATAAGAGATTACAAAGTCCAACTAAACAATAAGTAGAAAAGCAATAGACAATGTGGGGGTTACAATCTTGAAAGGGTCTCCATGAAGGATTCACTTAGAAGTTGACATATAAACAAAGATTTAAAGCAGAGGGAGTGAGCTTTGTGAATGTCTAGGGAAGATTATTGCAAGCAGAGAGAACATATACTATTTTATACCTAGTTGTTTGGCAGGTGTTTTTAAAAATACATATTTTTATTGATTTCAGAGAGGAAGTGAGAAGGAGATAGAAACGTCAATAATGAGAGAGAATCATGGATCTGTTGTCTTCTACACTCCTGCATGCTCCCTACTGCAGATTGAGCCTGCAACCTGGGCATGTACCTTTGACTGGAATCGAACTCAGAACCCTTCAGTCCTCAGGGTGGCGCTCTATCCACTGAGGCAAACCACCTAGGGCAGTGGTCAGCAAATTCATTAGTCAACAGAGCAGCAAACCGCGGCTCACCACAGTTTGCCGACCACTGACCTAGGGCAATTGGCAGGTTTTTAAAAGTCAGCATCGCATATTGCTGTGTCTGATGGGGGAGGTGAAATGAGCACTGCAGGTGGGAGCTTGAGATGCTGCCATTCTGCAGAGCAAATCTGGTAGGACTAAGTGAAATTGCACAGGTATATGTCCAGGGACACAGGAGTCCTGTTCTTGTAACTACTCCAGAAAAAGCTGTGCTCATGTCGGTTAAGGCATGACACTTTTATGCATAACAATGTTGTAATGGGAAAATAGAGCCATTACCAGCAGACTGGACAGGTTAAAAAGAAGAGGATGTTCATGACAGAGTAGAGTTACAGTCAGAAGAAATAAATTAGATGCACATAGAAGAAAATGGTTAGACATTGAAAACACAGTGTTTATTGAGTAAATTAAGAGATAAAGTAAAATAAGCAGAAAATATATATTTTTATTTCTGTTAAAATATATACATATGTAAAATACTTTTTAAAAGATTTTTTATATAACTAAGGAAAGATAAAATACACTAGTCGGGATGCTTTGGAGAAAGATGGGAATATGGGGAGGGAGAGGAAATGAATGGAACATAAAATACAAAGTAAAATAACACGACTATGAAGCCTTGAATCACTGATAATTACCATGAAATAAAGAGTCATATTGACTCAATTACATGCCTTATCTGAGATTTTAAAAAAGCAATGCAATACAAACAAAAATGCTGAATATAAACTTATACAAATAGTATGAAAGATAAAAAAAAAACACAGATTAAAAACTAGAAAGAAGTAGGCCACAATATTTATAATAGTATGTTCCGGTTCATGGCATATAGATGTTTTATACTGTTTTTAGTATTTTCTTTATTTTTTACATTTTCTCCATTGAGCCTCTATTCCTTTCATAATCAAGAACAAAAATGAAAACTTGTGCCTAAGGCATCTATAGTTCATTTTGACATTTTGGTTTTTAATGTCATAACATATGAAAGAAACACAAAATGAATTAAAAGAGATCAAACAAAGAAAATGGCTGATGAAATTATTAAACCAAATAATCAAGGAAAAGCAAAGTCCTAAATTACTGACATGCCTACTTCCCAATTCTAAGACTATTGACAGTCTCTCAAACCTAGTTTTGCTGCAGTATTAGCTGTTTCTGGACCATATATCAAGTTCAACTTTCCCCCTACTTTCTTTTGCTAAAGAGTTAAATTAAGCCATTTGGTTCTCTCCTAAAAGGGCTTATCACTGAGACTAAAGTTTAAAAGGAGGATCATTACTAAACCTGCAAAAATGTTCATGCCTATGATGAGATGGAAAAAGTGGACATGTGGCACTTTCTAAAGCAGCGGTCACCGACTGGTGGTCTGTGAGGTCCGAGGTTGGCGACCGCTGTTCTAAAGAAATAATTTTTTAAAGGCTAATTCCCTGAAGCCAAGTGTTGGCTATTTTTAACTTCCATGAGCTATTTTAAACATCAGACTTTTGAACCTAAATCAGAAAATCCAGCTCAGACCTTTGCAATTATGCTGCCTTGGGTCACAGGATCATAGGCCAAGGCCATCTTTCATTTATTCACTCAGCCATTCAATAAATAGTTAAGTACCTACAAAAGTGAGATGGATAATGCAGGCCAAGCATCCTGATATGGATTTACCTACTACTAGGCATTTTTAAGTAGCCCCCATTTATTGAGCTATTATTATGTATCAGAAGCAGTAATGAGCCATTTAAATAAATCATCTCCTTACTCTCATCCTCTGTTTCCCACTAGAAGCTAAACTCTTAAGAACGGGTAACTTTTCTATTTTGTTTCAGTGAGGTATTTCCAGGGCTTGTAACTGTCCCTGGCACATAACAAATATTTCTGAATGAAATAAATCACTTTGCTAATGAGTACGTTGATGGTTTCCATTTTTCCCCCCATTAAGATAATGAATTCTGCTCACTCCCAGTTCAGTAATCTTGGCTTCAGACACATCTCCCCTGTCCCTGTTCCCAACCCATCCCACTGGCTGAGACGTTGGGGAAAGAGCCACAAATATAATCCCATTGTCAAAAAGCTTCATCTGGCCTCCCAAGGCTCTGACACAACCCCCAGAGTTGCACAGAGCCAAATGTGTGTCCCAGCAGCGTTTCCTAAGCAGGAGGCATAGTCCCAGAGCCTGGCTGTGTGGTGGTACCCATTCTAACTTCAGGGAGACAGGACTTTGAGGGGATGCTCCATGTTGGGACAAGATGGTCCAGGCCTCAGGGGGGCGGGGAACGATTCCCAGGGGCCTCTGGAAAGAAGACTCAGTGTGCACCTAAAGGTGGTGACAAGACCCTACCTCCCAAGACCACTGGCCGGATGTAGAGACTGCTGTGCTTTGGCAAAGCACATGCTTCCACTCTAACTTTGTGCACATGCTATATTTAAACCCTCTGTAGGTTTCACCCGGACCCAGGGCTGCTTTTACAGGATTCCAACACAGAGTTGAGGCCACTTGACCTCTCCCTTGTGGCTCCCACTCTTTTTCTCTACTCTTCCAGCCCTCCCCACCAATCCTCTGACTTGCATCAAATACTGCGTTTAAAATAACAAAAGAGCATTTGAAATGCTATGGAGTCATAGGGTCCATAAAGTCATAAAAAACTCAATGGTCACTGAGCCCAATGTCCTACTTAACACAGGGAAAATGGAAAATGATACTTTCAAAATGCATCTTAAAGCCCGGAGAGTTGAAGTGATGTTAACAAAATCAGGTGTTTATTAAT
Source organism: Corynorhinus townsendii (assembly GCA_026230045.1). Taxonomy (NCBI): domain Eukaryota; kingdom Metazoa; phylum Chordata; class Mammalia; order Chiroptera; family Vespertilionidae; genus Corynorhinus; species Corynorhinus townsendii. The sequence goes on along the minus strand of JAPDVU010000005.1, from coordinate 166,550,261 downwards.
GAAATGTTTCATTTTCATCCCAGTGCATGAAATAAGCAGACCTCAGAGTGATGAGCAAATGGTAACATCCTGATTAGGTTTTCTTACCCTACTGAAGGCCATTCATACAAGCATCCCTTGTTCAATAAACAGCCACATGAATTGTCATTAAAATAATAATAATAGCCCAGCTGGCGTGGCTCAGTGGTGAGCATTGACCTATGAACCAGAAGGTCTCAGTTTGATTCCCAATCAGGGCACATGCCAGGGTTGTGAACTCGAACCCGTGTGGGGTGTGCAGTAGGTACCCAATCAATGATTCTCTCTCATCATTGATGTTTCTGTTTCTCTCCCTCTCCCTTCCTCTCTGAAATCAGTAAAAATAATAATAAGGTTGCTACCTCCCTTCTCTGCTAACCAGCAAACTTGCTCACTTCCCTCAAATACACACTTTGACATCTTTTTTCTCAGGGTGAAAAGATGTCTGAGAAACTGATAGGGCCAACAGATGCTGAATTGTGGATTGTGATCATCCCACTACGATGGCCCAGAGCTTAGCTCTACGAGGCCTCTGTTGATCCTGGGGTCCACTCACACTGCTTCCCTTCAGAAGTAAGAAGCTGAATAAAAGCCTGATGCTCAGCCACAGCTGCCAGAATCCATTCCAGCTGAGTCTCATCTTCTCATGGTAACAATCCTTTTATATTGTTTCACGTAGATTACCTCCCTTCTATCTTATCTGTGCTTAGTGAAATACCACATTAAGAGTTGGCTCAAATGAAAAATCCAAGCCTTCCCAACTATCCCTCTTTCCTTTTGCATGCACAGATGGCACACTATAATTCCTTGCAGCCAGCGCACTGTAGCAGCTACTCGGGAATGTTACCCACCTTATGTATCTGCAAATTCCTTGAGGGAAGGGACTGAGAGCCTTTTGTAAGCCTGGACTGTGCTCCCATTCATGCTCTTGCTCTCTCCTGGTAATGTGGCCATGCGGGAAAGGAGATGGAGCTTCTACACAGGCTCTAAGCCACAGGTGATGGCAACAAAGGCATTTTGCCACACCCTTCCTGTCACCTCAGCAGGTGGGAAACACTGATCCCAAAGGGAAGACAACCACAGAGTAAACAGAGGGCTTGATTATTCAACAATGTCTATGGTGCACCTTCTGTGTACCATACACTGTTGTAAGGACTGGGAAGATGAACGTGAGGGAGGGCCCAGACTCTTCATGCTTACTGTGAAAGGGTGAATGTTGACTTATAAACCAAATAAGTAAAATTTATAACATAATGAATGGGAAAAATAATGCAGGGGAAGGAGAAAAGCATTGTGAGGTAATATGCAGCATAGTCAGGATGGGTCTTGTTGAGAAGGCATTTTCTGAGCAAAGTCTTGCATCTGTTGGAAGTGAATCAGGCATATATCTAGGGACGTTCTCTGTAGGCTGAGAATGGCAAGTGCAAAGGCGCAGAGATGAAAGTGTGGCCTGTTTGAAGGCCAGCAAGGAGGCCGAGAGAGTTGATGTAAAATAAAAGGTTCTTGATGTCTTGGAGAGGCTGATCAAAGAGATCTTTGCAGGTCATTTTGAGGACTGGCTTCTGTTCTGCATAAGATGGAAAATTTAAGCTGTTGTGTTTTTTTTAAGAGATAGTATCTGATTTATGTTCTAAAAACAAACAAACAACTCTGCTGAGTTGAAAATAAGGGGACAGAGTGGCAGCAAAGAAATGGATGAGGGAGCAGTAATCCAGCAAGGAGAAACGGGACCTTGCTCCAGAAGGCAAGCTGCAGCAGGAAAAAAATAAGTGGATTCTATATTAGCTGATGGGCTGACAGTGGGCGTGGGTGAGGGAGAGTGCGTGAGGAAAGCCGTCAAAGGTCAGTCCAGCGAAGAGGCTGGGGCAGTCCTATTCTGCGGTGGGGAAAATGCAGGGGAGCAGATGTGTTTCTTTGTGGAGTATATGCAAAGAAGATGAGAGTTTGCTTTTAGTTATATTGTTTGGGGCACCGATTAAACATCCATATGGAAATACAGATCTGGAAGTTTGTTGACTATACACATCTGAAGTCTAGGTCTGGAGGAATATGTTTGAGATTCACCAGCAATAAGAATATCGTCGCCTCCTCAGGAAAAAAAAAGGGTCTGGATGAGGAAAAGGTCTAAAACCTGAAACCTGGAAATTTCACATGTTAAGAGGTTCTCACAAAGAGAAACCAGCAAAGGTGAGCGAGAAGATATGACCAGGGAGAATACGAAAGGTAAGGAGAGGTGGATATTGTAGAAAAAAAGAGAAGCATGTATTTCAGGGGGAAGTCATTACAGAATAGTGTGTTCATAAGCTGGCCATGGTCTTTCACGAAAACATAGCTGGTTGCTTGGCCATTTAGGACATCTCCAGATAGGTTCCACATGGACCACTGCATCTCAGAATAGCTTGCTAAGGTAGGGTGGAAAAATTGAAATAATAATTTATCTAGCCCTGGCCGGGTGGCTCAGTTGGTTGAAGCATTGTTATGTACACCAAAAGGTAGCGTTCAATTCCAGATCAGGGCACATACCTAGGTTGCTAGTTCGATCCCAGTCAGTGCATGTATAGGAGGCAACTGATCCATGTTTCTCTATATCAATGTCTCTCTCTCTCTCTCTCTTCACTTCTTTCTCTCTCTAAAAATCAATTTAAAAAAATATCCTCAGGTGAGGATTTAAAAAATTTATGTACTGACATCCTTGTCACATTCTGTTTTCCATTGACAAAAGTCTTTCCTGTGGGTACTACTTCTCGGTTATACTGTCCGGCCCCACTATGAGGCCAGAGACTCTGTGGATCCCATCATAGCTGAAGTTCTTGTGGCTCTAACTATGTTTAGGTCAATGGAAGCCATGGCCAAAGCCAAGCCCTCACCTGGGAGAGGAGAAAGTTAGGCTATGTAACCATAAGAATATTCTGAGCCATCAGCAGGGCCACTCTGACCTGAAAGCCAGGGAGGTGTCTGAGTTTTAAGATGCATTTAGCACTATGTAGATTTAAATTATGCATAAACTGAGTTCATACATTTTGTAAAGGTATACAAGGTCCTCCATTGCATTGCTGTGTCTTTCTCAGTTCTGCCGAAACCAAACTCATCATACCCAGTCCATACATTTGTTACCTTTTTCATAAAGCCTTCTCTCTTCCTTAGTGCCCACACTGGTCAATCAAGGACTTGGTTTCAGATTTAAATATTCTGAGATTCCAGCTTTGGTTCTACTCGCTACCAGCCAGGTGAACCTGAGTAGACCAGCTTTCCTTTCCCAATGTCAATTTAATTATGAATCAGATCAAGAAAATCCTATTTGCTCACAGTGTTACCTGAAATAATTTATTTAGGTTACAGCATGTGATAAGATTTTTATAAATCACTACATTGTGCACATCTACATTATTATTATTCCATCTTTGTTTTGTTTGATTGAGACCTTGAAACCAAGGATCACACCTTTTCTTTTACTTGCTCCCCCTCCCCCCAAAATTTCCAGCACAGTGATAAGCCACTCAGTGAAAAATTTTGGCTTGACCAAAAGTTCCCAAAACTTGAAAAAGAAAAAATTATAAATTCTTTGTTTCAAATCCTTGTTTGCAACTTGGCTAATTATAAATGAATAAATAAGCACATGGAAATAAATTACAAACCCAACTGTGTGCCTTGCTCTGAACTGTGTTTGACATTAAAAATTGCCTCTCCTTTTAAAATTGAAATATGAAACATTGTGTGCGATTACTTTCTTTTCCTTTTAATGATAGAGCTGTGGTTGCAGAAATAATTTAATATAGCACCCTGCATTTCCCCTGCAATTGCGCCGATTCTGATTACACCGTTCCTGATGCTGCTGTTTGTTGTGGTTCATTCACTTCTACCTGGCCAAGGAGTGGAATGCCTTGTCTCTCCTAGCAGCTCTGGCCAGGAACCCAAAGCTGATATGTGCTCTCAGTGATAAAGCAACTGGGTTATGGCTCACCCTGTAGTCAGTGTTCCGCAGATCTCTGGACACCCAAGCTCAACACCTGTACCTTATGTTTAAAAGCCAAGGCATTGAGGAAGATATTGAACTGGCCAAGATAGGACAGCAGGCAATAATCCTAAAACAGATGTAATAAAAGACCTCTTTCCTTTCCACTATGTTTTTGTAAGATATTTCATGGAAATTGCCACTTGGGAGACACATAAAGTCAACCTGGGGTATGGCCAACCCCAAGAGGTGAGCTGAAGACTTCCCAGGATGATCCCTGAGCTATAGGCAGAAAACCATGAGGACTGGAGACTTCCTCCACAATGCCCAAGGCCATGGGCTTTCTGCAGAAGTGTGGGCATGGGCAGTACAATGAGTTCAGAGACTGGAATTCTCATTCAGTCATCCATTTGCTGCTACCTAAGTCGGATTTTTGTTTTTGTGTTTGTGTTTGTGTGTGTGTGTGTGTGTGTGTGTTTTCCTTTGGGGCTCAGAATTCCCATCTATCAATTGAGGAGGCTTGGGTTTCTAAAGGCATCTTTTTCTAAGTTCTACTCTATTGTAACACTCCATTATTATGCTCTGTGGAGGTGTGATATGGGAAAAACAGCACTCAATTTGGAGCCACACACCCTGGGTTCTCACCTGCTGTTGTTTTTACTGCCTTTTTGCTGTATGATTGGACCCAAGTTGCCCCCTTCCTGGTCCTTAGTTTTCCAAGAGTTAAAATAAACAAGGAACTGAGCAAACTTTCTGAGCTCTGTTTTGATGCTATGGCATCCTGCTCCACTCCATGCTATTGATTTGCTGGAGGGCTATACCCTATAACCCATCAGTTCCCACACCAAGGGGGAAAGAAGCCAGTGGAACCTTCCAAGGGGTATTCAGTACTAGTTTATTTGAACCCCCTTTGCTCCCACCTTATCTGGTTGTTGAAACTTCTACCATAGATAGAGGATTCACTCGCAGTCCAGGCTATAGGATTGGAGGTAAAAAGGCTGCCTTGAGGTTAATCAAAACCTGCACCTTCTCCAAATTTTGGGTTTGCCCTTACTGGTGCAGGAGTGTAAGATAGGGGGTAGAGGCAAGAGGTGAGGTCCAGACTCACGCTAACTTTCTGATTCTTCCACTTACAAAGCACCATCAGCTCACATCCTCTATTCAGTGTCCCACCCCCATTATATCTTGGGTTCCAGCCCAAACACATTTGCTCAGGTTGCTCCTTATCCAGAAAATCTAGGCATCTTTTCCTGCCTGCTCCCTTCAATAACAGGTAACCATGAGCACACTACTATTAACAATACATAAAACACCTATCACTTATTAAGTAATCATTATGAGCAAAAAACAATTCAGTGTGATTTATATACATATCTCATTTATTCCTTATAACTGTCCTGTAGGTAATTTTTATTCCCCCACCCCCACTTTATGGATATGAAAACTTTAGTAGATGGAGGGACACTGATCATGTAACTGTTAGTGGCTGAGAACAGACTTTCATTTTGATGTGTCTGAATTATCTATCCTTGCCCTGAATCTGACCATCTAATGCTTGCATCCCTGGTGCTGCTGTTTACTCCACCATAAGACCTCCCAAGGTCAGATTCCAGCTGTAGATTTCTCTGTATCTCTCAAGTGTCTCTCCTTGGCCTTCTGCATGGTAGGTACTCAAGAGACAGCAGATTTCATTGTCTCATTTAATCATCACATCAGATTTGAGGAAAAACATTAAGAGATACTAAGACTCTTTGCAAGGTCACACAGCTAATGTAAATGACGGAGCTGAGATTCAAGACTAAAAGGCTATGAATTCCATGAGGTTCTATCTTACCACAAAGTACCTATATACACTTCAAGCCTTATTTTTTTTAACCATTGCAGGAAAAAAGCATCAGGCTGTAATGAGGGCATGACAAACTAGGAATAGCAAGTAAAGCAACAGGATCCAGAGGTTTCTATGCATGTGTTTTGCTAGTAGGAAGGAGGGAACAGTGTGCATGGTAGTGGAATTGTTGCTGGCAGAGAATTCTCTTAGCTGCCACTTGAAAGTCCTCTCTCTTTTAAGTACATATTGATCAGAATCCAAATACCTTAATTCTATTCTTAGACCAGCACTTTAACTGCAATGGATTCTCAGTTCAGCCTGATGGTTCAGCTCTCTGCCATTCTCCACCCCATTCTCTTTTAAACACACAGATCAGAATAATGCATTGAAATGGCCTTCTTTTTGAAAAAATAAAAAGGATGATCTGCAAGCAAAATATATTAATAATATGATAGTCATGTTAAAATTACAATCTTAATGACCCACAGAGCTATTGCCCTTGACTGGCTAATGTTTAATGCCCAACTTTAAAAATAGTTATATAGTATTTATCTATATATATAAAAGCTTAATATGTAAAGTGTCCCCTTGGGAGTTCTACTGACCGAGAGTTCGAATTGCTTGCTATGATGTGCCCTGACCACCAGAGGGTGGTTTAGAATGAAGGAAGGCCCAGGCCGGCAAGCCAGCAGCCACTAGGACCCTACCTATGCATGAATTCCATGCACTGGGCCTCTAGTAGTTGTATAATATTCACAACAACCATGATGACAGCAATAATTAGCTTTACTAAGCACTTGCTATGTGCCAGACACTATGCTAAAACAAGTATATGCATTATTTCATTAAATACAATCAACATATTATTAAGAACATACTGCCATCACTCCTACTTTCCAGAATTAGGGTTTAGAGAAGTTAAGGTATTTGTCCAAGGCTGAATTCTTAATAATATAAAGTGATTCTCTTAGTGAAGAACTGGATGTTGATTCAAGAACCTTAATCATCAGAGGGGTTAACACCACAAGTGATATGTTATCTTAGATGTGAAAAAGACAATAGACAGTCTCACTTAAGGTAAAGATTGACCTTGACCAAGGAAGCTCCAGTCCTAGGATGTGATTGCCCACCATGACCCGCTTTTAGTTCAGAATTTTTATGTTCAGACTATCCTATGTGGTTGCTTTTGGTCTCTGGGTTTGTAGGGCCCATCATGCTGGCCTCCCATGAGCTTGTCAGGTTTAGTATGTGGCCCCTTTTCTGTCCATATTAGAGACACTGGGTAAAAACCAAAGGGAGCAAAAAGGGGCTTTTCAAGAGGAGCTATATGCACCAAACCACAACCAGCAAAGTTCTAGATTATACAATGGTGTTTATCAGGGATTGATAAATTGTTTGGCTCCAGCTGGACATGGGGACAGGGTCCAGAATTGCCTTACTCATGAATACTCAGAAAAGAGATCCCAGGAAATAGGAAAGGCACAGCTTGCATGGCTTTCTCTATAAGATTCTGAGATCCATCATCAAATCCTTTCATGATGTTCAAGTTGAGTTATGAGCGTGACTTCAAGCAATGGGAACATCTACCAAAATTTCCAATCCAAATGGAAGCCAGATCCTAGGGGCAGAAGTCTGAGAGGCCCACAAATTCTTCTTCTCTCCATTTTATAAATTCCTTTGCAGAGTGAAACATTTCAGCTGTGGAAATATGAGAGCTCAGTTTCTCCTGGTGACATCCATGGAAAGGCTGAAATGAGAGGCAGAACCAGCCTTGAGCTTTCTTGTGGAAGCTCTTTTAAGTTGGCATTCCAGGCTTGTTTGTAACTGAGAGAGAGAGAGAAAGAGAGAGAGAGAGAGAGAGTTTCTATCCTGGTGATTTTTTTTAAGAATGAATTCTCTATTGTTGTTTCTGTAGCAAAAGAAGACAGCATAAATAAAATGTCAGGGTATATGTCATTTGCTGTATATCTGGAGAGTTGGAAAGTGATGAGGAACATTAAAAAAAGCACGGGACTATTCCATTCCAGCAGAGCTCCAAGAAGGGGATGGGGAGGGGAGGCCCTGTATTGTGGATTGGTACAGAGGTGCCACACCTTGATTACTTTCTCTACTTGTCTCACAGTCTGACTCTTTGCTATACCTTAAGTGTATGCTTCTGCCTCAGGACCTTTTCACTAGCTGTTTTCTCAACTTGAGATTCTTTATTTCTAAGCTGGCTTCCACACTTAGCGCTTATTTAATAGTCATTGTCTCAATGAAGCTCACTCTGACAATCTTATTTTTAAGTGCAACTTGCATTCTACCTCAAAATTTCCTTGTTTCCCCTCATAGCACTTAATTTATTCATTCATTTATTTAAATTGTTTAAATAAATACATCAGTATCTTTCAGAAGATGCCCTCTGAAAGAAGAGCTCCACCCACTTTGTTTCCCGATAAATCTCAATCACACAGGGTGTAGACTACTCAAATATTTGTTAAAGAAATGATTGTTTATTCCATATTGCTTCCTTCAACTACTTTTCATTATGCTTGTAAAACATGTCAATATATTGCCTTTAAAATGTATTTTTTAAAGGTGCCAATTTTGAGAACATGCACAGGGGATGCAACTGTACCCACCTCCAACTCAGATAATATATAATTAATCAAACCAACCAAAACATGATGAATGAATGAATGTCAAATTGATGTAAATTACCTTTAAGGGAAAAGGTGAGGAGGCAGAAGTACTTTGCATATATTATGTTCTGGGAGCCAGGCATTGTCAATCACCATTTTATAAAGGAAAACCTGAGGTTCAGAAAAGTTAAGTGACTTATGTAAGTTGTACAACTAGTGAAAAGAAGAGACATGATACAGATTTGTGAATCCTAACCCTAGAGCCTATGATTAATTACAACACACTGCACTATCTCCGTCCCCTAAATTCTGTGGAGATAATAGTTACAGATAATTGGTGTCTTGGATTCTGTGATTTTCTATGCAGAAACCCTCTTTCAGGACTAAAGGACTCATTTGCCCAGAGGTTGAGATTGCTGGTCACTGTCAGCTCTCCAGCTACCAGTTGTCCTGCATGGTAGGAACACACCTTAGCCAAGGTCATGGGTCAGTCCATTTTCAATGACTCTTCAATCTGAGGTTCAAAGGCCTGGCTCTTTGCCTCATGTGGAGCCACTCTGCAGGGCCATCCCAGCTTCAGAGCCTCTGGGGAAATCAGTTGAGGCCCAATTCCTCCCTCTGCCCAGTGCTGGCACCTTCAGTCCCCACAAATGAATCTCCCCAAAGCACTTCCTACTAAACTCCCCACATGGAAATCTCTGCCCCAGAGTCTATTTTGAGTCAATTTATTAGGTAGTATGTTGAGCTGATAGATTTGCAATGATGATACCAGTAGCATACTCCTAAAATCTAGTCTCAAACAGTAGGGAGTGCTGGCAGCTCATAGCTTTACCAAGTCAGAGGCACTCTCTCTCAACTTTCAGAAGCACGTTGGAGAAAACAACTGATTTACAATTTCGCCCTTGTGGGATCATCTGTTTCCTTGATTAGCTGAGTTTGAAATACCAAACCAGGTTGGTAGTCATCACAGCCCATAAGAAACTGCCCCTGAGAGCTCCTCTATTCAATAAGTTAGGCCAACTATATGTGGGGCATTATGCTTATTACACTTGAGGGAATCAAAGGCGCATTAAACTACCCCCGAAAGCTTCCCAAGTCAATGAGTGAGAGCCAGTATGTGCTGGGTACTAGGCTGTATTTGATTCCAGAGAATCAAACAAGTAGCTGCCCACAAGTAGCTCACAGTTTAGAATGTGGTTCTCTAAATTGTGTGCATCAGAATCATCTGTAGAACTTGTTAAAAAAATTCCAGGATTGGTCTTAGAATGGGACATATTCCTACTTAATTTTTATGTTCTAATACAAGTGGTCCATGGACCACTTGTGGAGAAATTTTAATCCTGAAGGTGATATAAAATTGCTTCATCTACTATTGCTTCATCTACTATTACTGAGTATCACATTCTGTGTTAGGCTCTGTGGAGAATCCTATATAATAAAAGTGTAATATGCTAAGTGCTCAACCTATTGGTCGACCATTTGGTCAACTGCTCTGCCAGTTGCTGTTATGAGCACTGACCACCAGGGGCAGATGCTCCAACCAGTAGGTTAGCTTGCTGCTGGGGTTGGGCCAGTTGGGACTGAGTGAGAGGGCAGGCCACTGCACGCCCTGCGCCCACCCACCCCCCGCCACCATCCAGACCTAGGGACCCCACCCATTGCTGAATTTGTGCAAAAGGGCTTCTATTATATATATAGTATAGTATAGTGGTATAGTATATATACATATCTATATATATAAAACCCTAATTTGTGCAAAAGGGCTTCTATTATATATATAGTATAGTATAGTGGTATAGTATATATACATATCTATATATATAAAACCCTAATATGCAAATAGACCGAATGGTGGAACAACCGAACAACCGGTTGCTTTGACATGCGCTGACCACCAAGGGGCATGCGTGGAACATGGCAGACGTCAGCCATGGCAGGATGGTGGAGCAAGTGAGAGGGGGAGCCAGACCAAGGTGGGGTGCCAGTTGCTGTCACTAGGGTGAGTCTCTGTGGTTACTGAAAATTCTTTGCTCCCATGTACTGTATTCCCACCCAGCATTTGCAACTACTGCAAGTAGGGCACTGGCACCACTTGCACCTGTCGCCAGCGCCGGAGCCATCACTCGCAACCAATGCCAGTGCCATCAGTGCGTGTCAGTGGTGGCAGCCGCAGGAGTGTGGCTGCTGGCAGACAGAGGACTGGGGGCTGCGGTAGGAGGGGCCAGGTGGAGGCATGGAGGATGGGCCGAGATCCGTCCCTGTGCTCACTGCAGCCTCGCAGCCCTGCAGCCCACAATCCCTTTCAGGCGCACAAATTTCTGCACTGGGTCCCTAGTATGGTGTATAATATATATATATATATATATGTATATATATATATGTATATGTATATATGTATATGTATATGTATATATGTATTATATATATACACACACAGATATCTATATATAAAATGACATAATATATAGTTTTCATACTTCATGTATTTTATACTTATTGACTATATTCCATAGTATATGGAGGCATACTCTATTTGGAGAGGTAATGTTTCAATAAATCTATATGCATTTACTGAGAAACCATTATGTATCAGATACTATTACAAACTCTGTGGCAACACAAAGATAAAACATGCATGGTTCCTCTCCTCAAAAAACTTTAGAAGTAGATAAGAGTCATTAATTCTGCCTTCATTTGTTTACCTGTTCCATCAATTAATTCATGCCCATTAATTCATGCCAATTAATTCATTGGCCCAATTCATTCATTCAATAAATATTTACTAAATTATTACCTACTAAGTGAAATACTCAATCAAAATGACAAGGAAATATGTGATAAGTACCTTTCATGGAAGTACCAATATCCTACCATGGGAGGATTGAAACTTTAGTTTCCATATACTTTTTGATATTTAAAGCTTAATTAAAATACATCCTATGGCAACGAACAAGCAACCATAGCAGTCATCTTGAGGGGGTAGTCATTGTAGAGGTATCTGTTATGAATCATCCTAATTCCCTTTAGTTCACAAATTTGGGGGTTGTGAGGGAGGGGGGATAATGGCAAGAGTTCCCTCTGCTTTGCCTGACTCAAATGAACAATTTTTTAATTTGGGGAATTTCACAATCGTCAGTCTAACTGGCTCATGCTAGCAGTTTTCTGGATTTCTAGGAAAACCTCTGGTGTATGTCATAGTGAGAAAATGCTCAAACAAGAAAAAGAGGTAAATGAAGAACCCTGATCATTTAGAAAGAGCTCACCCAGAAATAGAGGTCCGGGCGATGTAACCGAGCAATTGCACAATGCGGTTGCAGGAAATGCCTGATACATAGCAGGTGGGGCTGCGCTTCTCACTCACCACTCAAGGCAGACAGCAGGAGTGCATCCTAACTCTCTTTCCTATGGAGGCAGAGGGAACCATAGAATCCTTCTGCAAATGCTGACTCCTGAAGTCCACTGCCAGTTCATTGTCATTGGCACAAGAGATGTTATATCTAATTTCCACTCCTAGAGGAGTGATTCAGAGAGAGTGTGGAGATTTGAGATTTGGGTCCAGTTCTTCTGTCTACCAGAGCATCCCATCACTAGTCTCTTATTCATGCCTCTGTGTGTTTATGAAAATCGAAGGTGAGAAAATACAAGCTATGCTCTCTCCTGCCCTCCAGCATTCTAGGGTTTTGATCATTTTGAACTTCTGTCATTTCCCAAATGTGCTTACACTCTTTCACTTATATTCTGTAGTAAATGCTCTTCCCTCTCTCTACCTTCTCCCCTTACTTTCTACCCCTTGCCCAATTGTAATCTGCTCGTTACTTTAATAGGGGATGTATTCTAACTCACTCATTAGCTTTACTGGTCCTTCCTCTGGGAGTTTTTCTCCAATGACATCAGCCTGAGTTGGACTATGTTCATCCACAGCCCCCCACTAGAACCCTATCTTTCCACTAACCTTTGACTTCTTTGAGTGCAAATACTATACCTTATGGCCTCCATTCTTTCTATAGTGCTTCACAGAGTGTTAACATTTAGTACAGTGGTTCTCAACTGTGACCCTTTAATACAGTTCCTCATGTAGTGGTGACCCCCAACCATAAAATTATTTTCATTGCTACTTCATAACTAATTTTGCTATTGTTATGAATCGTAATGTAAATATCTGTGTTTTCCGATGGTCTTAGGTTCTACAGCAGTGGTTCTCAAATTACAGTTATGAAGTAGCAACAAAAATAATTTTATGGTTGGGGGTCACCACAACATGAGGAATTGTATTAAAGGGTTGCGGCATTAGAAAGGTTGAGAACCACTGACTTAGTAGATGCTCAATAAATAATTTGAGTTGATAATATAGGAGCAAGTATTTGTTACTGACAATGATAAATATGATGGTTATACCTCCCTTATTTACACTGGTTTCTTATAGTACTGTTGTCTATTTTATTTAATATTTTATATAATACATACTTAGTAAAATAATAATTAACTAGTTAATAAAGTAGCTAATTTAACAAAGACTCTAAAAATATGAGAGAGGTTTGGTTAAATGTTTATACCATTAACATTTACTGAAACCTTCTAAGTGCTAGTAAATGGAGAAATCTAGAAAAAAAATGGAACTATTTCTTTGAGAAATCATAGTCTAGTTATGGAGACAGACATAAAGTAATTGACTAATGAAATGAGTGCTAATTATTTGTTCCTATTAATTGCATACTATCCTAGGCAGTGGGACACAGGTGAGCAAACCAAAGTCCTGTCCTCAGTGAGCTTCTATTATGGAGCTATAAGTGAGGGGATATGGATAGGTATGAAGCATACTCCTAGGAGAAAGCCTCATTCGGGCTAAGGTAGGGGTTCAGAGATGGGTTCTATAGGAGGTGACATCTTTTGCTAATCTGAGTGGAGCAAGTCAGTGCTAACTTTTAAGGAGAAATTAATGCTTATTTAAGTATGGAACATCGAATGCATGACAGACGTGGTTGTAGGAGCAGAGTTCCTTGTGCCAAGTGGATGCTTGATACATGTGTCATTCTGGATAAATAATCCCAATCCAAAATGAGTAAAAAGTGGCCCTTCCCTCAAGAATCATGCATTCTAGTGGAGGAAGTCAGTGAGGTACTAGACAGTGAATAAGAGGAGAAACTGAGAGAAGACAGAGCTGAAGCTCTGAAACTCACACATCCTTCTCCTCCCACCAACCTCCCTAACACCCACTGTTCCTTCTGTCCCCTCTTGTGAAAACTAATATTCTTCATGGGAGTTCTAAGTTCTCTGGTGTATCTGTTTCCTTTGCTGGGTGCTCTACCTTGGCCTCCTCCCAAATGCCTCCTGCAAATATTTATTTTTATAAATGTTGCATGTACAGAGCAGGAGATAGGGAAGAGGATAAGCCAGAGTCATTTACAAAAGCACTTTGGCACTCAGCACTGGAAATCATTTCTGCACGGTGCTGTACTGGACAGAGTGCACTTACTCTCAGACTTTCTATTCCCACTTCAAGCAGAAGCCATTGCAATTTTTATTTACAGTCTGGAGCTCCATGGAGTTCCAAGCCAAAGCCTTCTTTCCTGAAAAGCCAGCAGTGGTCTCCAACATTCATCCTCACCTATAACAGGGATGCTTTCCTGTTTGATATAAACCAGTACCCAGGTACTTGGGCTAGAAGGAAAACTATGGACCTAATTAATCCCCATCAAGGGTATTTAAATTGTGCAGATGGTATACCCATCACTGAGGTCACAGACATGGGGTCTGAAAAGGGCAGGAAGGGTCTAGCTTTTCTTGAGAACATGCCACATATTGCCATAATTTACATACATGACTTCATACAATCCTCATGAAATTATTTTACCACTTTTTAAAAACATTTTTTATTGATTTCAGAGAGAAAAGGAGAGGGAGAGATAGAAACATCTATGATGAGAAAGAATCACTCACTGATTGGCTGCCTCCTGCATGCCCCCTACTAGGGATTGAGCCCACAACCTGGGCATGTGCCCTGACCTGGAATTGAACTGGCAACCTTTCGGTTCCTGGGCTGATGCTCAACTGCTGAGCCACACTGGCCAGGCTATTTTACCGCTTTAAAGATAAGGGAAGGAGGAAAGGAAGGAACAGATGAATTTGAGGTTCTGTAACTTGTACAGTGTCTCATAGTTGGTGAATAGACTCTTATCCATTTTCCCTCCATCTCTTCCAACCAAGCTTTTACCTCCACCTTCGATCAAAACTGTTCTTCTCAGGGTCATCATTGACACCCACATGGCTTGGCCCAACAGTCAATTCTCAGTGCTCATTTTGGTTAATCTATTAGCAACAAATGATATACAGTTCATCCCTTCCTTCTCCTTGAAACACTTTCTTCACTTGACTCCTAAGACATTATACACACTGGTTTTGCTGGCTCCTCACTGCCAGGTCTTCTTGGTCTCTTAGCTGACTTTTGCTCATCAATCTGATATCTCAAAATTGGAGTTTCACAGAACTCAGTCGTTGGACCACCTCCTTTCTCTCCTTTCACTCCCTGGGTGATCCCATTTCTTATCATTGTTCAAAATAACACCTGCACATCAACAGCTCTTTTTGCCCTGGATTCTGGACCACTTCTCTGAACTTCCAATCAGTATATACAACAAGGTTCTTGACAGATTTGGTACTCCCCCTGTTTTCAGGCACCCACTGGGGGTCTTGAAATATAATTTAGATAGATAAGAAGGGGAGTACTGTATAGTATATGCGGTATCAATAGGGAAGAAAAGTAAATGGAGTATCTTCTGTCCTCGATGAACACACAGTCTCAGAAAGCTGATATTAACATCTAAACTAATAAAAGAGAAACGTGCAAATTGACTATCACTCTGTTACACCCACCAGCCAATCAGGAGGGACTATGCAAATTAGAAGGCCAAAGATGGCGGCTGCCCAGCTGCTCCAGGTGTGGAGTGGCTGGGTGGGGCAGGACGCCTGCTATGGGAGGGAGGGCGGAGGGGGGGGCGAAGGGATTGGCACTCTGGCTGCAGCAAAGATGAACACTGCAGACTCCACCCACCCGGAGTCTACAGTGAAGACAAAGGTGGAAGACTCTGGCCAGACTCTGCAGCAAAGATAGCAGACTCTGGCTGGAGTGAAGGCCTGGGTCCTGGGTGATGGAAGAAAACCAGTGCTGGAAGCCAAGGGAAGGAATGCCTATTGCACAAATCTCTGTGCAAAGAGGCCTCTAGTAAAATTATAAGTGCTTAAGAACTTTGTGCTTTAGGAGCACGGAACAGGAGCAATTGATTTTATCAGATGGAATCAGATAGGGAGACCTCAGAGAGACATCTAAACTTATTCCTACAGGAGGAGGAGCCTTTGCATTCCAGCCAAGGCTGCAGCAGGGGTGAAGGAATGAAGTCTGACAGTGTGGGACCAACCCAGGGCAAAGCAGGTACAATAAGGTGAGGAAGGGAATCTGGAACTTTGTCCTATTTAAGTCAGTTGTTCTCAAAGTTGACTGTCCATCAAATTACCTGAGGAGCTTTAAACAATTCTGATACCCAGGACACAGCCCAAACCAATCAAATCAGAGTTTGGGGGGCAGGGGGCAGAGTAGTTTATAAAGCTCTCCCAGTGATTTCATTGCACAGCCAAGTTTGAGAACCACTGGTTTATGAATTACAGGTCTGGGTGACTAATTACACATGACGACGAAAGAGGAAGAAACACTTAGAGATAAGGTTTTGAAGACCCCATGACTTGGGGAATGCTATTGTTTCAATGTATTTTCTATAGAATCAGATTGTTTACAATTAGTACTTGATGAGTAGCCTTGAGCAAAGGACATACTTCTCAGCAATAGAAAATGGTAAACTTACCTGATATAATTATTATGAGGATTCAGTAAGATAGTGCATTTTAAAAGACATAAGATGATGCCAGGAACATGATGAATGACCCCAAAATTTATTGTATTATTTATTTAATTCTATTAGGTAAGAGGGGCCTATAGGAAAAGGAATGGTGTCCAGTTGAGGGATACTAAAGTTTGGTCCTCAATATTGAATTTAGAGTATTTATAGAATGTCTAGGAGTCCTTTGGAAATAATACTGTAGTGTTCAAGATATATGTAGATACACATCTGATACTGTTTGGTGTCACTAGTGTTCAAGCACATCAGTGCATTATATCATTCAGAGGAGATTACAGTGAATGAAGGGAGTGAAAGAAAGCCTAGTATTACCAGGTAGATGCAAATCATTCAAAGCCTCATTTTTCCTTCTGTAAAGTGAAGGTCATGGTAGAATATGTTTCAGAGCATTTCTGTGTAAAGCACATTAAAATGTGGAATATAAGAGGCATCAGAGTACAAAATGAACCATTGAATAAAATGGTATTTACTTGTTAATATATTGCCCTTCTTTAAATATGAGCTTCCTAACATTGAAAAAAAAAGAGGAAAATGCAATCAGTCATAAGAATCAAACAACACTTCTCAGAGAAAACAGTTATTTGCTATTTTTAAGGCTGAAATCAATTTTCTTTCCCAGGTCCTCATTGAAGGATTAACGTGTAATGTAATGGGTGGTGTCCTCTTCAATATCTCAAATGCTTTTAAAAATGAGTTTTATGAGGCTCCTTCTCTGTTTACACTACTCCATAAATGCATATTTACTTGGGACCAGATGATAATAATAGTGTCTGAGATTACCATAATAATGAAATCAGCCACCATTTAGCAAGCATTTATTATGTGTCATGCACTGTGCAAAGTACTTTATTTACATTGTTTGTATGCATCCCCAGAAGAAGTGAGAGGGCAAGTATTATTATTCATGTTTTCCATGTAATGAATTGGAGGTTCCAGAAGGCCAAGGGACCACTCAGTGTCAGTATGTGATATGGCCAGGATTTAATGCCAAGTCTACTCACCTCCGTGGTGTATGCTTTTAATGCTACTCTGCTCTCGAGTTTAACCTACTATTTTGTCAGCACAATTTCCAATGCATGGGTAAGGCAGAAATCAACAGATTTTCTAAATTCGGGAAAAGAGACTCCAAAAGGTAAAATGAATTTCCTAGGGTCAGCTGAGCCTTTTGATGGAGGTGCCAGGCCCTTCTGGCTAACATTGTCTTGTGTTCTGCCTTGCCCGATCTAACGCTGGTTGACATGAACAGAGAACAGAGGTTCTTATGTTCCTGCTCTCTTACGGGCAGAGGGTATTTTTCAGAAAAGTATAGAAAATATCAAGCAGATTGGTTTAGCTCTAACTCCTGACCCCAAGTGATCAAAAATGATGCTGCTTTCTACTTGTCCTTTCTAAACAAAGCAGCCCCTTTATGTTTAAGATGATGCCAGTGGGAGAAGACTTTGAGTGGAGGCATTTTCGCCCACATCATCTGGTTCTGTAACACTTAATAAGGGCACACCCTCTCCAGGGGAGTGTTGTCAACCAGTCTCCCTGCTCTCACAATTTACATCTTCCATCCCTCCTCGGCTACAAAGAAAACTCCTCCTGCACTTCAAACAGCAGAGCCCTGCCAAATCCTCTGCCCTCATCAATCTCCATTCACATGCCAGCAAAATGACCCTTCGGATAAAGGTAGTGAGTTAATAAATCAGCATCCTTCTAAAGCATTTTCTTTTAACTGACAGAGGGAATTGGAGTGACCACCTTCGAGAAAGAGGCAGTGATGTAATGCAGCGTATTGTTTAGACCCAAGGTACCTGCTGAGCCAGGGCTGTTTCCTTGTCATGTGACTTAGAGCAAGTTTCTGGCTCTCTGAGCTCCAGTTTTCTCATTTATAAACAGGTGAAATGAATGGCACTTCTTTCTCATAGTAGTTGGGAATATTGTTGGGGGAAAGTTGTGCGTTTCCCTGTGGAGGGACACCCACAGGCAAGCACCTCTAGGTTCTGTCCACCCCTCACTTATCTAATTGGGACAAAATGGGGAATCCATTCATAGCTCAGCACCATCTCTTTCCTCTTTAAGATCTTCCTGTCTGAGAACTTGAGCTCTGGTTTGCCCTCTGACCTGCAATAAACTAGGCAGTAAGGCCCTGGACACACCCCGGAGGCCTGGAGATGCCCAGGGCTGCTATGACCAGCTGTGCACCTCTGTCTAGTTCTGGAAGAATCCACTGCACATTTTCAAACAGCTCTTTCAGTAATAAAGTCAACATTTTGCTCTCTGTCTTCCAATCTTCTTTGTGCACTTGGCTTCACATCTTCAAAACTTGGGAGACTCCCTAAATTCCCAACAAGGTTTAAGTAAAATAATGTGGGTCATGTGATTAACATGATGCTCTGGGCATGTAAGAGGCATGTTCTCGGGTATATTCCTGACTAATGTGAACTTCACGTGGCCTCAGCAGCAGCATTTTAATTGACACACCTATCCCCCATTATTAATCATCAATAACTATTTAGAGCTTGCCAAGAACAGAGTTCTGTTAAGAGACAGGACATGGTAAGGCAGAACCCTACCTCCCTGTGCCCGCCTTACCTCTGCATGATTTTACTTTATCCCAGGGCATCACCCAGAGGGGCAACTCACACATCTTCTGGATGATGTGGCACCATGCATGTCCTCTTGGGTACTATCTCCATTCTTTCTTTAGTCAAAACGAAAGCCAGCTTCAAAGGGACCAAGATGTGTCCCTGGTCTTGCCCAGGCAAACCATAATGGGGCAACACCAAATTTTGGCTTTATCTGTATGTAAGCAAAGACATCCCAAAACATCCGAGGGGAGGCCCCACCTGAAGTGTGAAATTTGGCACATCCACTCTCTCACTGGGAGAGGCGGGGAGAGAGGGGTGGAGGGAGCACACACTGGGTTCAGTGTAGCCCAGCTATTTAGTTCAGTCCCCACTTGTGCCCAATGCTAAGAAATTAGGGAATCCAGCCCATCTCTCCCCCCAGTCTCCTGCACAACAGAATGGAAATAAAAGACCAGTACCCACACTGCCACTTCTCATGTTGGAGACCAAGGTAGGGAAGGGAAGGAGAAGATACGATGATGATAGTATGATTATCTATTTGGTAGTTACTATGTGCCAGGTACTGGACTAAGTGCTTTATATACCATTCCATTGAATCCTGGAAACAACACTAGGGCGTAGATGCATTATGATCCTAATTTTACGCATGAGGAAACTGAGGCACATAGAGTTGCAGTCACTCATCCTAGGTCACACATCTAGCCAGTGGCCACGCAGAAACTGAATCCTCATCTCCCTCCTAACCCTCTGCCCTGCACTGCATTCCTATGTGACATCCCTCCTATGAGGTCCATGGATAGCAAGTCAGTTTTTCTCCACTGGCCGTAGTTTCTTTGTCCAAAAGATGTCTCTTTCCTTCAAAAGAAATCCTTTTATATATGCCTTCTTATCTCCATTCTGCCAGTGTTGCCCTGGCCCAAGGTCTTTTTTGCCTCTCATCTAAACTGGACCTTCTGAGGCTGCCTCTTACACATCCATCTTCCACAATGACACATTTATCAAAGCCAACCCGAGCACTGGATCTAAGCCTTCCCTAAACTCTTCAGAGGCACATCCTCCTTAAATGTTAAATGTGTATTTCACATTCCAGCTTTGCAGCTTTGTTTGCCCCTTCATTCTCACCCCTTGCCACTTTTTTTTTCTGTAATACACGTTATTCTCTACGCAGAGTACCTTTCTGCTGATTCTATTGAGTGGCATAAGTTTCCCTCGACTCTGTAAGGTGGCATGTGCTGGACCTTCAACCTGCCCATACCCTATCCCCAAAGCACCCCCCCCCCCCCCCGTCAATTCCTATTTATCCTTCACCGGCATGGAGGCTGCCTCGAGTGTCACCTCTCCAGGATGCCTGCTCTGGCTCTCCTTGTAGGTTAGATGCTCTTCCTCTGTGCATGTGTGGCACGGACACCTGCTACGCTTTCTCTCCTGTGTCCACACTTTTATTCTTCATCACCTTGTCAGCTCCATTGGAGCAAGGGCAGTGCCTTACTCCTCATCATTTCTCTCATCAGTAGCTCCATTATATTTGCTGAATGGACAAAGTAACCAATACAGGAGCAGATGAGAGAAATATGGATTTGGAAATCAAGGAAATTCGAATCCAGTGCTGTTGCTTCTCTGGTGCTCCAAATGCTCTTGGAAATTTGAAGTATAAAAATGGCTAGCAAAGAGGGAGTTGCGGCTCGCATTAAAGTCACTGATGCTCCCACTCTCCTAAGAGACTCTTGCTTCCTAAAGACGGAAGCACCCATGCCTGGTTGCAGCAGGACACTCAGCAGACACTCTCTAAGCACGTCACACATCTGTCTGGGAGTGTTAAGAGCTGGATGGATTAATAGTGCATTAATCACCCCGCCATAAAATACCATAGGTATTTTAGATAACGGGAAAGAAGCCCTTTTGCCCTTGAATGTGCTTTGATGTGTACTGAGGCAATGAGAATTTCTCAAAAGCAAGGGGTAGAGGGGGGACTTCAAAGTTTTTTATACTAGGGAAGATTGAACTTTTCAGACTTAACCTCATTAAGGATACTGTGCAGTTTCAAGTCCACTAAAGACCCTCAATAAATATTAATTGAATGTGAATTGAATTAGATAGAGAACCCAATAATGACTCTTGTTTTTCCTCCTCAGAGGAATTTAAGAAGCACTAATAGCTGTCTATTACCTTAAGATAATGGAAATTTCTAGCGCCAGCTCTGGAGAGAGAAGGAAAGATGTGAAAGGAAAGAAAGTAGATATTAGAATCAAACAGATCTGGGTTCAAATCCCAGTTGTGCCATTAAAAGGGACTGTGTGTCCTAAGGGACTTATTCAAATGAACCTTAATTTGCTTAACTATAAACTGAAGATATTAATACTTATTTTTGGATATTCTGGGATTTGATGAGAATAAAATATATGAATATTTTTCTCTAAATTAGAGTCTACATTTAAGAAATTTCTCAGCTATCCATCCACATCTGTCAACATTTCAGACTCATCTTGATTCATTCCTGAATCATCTTGAGGTTGCTGCGGAAGGCTCACTGCTCCATCTCCCTCTCCTTCTTCCTCTCCCTTGCTCTCTGCATTTAATTGCACTTCATTAAAAATAAGTGTCCCTTCCTAGATTGCTCTTTCTGGGCTAATGTCAGGGAATCAGTTGTGTTATTTGAACGTGAGAACTCTATTTTCATGTCTTAACTTCTCCCAGTTTTAGAGAGCAACAACCAGTCACCTGGGAGATGTAATTTTTACCTCCGTACTGAGGGATTCCTGGGATTGAGACTTCAGTGCTAAAATCAGGAAAGTCCCAGGCCAACTGAAAAAAAGTTGGTCACCTACCTTCTAGCTTTGGTTCAACTGAAAACTAGACTCAGGATCCATAGGGAACAAAAACCCCTTTAGAACTTATCATATGGTAGTAAAAGCCACGAAAAGAAAGCACATCCTAAGGTAAAGTTAGTCCAAAAGAGGGGGGACTTGCAGGCCAAATGGAAATAGTGACGGTTCACAACACACATTGAACACTAATTGTCTAATAGAATAACAAGGCTCAGTGGAAGGCAGACTCTCCCTGTCTCATTCCTTAGGGAAGAATGAGTACGAGACCAGTGAGTCAGAGAGAGGAAGAGGGTCTGCCATGCTTGTCTCTTCCAGAAGTTTCTTCAGGATCTGTGATGAGCTAGGGAGTGACTGCTTGGTTAGTGTAGGGCAGTGATCGGCAAACCGCAGCTCATGAGCCACATGCGTCTCTTTGGCGAGTCTATTTCGAAGAAGTGGCGTTAGAGGAAGTTTAAGTTTAAAAAATTTGGCTCTCAAAGGAAATTTCAATTGTTGTACTGTTGATATTAGGCTCTGTTGACTAATGAGTTTGCCAACCACTGGTATAGGGTGGCTCTTCCAAATCCCTGCCTGAGAGTCCATGATACACTGGGCCAGGAGGAATGGTGGCAGAACTTGGGACACCAGCTGACTGAGCTTGAATCCTGGCTTCCCGGACTCCCATTTTGGACAAGCAATTTTCTTTCTCAAAGCCTTAGTTGTGGGAAATTTAATATTTAACCAATTTTAAAAGAATTTAATATTCAACCTATTTTGCAAAATACTGCATGAATGTGTTGGTTCATATTATTTAAAGCAGTAGTTCTCAGCTGGATGTAACTCCCCCACTCCTGGGCAGGAACCTTGAGCAACCTTAAGAGGCATTTTTGGTTGTCATGGGTGATACTGGCATCTAGGAGGCAGAAGCCAGGAGGCTGCTCAACATTTTGAAACACACAGGGCAGTTTCTCTTTATCTCCCAGCAAGGAATTATCCAGACTCAAACTGCAGAGGTGGAGAAATTTTCATTGAAAGGTAGTAGATATATGCTAATTATTGTTTGCTTCAGCATTTAAAAGTAGTATCTGAATAAAACCATTCAAGGACATTTTTTCTAACATGAACAAACAGTAAGAGCCATCATTGTTTATATTCACCCCTATCAGGGGCACTGATATTATGATTCCTTTATCTAATGGTTTTTCAAAAGCACAAGTGTGTGTGTGGGGGGGGGCGGGCGGGGGGGGGGTTGTGGGTTTGGGTGTATGTACCTGTGTGTATGTGTATGTGTGTTGTGAGTGTGTATGTGTGTTCAACATCCCCTTTTAATATTTTCTGGTTTTACTAATAAAATAACCATTTTTGAAAGGTCATAGCAGGCCTGTGAATCTGTGGAAGAATACTTTAGGCTGTGTTTCTCTCTGGGTAAATGATACTGTTCACAATCTCTTACAACTGTTGCATATTGACTAGGATTCCTAGAATTTTCACATGTTAGTTGATCCTCAGAACACCTGTGAAAGGGAAGGAGTGCAAACAAGTGTTCCCATTTAACAAGTAAAGAAACTGAGATCTGAAAGTTCCAGAACAACTTGCCTAAAGTCACAAAGTTATTAAGTAGGGAAGGTTTTTGTTTGTTTGTTTGTTTCTCAGCACTGGCAAAGTAACAGATAGATAGAAGCCAGTAAAGATATGCATTTGAACTAAGGTTGAGTATTTATTTTGGTTCAACTTAATTAAAATTAGCAAACATTTCTTAGGCACCAACCTAAGTTTTGAAGATAACCAAATGACACAATTCCACTATCAAAATTTCAGACATTAGTAGAAATTGTAATCTAAATATTGGGTAGATATAACAATGTTAAGAAAAGTCTTGTTGATTTTTAAATTAGAGAGGAAACAGGTGTTCAAATGAATTTGCTAAGAGAACTGTGTCATCACATAAGGGTTAATTAAAAAGATAAGGCAATTAATTCTTTTTAACAATATATTTTATATAATTAAACATGTGTATATACAGATGTGTTTTATATTCCCAGTTGGATTTCAAGTACATTGCAATAGTAGTCTTTCTCATATCATACATAGGATGTTTCCTAGCTCATATTGGAGTCTTAATTTAAAGAAAATGCTTTTGGGGGGAGGGAGACAATGAATGACGATATTGAAAAGATGAGGCCCTGGCCAGGGGCTCAGTTGGTTAGAGTGTCATCCCAATATGCCAAGGTTGCAGGTTCGATCCCTGGTCAGGGCACATAAAAGAATCAACCAATGAATGCATGAATAAGTGGGACAATGAACAGATGTTTCTCTCTCTGTAAAAGAAAGAAAGAAAAGATGAAGTATAAAACAAAGGACTATGTTCATATGGTAATTATATTTAAATGTGTGGTGGATTATTAATTTTAAAGTGTTTTTTGATTAATATTATCCTTCAAAATAAGAAGCTCTTCACTGAACCCCATGTATGTGTTCTCATTTATAAATTAATTTATCAGCATCTGCTGTTAGACCCTTTGTCTCTGCTTTTCCAGTTCATCTTCTGATAGAAATTCTCATTTCTGTTCACAGTTTGCTAAGAGGGTGGCAGCGCGTACAATTTTAACCACTGAGGAAAAATGTTACCTCTCTCTCTCACTTGTACTTATTTTAGTTTTTGTTCGTCTCCAATAGACTTCCCCCCTTCCAGTGGAAAGGGGGAAAATGGATGTATTTACTAACTGAAATTTAGAAGCTAGTATATGAAACTCTATTGTTCTAGAAGGCAAAACCCTTTTAGGTATCTTTATTGCTTTTGTGTCCAGCACATGCAGATTATATAACCCCTTTGAAGATTGTAAAATGACGTATAATGGCTATTTTGTATTCTAACTATGGGGACCTTTAAATTCTGGGATTCTTCTTGGTAAATCCACATTCACTGGTGGGTACATCTTCAGGTCACACTCTGGGGTCTTTGGATCTGATGGGCAGGTGTTGCAGCCCTGTTTCTTCTTACTAACTAAATTCTCGAGACAGCTTTTACCACTCAATCTCAATTTCCTTTTTTTTTTAATTTTTATTTATAAAATGGGGCAAATTCACTCTGAATTCAGGATTACTGGGAGATTTCACTAAGGTAATGGGAGGCAAAAAACCTAAATTGGGATCATGTCAATGGTAGCCACGCAGCAGCATAGTTACCATCATCACTGTAATTGCACACCCTGTCACCTCTGCTCTCGTCACAGATTTCAGCCCCGTAATCTTTTGTTTCTTCATCCTAATCCTTCACTTCCTCTGACTGTTCCTTTTTGGTTCCGAGCAAGGCAGGCCACTTATATCTGGATCTGGCAAATCCCACAATCTGTGCTTGGCTCTGTCAGACAAGTTCAGACTTGTACAGACATGTCCACAAGTTTCTTAGGATGTTGACATTGCCAAAGGCAGAACCACCGCTCTCTCTCTCTTACCACTGGGTCCTGTGCTCCAAGCCATTGGACACAAGTCCCTGCTGTCGAAACTTCAGGATGTACACAGAGTCTGTGCTTTTGCTTTACCCAGTGTTCAGATGCTGATACTTATCTTGAAATTTGAAGTGCAAGACTGCAATCAAAGCATCAGGGAGGGCAAGATGTGAACAAATAAAGATGTTTGGGGACCGCCTGCTTCTCTCCTGTGATTTGCACATTTTTCTTGGCTTGCATAATCCGAGGTGGCTGGGCCCACAGGCCCCTTCATTCCTTGGCCCCGTGATACAGCACATGGCAGGGTTACAAATACAGAAGCTGAACATAGGAGAGGCCTCACCCCTGCTAGGAAAGCATCCACCTCTGTGCCTCCCAGACAGCATTGACGCATTCAGACATGCTGGACAAAGAACGCACAGTCTACATTCCCTGGCCTTTGAAGGGGAGATGTTGCAATGCAGAGGCAATGTGAGTGTTTGCCTAATTCATCAAAACATTCACATTTGCTGGTTATACAATGCATCTATGATGAGAAGGACTCAGGGGGAGCTCTGCAGAGTAAGGGTAGGATGGCTCACGTCTCCTAATTTCTATCGTTCTGTGAAGTTTTGAAGCAGCCATCCCTTCATTCAGGAAAGTGTTGCAGGGTTGTTTAAAAGGCCTGGGCTTTGGGACCAGATGGATCTGTGGCTCCTCCTACTTGCTCCCTGTGGGATCTTGGGCAATACACCCTTTCTAAAGCCTCTGTTCTCATCTGGAAAGTGAGAGTAGTAAAACTAAACTCTCAGAGCTTTTCTGAGGATACTCTGAGATAATGTATAGTGCTTAGCAGGGGGGGCAGACACAGGAAGTCCTGTAGGTGAACGTTTATCACCCATCTACTTTATAAGTGCCTACTTTGTGCCAAGAACTCTGCTGGATACTTAGTATTCTCCCCCACCCCCTTGGAGCTGGGCAAGCATGTGGATAGGAGTTGGGAGATCTGGAGAAGCATATTTTGAAAGAGGCAAAGAAGACTTGAGTCAGTTCCTGTATTACCTCTGACTAATCTACATGGCCTTGGACAAGACACATGTCTCTGAAATTCAGTTTCTTCAGCTGCCAAGCAGAGTAATTATTCTTATATCAAAAAGCAAATGGAAATATCTGATAAGAATTATAACTAGCATTAATATGCAGCTTATTACTTTCCTAGCACTTTCTAAACATTTTAAATTTACTGCTTTATTTGATCATTGCAATATCTCTAGGAATCATTATTATATAGATTTTAAAAATGAACCAGAGGAGGGAGAATTTCAATGGCTGGTCCACAGCAGTCAGAAACCAGCAAGTCTGGCTCCAGAGGCTTTTTTTCTCATCATTCCACTTTGTGTCTGGTGGACTATACAGCCCTGGATAAATGTAGAGATTTATTATTATCACTCTGGAAAATTATTCCTAATGAACTTCATTTTGCTCTGATGGTTGTAGGATTCAACATGATTATTTTTTAGGAAACTGAAGCAATTGCTCCACAGTGTATTTTTTCCTAACATTTTATTGTGAAAAATTGTAGACATACAGAAAAGTTGAAATATTTTTTTACAGTCAACCTCTCCCTCATATAAAATCTAGATTCTACCTCACTGTTCTAGCTTTATCACTATCTCTACATATCTGTCCTTCTAGCAATCTATCTTGTTTGTGATGCATTTAAAAATGAGTTGCACAATGCCACCATATTGTCCTCCAGTACTCCAGTGTGCATATCATTAATTAGAATTTAATATACTTTATGATTTTTTTCCAAAATGCATTTCAGGTTCCTACTTGGGATGAAGTTATGGCAATCTCAGAAAATAAACTAACATTTAACTATGGTTTTGTCTGGTTTTAATATTGTCATTTTTTTATTATTGTTGTTACTGTTGGTGGTGGTGATTTTTACACCTGATTTTTCAATACTAAGGGCCAGTCTGCTGCTCAGCTGCTTTCTTCCCCACTCATCTCTTCCATTTCATCCCAGACATAATGACTCCTCAGCTTTTTTCACTCCCACTTTCACCCTCTTGTGCCCAAACCCAACCACAGTTTGCTCTCTGCCAGACCTCCATATAGCCAGTGGCATTCCATGGCTGTCACGGAGTTCCACACGGTATCCAAGTATCTGTCTGAACCAGCCAATTATTACAATGACATCTTCTACTTAGTTGGTGCTGGTTAATTATTTCATTCAGTAAGTAAGTATTGAGAGGCTGTGTAAACAGGTTAGAGGGAGAGGCAGTGAGTGGGCATGGGGCGCTGAATAACAAAAGAATTCAGTAAGTCAGCATACATTTATTGCATGATTTTTATGTACCCAGAATTACCATCAAGGAATCTATAGTCTAGTTGAAGGAAGAAAACAAATACACACACAGAGAGACACAAACATACACACAATTGGAGACCAGCTGTAGAGGGAGAAGCAAGCAAAAATTCTCTGTAGTCATGTAGATTTGTTTTTGTGCATGTCTGCCAAAGAGATGTAGAATAACGCTGCTCGTGGGATTTCATTGGGATTTCTGGAGGGAAATGGAGCTGTAAATAAATATTGGATAGAACCAGGGCCATTCACCAATGGAAGGATAGAAGAGGACTTTTTTTTAAAGGAGGGAAGAATTATGTTGGGCAATTGTTAAAATGTCTTAGCATTTGTGGAGGAATTGAATGATAGAGTAAAGAACTTAGAGCTGAAGGGATGGCTGCAAAGATCATCTCTATAAAATTATAAAGATGACTAGATAGCAGAATGGAGATATTTTCTGGGACTGTCAGAACTGAGACTGTTTGGCAATGTGCCACTACCCAAAAGACAAAGGTGAGGATCGCCACCGAACCCGGCCCATGTGCAACTTTGCTCTTGACACACGTGGTGGTGGCTTTGAGTGAATAATTTTTTTAACAAGAGAAAAATTGCATGTAGGGAAATTTAATTTTTAAAATTGATAGGTTAAAAACAGCAATGACAGCAACGTCATTTCGCCCAGCCCAGGCACATGGCTGCAAGAGCAGAGTCCAGCTGGGTTTTAGCCCCACTCATACTCCTCTTCTCAGCCATGCTGTCTGGTTTCCAAACAACATTAGTGAGAGAAGAGAGATTACCTGCCCTACCAAAAGGGAGTCAGTGGGTCCCATCAAAGGTGCTATTCAAGGACTGAAACCATGTCTCTGGGCGGCTGTGGAGTTGAATGGAGGCATTAGAAAACCTCCAGCTCTGTCTTCATCTCTAGGATTTCAGGCCAGACCCTTTATTCTGTTGTAACCCCAGTTCCCTGACATCACACCGCCCTTTACCTCTAGACAGGGTCACATGGCCATGTTGACCCATTTATTTTCTGCATAACAAAGAATCCCAACTCCAAACCTCCTCTTGTTAGGTCTCTGAAGACTGCACGAGAGAGATAACCTGCACAGGTTCACAAGCCCACTCATGCAGGTGCATTATGGTGGCCCCAAGCCCCTCCTTCCCTTTGCCAGTGCCCCTTTTTATGTTGGATGATGGCGAATCCATTTGGGGAGGGATGCTCAGCACTCCTGAGGGTACTTAGGATCCTCCCAGAAATGGTTCTTCCTGCAAATTCTCAGGCATCTTCAAAATGCTCAGGTTGGACTGTGTTCTCCCCTGAGTGAGGAGGAGGTTATTTTGCAGCCATTCTGTGCCATGTTTTATCTCCTGGGACCAAGCATGCCCTTTTGTACTTATGTGTCCCACAAAACCTTTGAATAAATAGCTCCTTCAGATACATCATAGGTACACAGTTGTTCTTACCACCTCCCTTCCCCCTTTCTCTGAAGCCTTCCCTACTCCACCCCCTCTAACCAGTGCATACTGCACGTATAAATAAACATGCACCTGGCCAGCTCTCCAGACATGTATGAATCCCAGTGTCAGCCTCATTTGGATTCATATTGCTACATAGTAAATCTATCATGAGTATTTGTGAAGTCCTCACAGGATGTCCAACTGAATCGAGTTCTTGAGACACATTTTAAACAGAAAGTCAGTGGACCATGCTATGCAAAAGTGCAGTCAAATAAGGACAGGTTTACTTTAAAAACAACTTTGACTTTTTTGTTTACAAAATATAACTGTCTCATTTCAAGCAGATTAAAAATGCAAACAAAAAAGAAAAACATTCATTTGCTGTTTCACTTATACATTCATTATTTCCCTGTCTCCTTCCCTACTTCTCTCTCTTTCTCCCTCTCCTCTCCCTTCCACTGTCTCTAAAATCAATAAATAATTTTTTAAAAAGCAAAATAATAACTATAAAAAAGTCACTATCCAGACAAAATATCTGCTAATTTTTTATTTGCATCATCCCAGGACTTTCTGTAATTTATTTAACTAGGTTGAACATTTCAGGAATGCAAGTTATTTCTAACATTTGGCTTTGTAAACCATGAACAATCTTATAGTACCTTTGAGGAGATCCATGATTATTACCTTGGAATAAATTTATAGGAGTGAAATTAGTGCCACAGATCTCAACAACAGATTACTTGGCGAATCGTGCTAGCCCCAACTTCAAATATATCCCAAATCCCAAAAGTGCTCACCAGTTCCACTTCCACTACTACACCATCTCCTAAACCATCACCCTAGTCCACCTTCCCTTAGTTCATCACCCTAGAACATTCTCTCATAAATGTACTTTTCTGTCTTACCACACCAGAATTTAAGCTTCATGAATCCTTCATCACTGTGCCCCAAGAGCTAGGAAAAGATCTGGATTAGTAGATGTTCAATAAAATATTAATTGATGTATAGATGAAAGTATGAATTGTTTTATCTAAGTGTATAAAGAATATGAAAGCTTTTGATATCTATTGCCAAATTGCCCTTTCCCCGCCCACCCCCCCCACCCCCTTCTTTAAGTGTATCTTACCTCTACTCCTACAAGCAGAGAATTCAAGGGGATAGTTTTAACTTGACTGGCCCAGATTATTTTCATGTTTATTTTCTTAACATCGCCACAAAATAATGTTTTTTTTAAAGTGCCACTGATTAGGAAAGAAGCACATTAGATGTTTCATCTGGATAAAACTTTCCCTAGAAAGTGACTCAAAATAAGTGTGACATAAAACTCTGAAGATGAAGCAGAATTTTTCCCACAGTGGAGCTTTCTTCTCTATGTGTATAACTATGTGTGTGAAGGGAGGCAAATGAGATATGAAAAATGCCAAAGTAGTTAAAACTCAAAAGACAACTTAGTATATGAAAAAAATCTTAATCTCTGAAATCAGACCTAACTGAATTCAAATTCTAGAACCACCATTTATTCTTAGAATATCTGGGGACATTTTATGCTACATCATGAGACTAATTTCCTTGTCCATAACATGGAGATAATCATTACTTCCCTTTCTTAGTTGCAGTGAATACTAGGCAGGATATTTTACTGAGCACATCTAGAATAGGATTAAATGTGCTCCATAAATGAAAACTATTTTTATCCACATTCTTATAATATTGGTGACTTCAGCTATTCACTCTGAAACCTTATAAAGGATATCCTGAGATATAAGAACTGTCCTCCAATATGTGAGGAAGCATTTTTGTGGAGGAAGGGGATTCACTTAGGAAAGGATTGAAATTAAACATTCCCTGGCCAATAAATGAACTTGGTTCTACAAGCTAGAACTGTCCAACAAATAATGAGATTCCTCATGGAGCACTACACACATGAAATGCTTAAGAAGAGGCTGGAAGGACAAATGGAAGTGAAATTTGACTCTGGATCACATCACCCCTGAACTGTTATTGGTGCTTGACCTTCCTCTGTCAATGCACCTCTCTTCTGATTATCACTAACAGTGATAATTAGAAAGAATTGTCCTATGGCTTCTAAGACAACACCTCCCAACAGTCCCCTCCATTAATATAGAAACTTGGCTTTGTATATTCATGTGCAATTATGAGAAAATGAACCCCAACATTCCTTATAAATATCAGTTGACTAAGAGTGTGAAGATTTCAGTGTTCTATGAAAACTCTTGTTTATTAATATAATTCGCAGATCCTGAATTCTTTGCTTGTCAGCAAATTTCAGTAAGAATAAAATCACTTCTTTTATTATGGTACCCAGATTGTCCCCCCTTTCTTCTTTAAATCCATTGCCATCTTTAGTCCTCAAATCAGTGGAACAGGCAACTCATTGGCTGGAGACTTAACAGAAATAGAGGATTTACTGGTATCTTCCCTGTGAATTGCACAGTTTTTCATTTTTTTCAAAGAGGTTTGCACACATCTATAGCATAAGTATTAGAGTAGAATATCACTAGGGTTTCCCAAGTTTTCTCAGTTAAAACATGTGGTATGAGAGAACGAGATAGCTTCAGTCCCTATGAAAATTTTGCTTACTAAGTGACCCTAAGCAAGTTGTTCTCTCTCAACCTCTAGCTATCATCATTGAAAGTGTAGGCTTTGAATCACACTGATCTGGGTTCAAATCCTGGCTCTGCCACCTAGTAATTTTGTGACCTTGGACGATTGTCTTAAACTTTCAGAGCCTGAATTTCTTAATCTCTAGGATGACAATTACAGTAATTGCTCATTGCTCATAGAGGCAGCATGAGCATTGATTGTGATACCAGAATGTAATGTTTCACCAAGTGCCCAGCTCATTGGAAGAGCTCATTGGAAGAGCTCAATTCATGTTCCACTATTATGATAACTAGATAAATATGTCCTCATCTGAAAGAAGCCTCCTGTACATCAGCTAGTGTCCTCAATTCTGCTTCATTAGTTGAATCCTGACTGCAACTTTCCTATGCTCCCAGTCACCCAAGACAGAAATGTTTACTTATTGAACAATGGGGTCATCAGGGAACTATTATGATTTAGGCATTGTGCAAATTATTGGGAGATATGACCCCAGGCTAGATGTGTTTCATCCTCCCATCGTTCTTACTATTTACAGAGTCATCTTGGTTTCTTTCCTCTCTGATACCCCTCCCCAGCCAATAAGTTACTAACTTCAGTTGAGTCTTTTGCTTAAACATCTCTCAATTCTATCCTTTCACTCCATCTCACTCTCACCAACTCCTCAGTTCTCCTTTCATCATGTCTCACTGTATCACCACAGCCACATCTTCACCATTTTCCTGGTTCCAGATTCACACTCCTGCCAGCTACGCTCCACAATCAGTCACAAGTTCTCCTACCCAAATACAAACCCAATCCTGCCCAGAACAAAACCAAAACTCCTTGGCATTTCATGTGAGCCTTTCATCATCTGACTCTGTTGACCTCTAGCCTGATTTTCTGGTCCCTCTACTACACGGGCAGACTCTGACCACATGAAGCAACTTAAAATGACCTGAATTCACAGTTGTTATTTCATGTTTTGTGCTTCCATGCTTTTGCATATGCTATTTCCTCTTTTAAGAAGGCCCTTCCCCCTTGCCTACTGGGATAATTCATTCTTCAATATTTATTTCAAATGTCACCTCTACTGTGACCCATTCTCAGAGAGGTCACTTCATCTTCTGAACTCTCTATACCTTGAACCTACTATTTATGGTTTTTTCTTAAATTTTTATTAGTTATCAGCTCAAATATCACCTCTTTAGAGAAGGCTTTGTTGACCACTCCCTACCCCTAAAGAACTCCCAATGCATGAATTTCTACACCAAATTATTTCTCTTGCATCTTCTTCCTGCTTACAATTATAGTTCATTGAATCTTATAAACAAGTCTTTGCAAAACAACCACATCCTTATGTAACTGAAACAATGAACATTTTCCCATATCAAAAATTAAGAAAAAATACCATGCATTTCATTCTTCACGCACAAACAAAATAAAATCTTAACCATCTCTAGGAAATTCTGGGCTAAGAACATGCTACCTAGTCAAACCTTAACATTCTCTACATTGTATCCGTTTGTTAAACCAGACTAGGAGAAAGTCACATCCCTGGACCATGTCCTTTGGGCCTCCTTACGAATTGTCTTTTGTAATTATGATTTAGCACTATTATGTCTATGTTCACCCAGGCTGCTGCAATTACAAAAAACAGATGTTTGCAGAACATCCTTTGGAATCTTGATCAAAGTGCTACTAAGAACATTTTCCAAAGTATTGCTCAGTGTCTTTTGTGACAAGTTCATCTCAGAAGTAAAATCCAGGACAACATGTCAATCCATATATGTTCTCTTCTACTAGATGCCAAGAGATAGCTACTCATCATGTTTCTCTCTTTGCTTAGACTTCCAGGAAACTCAAAGCTGCTTTTGGCACTTAATTGTTATAGCTTTGCTCAGCCAAGATATTTTTTTAAATATACTTTTATTTTCATTTCTCTTTCTGTTGCTAACTCTGCTACCTCTTTTTCAGCTTTTAATATGTGACTTTTTCCACATACTGCTTAAAGGATTTGGGACCAAGAGAGAATGAAGTGTGTGGTAGTAGAAGAAGCATGCATTTTAGAGTTACATGATACTGAATTTCAAAGTTAGTTCTCTCTGTTACCAGATTTATACCTTAGGTGCCTCTACTCTCAGTTATCCCAAACCAAAAAACAAAATATAATGTCATCTAGATATGATTATAAGTGAAAAAATCATATATATAAGCATTCCTACTATAGTTCTTAAAATTTAAGAGGAAAATGCTTTCTCAATTATATCTGAACCTCTTCAAATCCAATTGGAAAGTGGGGAATAAATGCATGAATAGACAAATGATAAAAGGGTAGAATAAAACTAAAGGCAATGGTGTTTTCCATGGTCAAGTGTGTAACAGATAAGAATTTTATATTAGATGAGTTTGTAGAGGAAATAAAACATTGGGCTTTGAAGGGTGTATGTAATTTACATATATAAAGAAGAGAAAGAGAATATTCTGGACAGTGAGACTTTGGTAGGAAAGAGTGAACTGAAGAAACCTAAATCTTGTAGATCTCATAGCAAGTTTCTTAGCAAAAGTACCAGAGTATGGGTTACAGTGATAAAATTAAAAATTCAGAAAGCTTTTATTTATAAAACTAAGTATCACTGAACACACATTGAAAAGTTAGTTTCTTGGCATATTAAAAGGAAAACAAGGGTGGTATTTGGAGTGTTCCTTTCCCTCTTCAAATTCTAAACAATTGAAGATTCAGAAAATATAAACAGGAGTAACTCTAGGGAATCCCAGGATCATCTATTCACCCTTCAGAAGTCAAGAAAATGAATCATAGAGCAGAGGCACTAGATATGCTGCTCAGCATCCAAGGGCTGGACATCTGAAGAAGAGAAGAGAGAGGTCCAAAGTATCATATCAAGATAGGGGTAGAATGTGGACGAACATTCACATTCCCCGATTCCCAGTCCACTCTGGGACTTCTGCTTTGTCAGTATACCAAGTCCTATCCACCTCCATGTCACTGCATCCTATCCTACCCCAATTGGGTATGTCAAAGGGAAGTTTGTTTAAGTTTATATATTTTTTATTTTCCACCTCCTGAATCTTGATCCATTTTAGTCGCAAATTTACAGTGATCAGAAATGGTCTGCATTGTGTTTGGAGCATGTTCTTTGCTCATTTGTATGGCTGGATCTGAAATACCAGCAGAAAGTGTGTTTTGAGAGTCTGTTGTGAGGTTGCCAACAGAGTGTTTGGATTCAGATGGATCACACGCAACACTTCAAATGGTTTTCAGCTCAGTATCCAAACATTTGGTTTCTTATCTACACTAATTCCAAATTTTATGAAGTTGCTGAAAGTTTATTGTGGATAAATTCAAACGTGCCTGAAGAAGATGCAACAGAAGGAGGTCTTCATTCTTTGGGTGGGGTTGGGACATGTCTTCCAAAGAAAAATATGTATGTAGATGTATTCTCTGGCAATAGAATTTTTTTTTAAATCTAGAAAGGATATAAAAGATGATCTATTCTGGAGATGAACAAAAGGCTTAGCAGACAGCTGTTCTCTACTGGGATGTATTGAGAATCCTGAAGCTACAGTCTTGCAAAAATCATGGGAGAAGGTCACAATAGATTAGCAATGTCTGCCCTATGTATGGAAGGTATTGGTGGCAGCACATGGGTCAGACATGTGCCATTCCTGATCTGACCTAATGCAATCCTTTTCTAATGCCAGAGAGTGATAATGACTAGACAAATGTCAATCAGGTACAGAACCTAGATTTTCTGACTTTCTTTCCTTGGCTTTTATTGTTCTAAACTAAATTCAGACTTGGTATCTTCCAGTTTATTATAGAATAGGCTTACTACCTGCCCAGCAGTTTCTCCATGTGTTTTATCCTTTGAAGCAAAACCCAAACTACTAGTGAACTAAGGTTTCCTCCTTTCTGTAAGAAATGTCCCAGGTGGGGCCTCTAGAGCTTTATATGGGCTTGACACAACATCTCAACTCTAGCCACCCTCCACAGGAAGAACTTGTGGATTCCTCATAGATGTTTTCAAGTTAGAATATAAAGCCCAGCCCTTCTTGCCTTCCTATAATTGATAGTTGTCTGCACAAGGAGTAAATAAGGCCCAGATTTTTACTCATCTGTGAGGATGTGACTATTTTTTTTCCTTGAGCCTGCCAGGTTCTATATTACATAAAGGAGAATTTTAGAAAGGAGCCCTGCCTTAATCCAGGGAGGAACCAGCCAGGCCAAACATACTTGTAACACATGGGAAGAAGCTCGAGCAGGCTTGAGCAGTGTTGGACAGATGTGCAGATGTGCAGAGGAGGGGCGGAGGAGGAACAGAATCCTCCCCTCCACTCTCTAATCCCTCCAGTTTATCCCACCCAAACAAACCAAGCTTAGTATTTCAGAGACACAACTGCACAGAAAGCAGCACATACCTTCTGGCTCTCCATCTCTCTTCCTCTTTTATTCCTTAGGGGGCTCTGAGCTTTGAGCTTTTCCCCGCTAATTCAGAGTGTATTTTAGGCTTCTAGGGAAACCAACCTCACCACAAACTTATATACCCAGATATAAACATCTAAGACAAAAATATAAAAAGATGAGATTTGACTCCATTTTGTAGGATCCACTGTGTCTTCTAAAAAGAAAATTCTAGTGTCACCTGGGCCCGTATGGAAACAAGCCCTGAAAGTTTAGAATGTAAACATTCCAATGGTGGGGAGTGAGCAGCCCGGGACTGTGCCACATGGGTTGGACTTGACTTTAGAACATCTGAACATTAGCCCCCTCTTTTCTGGGCCTAAGTTCCTTCTCTGCCAGTCTATCCTCCAGCCTCCTTATCCCCCTCTAACAGCTGCTCCTACTGAACCTTGGATTAACTTCAATCATCTGACTGCTACTGCTACATTGGGTTGCAATTATGTGCTTGGTCCGCTTCTGTAAAGTGAGATAATCTGAGGTTTAGAGGCACTTTTGGATTGAAACCCTGGATCTGCCCCCTCAATTGTATGGCTGTGAGCAAGACATTTAATAGTAGCCATGCTTAATTTTATAAAGGAAGGAAAACTTGGTAATGAAATGTCTACTTATGAAGGTTCTTTAGAAGGTTAAGCCATTAGAGCACATAAGAAAATTCCTACCTGTGTATAATCTTCAGATTTAGGAAATTTTAGTTTCCGTTTCCTTAATATCTAGCATAAGCTTGGAGAATTCCTGTTGGAAGGAAGAAAGGGAAGGAGGAAGGGGGGGAAGGGAGGGAGGAATGGAGGGATGGAGGGAGAGAGAAAAAAAGAGGGATGGAGGGAGGGAGGAAAGAAGGGATGGGGTGAAAGGAAAGGAAGAGAAGGAGGGGGATAGGGAGAAAGGAGAGAAGAAAAGGTGGTGGGAAAGTAGAAATTATATAAATCATGCCATCTTCATTAGACTGTTAATTCCTAGGAGAGCATCGGTGGCATATTCACATCTGTGTCTCCAATTCCTAGTATTGACATTAGTATATCATAACTACTCAGTTTTTTTCTGGCCACATTTTATTAATCTTTAAAATGGGGATAATAATTATATAATTTGTGAAGTTATTCCCCTGATCATTGTTTAACCACACTGTTGTACACCTATAACAAATATAAAATAAAATGGAGATAATAATACCTGCTTTGCTTTACATAGGGCTTACATGGACACCTGGTGAAATCTTGAGTGTGATTTCATCAGATGTCCATAGAAGCCCTATGTAAAGCACAGGAGGTATTATTATAGTACTAGGGGCCCAGTGCATGAATTCATGCACCTTGAAAGGAACTATGGACCACGAGGCTGTGGTGAGCATACTGGCGGGTCTTGGCCCATCCTCCGCACCCCTACCAGGCCCTTCTTGCCATGGCCCCTGGTCCCCTGTCTGCCAGTAGCCCTGCTCCTGCTGCTGCTGCTCCCACTCACACCCACTGAAGGCATGGAGCGATTGGGGCCGGTGCAGTCAGTGGGTGTGAGTGGCAGCTGCTGCCCTGATTGCCCCTCAGGAGCAGGGGGAGGTGGAGAAGCCCTCAGGGGTGATCAGGACCGGCAGTCACAGCTCACACCACTGATGGTGCCCAGCTATCGGGACTGGCGTCGGGCACTGGCAGTGGGTGCAAGCGTCAGCTCCAATGCCGGCTGTGGGTGCAAGCAGGGCTGGCACTGACAGTGTGTGCCAGCAGTGGCTCTGGCACTGTCAGTGGGTGCAAGTGCCTGGCAGGACTGCAGCTTGCAGGAGCAAAGAATTTTCAGTAACCACCAGAGTCTCACCCCAGTGACATCTTGGTTTGGTGCCCCTGCTCACCTGCTCCACCATCCCACTGTGGCCGATGCCTGCCATGCTCTGTGTGCGCCCCCTGGTGGTCAGTGCACATCATAGCTGCCAGTTCGGTTGTTCATTTGTTCTGCCATTCAGTCTATTTGCATATTAAGGTTTTATATATATGTATATAGATAGATAGCCAGAGTGCTGATAACTGACCTAAGGTCTGGAATATGATGTTAAGCCACACGGCTTGTCCCAAGTTCCCACTTGTATAATCTAGTAAATTGGGGACTAAGGAGTCTACTTAGAAACATTAGCACTCACATTTTAAGTTCAGACATACAGACAAATTTAATAACACTCTGTGTGGAAGGGATGAGAAAGAAAGGAGAGCTGAAAACTGGATTACAAGGAAGAATTATACCGTGAATTTTTAGACAAAGAATGCATGATAAAAGAAGAAGGAATTGGAATGATAAGAGTGCTTGAGAAGTAAAAGGGTCAGTAGAATAGGAAGAATTGTAAGCTCCATATCACTTAGAGACCAAAGCAGCCCTGTGGTGGGACTTGCCCATGGGAGGAAATAAGTAATCTTCCCCTTTGCAGGCAAGTGATAGGCTGCCACATAGGATTGGGAGCATGGTATACCAGATGAACAAGGGCATGTCTGAGCCACAGACAACTTTTTACAGACTCCATAGTGCAGGGTGAGAGACAATGTTTTATCACAGATCTTTTTTTAAACTATATATTGATTTCAGAAAGGAAGGGGGAGAGAGAGAGAGAGATAGAAACATCAATGATGAAAGTCATTGATCAGCTGACTACTGCATGCCCCCTACTGGGGATCAAACCCCCAACCAGGAGGCATGTGCCTTGACCCAGGAATCAAGACTGGGAATTGAACCGTGACATCCTAGTTCATAGGTTGAAGCTCAACCACTGAGCCATGCCAGCCGGGCTATCCCAGATCTTTATGGTAGACACCACTAGTTCATGGTAGGTAGTCAACAGTGATTAATAAACTATCCTAGAGGAATCCAAAAATAGTTGTAAATGGTAGAAGAAACTGATATGTTTTTCTGATAAGCTTCATCATATTGGAAGCCACATGTCATATAAGTATGTCTTCTTTTCTATTCTGAGGATTCTAAAAAATGAAGACATTTATATTATGTGAAATAGTATGGTACATAAACAGGATTGCTGTGCTAGATATTCTACATTCCTTGACTCAGAGTTTACATACTTTGCTGGGTGTAGAATCCATGCATAAAATTTTCTTTCTCAGCCAAACCAGCTGTTGTCTTATTGGAGTAATTCCAAAATCAAAATGAAATAAAAATTATGCTGGGGCTGAAGTAGGATTGCCTTCTAAGAAGGCAGTATATTCTTTATCCAACATGAATCCCACAGCAGTTTTCCATTCATAAGTGGCATTTGCTCAGATTGAGAAATATATAGCCCATTAATTTAGCTGTTTAGGTTGATCAGGGAATTTAGAATGAATGTCCTCTTCATCTGCTCGTTCTGAACCAGAATGACCTCAGGAAATAATGTCTCAAAAGAGAAAATTATTTTCTAGGTGTGGCTTATCATCTGTGAAATACAGCCAGCGGGGTAGTGGCAGAGGTGTATATTTCTTATAGTCAAGAGGAGCCCGGAAGCATGCATACCTGAACCTCAGACAATCAATAGATCACTGTAGATAACAGGTATTCATCTTTGAAAGGAAGGTGACCAAAGCCATCTCAACAAGGAGGCAATAGGATATATGAAATGAAAAATGAATAAATAATTAGACCAGTACTGAGCAAAAATAAGTAGCCAATACATTGTAGATATCAATACTGTTATTATTAGTAAACTATTGACAACAGAGTTATATAGAAATTTGACAGCAGGACTTAGGGAGGATGCCTCCATTTAATTCACTGAAATGACTGAGCTCTCAATATTGGCAAGGAAATACAAAGAGCATTGAAGCTTTTTTCTTTTTAACCAGAGAAGCTCAAAATTTATGTGATGAGAAGACAATTTACAAAAATGGTGTAAGATAGAGCAAAGAGTAATTACATTCATTAATGTGAAGAGATTTTTTTGGCCTTTCAAACGAGGGAATTATTTAACCTAATGGGAAGGTCAAGACAGACTTCATGAAACAAGGAGTTTTGGACAGCTCTGGACGAAAGCATGGAGTTTGGACAAGCACAGATTGAATGAAGAAGGACAGCTATGTTAGTGTGAGAAAGAAGGAAGTACAAAGATACAGTAGACTAGTTTATGTGCAACAAAAGGACTAGAAAATGAGGCTGAAAATGTAGGCTTAGGAGCACATCAATGTCTTAGAAATTCTTAGATCTGTAGGCAATGGAGAAGAATTACACATCTTTCTTGAGTGGACCGTAATTTCTCTATAGACAGAACATTATATCTGAACTTCTTGTGTTCTCAATTAACATGCAATAAATACTTGCGTAACTGGTGGGTGGGTTTACACATAAGTAATAATTATGGAACATATTCGCCCAGCTGTCTTGTACTCATTGACTTATTAATTCATTCACTCATTCAGTATTTAGTAAATATTAAATATATTGATAATTTATTAACTGCTACATGCTGTTTGTGCCTTGAACTTGACAGTGATTCTCCTCTCTGTGTAGTAAGCCCAGGGAAGAGCCTCTTGCCCCCCTGTGGTGAGATTAACTTTCTATGTGGTATACTCTACCTTTTGGAAATTAGGGATATTTTTTCCCTCAGTCATTTTTTTGAATAATTAATTTTGTTAAGAAGGGCAGCTCTTTAAAAATTTGAACTCCCCCAAAACCAATTTTTATGTTTCCCCAAGCACTGCAATGGAGGCTGCTGTGCCTGACTATTAATACTCTAATGGAACAGCGTTCCCTCCTGCAGAGGGGAAATCAGACATTGTGCTGAGCTGATTAGAAGTGATGGCATGGAGCTTCTTCCTGAGAACGGAAGTCCTGTAACCTCAAATACCAAAGACTATAAATCTCAGCAATATATAATGGTAATTGGTTTGAAAGGCCTAATTGACACAGAGAACGGAAGCCAAGTGCAGAATGCTCAGGCCTGGGAGCTCCAGGCCTCCGCCTCCTTCCAGAAGGAGATGTGTCATTTTCTCCCTCAGTGCTGGGAATAGCAATAAAGGGTTTCAAAGCGGGGCCTTGCTAACTGCCAGACTCGGAGCCCTGCCTGGTGGCTGGTAGGGGCTAAATGTGGAGTTCATCTGCAGCACACTAATCTGGGAAGCTGGTAAAAACATGGATTCCCAATTATGATTTTAGAAGTATTGAATCAGAATCTCTAAATTTGGGCCCAGCCATTAGTATTATTAACAAGTGCTTAGTTGATTCTTACCCACGGTGATATTGGAGGACTACTGCTACAATACTGATCCCCATCTACTCCATGAGATCTTCCCTAGTCCCTGCCTCTCTTATAAGGAAAACACCTGTGACCTTGGGTAGAGCCAACTCATGTTCACGACTTAGGTCAGCCACCCACTCACTGAGTCCTTTAGGCAAGCTCTGCTTTCTTCCCCCAAGCCCCATTCTTCTCATTTGTAAAACGAAAGAAATAAAATCTACCAGGCTAGACTCTTTAAAGGTCCTGAACGATTAGACAGTATATGAAACCATTAACAGATGGTAAAGAATCAATATTACTGGTCATGTACTTCAGACATGCATGACTTTGGAGAGTGCAAAAAAAAAGGGAGTTGATATTTTGTATGCCTTCATTTAAAACCAACATAGGCAAACCTTTTTGAGCCCAGATGTATGATGACTGGTATACACAGAGTTGGAGAGACCTGGATTTGATTCTCAGTCTCATTGCTTATTACTACAGAGGCTTAAGCAAGTCACTTAGTTTCCCTCAAACTATAATTTGTCATCTGCCAAATAGGCATAAACCATCTGCCTCTCATAGTTACTATATTAGAGCCTTGAAGTGGAACTGTTAAAGGCTCTCATAACTTTTCTTACTCATACCCCCATTATTAATATTCAAGAACTGAAGTTTTCTCCATTACATGTAATGTGTTAAAAATAAGTTTAAATAGTGAAATAAAAATGTGGAAATATTTTGCATATGTAGTCTCCTCAGCACACAACCACACACGTATATGTGTATACATGTATGTGCACAAACATGCACACACACAGTAGGGGATTATCATGGTGGTATCTAAGAGAGCTAGTAAGTAAACCTAAGGATTTCAGGCCTTGGCTGTACTACTTGCTGGTTGTGAGATCCAAACTCCTTAGAATGGTATTCAAGCCCCTTACGGTTTGTAATATACCAAAATCTGAGAGCCAAGCACCTTCCACCATTCTTTCCTGCATGTGCCCTCTGTTACAGCCAGAGAAGGCATTTAAGGTCCCATGCGTGTCCCTCGTGCATTCTTTATTTTATACGGGATTTCAATATCCACTGCCATCACAAGCATGGACCTGTCTCCACACACACTTCTGTGCAGCTCCTGCCCAATCTTTACATGGATCTCCATCTCTTTCATTAAACTTGTCTGCACCTTATTTTTGCCTTATTCCCTGTGGTCCCATCACTGGGCTTAAGCCACTGGTAGCAGTTGTTGGGATGTTTTCTAATTCTTTATGTGGATTCCTCTCTCACTAATCTATGGGCAAAGAGTTTACAGTTTTTATGGAAAATAATACAACAATTAATAATAATACAAGAATAAACCTACTTTTTTGCCCACCCTGTATACATATTTTTCCCCAACACCTAGTGCAGTGACTGATGCATGATGGGCATTCAAGGCACATTTGTTAATCAAATTATTTTTGTAATCATTTGTCCTCTCTCAGACTCAGTGTTTTCTCTTGTGGAAATAAAGAGTACTTGCCCTACTTAATTCATCCATGTTCCTACTAAACCAGGAAATACATGCACAGCGCTTAGCGAAAAGCCTGTTGTATAAGTAAGCGTGAGTGATTGGTTCAACAGACATTTAAGCACTTACTGCATCCTGGATCATACACATAAAAATACTTTGCCAGCAAGTAAGCCCTCGGCAAATAGAGGCATATATTTAATGGTCATAATGTGATTGATACAATATTGAGACAAATATGTGTACACGCTACTGCTTGTTTAATTATAATAATGATAATAATATCAATAACCCTGTTCATGTTCTTGAAGAATAATAAAACTAAGGAATTTGGAATTTGCAAAAATTGGGGTTCTGAACAAGATGATAGTACTTGATGCATAACCAGTTATGAATTCCAGGGTCAGTGAATTTAATACATTTTATATCTTTGCAAATGTTTGCTCTAGTCCCAGGGAAGATTTAAAAAAATTCCTGTGTTTGGCTCAGGAGCTTGCTTCTCTCCTGGCAATGCGAATCAGGCTAAATGTCACAAGAATATTTCAGCATATGTGGGTAAATATTTACACTCATTTTAAACAGATATTCCAAATTCCTTGTTGTTTTTCAGTAGAAGCCTAAACCTGGTGGTAAAAGTTATGAATAAAACTTTTTCATTCTCACTCAGTGAGAAGGGGCTTTGCAGGGATTCTTGCCTCCAGAGTGCTCTATATTTTTCCTTCCATTCTCTTTGGGTTGAGCTGTTGGAAGGAAGAACTGGCCCTCTGCCATGGAACTCTCTACCAAGCCACTTCGAATTATTGCTCCATGGTCCCTGAGAGCCAGTAGAGATTCAGCTGTGATCTCAAGGGGGAAAATAGTGTAAAGGAAAGAAATATAGAAGCTATACTATGAAGAACTAACCCTTGGGAAAAATGCAAAATGCATAGTGTTATGGCCTTGGGTTGCAAATCAGTGGGCAAACAGTCTAAATTTCTGATCCTAAGAGGAATGAGAAATCATGGCTGGAACAAATCAAAGATTGGGCTAGTTCTTCGGGGATGTAGAAAGTTAAAGAATATGTCTAGGTTGACAAGTTGATATTATACAAAGCTTGAGGTATAGTCATTATTGTTTGTGTTTGAGGTGCACTGAAATGATGTGTGTGTGTGTGTGTGTGTGTGTGTGTGTGTATGTATGTATGTATGTACGTGCATGTGTATTTTCCTAGTACTGTCTATGTTTGCTAAAATACCTCAAGAGTAGAGGCCTTCCTCTGAGGAAAAAGCATATCTGCTAATAGAGCAAAGGAAGAATCTAGGCAAAGTTTCCTTCTGGTCTAATGAACTACTTGGAAAAATCCTGGGAGCCATAGATTTGCCCCATCTTGAGGCAAGCTGGTCCAGTCTTATGGCCCTTATCAGCTAGTTCTTGGCTACAGGATTTCCAAGGAGTTTGAATGCAAGGGCTACCTCCAAGGTGGTCTGAGTAATGAACCTCAGCCTTGGCCAAGGGGAATTCTGTGGCTGTGAGTGTAAGGGCACTATGAGCTATTAGCATCCAAGGCTCACAACTGCTAAGGGATAAAAGGGAATCTGTGTGGCACCAACAGCAATTACTGGATAAGAATTGAAATCTGTATCTGTTGAGGGGCAAGTTAGAATCACAGAGTGCTGTAAGTTCAGAAAGAGAGGAATTGATTCTTTTGTTCTACATTTATTGAGTGTCTACTCTGCTAGTAATGATGCTAGGCACCAGGGATATGAAACCAGAGGGAGCCATTCTACATTCTATATCCTAGTATAATCAGGGCAAGAATTATACTTTAGGATCTAATAAAAGAGGGCAGAGGAAAGAACACAGGAGCTTCTGATCACAAGCCAGTACATACATATTGTGAACCTGCTAAGTGAACAGTTCTATTGTGAGTATTAATGGCAGCAACAAAGATATTTAAACTTGGCTTCCACCTTTGGTAAGATAACGAGTGAAAAGGACTTAAGAAAATACAAGGCATGATGTACTCAGTGTCTCATAAGAGGCAGGAAGATGAAGTACAGGAGAGCTCAGAGGGGAGAGAGGTCATCCAATGGAAGAATTTTAAAAATCTGAGAATTAACATTGGAGGTGACTCCTCAAGAATGGGCAGCATATCAGCAGATGTCAATGGGGGGAAAGATATTCCAAATAGAATGGCTTACGATAAGGAGGGGAAAAAACCAGTTTCACATAAATTATGCTATGTGATTTCCAAAGCGTGGAATTTTGCTACAGTCACAAGTAAAAATGGAGAAGCCATAGGAGA
This sequence comes from Corynorhinus townsendii, assembly GCA_026230045.1. Lineage (NCBI taxonomy): Eukaryota > Metazoa > Chordata > Mammalia > Chiroptera > Vespertilionidae > Corynorhinus > Corynorhinus townsendii. The sequence goes on along the minus strand of JAPDVU010000005.1, from coordinate 166,505,268 downwards.
TGAACCTGGATAAACAGGCAGCATGTAGAGCAGGGGTCCTCAAACTTTTTAAACAGGGGGCCAGTTCCCTGTCCCTCAGACTGTTGGAGGGCCGGACTATAGTTTTAAAAAAAAAACTATGAACAAATTCCTATGTGTACTGCGGGCCCGGGATGAGTCAGCTGCTAAGCAGGACAGGCAGCGGCACCCAGTGGGCCGGATAAATGTCCTCGGTGGGCCGCATGTGGCCCGCGAGCCATAGTTTGAGGACCCCTGAGAGGATCTTCAAGTCTCAACAAACAAGGATGGGGGACGTGAACCTCAAACCAGTGGGTAGCTATGAATAGATTGTAAAGAGTCAAAATTTATAATTAGAGCAGTACAGTGGGAGAGCAAGTTTGGCGATGCATAATACATACACTAAAGCACCAAAAGCTTATTAGAAGAGACTAAAATAAAGTACCTCGTAATTCTGTGTGGTAGGCAGGTTACCTGGCATGGGTTTGTTAAAATAGAACACTTTAAAACAAAGAGTGAGCCCTAATATAAACTAGAAACTTTCATTAATAATAACTTATAAATATTTGTTCATCAGTTGCAACAAATGTACCTCAGGAATGTAAGATGTTCATAATAAAAGAAACTATGGGTGGAAGAAGAGGAGATATATGGTAACTTTCTGTTCCATTTTTATGTAAACCTAAAACTGCTCTTTAAAAAACTATTAATTTTAAGAAGATCTAAAATAATAACACTTTTACCTAGCCCTTTCCCCTGGCCAGTTCCTACTCATTCTTCGGAATCTCAGTTTAAACAGAGTGTTTCTGTTCCTCTGTATGGTTTCAGACCACCCTGAACTTGTCCTTGATTTGGTTATTATTTTTGTAAGGTTAATGACTAGGAATACTCTCATTACACTGTGATATGAATGAAAAGATACATTTTATTATATTAAATCACTGAGATTATGATGTTGGTTATAGCAACTAATGCTGCTTATCCTACCACCTGTGTTTACAAAATATGGATCAGGATTGTGTTTGTCTTATTCATCCATGATTTTCTAATGTCTGAAAGAACACCTGGCTCATAAGAGTTATTCAATAAATATGTATTGGTTGAATGCTTCATATTTGGTCATAGATATGGGATATCCTATATAATAAAAGGTTAATATGCAAATAGACCGAACAGCAGAACGACCAGTCCCTAGGACATGTACTGACCACCAGGGGGCAGACACTCAGTGCAGTAGCTGCCCCTGGTGGTCAGTGCCCTCCCACAGGGGGAGCGCTGCTCAGCCACAAGCTGGGCTGATGGCTGGTGAGTGCAGCGGCCTGCCTCTGTGGCAGCGCTAAGGATATCTGACTGCCTCCCTGTGGGAGCAGGCCTAAGCCATCAGTTGGACATCCCCCGAGGGCTCCCAGACTGCAAAGGGACGCAGGCTGGGCTGAGTGCATGAATGTTGTGCACCGGGCCTATAGTTGGCAATTATGTTGGCTTGGAGATAAGACAGTTCTTCATTTAAGTGTTAACTCATCCTTTCACTTTTGCTTTATGATATTGGCCAACTCATTTTATATCTTGAAACTCTTCTTTTCTGTAAAGTGGGGAGAAATAGTTTATCTGCCATAGAGTGATTATGAGAAATAAATATGATGTTGTATGATTTAGCCCAGGTTCCCCAGAAAACAGTTGGATGCAAGGACTAAGTGCTAATGGTTAATTTTGGCAGATGCAATCCCAGGGTAGCAAAAAATATGGGAAAAGGAAAGTGAAGCATCCAAGGATAGACATAACTGTAAGGTGATGAATTCCTATGCTATCCACTGTTCTGAGATCAATCATGAAGTGACACAATTGTACCATACGGAGGAGTCCATTTGGTCAGATGGGCTATCTCTAAGCAGTGAGTATAGAGAATCCATACCTCAGAACAATCCATGTGACAGAAGAAGGACATGGGATTGATCCTCCTACACTTTGTTTCTCATGGTGAATAGCCCACATGTCTGGACTGCTGAATCTGTCTCTTTGGGCAGCTGTTCCAAAATCCTGATCCCCCACCCTGTGCTGTACATGTCATCCGAGTTTGAAAGTAACAGGGAAAACATGAAATTCAGGATGTGCAGCAGGATGTGCCCATGGAAAATCTGTCTGACTTTCCATGGGCAACCAAAGGGTAGGAGGCCCACCCTCCTGGGGAAGTTTCTGGCCAGGTCCAAGAGGCAGAACCATGCAGATTCAAGCAGATGTTGTTGGCCATAGAGACAAGCTTGTGAACAATCCTGGAGGAAGAACAGTGATGGTTGATGTGGAACTAGAAGTTGAGGACCGGAAGAATGCAGAATCCAATCCAGGGTAGAGGATGCATCCAATAGGTCCTGCAAATAATTGATTACAATGCCTGGCACATAGAAGGAACTTAATAAATATTAGTTATTATTTTTATCTTCCTTTATTCAGTTACTTTATATTAAAGCTATCATCTTCATGTCAAAGGAGATAGATTGAATAGGGGAGAATGAAACCTTAAAACAAGATAAAATGTTTTAGATAATAAATATTTATGAGGACTATATGACATTACCTTTATCCATATGCCTATATGCTATATGTACATATATATGACATGCAGTAAGGGCTGATATACAATAGATTTTATTTGAAATATCTGCTGAACAGATAAATGAATAATGAAAGTCAGTTTGATAAAGCTATAATTCCAGGCTATTGGAATTAGAAAGGATTTTAGAGATTGGTTATTCCAAATTCTTCTTTTATAGAAAACCATATTGAGTATCTCAGAGAGAAAATGCTTTCCTAAGATCCAACAGCTAATAGGCAGGCATTCAGGATTATTCGTGATTAATTTAAGCCTTATTCTAATAATCTATCATATTCCTTCAATGCAAAGGTATCTGATAATCCTATGTAATAAAAACCTAATAAGCACATCAACCAATTAGTGGAATGACCAGTGGAATGACTGGTCGCTATGATGCACATTGGCCACCAGTGAGTGCTGCTTAGTTGACTGACCTGGCCCACTGGCCCACCAGCCTGGCAGCAGCTACTCACTCCCAGTAGTCCTGCAGGTCCAATCTCTGGAGGACCAGCGCTGCCAGCAGGATCCCAACAGCCTGCAGGCCTCCTGGAAGTTGGCCTCGGGCACTGAGGCTGCTTCCTCTCCCTAGATGCTCCGCTAGGAAGAAACAATATAAAAGCAGCAGCCAGGTGGCTCCTGACAACCTGCACGAATGTCAGCAAGATGGATCTGGATCCCGGGTCAGCAAGGGCTTCCCACTGCCCACCCGGAAGGCCAATCATATCCTGGCCTCCCCCAACCCTTTGGGACAGGCGCCAGACACAGGGCTCATGGTTGGCAAGGGCTGCTGAGGCAGCGCGAACCTGTCCCCATCAGGACTGACTGGGTGCAAACCCATGGCAGGCGCAGCGGGGACTGGATGAGCCAGAGCAGCAGGCAGGAGCAGCAGACAGCATTGGACTACGGGTTTCAGCCTGATCCCCGCAGGCCATGCCTAGGGACCCCACCCGTGCACAGATTTGTGCACTAGGCCTCTAGTTATAATAATAAGAGCTATTCTTTTTCTAATACTGAGAATGTGTCAAGAATGTTGACCTGCCTGAGGAACTTACTATCCTATTTCATACATAGAGAAACCATGGTCACGTGATGAAAGTACCTTGCTGAGTCATTAAAAGGTAGAGTCAGAAATCAAGTAAAAGTCTCATTGTATCTGATGATGCTCTGACCTTCTGTCTCTGCATTACATAGCCTAAGGTGATGAATTTTCCCTCTTGTCATTCTTACAAAGTTTATGTGAAGGGAGGAGATGGAAGCTCCAAAACGTATGACAAGAAACAGGGGCACTGAGGGAAAGCAAGAGGAGGGGGCCATGGACCAGCAGAAACTTTAAAACTGAGATTACTCCTCTCTCTATCGGCTGAATTTGCCTTCGGTTTTTTGTTTGTTTGTTTGTTTTTTACAAGACAAAGTCCCTTCTGGGAAAGACTCACTCAATTCCAGATGCCTTTCCAAGACATTCTTGGAGCTGAGATTCACATATCCAGTTTGGCAGCAAAGTGTGATTTTAATTAGGTGATCTCCCTTTGGGGGTTGGGGGCTCTGGTGGTTGAACTTCATAAAAGAGTCTGTGGGTGGGCAGTGCACCAGGAGCTCAGAGGTGAGGGGCATTTAGGACAAATCTCCCGGAGGGGAGTGGCCGGTTTGTCTTTTCATGAAATTTCACCTATTTCTTCTTCCTCCTAAAGTAATTGGAAATCACTGCACTCGAGGAGAGACATGGCCTCCCTTGGATAGGAAAGGGCTTTGGAGTTCCTGGATCAGAGCCAGCTAATATCCAGGTCATTTGCTGGTAAGTCACAGGACCCCTGTTGTGGATCAGTCACTCAGTCCAGACAGGTGTCTACCTTCCTTGCTCCAGGAAGTCCCTTTGGAGCCTGGAGAGCTGCTCGTGCCACTCCCCAAGTGAAAAATTTGTGTTCCTCCTGCTCATGAAATACTATGATCCCGCACGTCCCTCCTGGGGTGTGTCCAGTGATTTAAGGCCTTTGACATCTACACTGGAGCGCAGCACAGAGATAAATTGTTGGACGGAGCCAGGGCAGTGCAGCTGGGTTTGTGGGTGGGCCTGGTTACTCCAGAGGGCCTGACCTAAAGCTGCCGAGGGAATGAAAATCCAACAGCTTCCAGAAAACCTGAGACTTGAAAGAGAACCCAGGAGACACCTCCTGCAAGTCTCCCCCGGCTCGTTATCATCCTTTGAAAACTGGACATTCATCTCTGATTTCCAGAGAACCTGAGGGAAATCTCTAAAATGAAAATCCAATCACATCACCCTTCTGACTCTGATAGGTCCCTGGTCCATGGACATTCAAGACTATCTCACTGCATTGCACCTTTTTATGTTGCTGTCCCTACATTGCTCACCAGCTTTATTTGCACTTGTTCCACACCCACCTCCTATAGGTCACTACTCAGTTATGCCTTTCAGACCTCATCCATACCCTTTCCTCTAACTGCAGTGATCTTTGAGGCTTCTTCCTCTGTGTCACTGGGTTACCCTTCCCCTCCATCTGGAACCCCTTTTTATCCTTGCTTGGCTAAAGTTTTCTCATTCTTCATAACTCAGGTTAGCATTTACTTTCTCTGGAAGGCTTTTCCTAAAAACTCCTCTGCCACTCATTGGCAAAACTAGAAGACCTGACCATGTCTTTAGAGATATTTTGACATCTGTTTTATTATTTATTTATTTATTTATTTATTCATTTAATATATTTTATTGATTTTTTACAGAGAGGAGGGAGAGGGATAGAGAGTTAGAAACATCAATGAGAGAGAAACATCAACCAGCTGCCTCTTGCACACCCCCTACTGGGGATGTGCCTGCAACCAAGGTACATGCCCTTGACCAGAATTGAATCCAGGACCCTTTGGTCCACAGGCCGATGCTCTATCCACTGAACCAAACTGGTCAGGGCTTGACATCTGTTTTAATACTTAACACATTCTATTGTAAGTATCTATTTAATTTGCCTTCTCCCATTTATTGTAAGCTCTGTGAAACTACAGGACTGATTTATGTTTTATAATTACACTAGAGGCCTGGTGCACAAAATTCACGCACAGGGGGCGGGATGTGTCCCTCAGCCCAGCCTACACCCTCTCCAATCTGGGACACCATCGGGATCGGGCCTAAACGGGCAGTCGGACATCCCTCTCACAATCCAGGACTGCTGGTTCCCAACTGCTCGCCTGCCTGCCTGCCTGCCTGCCCCTAACTGCTTCTACCTGCCAGCCTGATCACCCCCTAACCACTCCCCTGCCAGCCCGATTGCCCCTAACTAGCCTCCCCTGTTGGCCCAGTTGCCCCTAACTTCCCTCCTTTGCCAGCCTTGTTGCCCCTAACTGCCCTCCCCTCCTGGCCTGGTCCCCCCCAACTGCCTTCCCCTGCAGGCCTGGTCCCCTCCCCCCCAACTGCCTTCCTCTGCCAGACCAGTCACCCTTAACTGCCCTCCCCTGCAGGCCTGATTGCCCACAACTGCCCTCCCCTGCTGGCCATCTTATGGTGGCCATCTTGTGTCCACATGGGGGCAGTAATCTTTGACCACATGGGGACGGTCATCTTGTATTTTGGAGTGATGGTCAATTTGCATATTACCTCTTTATTATATAGTATTCCTAGTTCAGTGTCAGACATATTTTTTTGAGCGAGGGAGGAAGGGACATTGAGAGAGAGACAGACACATTGATGAGAGAGAAACATCAACATTGATCATCTTCCTCCTGCACAACCCTTGGTATGTGCTCTGACCAGGAATCAAACCTGTGACCTCTTGGTGCATGGGACAACAATCAGCTAACTAAGCCACATTGGTGGGGCCAGTATCAGACATATTTTAAGCACTCAATAAATACTTGTTAGCCCTGCCAGCATGGCTCAGTGGTTGAGCATTGACCTAAGAACCAGTAGATCACAGTTCAATTTCCAGGCAGGGCACATGCCTGGGTTCTGGGTTCCAACCCTAGTAGGGGACATTTAGCAGGCTTCTGATCAGTGATTCTCTGTCATCATTGATGTTTCTCTCTCTCTCCCTCTTCCTTCCTCTCAGAAATCAATAAAAATATATATTGTGCTCTCACCAATTTGGCTCAGTGGATAGAGTATTGGCCTGGGGACTGAAGGGTCCCGGGTTTGATTCTGATCAAGGGCACATGGCTGGGTTGCAAGCTTGATCCCCAGTAGGAGTCATGCTGAAGGCAGCTGATCAATGATTCTCTCTCATCATTGATATTTCTCTCTCTCCCTCTTTCTTCCCCTCTGAAATCAATAAAAATATATTAAAAAGTCCTATCTAATAAAAGAGTAATATGCAAATTGACCATCACTCCCAACACCCAAGATGGCCACCCCCATGTGGTCAAAGATGGCCACCCTCATGTGGACACAAGATAACCACCACAAGAGGGCCAGCAGATTGGGCAGTTATGGGTGATCAGGCCAGTAGGAGAGGGAAGTTAGAGGGGACCAAACCTGCAGGGGAGGGCATTTGGGGGGGACCAGGCCTGCAGGGGAGGGCAGTTGGGAGGACCCAGACCTGAAAGGAAGGACAGTTGGGGGTGAGCAGGCCTGCAGGGGAGGGCAGTTAGGGGAGACCAAGCCAGCAGAGAAGGGCAGTTGGGGACAACCAGTCCTGCAGGGAAGGGCAGTTGTGGAGGACCAGGCCTTCAGGGGAGGGCAGTTTTGGGGGGATCAGATCTGTAGGGGAGGACAGTTGGTGGTGACCAGGCCTGCAGGGGAGGGCAGTTAGGGGGAAGCAAGGCCTGCAGGGGAGGGCAATTGGGGGGGACCAGGCCTGCAGGGAGAGGGCAGTTGGGGGGAACCAAGCTGGCAGGGGAGACAGTTAAGGGAAATTGGGCTGGCAGGGGAGTAGTTAGGCATCAATCAGGCTGGCAGGGGAGTTGTTAGGGAGTGATCAGGCTGGCAGGCAGAAGCGGTTAGGGGCGATCAGGCAGGCAGGTGAGTCGTTGGGAGCCAGCAGCCCTGGATTGTGAGAGGGATCCCAGATTGGAGAGGGTAAAGGCTGGCCTGGGACTGGGCCTAAACGGGCAGTTGGACATCCTTCAAAAGGTCCCAGATTGGAGAGGGTGAAGGCTTGGCTGAGGGACACCCCCCCCATGCACGAATTTCATGCACCAGGCCTCTAGTATATATATATTTGTTAAATTAATAAATGAGACCCCTAAGGGTACACTGCTAAATCTTTAATGATCTTCATTCTTGGAGATTAAATACTTCTCTGGAAAATCTGAAGAAAATGGGGATTGGTACAGCTTTTCACTAATAATTTACAAGTGGAATGTAAGACCTATTGGTAGTAAACACTGAGTTTTTATAAGATTTTTCATAAGTAGTTTTGGTAAAACTTTAAAATATTAATATAAAGTATGGCAAGAACAGGTGTGGGCATATTCTGTTAGGCCTGGAGTCCTTCTCTCTCTCTCTAAAATCAATAAACATATCCTCGGGTGAGGATTAGAAAAATGGACATAACCCTATTTTCTCATATAATAATTCCCCAAGTGACTTCCACAGAACATCTGTTCTGTAAGGTTAATAAATGCTGAGAAAAAAAAATAGTTTTATGCCAAAAAGTTTGGGAAAATACATTATACATATTATAGCCTCATCTTAGAGAATCACATTGCACATCAGGATATTTAAGACTTTCATGAGTACTTTTGAAGAATCAGATATTCTGATATTCATTAAACAATAGAACTTTTTAAAGAAATGTTAAATAAATATACTATTTAAAAATAAAACGTTAGAGAAATTCCAGTACCTCATCTAAGTATTGTTAATCTATACGCACAAATGTTTATAAAATAAATAAATGAAGTGATTGATTTATCAAAATATTATGTTAACTAGTCGTCTATTATTATAAATGTGACCTATTTTGCATGCCTTTACTGTTTTGGATAAAATATACTTTCTGCTTTAATTAGGAACTAGAAAATTAACCTCCAGAAGCATTAATATAATGCCCTATAATATAATATAATTAATATAATGCTGAGATACTAAATTCTACATTAGCACAAAAGACAGTAATAATAATAATAACCTTGTAAATAGTAATGATTGTCTTTTATTGAGACCTTAAATATGAATCAGAAACTATATTGGGTACTTATAACTATTTCTCATTTAATACTCCTAATAGCCCTAGAAAGACTTATTTTTTTGTCTCCATTTTACAGATAGAGAGTCTGGGACCTGAAGAGTTTAAGAAATTTTCTAAAAATTGTACAGCTATAAGTGGATTAGTCTGTCTTATTACTTAATTGGTGCTCTTTATCCTCAAGGAACTAGTCAATCTAAATTGTAGAAGTGAAGGTGTTTACACATATCTGATCTAATTTTTGTTGCTTCTGGGAAAAAGGATGCTTCTTATTTCATCTAAGTTTAGTGTATATTCTCTGCCCCGACTGATAACGCATTAGAGAACCTGTTGGTCTTCCTCAAAGCAATAACATAGGAAATGTTTCTCCTTTTGTCTAATGGTAGGCTTTTGTAACATTTCAAGGCAGGAGAGCTACTTTCAAGTCAACAATAGTGTCTTGAATATCTACTGTGTGTTATACTCCAAGGTGGACAGAATCACTAAGACTCCTATACTCTAAATTCCCTTATGCCAACAGTCAGAATTACTATTCTAAAACACGAAACTGTGATGCCCTTTCTCAGGATACTCACTGGCTTCCCATTATACTCAGTGTAATGACTTCCTATTTTAAGTTAAGACGGCTTACCTTGTGGGCCCCTTACTTAATCTCTCCAGCCATATCTACTATGGTATACCATGAAGAAATTTGTTAGCACAGAAGATCTTTGGATTCTTGAAGTTTTAAACTAAAAAGTTACATGCTCAGATATTTGATTTGCTTTATCTTTCTTCATTTTTACTATTTGTGTTCTTATTGAAACCAATTTTATGTATGTTTTAGCTCCTTTGTTGGTCTTCCATAAATATTTTTTTCTAATTTTTTTAAAACTACTTTTAGTTTCCTTAGGTCAGTGGTCGGCAAATTGCGGCTCGCGAGCCACATGCAGCTCTGTTGACTAATGAGTTTGCTGACCACTGACCTAGATTCTCGATTCCAATAATTACAGGCTGTTGTTGTTCCTTGTGATTAAGCCCCTATCCCAGTGGTCAGCAAACTCATTAGTCAACAGAGTGACAAACCGCGGCTCGCGAGCTGCAGTTTGCCGACCACTGCCTTAGATCATTTTCCTCAAGTATGAAATACATGGCTTCCATAGGTCGAGCATTATTTCCATCAATAAAGATGGTGCTTTGAATGCAGTTTGTGACAGCTATATTTTCAACTTTTATTTTGTGGTTGTTCCTTGAGTCTCTAAATAGTTTTTGAGCTCTTAATTCAAAAACATTTGTATTTAGATTTATAAATGCAGCAAAAATGTTTGGTAACAAATGTCATTTCATTTGTGATATGATTTTGTGAGGATGGGAATTTTTCAATCGTCCTTTCTTTACAAGGTTCCTTTTCCACTTTTTTCTTGCAGGTATTGCTCTAGATCCTATGCTGGCTTTTGCATTATCATCATCACGGAATAAGGTTAGTTCTTTATCAGTTTTTTTGTGGAAAATTAGTGGTGATGTGAGAGAAGTGCAAATAACAGGAACCAATCAATCCACAGCCTAATACCTTCTAATATGCAGTATGGGGGAAGTGTTTGTGTGTGTGTATGTACTAATAGTATGTGTAGGATGTGTAAAAATTGGAGAAAAGCATAAAGTAAATGTTCCTCTTTCTGTTTTTATTGAATTCTGTTGGTTTTAGAAAGAAGATGGGTCAAAGATACATTTAATTTTCCTTGTTAAAAACCAAAGTGTACCTTTGTGTTTTCAAAGATCGCGCTAGTTACACTGAACAGGTTGAAGGAAAGCAAGAGATGAGGGGAGGAGCTATAAGGGGACTATTATATAAGTGTATATAAATATGATGGCTGGTGGTATTGGAGATAGAGCAAAGAGAATTGAAGTGAAATTAATAAGACCTGGTCATTGTTCCAGGCCCTATCATCAATAACCTATGATCTTTTTAAAGGCTGGAAATGTTTACCTATACGTTCTGGAGGATCTAAACCAGGTGCCAAGTAGATAATAATAACGATTTATTGCAACCTGACAGTTAATTCTAATTAATGACAATAATGTGCTGGATTAAATGATTTTCATCTCTCCTTGGAAACTACCCAGGTACAGTAAGGGGAGGTGAGATGTGTTCAACCTTTTTCTAGGTCAGTTCTGTGAGATTTTATAGCTATTTTTCTTAAAGCCCTTTAATGTTTTGGAAGTAACCAATGCAATTAGTGACATCACTCTAAACATCCATTTTCACATTTTAAAATTAGAAAGTTAATAATAAAATACTGCCACCACTACTACTAATAATAACTTGATGGGTTTTTCTTGAGATTAGTGAGTAAATGCTCAGTGTTCCTCTCATGGGCCTGGTTTGGTCTAGGTACTTCGTAAGGGAGCTCCTGCTTACTCTTTCTAATTTTGCAGAAAAGGTCTCAGGCCTGGTTAGATTCTCATCTTAGTCTTCCCATTATAGTTTCTGCCTCTCTTTATCATGGTTCTTTGCACAGAGTTTTACAATTATCTGGTTATGTGCTTGTACCCCCATTAACACGTTAAGTGCCCTATCAGTCACCAGTGACTGACACTATACTTTCCATCCAGAAGACAAAACAGGCTGGGCACTTAATGTGTTCAGAATTCATCACATTGTATCTTCATACATCCCAGTTCCTGAACATAAAAGGTCTTCAATATATTTTTAATGAATAAAATAATTTATTTCTAATGTCAGGTCATTCTTATCATGGTTGGAAGATGCAGCTAGCCCTTGCTGACCTATTTAAAACAAGGCCACCCACAGCTTTTGATCCTGGGGTTTAATTAAGAAGTTCATCAATAACAGAAACAACCCAAACGTGCCATATTTGGAAGAGCATGTTTCTCAGACTTACGGGCTTCTGTGAGCAATAGTCACAAGCTATCATGTTTTGGTGAGTCATAAATCAGTTCCAGAAAAGGCTTTAATTCATGAAAGAATACATTCCATCAGAGAAGATACATATTTCTAAAGCAGAAAACAGCTTCTTGTGAAAACACAATCTCCCTGAATAAATGTATAAAATAAAGCAAAATTGTATTATATCCAACACCTAGATTTCCCCCCCTCCTTTTGAAAATATAATTTGTTATCTGGTAAGCCCTTTACTTTTATTTGGAAAATTGAATAGTTATAACTAACCCAGTGAAACTGTGCTTTTGTAGAAGTTGGACTTCTACAAATCAATTTCACTTCCTTCTCTCTAGTGGTGCCATAGCTCATCCTAGCAAGACAGTCACTTGGCAATTGTTTTGTGAACTCCTGCAGGGTTCTCAGCAGCACATTAAGTGATGGATGGCTAGAAAGTTCATGACTGAGAATGGGGAGGGAGTGTCAACTGTTAGTCTAGTCACAATTTTATTGAAGCTGGCAGAAGAACTATTACCATTCCTGAAGTGTAGCAATTCTTTGAAGAAAATAAGCATTTATGTAAGCTAATTTATTTTTATAACCAAATCAAATGCTATTAACGAAGCTAAAATTCCAACGTGGTATTTTACCCCTTGTCCTATAAAATAAAAGGCTAATATGCAAATTGACCAAACAGAGGGACAACCAGTGGCTATGACAGGCACTGACCACCAGGGGGCAGATGCTCAATGCAGGAGCTGCCCCCTGGTGGTCAGTGCGCTCCCACAGGGAGAGTGCTACTCAGCCAGAAGCCAGGCTCACAGCTGATGAGTGTAGCAGCAGTGGCGGGACCTTTACAGCAGTGCTAAATATGTCCTACTATCCACGGGGAGCGGGCCTAAGCTGTCAGTTGGACATCCCCCGTGGTCTCCCAGACTGTGAGAGGGCACAAGGCTGGCTAAGGGACCCCCCAAGTGCATGGATTTTGTACATCGGGCCTCTAGTTTATGATAATGAGGGTATTAGATATGTTTTGTGAAGGCTAACTATGCACCAGACATTTTGCATGTTACATCATGTCATTCTTATTTAAAAAGAAAAGTTGGGGGGGTGGGGATGGGGAGATTTAGCCAGGCCCAAGAGAAGTCAGAATTTTCTTACATGCTTGATAGATTTACTCTATTGTTTTTAAATTAATTTTAAGAATATTTATCAAAGCAATATACTATCTATTTTCCAAAAACCAAAACATTTTTAAAAGAGGCAGAAGTCTTCTTTTACACCCTAGATTATCATTCTTGTAAAGGCAATCACATTTTAACACTCTTAATTTTTTTTTACATTTGGATTGTTTTATGGTTGTAGGCGTTTTCTTTTGACTTTTTACTTACAAAAGATAAAAATTTATATTTTTCCACACACAAACACATACAGATTTACATCTTCTACACATCACCTTCTAAGTATAATACCATATTAATATCTAAACCATTCTAATGCGCTCATAGTGTACTTATATTAAATACTGCTGCAGCAAATTTTCTTTGTTCTATTAGTTAAAATAGCATAAATACCCATATAGTTATTTAGTTATGTAACTATTGTACCCAGCTGAGCCACCAGTGTGTACACTGATTACATTTTGTTTTTGTCTAGTTCTTGTTTGTTTTTACTAGAATTAATAATTGTCTCCTTACAGTTTTCTCTGTTTTTAAAGTGTCTACCATTAACTTAGCCTGCATTTTCAATAGAACCACAAAACTTCTTTCAGTGTGAATACAAACACTACTTTGTTTAATCAGTTCTAGTTATTTAAACTTGAATATGATCCTTCTAGAAATCTCTGTCTTCCTGTTACTATGTGACATGGTTATTCTCCGAGCCTTTGACTTATCTGCCATCCCAAGATGTTTTCATCTCCATCATCCTGATGGTTCCGTTTTCCTCTCTTTCCTGAATTGGGACCAATTCACGAAAGAGAGGAACCTCCCAAAGAGAGGTTCTTGAGTTCTCAACTTACTCTTTCTTGGTTTGCTCCCTCAATTTTTTGGATCATATTTTCCAATAGATTCTTGGGGGGAAAAAGGAGGTAAATTCTTCCAGACTGTGTATGCCTAAAAATATTTTATGTCAAATAACATTTATATATAATTTTCATATAGAAGATTAGTTTGCAAAGGGAAACAAAATCTATATAAAAAAAGCCTAAGTGACCATTAGGACGGAACAATCAGAATGACCGGTCGCTATGATGCACACTGATCACCAGGGGGCAGACATTCAACGCAGGAGCTGCCCCTGGTGGTCAGTGCACTTTCACAGGGCTGTGCTGCTCAGCCAGAAGCTGGGCTCATGGCTGGTGGGCACAGTGGTGGAGGCGGGAACCTCTCCTGACTCTGTGGCAGCTCTAAGGAACAGTGAGCTGGGCAGTAAGGGCTGTGAGCAGGTGGGTGGTAAGGAGCAAGGGGTCCTGGACTGCAAGAGAGATCCTGGACTACGAGATGGCGTAGGCCAGGCTGAGGGACACCTCCCCCCAGCCCAGTGCACAAATTTCATGCACTGAGGCACTAGTAAACTCTAAGGCCAGAAAAGTGAGGAGGCCAGATCATTTAGGACCTTCTGGACCTTGGTAAGAAGTTTGAAACTTATTCTGAATGAGATGGAAAGCCATTGGACATGTAGCAAAATTTCTAGATCTAATTTTGGTTTTTTAAGTATTCTTTAGTTATCATATGAAGTTTAGACTCTAGAGTTATTAGAGATAAAGCAAAAAGACTGTTGAGCATGATTGAAATAACGCAGGTAGATAGAAATTTGTATCCTGAACTTAGTAATGAAGAAAGAAGGTGGTGAGATGGTATCAGTATTGTGTAAACAGTGATGCCATTTCCTGATGTAGAGAAGACTGGGAACTAAATAGGTTCAGGAGAATAAATGGATAAAAGTCAAGAGATTAACTTTAGTACATATGTTATTTTTGAGAGGAGTTGTCAAGTGGTAACTTAGATAACAGAATCTTGAATTTAGGCAAGTTAGACATGATATTTAAAGCAGTGGGGCCAGTTATGATTATCTACAATACAGATCATTAAACTTCCATCTTTGAGCCAAATCTGACCACTGCCTGCTTTTGTAAATAAGGGTTTATTGGAGCACAACTACATTGTTTTAAGTAATGCCTGTGGCTACTTCTATGTTACACTGGCAGAGTGAAGCAGTTGCAACAGAGACCATGGGGCACCAAACCCTAAAACATTTACTGTCTGGTCCTTTACTGAAAATCTTGCACACTCCTGACCTAGGGAATACATATAGATAAAGAAGAAAAGGTCAAGGATGAGCTTTGGGATTTTACAACATTTAAAGACTGGGAAGAGAGGTTGGGAAGAGATGCCCTGGAAACCAAGCAAAGGCAGTGTCTTAAGAAGAAGGGGAACCCTAGTTGGTTTGGCTTAGTGGATAGAGCGTGGGCCTGAAGACCAAAAGGTCCTAGGTTTGATTCCAGTCAAGGGCATGTACCTTGGTTGCAAGCTCCTCCCCGGCCCAGGCCCTGGTTGGGGCTCATGCAGGTGGCACCAGTCAGTGTGTTTCTCTGACATTAATATTTCTCTCTGTCTTTCCTTCTCTCTCCCACTCTCCCTAAAAAAAAAGGAGAAGGGGAAGTACTCAACTTTGTTTTGGCATATGTTGTAGAGGGATGAACTAAGATGAGGACTGAGATGTAATCACTAGATTTGCAAGATGAATTGTAGTAAGCTTTATAAGAACAATTTAAAAGATATATTAGTGACAACATCTGATTGGAATGGGTTCCCAAAAGAATGGAAGGTGAAGAAGTGAAAAGAGTGGGCGAGTGTGAGATCTACCCTCTTAACAAATGTTTAAGTGTATAATACAGTGTTGTTAACTATAGGCATAAGGTTGGCATACAGTGGTGCAACCATTACAGAAAACTGTATTGAGGTTCTTCAAACAACTAGCAATAGAAGTACTATGTGATCCAGCAACCCCACTTCTGGGTATTTATCCAGAACTATTGAAATCAGATCTCAAAGAGATATTTGCACTCTCACATTCATTGCAGCACTACTGACAATAGGCAAGCAGTAAACAACCTAAATGTTCATTGAAGGATTAATGTATAATGAATATAAATCATCTTTTGAGCTTTGCTGTAAAGACACACAGAAATAAGGAGTGATAACTGAAAGGAGGCAAGGAGTCCAAAAAGGTGGAGCAGGCTGGTTTGCCAGAAAGCAGATTTTGAGTTGAAAATTGGCATGCAGAATGTTCACTGAGGCATCTTTTCAACATCTTTGGATAAGGCAAGATTAAACAGAGGGGGAAGCTGGCTGAGATCAAGTCTTAACAAAAGCTTCAACCACATCCAGGGAGAACTTCGAAGCTGAGATTGCCCTTCTGAGATGGCCCTTGGTGAAGGGAGTCAGGCATATCTGTGCCCTCATTGATTAGTCACTGGGCGAGGTCACCTTTGTGGGAGGTGGTCCTGCTCCACCAGGATAATTCTTTAAGGGCCATGACTACTGAGAGCTGTTTGTCAGCAGCCTTCCCAGCTACTGCAGGAATAAGTGTGGCATTTCCAAAGAGGGACCTGAAGGGCACATCTAGAATTCACTTCAGAAGGAGCTTTAAAATATGGGACTTCCTGCTCTCTGTACCTTTTCGATGCCTCCCTCAGCTTGTCTTTCTGAAAGTCAATAGCTTCACCTTGTGGCTGGCCACCAATGGGTCTCTGTTTTGTGCCTTATCTGAAAGAATGGGAAGTAAAATATTTTACTAGCCTGGCTTGTTTCTCCTTCTATTAAAGGACATTAACATAACCATTAGCTTTTACTTAAAGAATTAAGGATTATTGTTTTTATCCCGATGTGCTTCCCAATGACTGCTGGCCCTCCTCTATAAAAATCTAACATAAAAGAGATTGAGTGTAATATGAAATCAATGGCTGGTGCCTTTTCGCCTTTGGAAATAGGGTTGGGTTTAAAACCAAATTAGGAAGGAATTTTCATATCACTTAATGTCTTTTCTTAAATAGTTTCCATTATGTTCCTTTCATCTAATAAATGTCCTTCATTTATGGCCTCTTTATTAATTTGGAATCATGGATAGAAAGAAACTCAAGCATCTAAACCCAACCATCTCCCCACTCCAGAGACACCTTCCATACATGATTTGGTGGGTGCTACCTATCTTTGCTTGCAGGCATCAAGGCGTGATGACCTCAGCAAATGTTTCCTAGTTGCTGAGTAAAAATGATTCTCTATAATTTCCGTCCTTCAGTTCTGGTTCTATATCACAGAATAGGTTTAATTTATCTTCTGAAGTAGAGCCTTTCAGAGAGTTATAGGTAATTTTCAGTCTTCTTTCCCTAACTTTTTAACCTACCCACCCTAATACTCCTCTTCTGCCAGCTAAATATATCCTCCATATTCATTCAACTTAGTCATCAGCCCATAAATTCTTGAGATAAATATGCACTCTAAACACCAGGAAATAATTTCTAGTGTTTTTTTTTTTTCATCCCAGTTGCTCTCCTGTGTTATTTCTAACAAAAATGGGGTGCTTCCTCTCATTTAAGGATGTATTTCTCCTTTTTCTTTCTCATCCTGTCCATACAAGATTCTCTCCCTAGAAAATCTTAGCCAACAGGCACCATTTACTGAACCCTTACCCTGTGATAGGCAGTGCACTAACAACTTTACTGTCTGCCCTCACTTAATATTTACAAGGAACCTGGAGCTAAATACTTTTATTATCTCTGTTTTATAAGTGAGGAAAGTGAGTCTTTGAAAGCTTAGGCAACTTGCCCATGGTCTTAGCTAATAGGTGGTAGAGACAAGCGTCAATCCCACCTCTGTCTGATTCCAGAACCTGTGCTCTTAATCACTAGGCTATATTTATCAATATTACCCATGGCTCTAAATAGGATCTAAGTGCCAGTTACTCCCCAAATGGACATCAGCCCTGTTTGGGTTGAATTGTGTCCCCCATTACAGATATGTTGAAACCCCAACTGCCCAGTACTGAAGAATGTAAATTTAGTTGGAAATAGGATTGTTGCAGATGAAATTAGTTAAAATGAGGTCCTAGTAGGGTAGAGTAGACCCTTAATCCAGTGTGACTTGTGTCTTTATAAGAAGAGGGAAATTTGGACAGAGACATAGAAAAGAAAGAGGGGAGGATTAGAGTTATTCTGCAGCCACAGAACACCCGGGACTGTCAGAAGCTGAAAGTACCAAGAAAGGAACCTCCCCTAGAGCCTTCTGAAGAAGCAAAACCCTGCCAATACCTTGATTTCAGACTTTCAGCCTCCAGAACTGTAAGGCAATCAATGTCTGTTGTAATCCAGCCAGTTTGTAGTACTTTTTATGACAGTGCTGGAAAACAAATAGAGATCCTCAGATCTCTGTTCCATGCTTCAGACTCACATTTCCAAGTGTTCCTTAACATCTTTTTTGGATAATCTCCTAGGCAGGTACCATTTGAAGTAATTTCATGACCTTGCCTGCCTTCTTGCTTTAAAATATTAAATAAATTGGACATACGACATTGTGCAAATTTAAGGTGTGAAGCCTCTTACTTTGATACATTTATATATTGTCATGCCATTGCCAACATAGTGATACTTATCACATTACATAATTATAGTACATTATTACTGACTACATTTGTTATAATGTACTAGAGGCCTGGTGCATGAAATTCATGAATTGGGGGGGCGGGGAGGTGTCCCTCAGCCCAGCCTGCACCCTCTCCAATCTGGGACATCCCTCTCACAATCCAGGACTGCTGGCTCCCAACTGCCTGCCTTCCTGATTGCCCCTAACCGCTTCTGCCTGCCAGCCTGATCACCCCTAACCACTCTCCTGCCAGCTTGATTGATGCCTAACTGCTCCCCTACCAGCCTGTTTGCCCCTAACTGCCCTCCCCTGCAGGCCTGGTCCCTCCCAACTGCCCTCCCCTGCTGGCCATCTTGTGTCCACATGGGGGCAGCCATCTTTGACCACATGGGGGCAGCCATCTTGTATGTTGGAGTGATGGTCAATTTGCATATTACTCTTTTATTAGATAGGATATTAAGTCTCTATGGCTTATCTTTCCCCCCCCCCCATGGCTTATTTACCACTCATTCTAAGTATGTACCCCTAAATATCATCACTCTTATTCCCCCATTCCTATCCCTTGGTAACCACCATTTTACTCTCTGTTTTTAGCAGGTTTAATTTTTTTTTTTATTCCACACATACCTGATACCATATAGTACTTGTGTGTGTGTATTTTCTGATTTATCTTGCTTAGCTTAATATGTTCAAGTCTGTCCATTTTGTCGAAAATGGGAGTATATCCTCCTTTATCATGGCTGAATAATATTTCATTGTGTATATGTACCACATCTTTTTTATCCATTCATCTGTTGATGGGCATTTTGGTGGTTTCCATATATTGGCTATTGTGAATAACACTATAATAAATATGAGTGCATATATCTCCCAGAAATCCTGTTTTCACTTCCTTTGAGTATATACTCAGAAGTAGAATTGCTGGATTATATAATCTACTTTAAACTTTTTGAGAATTACCTATATCATTGCCCATAGTGGTTAAACCAATTTACATTCATACCAACAATATATGTGTTACCTTTTCACCAGATCCTTGTCAACACCTCTTGTCTCTAGTGTTCTTGATGATAGCTATTCTAGCAGGTGCTAGATCATTGTTTTGATTTGAATTTCCTTGATTAGTAATGTTGAGCATCTCTCCATGTGTCTGTTGGCCATTTTGATATCATCTTTGGAAAAAAAATCTATTTTTGTCTTCAGATAGTTTTTGTTGTTGTTTTTGTCATCATTAAATTTACTGAGTTCTTTATATATTTTGGATATTAACCCCTTATCTGATATATGATTTGCAAACATTTTCTCCATTTTGTAGGCTTTTTCCTTTGGTTAATATTTCCCCTTGCTATATAGAAACTTTTGGGTTTGATGTAGCCCCATTTGTTTATTTTTGCTTTTGTTTTTTGTGCTTTTGGTGTCATGTCCAAAACTTCATTACCAAGACCAACTGGGATGAACTTCTTCCCTATGTCTACTTCTAGGAATCTTATGGTACCAGGCCTTATGTTTAAGTCTTTGATCCATTTCAAGTTAATCTTTGTGAGTGGTGTGAGAAAGTGGTGCAATCTCATCATTCTGCATGTGTGTTTCTCTAGTTTTCCCAGAACCATTTGTTGAAGAGACTACACTTTTCCTATTGGCTATTCTTGGCTTTCTTTTCAAATATTAGTTGACCATATATTCTGAGATTTAATTCTTGGTTCTCTATTCTATTCCATTTATGTATGTGTTTATTTTTGTCCCAGTACTATACTATTTTTATTACTGTAGTTTTTTAGTAATGTTTGAAATCCAGAAGCATGATATCTTTGGCTTTCTTCTTTTCACTGAGGATGGTTTTGGCTACCGAGGGTCTTTTGCAGTTTCATGAAAATTTTAGAATTGTTTCTTCTATATCTGTAAAGAATGAGTTTGCTGTTTTGATGGTGATTGCATTGAACCTACAGATGACTTTGGGTATGTTTTGCCTGCCCTCTTGATCATGTTAACCTTTTAGCACTCTTCCTACTCAGTCTTTAGGACCCGCATTCACACAGTTACTCATACCTGTAAGATTGTTGTTCATTTTTCATTCATTTTTAAACATTTATCATGTGCTTACTAGATGCCAGACACTGGGTTAGGAGGTAGGGACAAAGAAGAGAACAATTAAAGCAGCTAGCACTAAGCTAGTGCTTACTATACACCTGTTTCTCTTCTAAGGGCTTGCATGAATCACCTCATTTATTTCACACAGCTCCATGAGGTGGGACTAGTAATACACTCATTTAACAGGTGAGGAAACTGATGCCTAGAGAGGTTAAGTAACTAGCATGAACTCACACAGGTGGCCAGTAGCAGGATCAAGATTAAAACCCAAGCAATCTGGCTCCAGAGTCTATGTACTTAATGGCTGAGCTTTTCTTCCTCGTGGGAGGAAATAGCTCCTGCTTTCAGCGATGATACAGAATTTTAGAGGACCTAAAATATTAAAGAAATAATTATGTGAATGAAAGTAATTTAATAAACTGTGATAAGTGATATGAAAGGAAATTAAACATCATTAGGAGAGAGACTATAGGATCCGGTTTCCCTGGAGAAGAGACACTTAAACTAAGATCTAACAAGGGAGTAACATTTTTCCAGGTAAAGAGAGCAGAGAGGGGAATTTCAAAGCACAGGAAACAACATACAGGGTGTGGCATAAGTAGGTTTTCTGTGCCTTGTGGCATTCTTTTTAGTTAATGAAGCTGTTGTAATAATCAGAACATGCATGGCTTTTCTGTATGAAAAACTGTAAACCTACTTTTGCCCATCCCTATATAAGGTGTGATGGAGTTAGACCGTACATTTCCTTCTCCCTCCTGCCCCAAGTCCAACTGATCACTTAGTGCTGTTGAATCCATTTCCTAAATATTTCTCAATCTTTATAGTTTTGAATCAATTTCTTAAATATTTCTCAATCTTTCTACTTGTCCACTGTCACTTCTAAGACAACTGCAATGGTGTCCTAACTGCTCTCTCTGCCGGATTCCCCTTGTCGTGGTCACACAGCAATCATCTTTGTCATTTAAAGACAAATCTGGTTGGGTCTCTCTCCTGCTGAAAACTCTTTGGTAGGTTCCCCTTATTTTCAGAAGGGATTCCTAAATATTTGCCACGGTGCTCTGAACATCTGAGATTTTTGTCTGTCTAGTGTCATTTTCTCAGCTCTGAAAATAGCAATCCACACTCCCTGTCATGGCTTTTGGAAACCATCTCTGTGCCAAATTTTTTGGGGGGCAATAATGGGTGTTTCTATCAATTACAGGACTTTTCCTTCTAGAACAGAAGGGTGAGCATGTGGTTGGGAAATGACCAGTCTTTGTACTCCATCTCCTTAGATGCAGTGCTTGGTCTAAAACGATGGTTTATAAGCACGAGTGTACACCAGAATGACCTGGAGGGCTTGTGAAAACCTAGATTTCTGGGCCTCACCTCAGAGTTTCTCATCCAGCCTAGGGTGGGGCCAAAGAAGTTTCATTCCTAACAGGTTTCAAGGTGATTCATTAATGCTGAAGATCAATTATAGATCAGAAAGAAGCCATAGAAGTTTATATGTACTCAATAAAGGAAAGAAAAGCTCTCCATTTTAGAATCTAGGCCAGGAAGATGTTTGGAGCCATCAGTGGCCAAAACCTCTCAACCCCTAACACCTAGAAAGAGTCTAGCTGCTGGATAAGATGTGGCCAAAATAATGAATAAAAACACGGACCTGAGAGTTCAGGAGTCTGTGAAGAATAACATTAGTCCCTGGATCTAATTATCACCAGGGCTACCGTTGCTCCTATTTTCCTTTTTTAATATGAGCAAATATGTCCCTTGAATACCTATCAGCCATCCCTTATCCCTGTCCCATGAATGCTTTCTTATTCAAATAAGTTACGGTATTTCTGTCAATCCTGATTATACATGCATGGTACATAGTAGGTGCTCAATAAATATTGTTGAAAAATTACTAAATAGTGAATAAATCAAAAGGCGATAAGTCAATAAATGCATTTTTAAAAAGTAGCTTTATAAATATTGACATAGAAAGAAAAGCACAACCTATTTGAAAGCTAAAAATTGTTTAGAAGATACTATGTATACTAGTGTAACCTCATTTTTCTAAGAAAAAAATATATGGTCATATACATATACACAGAAAAAAGTCTTTAAGATCAAGCTATTAATTGTGGTTATTTCTGGAGAATTATAGGTGATGGACTTTTAGTTTCTACTTTATATATTTTGGTGCTCCTTGAATGTCTTAAAATAAACACAAATTCCTTCTTATATCAAGAAGCAATCAATAAATATACTTTCATTTTGGAAAATAAATGCATAGTTTGAAATGAAATGAAACACTTTAGATGTGGTCTAACCAGAGTAGTTTGAAGATAGATATTGTTTGCCGAGTTTGAGAGGCTGGAATACTAAGTTAAGACGCACATATCATATGCCAAGCTCCCAACAAGGTATTTGTTAGCCTCATGTTAATTCTGGAAAAGTTGATTTCTCCCACAACCTAGCAACCCACTCTCTGGAGATTTTTCTGGACAGGGCATGGTTTTCATACAGAAGCATGGGGAGATTGGAACTTCAGGAGGCTAAGCTTAGAAGTAACCTTTTGTGGCTTGGCTATTTTAACCCTCCCTCATCCATCTCATATACTGCACACAAGTTTGTCTAACCAGAAAACCCTACCCAGGAAAATCAGGCCTCAGGTGGAAATTGAGAGGTGGCATTTGGCCTGGGAGGAAGGATGTTATTATTGGTGAATCATGTCGGGTGGGAGCTTATGGGGCAGCTGAGCCACCTTCCTGTCTTGATATTTGTCATCAGTGGTACATGAAGTTCACACATAAGTCATGGATGAGAGCCCATGGGCTGTTTGGGGGAAAATGACTGTGCAGAGAAGGAAGTGGATTCTTCAATTATGCCATGGCTTTTAGTGAATGAGAAGAGACTATGGAGAATAAGTTCAGGTATGGGTTCAATTTGGAGAGAACATGCAGGAGAAGGTGTTGGATGGAAAGAGTCCCCTCCTGGAAGTCAGGCACACCTGATACTAGTCTCAGGTCTGCCAGTAATTACTTTTGGGGTTGTGGGCAAATCATTTAACCTGCTTGAACTTCTGTTTCCTCTTTTAAGTGAGGAGTTTGAACAAGGTGATTCCCAAGGTATATCTTATGTAGAAGCGACGACTGATATTGGGCTTCATCTCCCACCTATGCCACTTACTGGCCTTGTGTCCTAGAGTTGGTATTCCTGCCTAGCACAGTAGGCCAACTCTGTAGCCTGGTTCACTGCATGGACAGTGCTCATGGCAGTGCCCCTGACACCACTATGAATGAGATTGTGTCCTACCCACCACATTGCTCTTTTAATAACAATAATAATGATATGTGTTTGTATATGTCAACCACCCAAATTATGACTGGTCAGGTACATGGTATGTGGATCTGATGGAATGTGCACATCTTGGTAGAGGTCATTCTCACTCATCAGGTAATGAAGACACAGAAAAGTTCATGGACTTGTCCAGAGTCACACAGCCAGTCAGTGTAGCAGCTGGGATTTGAACCCATGTTTTGTATTCCCAGCTCTCTTCCTCCTAACCATCCATATTGTACAACCCCTCCTGAATATAATGTCTCAGGGGCACCTCATTTTCCCTTGTGTATCACAAATCAGAGGCACTTTAACATCATAAAATACCTTTCAGTTGTCTTGACATTTGCACTACTCCAGGCCTTTCTGATAAAGGTTCACACTCCAGCCACATTGGAATAATCCTTGCTTGGAGTTCGCATTTAGGGAGGATCTACTTCAGTCACAGCACATATTTGATGTGCATTTCTGAAAGTGGAGGAGTTTTCAAAATATTCTAAGTCACTTCCATAAGGGAAGAAGACAGGAAATGAATAAGTAATACTGATTAATATTATAACATAAACAATTGTTAGGAAAACCTGCAGAGAAAGTGGACTGGGAAAACTCCTTTGCCCCATATAATGTGCTCCCAACTCATGGGGATTTTCCTTCTTTCATATTTTCTGTGTTCTCTTCGCTTAGTTTCCCTGCTGCTTCAGCCATAGACAGATCAGATCTCATCACAGCAACCCCCTGACTGGTTTCTCCCTCCCTTCCTAGACCAGACTTGGTTGCTATTGATTTCTTGGCTTTGACACTTATTTGGTCCAAAACCATCCATGGTTCTTCTTTCTCTACTGATATTTGAGCTTGGTATACAAGATCTTTGTTTTCTGACCACAAACCACAGTCTATACATCATATCCACCTATTTTTCTCCTTTACTTATCCTTTGATCCACACTTGACTCTTCCAGGTACATTGACCAACTTCTCTAGCCTTTATGTTTTGCTTATGCTACTCCTTTCCCCCAGGATGTCCCTCTCTTCATCCTACATTTCTTATTTTCACGTTTCCTTGAGAGCCAGCGTTAACTCTTGGCCCATTCCACTGATTCTATCTTTCAATCCTCTGGACTCACATGCTTTGTTGGTTCCTCTTTGATGGCTCTAGAATGGAAAGTTTGGGCTTGTAAGTGGGATGTCCCTCTCCTTCTAGCAGCAACTTTCTCACCTGCCCACCACAAAAATAGATCATGCTGAATATTGTGTGAACTGGATATGGGAACTAGGTATTTTGCCTCCTATTCCTGCATCAGGAATATGAATCCACATGCATACAACACTAAGGGCTGTATTATGACTTACGGATCTCACACAGAGAAAAAGCCTATGGCTCTCAATGGCTTTAAAGCCCCACATGAGCTGAGTCCACATCCCTGCTGTTACCTTCCCTCACTCATTTCCATCCAACCACACTGACCTTTCTAGTCCTTGAACATGTTCCTAGCTCTGTGTTTTGTACTTGCTCCTCCTTCTGCCAAGATGATCTTTCTCTAGTACCAACCTGCCTCTTCCTTTACCAACTTCAAGTGTTTGCTTAAATGCTCCTTCTGTCAGACCTTCTCTTGCTACATAACATAAAATTGCAATGACCGCCCATGCTGACTCTGTCCTTGGCTTGATCAACTTTCCTCCATAATGCCTATCATCCTTTGATCCTATATTTTTTTCTCTTCATATGTTGTCTGATTCTGTCACTAGAATATTAGCTATTCTATTCACTGCTGGACACATCATGCCTAGAAATGCACCTTATGCAGAACAGGAGTCCTATCACCATTTGAACAAGACATGCTTAATCTTTACCCTCTTGTTTCATATAGACCACAGGGAGGATATGGTTGACTCAAAATGGAATCTGAGAAATGTTCTAGTAGGGAAGTAGGGGTAGCCGACTCAGACTAGGACTGTCAGGGAAAATAAGCAAGTCATTGTTCTTGCCCTGCAAGAGGTATAGCTGTCCAGAGGAATATAATGATAAATGAACAATTAAATAGCAAACAATGTGGAAATGACTTTGCTAAAGGATAAAATAAACTCTCTCTTATCCCTCCTACTTGTCTTTAAACCCTTTGAGGACTTAGTCCAGAGCAATTCATCCTTTTTTCCTCACACCCCTACCTTCACCACACCACACCCCCACACCAACCTCCAGGTATAGTACCTGGAGGGAGAGAGCATGCAAGAAGATGCTTAATGGATGAATGAATGAATCCTGAAACAATATGCAAGCATGTGGTCCCTCTCCTCTTTAAGCAATATAAATGCCAGTGATGATTTGGCTATGACATGATTGTATTTTCCTGTTTATCCATTTGGCTGGCACAACAAGGCAGGATTTCACGGTCATTCACTCGCCGATATGTGGTGTGATAAAAGCAGGCATCTGCCTGTGAAGAGCAGTTCTCCATAAAGCTTTTCTGA
Source organism: Corynorhinus townsendii (assembly GCA_026230045.1). NCBI lineage: Eukaryota > Metazoa > Chordata > Mammalia > Chiroptera > Vespertilionidae > Corynorhinus > Corynorhinus townsendii. Next base: position 166,479,175 of record JAPDVU010000005.1, on the reverse strand, counting down.
GGAGAATAGGTCCAGTAAACTGAATTCATGCTTATTACTGGAGATACCTCCAAATTTTATTACTGAAAGTGATATCAGGAGGAGAGTGACATGGCCTTCTCCTGGTCAATTTCATCAGTAGTGATCTGGAAGGCCAAACATCATCTTGCCCTTGTCCACCTGCTGGAAGGCTAATGTGAGCTGCTGGACTCTGAGGGGACACTGTCTCTCTTAAGGTGACACCCTTGTCTTCAGATTAATGGTTGAGAAAACTGGGTCCAGAGAGGGAAGGGATTTGTGTAAATTCGCACAGCTATGTTGCAGCAGAGCCTGGGCTAGAACCCACCATCAGATACATGCTGGTCTCCTAATCATTGCTTACATATCTCCAATGACAAAACTTAATACCCACTTGAAGCTTCCAGTTTTTATACTAATGTGACTAATAAAAGAATTTGGTGGAAAGCAGTCTCAAAACTAAAACAGAAGTAATAAAAGCTCAGAAAAAATACATGAATTAATTCAGGAGAAGATTTAGTGGCATTATTATAAATATTGATCAATATGTCATTTCATCTTTTCAGCCTATATTACCTGTCTACCAGTTATCTGTCTGTGGTACTAGGGATGCTGATTTAAATAAGACATAGCCTCTGCCTGTCTGCCAAGGTGGTTCACAAATGTGGTTTTGAGGGTATTAGTAGCCAAAGGAAATAAGGAAGTTTGACATCATATTCATGATGTCTGCAAAGACTGGAGAGTTGTGAGGAGGGAGGGCAGGAGAGAAGCCCACTGGTCACGGCTGGCTCCTCAAATGCCCAGTCTGAACACCTAACTTTAAACTCTCTGAAAGTGTGTTTCATATTGTTTGGCAAGCCAAAGTGAAGAACTGGAGTATAAGCTCCAACAAATTAGAAAGTATGCCTGATTCCTTACTATCTTTCCAATGACTCGCTAAATTTAACACTTAGGTGATGCTAACTCATGCATCCTGAATTGTTGAACCCAGCAATTGACAGATTGCACCAAGCAACGGAGAATTAAGGGCCAAAAATACATGGGTCAGACTCCAAATGCCAATCAAATGCCAATTCAAGAAATTAAATTAATGAAGGGTGGAATCCCTAGTGTGGTGGGGCAGAATTTGAGCTACATTTTGATTCATGATAATTCTCATCTGTTTGGTGATTTAGAAGACATTTCTATATTCACATTATTAATATAGCTCTCAAAAAACTGAAAAGTTGGCAGGGGTTATTTACTACCCCTGGTATAATAGGGGTAACTGGCTCCTGAAAGGATTCACCCATAGGTGTGTCTCTCTGCAGCATTATTTGTGCTGCTTTATATCAGCACTTTGCCAATATTGGATTAATATGTTTTAAATGTGAGCAAAAATTAGGCAATGTGGAAAATTGTTTGCAACATCAATTACAACAATTATATTATCCTTGTATGTCCACCTTCTTCAGTGTGTCTGAGCCTCTCCTCCTATTAAGAAGTGGGGTTTGCAGTGATATCAACGATAAGGGTTTCATCTCCAACATTTACAGGGAACTCACGCAGCTTAACAAAAAGAAGATAAACAACCCAATCAAAAAATGGGCAACTGATCTAAATAGACACTTTTCAAAAGAAGACAAAGGCCAAGAGACATATGAAAACCTGCTCAAAGTCACTAATCATCAGAGAGATGCACATCAAAACAACAATGCGGTACCATCTCACACCTGTCAGAATGGCTATTATCAACAAGTCAACAAATGACAAGTGCTGGTGAGGATGTGGAGAAAAAGGAACCCTCGTGCACTGCTGGTGGGAATGCAGACTGGTGCAGCCACTGTGGAGAACAGTATGAAGTTTCCTCAAAAAACTAAAAATGGAACTCCCATTTGACCCAGTGATCCCACTCCTAGGAATATATCCCAAGAAACTAGAAACACGAATCAGAAAGGATATATGCACCCCTATGTTCATAGCAGCACAGTTCACCATAGCTAAGATTTGGAAACAGCCTAAGTGACCATCAGCAGATGAGTGGATTAGAAAACTGTGGTACATCTACACAATGGAATACTACGCTGCGGTAGAAAAAAAGGAGTTCCTACCATTTGCAACAACATGGATGGAGATGGAGAGCATTATGCTAAGTGAAATAAGCCAGGCAGAGAAAGATAAATATCACATGATCTCACTCATTTGTGGAATATAATGAACAACATAAACTGATGAACAAAAATAGATCCAGAGACAGAGAAACATCAATCAGAACGTCAAACCTCAGGGAAGGTAGGGGACAGTGGGGGTAAGAGAGAGAGATCAACCAAAGGACTTATATGCATGCATATAAGCCTAATCAATTGACACAAACAACAGGGGGATGGGGGCATGAATGGGAGGTGGGGAGTAATGGGGGAATAGGGACACATATGTAATACCTTAATCAATAAAGAAATTTAAAAATAATTAAAAAAAGATCATAAAAAAAAAAAGAAGTGGAGTTTGCTTCTCCACCCTTGAATTAGGGCTTGGCCATGTGCATTGCTTTGGACAATATAGCAGCACATGTGACAAAAGCAGAGGCTTGAAAAGTGCTTATACATCAGAGCTTACACTCTTGTCTCTGTTGGAATCCTGAGACCACACCTTGCAAGAGCTCAAGCCCTCCTCCTGGAGACATCCCAGTTACTAGCCTGCCCACCGCCAGATCCAAGTGAGGCTACCTGACCCTCCATCTCTACTCAAATTGCCAGCTAACTGCAGTCATTGTAAATGACCTCAAGTGAGTCCAGCAGCAGAAGCAAAACCAAGCCCTTACAAAAACTCAGCCCAAATTTCTGACCCATAGAATTATGAGCAAATGAATTAGTGTCCTAAGCCCCTAAATGTCAGTGTGGTTTTACAGTGAGAGATAACTGATGCCCAGGATGTTAGTAAAACTTTATACAATTAAGTTATGGATTCCTTACCTCTCTTGGGTTCCTTATGCCACAAATGTGAATGGAAGAAGAGAACTTCAATAATTTCCTTGTGGTAAAAATAGGAGGAAAGGCATGTAGTTTTCTGATAAAACTGATAAACCTAGAGCTATTACTGCCTTTGGTTCATGGCCAGAGTACAAAGGTGGATTAATATGGAAAGCAACCCCCATCACTTCTATTAGGAAATCTCCATAGCAAATTATTTATGTAGGACCATTGAAGCCACCAGCATCCAGTGAGACTTTTCTTCCAGAGACCCTGATCATCCAACAATTCTCCAATTGTTGGAATAGGGTAGAAGGCCAAATCCAGAATCAATCTGAGGAAAAACATATTTCATTGTGTCCATATTTGTTAAATCAGAACATAAGTAAGTCTGGTCTTAAGATATAACCTACAGCTGGTCACAGAGAAGAAAGGAGAAAGGCTTTAGGGGAAATAACCACATAATTCACAGTGCTCACTAATACAATAAAGGAGCACTAAAAGTTTTAAGACAATTACATAATTATTTTAATATTAATATATAAAATAACTTCTAATGATAGATTTTTAAAAAAACATTTGTTTATTGCCTGACAAATTGGTTTTATATGGACCTATAAAATAGTACTATCCATGTACTGGGGGGTAAGGGAGGACGGGGGGAGGTCAATGGGGGAAAAACAAAGGAGACATATGTATTACTATTTGTAATACTTCAAACAATAAAAAAAAGAAATATCAAGAGAGAAAAAAATAAATAAAAAATAAAATAGTACTATCCAAAAACTATTTTCAAAAATTATATTATTTTTAACTTACAATTTGACAACATTTTCAGGAATATTTATTTTACACATTGATAACTATTAACAGGAAACAATTTTTATTGGTAAATATTTAGATAATGTAATAATTTTTGTCATATCTACATCTAATTTGATGTCTGACATTTTCTGAAGAATGGTTTTTTTCAGTATGGTCTTTTTAGTTTTGATGTTTTCACTAAATTGCTTGCAATTTTTGTCAGTATTAAAGTTAAGAAATTTAAAATTGTAGACATCTTCAAATGACTCTTTTCAGTAGACCATAATATCAAGAAAATGCTCTCTGTAGATACTGAAGTCCCTGGGAAACTCAGAGCAATTTCTGCTAAGTAGAGGAAATAATCAACTTCATTTTTTTTTTTATATATATTACGATGTGAAAATACTTCAGCCCGAATATTTTTACAGGTACCATCTTTCCCCCTCAATTTAGCCAAATGGCTTTTTAAGCAAATATTTTTACAACATAAAAGCTCATCAAATAAGTGATACTAAATTTAGATGCTACAAAATTGAACACATTCTTGGTTTCATCCCAATACAGTGTAGGATATAAAGTTACCTAATTAACCATAGGAGCTCCTTCAAAAGATGGTTGCTACCAATCTAGATACTCCAAAATGATGTTCAAGCTCACTTTCTGCTGCTGCCCACATCCAATCACCATTTTCTAACCATCACCTCAAAATGATCTTTAAAAATCGTTTGAAGGAGATTCAGAAACTCAGTACTTAATTTTCATTTTATTAAAAGGATACTTCATTTTTTTATTGATAGTGAAAGTATTTACTAAAAATTTAAAAAGCATTACAAATAATTAAAGCCACATATGGTTGTAGATCTACACCTTTCAATAAGTGATGAAAACATATGTATCAAGTGCATTCTGGACCACTCTCTATGGAAGGGCCACTAGTCTTTATTTCCCACACATATTTCATGCATACCTCACTTCTGTATTTCTCACTGACCTCTCTTTATTTCCTCTGGCCATTTCCTCCATCTGGCGGGGCCGTGACATTACTACATGGCACACCAGGAACCTCTTTGTTCCTGCACCTCCTGACACAAGAAGGATGCGGCTTTTCTTAGCTAGTCCTGTCTATGCACTGAGTCTAAAAAGGAAGGGTTGGTGATTTTAAGTGTAGAAGGAGTATGAGAAGAAAACTGGGCTATGGATGATTGGCATTTGGACTGAACTCTTCAGTTAAAGAGGGCCTCTGAGTCAATGTATCTCACCCTCTTAGATGAGGCCATCCTGCAATATGGAACACAACGTGGAGGTCTTCACACCATCCCAGCTAACTGAAATGCAACTATTAATAATAACACTTTACAAAAGATGGAAAAACGTGGGCAAATGGTAAACTTGGACAATAGGACCATGTATTCCTAGCAAATTGAGTTCTGTGGTCACCTTACTTCAAAGTGTTTCCATTCCCGCAGCTATATTCAAACAAATGGTATTTGACTTAAAATACTGGTTAAAAATAATCTTAGTTGATTGGCCTTGAATAAGTAAAGAAAGTAATTTTTAAATGCCAATAAATATCAATACCTATAAAATGTTTGTGTTCAGCCCTAGCTGGTTTAGCTCAGTGGATAGAGCATGGGCCTGTGGACTGAAGGGTCCTGGGTTCAATGGGACTCTCTCACATTGATGTTTCTCTCTTGTGTTTCTTCCCTTCCTTCTACACTATCTAAAAAAAAATCAATGGAAACATATCCTTGGGTGAGGATTAACCAAAAAAATGTTTGTGTTCAAAAACAAAATCAGACCATCTTTGTTGCACATTCTGCATATGTGAAAAATGTGTTAAGAAGGGAAGAGTGACTTCCCTCCCATCACACAAATGCACTTTAGAGGAAGGCTGAAATACAAATCATGTAGCTCCTTCCAGTGCTCCTCTGTTTATTGTTTCATTGGGTGGTGTTATTTTAAGCGATGTGTAAAGCCTTTCCATGGATGCTCCATCGTCTTGAGATCAACATTAAACATCCTTAGCTTGTAACTCAAAATCCATCATGGTCTGACTGATTCCCTTACTCTAGACTTATTTTCTTCTCTAGACTGTCCTTTATGTTCTTTCTGCCAGCCAAGTATGATAATTCTCATTGTTGGTAACATGCTTCCTGCCTGTGTGACTTTGCCATTGTCTCTACCTAAAACGTTTTTAGCTCATGTCTTCTATTCATTTAGCAAGTATTTATTCAATGTCTATGAATGAGAATTTAGACTTTGTGCTGGCATAATGGGTTGGTGATTAATAGATAAATAAATTGATAAATGAGGAACCTTTATCAATTTGATGAATGGACAAGAACTACAGTGGGGTGAAACACAACATTCCAGGTTAAACGGGTCACATGAGCATAAAGGCATTCTTAGAGATTCCTTTCTCCTTTCCCTTACTCTTTGGTTTGTCACAGATCAAAGTAAAAGTTGGAAAGTGGTCCTGACCTCAATCCATTTAATTATTCGTAAATTCAAGCTGGTTGCACTAGATGCCTCAATAAAAAGTGAAAACCAGACCATAACATGGTTACAAATGGCAGAATTCCAGGTGGGGCAGTGGCCCATCTTCTAGGAAACACTTAAAGGCCCCCTTCTCAAGGATTCTTTCCTTCATACTACCAACCTACTCTAAAGGTGTAATCTATCCCTCTTTGTCCTCCATAACACTTAATACTCACCTTTTTTAGCATTTATTTATTTCTATCTTGTATTTGTAGTGAAAAATGGCTCCTCCTTGTCCTTACATCTTTTACCACATTGAGAGCCATCTGAGGACAAGGCAGCAGGAGGCATTCGTTTTTGTAGCATCTGCCAACACACCCTTAGTGCTCTGTAATTTGATAGGAAAATTTAATCTGTTATTTGGGTGCATTTTAGCTTAACCATTCACTCAGTTGCTTGCAAAATGTAAAACTATTATTTCTTTTATGTGGGTAACACTTTCCAGCCCCCTCATCATTGGCCTCCAGCCATGTAAGTTTCCATTTGATTCTTTAAGCATACCAAACCCTTTTCTACTTAATGTCCTCCACACATATTGGTTCTTCTGCATGAAACACCAGTCTTTCCCAGTGCATGTGCATATGGTGAACGCACACATGCACCCCCCCACACACACACTAGCACACCACACACATATACCACACCACACACACACACACTACATCATACACACACCACACACACCACACACCTATACACCACACACACAGCACACTACACCACACATACATTGCACACATACCACACAATCACCTTCTACATGGATGGGTTATTCCTAGCTTTCAAGCCTTAGTCTAAATATTGGCTGCTCTGAGAGGACTTCCCTGACCACTCTGTATTGACTACCCTTTCCTCAGTATACTATCTCATGCCATGAAACCCCACCCCTCCTTTCATTGCATTTTACAGTCTGTAACAATATACTTATTTGTATATCATTTGTCTCCACAACTAGAGTATAAACCCCCTAACGAAACTTGCTCCTTCTTCCAAGTCTTCCCATAATCCTGGAAGTTGGAGGTGACAGGTGAGAATGTGCCTATTTCACACGGAAGGATGCTGAGCTGTAAGGAATGATAAACACCCTGCAATGAGTCTGTGAAGAAGCTGTGCTAACCTCCTGATGTGTATGTAGCTCGTTATCTACAACCCCTGGCCAACACTCCTGCTCTTTCCAAACTGGACACATGGTTAACACATGCTGTTAGCGTGACTTTGACCAAGGACTTCTCGGGAGACACTCTGAGAGGTCTCAAATGCCCACTTGGGCAAGCAGCCTTCAATCCGAAGCCGGCACATGCTGCAGGCTCTGAAATGGGAAACCTTCCCTGTGTCACAGCTGAGAGCACTGCTCAGGTATTTAAAGCAAGCCCTCTTTAAAACATTAATGACCTGTGAGGGAAGAGAAGAAGCTGCCTGTGTAATGTGGAAAGAGGAGCCGGATGACCACAGCCCTGGGCTCTCTCCAGGTGATGTCATCATTGGTCTCAATAATAAATTTGTAACAACGTGGCTGAGAGAGATGGGACATGATTTCAACATAAGTCAAAGGAGCTGGTGGCAGCAGAATCTAAAGGGAGGAATATTTTTTAAATGGCTGGCATACAGTTTTCTATCCCCTGGGTAAGTAGATTATCCAGAGAGCTGGCAGAAACCACAGGGAGCTCTGGCTCTGGGAGCCTGATAGTCCCCAACCCACCAGAATAGTCTGAGTGGGAAGCCAGCTCTTTGCTCTTGTGTCGGCTGAACATGCCCTTCTAGCTTGAAAGAGGAGAGATGGGACAACACTAAATATCTATACTAATAAAAGGGTAATGCGCTAATTAGACCCGGTCAACTGCACATCTTCCAGACGTCAGACTTCCTCTCGGACAGTTAGGGGGCAACCAGGCCAGCAGGGGGGCAATTAAGGGAGGACCAGGCTGGCAGGGGGACAGTTAGGGAGCGATCAGCAGGCAGGCAGAGTCAGTTAAGGGCAATCAGGCAGGCAGGCAGGAAAGTTGTTAGGAGCCAGCGGTCCCAGATTGCAAGAGGGATGTCCGACTGCTGGTTTAGGCCCATCCCTGGGTCCCGGATTGGAGAGGGTGCAGGCCGGGCTGAGGGACCCCCCACACACAAATTTCGTGCACCGGGCCTCTAGTGTATCATAAGAGGAAATTCTGGAGAAGGTTTTTCTCAATTATATAGGACCTCACCATCTTTCTTGTTCCTTCCAGAGCTATTAGTGGTGACTTTTCTTTGGACTTTTCTAGAGTATACCATCCCTTAGAAGGTTCATGTTGATCTTGGCTATTCCACATGTATTCTCAGTTACTTGAGGTATCTTGCTTTAAAAGGTATTTTTCATTCCATCTGCAGTGTTAGAATGGGACAGAGCTCAGTTATGGTGGCAAATCTAGTCCCAAGGTCTTACATGATATATCTCTAGGGAGCCTCACAGATCCTTACAACTGTAAATGTTTGATAAGGAATGAATGAATGAATGAATGCATAGGGTTGAATTCTTGCATAGGGTTGCAAGAATCACAGAGATGATGTAATTATTTGTGAGACACATGTCACCAACTCTTTTTATCTCAATTCTGACATTTTACCAGTCTCCAAGTCAGACTGAAAGAGAGGGGATCCATATGTTTATGCTTCAGTCCATCTCAGCTGAGCACTTAGGAAGGATTCACTAGGCTGGTCTACTTTGCTCTATTACCATCTTCGTCCAGGCCACTCACTTCTCTCCTGGTCCAGTAGAGTAAACTTGTACAGGTTTCCCTGCAGTCATATTTGCTTCCCTCCAACACATTTTTCCAGTGCCAATTTGGTGTTTTAAAATGTTAATTTGTTTTTGTTACTTTCTTGCCTAAACACTTATATGGTTACCTATTTCTCCTTGGATAAGAACCAAGATTCTTCCAGGAATGACCTGCAGAGCCCTGTGGGGTCAGATACACACCCACCTTTCCTATCGTGACTTGAAGACCCATGGTTCTTTGTTCACTTTCTTCAGCCACACTGTCATTTAACTCTCTTAAACATGCCTTGATCCTTTCCATCTCTGAGACTCCACATTTACTGTGCCTTCCATCTGTGATGTCCATTGCCTCACTCTTACCTGGTTAATTCTAATGTGTCGTCAGCTCTCCATTTAAGTTACTGCATCACTGAAGTCTCCTGTTAGCCCATTCCCTCACTGCAAATCAGTGTACACATGTGCATACACACACACACACACCCACAATAGCTCATCTCATAACTTGGCATACCCTCTCTCTTATAGAACACTTTTCCATGTATAACTATGTGCTAGTTTGTATGACCAGTTGCTTAAGTGATTGGAAGGTATAGAGGGGCACTGTTTACAAGTCTCTGCTTATTCCCAGAGACTAGAGGATAGTACATGATCAGTAAATATTGGTCAAATGATCAAAAGAAAATGTATCTCAGCCCCAGCCAGCTCGGTGGTGGAATGTCAACCTATGAACCAGGAAGTCATGGTTTGATTTCCAGTCAGGGCACATGCCTGGGTTGCGGGGTCGATCCCCAGTGTGGGGCATGGAGGATACAGCCAGTCAGTGATTCTCTCTCATCATTGATGTTTCTATCTCTCTCTCTCCCTTCCTCTCTGAAATCAGTAAAAATATATCTTTTTTAAAAAAAAAAAGAAAAAATGTATCTCAGGTTTCATGGACCCTAAAAGTCAAAGACATGAGTTTAATTCTGAGGGGCCTCAGGATATCACATACTACAATCCACAACAAAGATGATGATGATGATGATGATGACAACGACGACAACGATGACAACGACACCGACGACAATGGCTCAGTGATGAGATGGATGACCTAGCAGTTATTGAGCTGTTGCAAGTCATTTGGCACTGAGTTAATAGGTTTCCATATATTTCTAAATCAATTCCCACATAAGTGCTGAGAAAACTGAGGTTCAGTGAAATCAGATGCCCTGTGAAGTCACAGAAAAAATGCCAAACGTTGGACTTGGAGCCAGGTCTGCCAAATTCCATAATCTGTTCCTTTTATGGTTCACCTCAGGCCTCTCCTTCTGACTATTTAGAAATAGTTTCCCTGAGGCCTGGGAATAAATCAGCAAGTCAGAGGATCTCTTCTGTGGACACGGGGCAGGGACATGATCCTGTGGACAAAGGAGGGAAAGTCATAAAGGAGGGAGCATGTCACGGAAGAAAGGGGGTCCTGTGTGAAGGAGTGCAGGGGAGTTTGTCCCCCCACAGGCTGAGTTGTAAAAACATTGCACGCTGATGTTTTTGACAGTAAAACTGAGTTGTGATGGTGTGTTAATACATAGAAATATTCGAACGTAGAGTGTAAGTTGTCAGAAAAAGAGTTAGTTGTCTTTTGAAGATTTTGCCAAATGACTAGTAGAGAAAAGTTGAACTACATCTAAGCATCTGGTGAAACTTTGTCCACATCTGAAGCTTTCCCTCCGCACCCCCACCCCAGCCTCAGTGAAATTCTTCCTGTGGAAATATCTGAAATGGCTAAAAAGCAATTATTTTAAAAATTTCATGATGGTTTTTCTTTTTTTACCTGTTACTACTTTCCAAAGTATCTTGAAAAGAATGCCATGAATTTAGTTTCTTAATTTTTTCAATGTTTGAAAAATTGCACATAAATTGCCTGAATAATAACTATATGTGAATGAGTGAGGCTTATCACTGCACTCATTTAAGAGAAAGGATGTGCTTAGCAAATGAAATAACGTCAATATCATTGTAAAAAATGTTTAAACACTATGAAAAGAACAAGCTATTCTCTAGCACTTTACATACCAACTACTGATAAGCTTATTACAAATCACTTTTCTTTATTTACCAAGATATGTCCCTAGAGACACCTACTTGACAACTCTATATGGAACTAATATATCTTCTTTAAAAGATAATCTGCATTTATTTTAAACTTTATGTAATTCCAACTGGTCATACCGATAGGTGGGTATTAGCCAGAATTAGGAAAGCACTAGTGTTTACATAATGCTTTCTATTTGGAAGTCTTCAAAGGGCCACTGAATCTCAAGGTTCTTTTCTGTTTTTCCCGCTGCCTTTTTTTCTATGCCCCAGTTTCTAATGCATGACTCTGCTTACTATAACTGAATGCTTGGATTCAGAAGAGAAGGTGTCCAGAGCAAAATCAGCCTCAGCAGCAACAACATAACAAAAAGGGAATTGCATATTGAAGCTTAGATTTCAAATATTTTAGCTTCTAAAAAACTGGCCAGCATTCATTTTATTACAACAGAGTGGTTAATGCCTATTATGCATGTCCCACTGTATAGGTATAAGAGAGATACAAAGAAGTGTGTCTCTATATCTTGAAGAGCTTAATCTTGTTAGGGAAACAAGATCTTCATATGTATATTGATAGATCAATGGTGATTTTGCTTCCCACATCCCCAGAACATTTGGCAATTCCAGGGGACATTTTTGGTTGTTATACCTGGTGGGACCGGTGTGGGAGGGGTGTGGGGGGCATGTGCCTGACATCCAGAAATTACAGGTCACGTATGCTGCTCAGCATTTTAAAATTTCCAGGACAGCCCCCCTCACCCCAACAAAAAAAAGTTAACCAACCAAAGATGTCAGTAGAGCTGAGATTGAGAAACCGTGGTGCAGATATTGATATGAAATTGCTATAATATGAGGTCCTTAAAGGTAAGGCTTTTGTGGTCTTTATCTCTGATTCTCCATTATCTAGCCAAGATACTGGAGAATCTTGGCACATTTAAACAGTTATTAAATATTTGGTAGTTGTATAAATGGATAAATAAACAGATGAGAATTGAAGCATGAAACAGAAGGACACCTAATCAGTATTCCATTGATCTTCAAAAAACTAGTTATGGGGTTTGAATGTTTCACTTGCAGGTTAATTTCACAGCACTAGTTCCACTACTTCCCCAGTAACTGCCTTGTTGGGAGACCAGTTTGCCAAGCAGTTTACAACATGTGTCCAGCAATAAAGACACTGCAGATAATGATTAGATTACATGGCCTAGAGATGGTTCGATGTGTTATAGGTCCACTTTGATATTCAAGTCTCCATGAAGTTTACATTTTTGAACATTTTTGTAAATGCTTACAATGCTTTTCCAACAGACTTTATTTTACTTTAATAATTTTTATTTTTTATTTATTCTGCAATTAGCTCATGTGAATATCATAATAATAACTACTGGTCTTATGAAGCTAACATGTATAATGAAATTCATTATACTTCAGAAATTGCCCTAAGCACAATAAATTTTAGCTACATCAGGAAAAAAGACACTCTAGATATACAGAAATTCTCCATATTCACAATGAGAAGCTTAAAACAAATGTAACCAGCTTGAAAATATTTATTTTAGTAATGTAGATGAAATAGTTAAATATCTACTTATAGAGTATGTAATTATAGTTAAATAGATTTAAAATTATATCTTATTAAATAATATATTAACTTAGAATTATGATTTTTCCCTTTATTTTCATAAAACAATATTATTCAAATTTTTACATGCATTTTTTTATATTGCTTAGTCATTAGTTGATCATCTCTTTAAATTTCTACTGTCTACATTGCTTCAGACAGAGGTTTTAAATAGTATAAAGGTCTGTTTACTGGGGTTTTATTTTCCTAAACCACAGCACTCGTTCATGTATGATTATGAAAGGTTATTTTTTCTCCCTATAGATGATTATTCAAGATTTTCATAGTGGGAACCACTTAGTTTATTCCTTTTTAAAGTGTTGTTTATAGGGCTCATTTATTTGCACATTTTGCCATTGGAAGGCTATCCTGTCACTCCATTCTCGTACCCCCTCACCCCCTCTATCTCCACCTTACTCCCATAAATGAGGCACAATTTAGAGGGGAAATGCCTTACCTGGTATTTAAACAGGACATTTTCTCATTCAGTCCTAACCACAACCCTTTCAGTCAGCCTAGTTGTTTGCGTCATCATAACATTATGAAGCTTGGGGTTGTGACCAAGTAAGATCCAGGCTATGTAGCTTGTAGGAGCTAGAGGACAACCACACCCACGTCTCCCAGGTCCGAAAGGACAGTCAATCCACTTACCATTTACCTCAACAAGTTTCATGAGTGGAGACCAACTGGGGAGGAAAGTAGAAAACAGAAGCAAAGGAGAAGTAACTTTCCCAATGACGCTTCTCCCAAGCATAATTTTCTTCCCAATCGATGTCTAAGGTACTTGCTCTCATGACTATATTTCTGATTTTATGTATTAGACATTATTCATTTAGAGATCCTTAGATGTTAAGAAAGGTTCATTAAAAAAGGTTAAATGCCATTTATATACTGAATGCCATCAATATCAACATTAGGCAAAAATATTTAAACTGTTTTATTTTAAAACCAAGCAACACTAAGTAGGATTTTAAAACAAATTTGAGATGAAAATATTACTTTCATCAAAAGCCTCTGAGGAATTTGCTTTTCCATTGATGAACCTATTTGGTACAGCCTCCTAAAGGTGGGATTTAAGTGTTAGGTTCCCACGTCAATAAAATTCCTCAACCATAGTGCTGGTGTGAGGTTGGAGGAGATAAAATATTTGAAGCACAGAGCACTAAGTATGATTCACAGCTATAGAGTGTATAATTTTAGTTAAATATATTTAAATTTATGTCTTATTAATATATTAACTTAGAAGTATGCTTTTTCCCTTTATTTCACAAAACAATATTATTCAAAATTTATGACTCAAAGTTAGTCCCTCTGCCTTTGTGCTAATCTCTTCTGCTCACGTCTATATTCAGACCAATAGTGGTACTTGGGGGAAAGTATCAGAAGATGTAACAATTCCAGGTGAAAAATAAGTTAACACAAATATGTTTGTGACCTGCACCATTTGCAGGAATGTTAGTTATCATTTAAAGATGATTTTAGAAGCTAATCCAAAAGCTACACTTTACAGGCTTAGCAATTGGAAGTAATTTTCCTAAAGTCATCGGTTGAGTGCAAAAACTAAGGAAAGCTTATTTTAAAGAGCTCAGTGGTGCTGTGACTTTTTAAAAAATTATCAAAAAATTCAAGGGCTGAAGTGTCCAAAAACTTGATTATAATCTAGGATCTGGAATTCAATTATAGAACTTTCTTCAAAACTCCACTCCAGGCTGGTGTGACTCAATGGTTGAGCATCAACCTGTGAACCAGGAGGTCATGGTTCGATTCCTGGTCAGGGTATATGTCCAGGTTGTGGGCTTGATCCCCAGTTTGGGGCATGCAGGAGGCAGCCAATCAGTTATTCTTTCTCATCATTGATGTTTCTATCTCCCTCTCCCTTTCCCTTCCTCTCTGAAACCAATAAAAATATATTTAAAAACAACAACAAAAACAAGTCCACTCCACCCACTGGGTTCAGGTTCTCAGTTCCATGCTGCCAAAGCCTGGACACAGCCAGCAGAAGGCAACACAGCTTCCTTTCTAAGTCCTGCTCCTGGTTGGCAAGAATGCTGAACTTTGATGAATTTCAGACCTGTTGGAGGCAATAGTAATAAAAGACAAAACAAGACCATTGACTGCTAGCAAAATGTCCACAGAAGGATACACCAGTTCCTCAAATATAGTAAATAAATGTTGCCACTAGTCCCCAGTAATGGAAGGAGCCAAGTGGCCAGAGAGAGACTCGGAGATTACCTTTCCAACATGGTCATGATGCAGGTAGGAGAACAGAGCTCCAGAAAAAGAGAAGTGACTTGCCCATGGTGCATAATGAATCATGACTGAGCAACAACTACAATTCCTATCCCGTGGGTCTCTAGGAAATCGACCGATACAAATGCATAGATACACACATACAGATACAATCATCCCTTCAGAAAGCACTCTCAGGACACTCGTCCTCTCCCTCTGACATCTCTGACCAAAGCCTGTTGTGCTGGTGTGACCTGGATAAGAATACAGTGACATCACTTCTAGGACATCTGCCCCTAGTAGGTAGCATCTAAGACCGTCGCCAAGGACATTTCTGGTCTCCTTGGACATGCTGTTTCAGCTACTTGCTTGGCTGACATCAGCCTGACTCACAGCTTCAGAAATGGCAAGATGTGCACAGTGAGGGTTGAAATAAACTCATGCCCAAAGCTAGGCCAGGTTTGCTGAAGTCATCCCCAAACCCCTGTTGCTACCTGGAAATGGCTGCTGAGGGCTTACCTCCATACTGCAGCTGAGCAACAAAAGTGCCTCCGCAGGAGACCTTACCCCCCAGAGGTGGGCTGAGATAATTTCTGGCAGTGTAGTACTCCCGAGTTATTTTTAGATCAATGGAAGAGAGTTCATTGGTTGACTGCTGGGCACACACAAATCATTTGGAAGCTACAGCTCTGAAAAGATGTCTTCCAAAGAAGTGTTCTTTCATTCGTTTCTGTCTACATTAGGAAGAAAAGAGGTTGCTTATGAGGTCCAGGAAGCTCTGCTTTATCATTTTGTTTCTTGTATAAACGTGGATGTGTGTGAATCTGTGTTCCTGCTTTTCTGTGCAGAGATAATGTGTAGAATAGAAGGTATCCTTAAAAGGCACTTAGTACTGCTTACTTTTTCACTCCTACATCTATTCATACATTTAATAAATGACTACTGTGTGTATTTCACTGACATTATCATGAACTGTCAGCCTAAATAAAACAAGCAATAGAATCATTTCAAAATTAATCAAGTATTAACTGAATGCCTCCTATATGGTAGACATTGTTCTGAATGCCCAGGACAAAAATAGAGTCGCAGTTACAAAAGAGGACAGAATCCAGGGAGTGAGGTAGCTGTGTACAGAGAAGAGCAGGATATGATACAGTAAGTGACAGAAAGAGGCTGCATAACGTTGCTCTGTGAGTAGAGACAAGTGAGCTGTGAACTGGTCCCAGGGAAAGCCAAGAAGGCTTCCTGGAGCAGGTGACACCTGACCTGGGGTTTCCCCCTTATCAGGAGGAAGAAAGGGATAGGAATAACTTCTCAGGAATAACTTCTTCAGACCTATCTTTTTTTTTTCCCCTCTGGAAGATGAAGCTTCCTGGGAAAAGAAAATCTGAGAAAGCCCCTGAAGATTCCCCCATGACTGACGGCCAAAAAGAGAACTTGTATGTCTCCAGGACTCTCACTTGGGGCATGTTGCGCCATTCCAAAACTTGCTGCTGTAGGGAAACAACTGCAGGAACCCGTGTGGTTTTGGAAGGTGCTTTCCCTCTGAATCACTGCTCCACGACACCCACGCTGAACCCCACTCAGGAGCAGAGTGGGTTCCCTAGCCCAGGCCAACATAAAGCTGTGTTCAAACCCGAGCTTCACTGGAGAAAAAAGAAGATTTTGTGTGTCTGCTGCTAGAATAATCAAACTCCCCCTTGTCAATTCAGCAGTGCTCTTAATATACAGACCCCCCCCCCCCAAAGCACTTGGAAATGAAACCAAATTCTGGAGCAGGATTCCAGAACTAAGGAAGTTGTGAGTTGCACCTGGGACTGAGATTTTTGGAGGCTTTCTTTCAATTATCAGCTCTCCCACTAACTGTCCATTCGTAGGAAAATCACAGTCCTTTATCTAGGCCGCATTTTCCCCCATGATGGATGGTGATTGGATTACACTTCCTTGTGCGATTCTTACATTTGATTCTGTTTAGACATGTTGGCAGCCTAATAGATCTCTATAGATTTGGACCATTCTTTAGGAAATCCAGCCACTTTGGCCAGGCTATGATGGGACCTTTCTGTGCAGGAGACCTGAGAACCCACTGCTTCACAGATGTAGATGCCTCTCAGTGACCGAAGTCAGTTGTATTATTTGTCTACAATTCTTACTTTCCTCCCTGCCTTTGCTGTGCTTCACTGGCAGAATATCCTTCCTGGTCCCAATACTTGGGCAACATTTTATGACTTACTCAGGACAGTGAACGTGTGCAGACCCTGGCTTCATCCTGAGACTCTGAGGTATGGCAAATATATGCCAGACTTTTGGAGCCTTTCCCCTTGCCCAGGAGAACAGCATGCCCCAGAGTGCCATTGCTTCTTTAGCCCAACTTTTGCAATGAAAAATTTGGAGTTGACCTAAGTCCATCCTTAATCCTAGAACCCAGCATAGCCAAGTCAAGTCCAGTCAAGCTTAGCCATATGATAATATATGGATTAATGTATATACTGCAACTGAAGTCAGCAGCAACCTATCCATTCCCCTGTGAGCCTAGGAGATCTCCTCATTGTTTTCAGACACAGAGACTTGGGAGTTGTTGTCATGCAGCAGTATTATCTCAGCCAAACGCTGACTGATGTAGTGATCCTCTGTGGAATGGACTCCACAGATTACTCTGCAGAGTGTGAAATAGGGCTCTGTATTAGTTTCCTATTGCTGCTGTAAACAAATGACCACAAACTTAGTGGCTTAAACAACATACATTTATTATCCTACAGTTCTGAAGGTCAGAAGTTTGAAGTGAGTCTCAATGGGCTAAAATCGAGGCATTGGCAGGGCTGCATTTCTTCTGGAGGCTCTGAGTAAGAAACCATTTCCTTGTCTTTTCCAGCTTCGAGAGGCTGCCCACATTCCTTGGCTCATTAGCCCTGTCCTCCATATTCACACACAGTAATGTTCTAAACATGCTGCCATCTCTCTGATTCTCTCTCTCTCTGATTCTCTCTCTCTCTCTCTCTCTCTCTCTCTCTCTCTCTCTCTCTCTCTCTCTCTCTCTTCTTCGCTTCTGTCTTTTAGTTAGAAGGATGCTTGGAATTATTTATTGTCCACTTGGATAATTCAGGGTAATTTTCTTATCTCAAGGCCAGCTGATTAGCAACCTTCATTTCATCTGCAGACAGCATTGGTTCTTCTTTGCCATATAACCAAACATATGCATAGCTTCCAGGGATTGGGAGGTGGGCATCTTTGGAATTGCCTGATTAACTAACCATGACTCAAGTGTGAAAGAACCCTAAATAATACCTAGTCTAGCCCTTGTGATTCAGGAAGATCCTCTAGTCTACAATATCTCTTACTAGAGGTCGTCTAGTCTCTGATGATGCACTTCTAGGGATGGAAAAACTACTGTCTCTTCAGTCAAACCATCTACATGGAGGACAGCTTCTTTGAGAGATGTTCTCATTACTTCTAGTTTAATCTTATTATTCTTTCCATAATGTCACATAATCTTTTTTTATAAAAATGCTCAAAGCGTTAAAGACAAAAAAACCACACAATGCTAACTGAAACTTTCCTTCTTTATATTAAACCCCAGGGTCTTCAAGCATATACCACACATACCCAAATGTCCTCTCTACTGAAGGAACTCTCCTTGCCAATATACTGAAAAGTTTATAGCTAAGCTGAATATAATGTTTCATGACGAAGCAAGGTAAATCAGTAGGAAAAAATGGGTTCAAAAATTGGCTATGTTACTTGTTAGCTTGTGTGAGTGAGCAAGACAGCTGCGCTCACCAATCCTCAGTTTTTTCTATAAAATAGGAATAATGGTACTCCTCTCAGAAGGTTGTCATGAGGAGAAAATCTATTAAACAAATGAACTAACTGGAAAGGGCTCTGAAATATTGTTATTGTTCAAATTCATTTGTTCAATTTCAGTTCAACCTCTATCCAAGGAAAGGAACATCAACATAATGGACATGGAAATCGAGCCAGATTTATAATAAATTATGTCTTCACTTTGAAATGACTAAGATATTCTATACTGAAATGACAAAGGTCATGGTGCATTATAATGCTTAATTTCCAATGTAGCTCTAAGTTTTATTTGGTTACTGATAATATGAATCAATCATACTATACTAGAGGCCTGGTACACGAAATTCATGCATTGTGGGGGATGGCAGTGGAAGGTCCCTCAGCCCGGCCTGCACCCTCTTGCAATCTGGGACCACTGGCTCCTAACTGCTAGCCTGCCTGCCTCATCGCCCCTAACCACTCTGCCTGCTTGCCTGATGCCATTAACTACTGCCTGCCTGACCGCCCCTAGCCACCTCTGCCTCGGCCCCCACCGCTGTGACATCGTCTGGAAGGTCATTTGGCTGTCCTGTCTAATTAGCATATTATGCTTTTATTATTATAGAGGGGACCAAATGTTGCTCCATGTTCTTACACTTCGTGGTCTACAAACCCTGGTCCTCTACACCCTTGTCCATATAGCACTTCCATTATACAATAACAATTAAGCAAATTTTCTTCAAGGTCATCGTACAGAGGGGGGAAAGGGGGCTTAGAGAGGGAAATGTACTAATTTATTTGCTGAACTGGTGGCAGAAAGCCAGTTGAAGATCTGAGGCAGAGCAGTATTAGCCAGTGGTGCAGTAAATGCAAAGGCCCTGAGGCTAACCTGGCCTATTCAGAGTAGCACAATCACTGCTGTGTCTCTATGGTGGTAATAAATGAGGTCACAGAGGTGAGCTGGGGTCAGATTAAATGGGGCATTTAGGATATGGGGAAAAGTTCATAGTTTATTTTTAGTAAGGTGAGTAGAGGTTCTTGAAGACTGGAGTAACATCTGATTTCTATTTTTTTAAATCATGCAGTGCTAATATCTGATTGTGGAGAGTGAGAGTGTCCCAGGGAGACTGATGAGCTGGCAATCACAGTAATCTATGTGAAAGTTGCATTACATATGTTGATGGTAATGCAGTTAAGTCATGGGGTTGAATTGTTTGTGGATTGTTAGGGAATGAGAGGAATCAAGAATGACTCACACATATTGAACCTGAGCAACCAGGAAAATGGTGGTGTGTATGTAGAAATCATGGGAGGAGGTATGGAGGGAGGCAGTAGAAATCAGAAGTTCAGTTTTAGACATATTACATGGAAAAGATCTATTAGCTAGTCAAGGGTAGGTGTCAGTTTTTAAATTAAAGGTATGAACTGCGGACAATTGGTAAGGTCACAGTAGGAGAAAAGAAAATGTAAGTGCCATCAGCATATGCAGGGTATTGAAGACCCATAAAGTCCATGCAGCCACCCAATGATAGGAAGCAGAACAGGAAGAAGCCTGTAAAGGAGGCTGAGAAAGAGAGGCCAGTGAAATAGGAGGAAGCAGAGAGAGGGTGGCACTCTGGGTGCTCACTGGAGAAAATACATCGAAGAGAGAGTGGGCAACCATGTCAAATGAAGCTGATACACAACACGATGACTAAGAGGCTATCTATATAATAAAAGCCTAAGCGACCATTAGGGTAGAACGACCAGAATGACTGGTTGCTATGATGTGCATTGACCACCAAGGGGAAGGTGCTCAATGCAGCAGCTGCCCCCTGTTGGTTTGTGTGCTCCCACAGGGAGAGCACCACTTAGCCTGAAACTGGGCTCACAGCTGGCGAGCACAGCAGTGGCTGCAGGAGCCTCTCCTGCCTTGGCCATAGCGCTAAGGAGCCATGAGCTGAGCGATAAGGAGCAGCGAGCAGGCAAGTGGAAAGGAGTGAGGGGTCCCTAGGGGAGCAGGTCTAAGTTGGCAGACGGACATTCCCCGAGGGCTCCTGGACTGTGAGAGGGTGCAGGCTGGGCTGAGGGACCCCCCACTCTGTGCACAAATTTGGTATACCAAGATTCTAGTACATTTAATATGTCGGTGAACCTTGCAGGAAAAATGACCTCTAACTTTATCGAACCCACTTCCCAAATTCATTTGTCCAAAACAACATTTTTCTTGTTCATATCTGTTCCCATGCCCAGAGTACTCAGATATAAGTAAAGAAGAGTGAGCACCTCAAACTCCCATTCCCACCTCTCCCTTTCCTTCTTCCCAAGAGAGTTCCATGAGAAGAATAAAGAAGGGGAAGATGGCATGCGTCCTTGCAAATGTGTGTGGCCTTTCAGTCTGATTTCGATTAGGCGAGGTCTGGTTTCTTAGGTATGAGAAGACCTCACATATGGACATTAAGCCACAAGCAAAATCCAAACCACAGCATTCAGAGGCTTGCTTGTCACCAGCCAGGTCTGCCCTTTGGCAGTAGTCCCTGGAGAACCTTCTGCAGTGTGAGCAGGACCTCGCCTGGCCCCGTCCTGCTTCTTTTCCGGGAGTCCCGAGTTCCACTGTTGCTTAAAGAGAAGTGTCAGGAAAGATTTCTTTTCTTTTCCAGATCCTTGGCAAATGTCTGTGCAGATCTATTTTGGTGTCCTTAGCTCAACACTGCTGTGTTTTTCTTCCCAAAGATTTAGAAGGATATTTCAAAAACACATTCATGTTCCCTCTCTCTTTTTACCCCTGCAGCCCCCTATTTTATCTTTTTCTGTCTCTTTCTGTCCTTTCTTTATTGACATACTTGGATTCAACATGGACTTTTCCCTGTCATGGCGTGGAAAGGGCCCATGTGGCCAGGTCAGGCTGGACCTGCTCCGCTGCCACACTGACCCTGGGCTTCTGCAGCACCCACTTAGGTTGCAAACAAGAGCAGCTGCAACAGATGTAGAAACACCTCTCTACCAAGTCAGCATCAGGGACCTTTGCTCAACGCACAGCTCATGCTTGTATGTGAGACAGAATCTTTGTCGAAGAGCAAAGGGAAAGGGATGGACACTCATTGATACTGTTCGATGCCCATTTCCAGGCCGGTTGCTGTCAAAACATTCTCACTGAATCCTTCACAAGCACGCTGTAAAGTAAGTTTTCTTATGCCCAACTTGCAGTTCAGGTCACTGAGGCATATTGAGACAAAGGGGCTTGCCTGAGATCTATCAGAACTAGTTTATCAGCCCAGTGTTTTCCATGAGGAGTAAGAGAGAGAAACAGGGAAACAGTGGCTGTCTTCCATGAGGAGGGGAAATTTATTTAAGGAAGGTAATGTAATTAAGAACTTGAATTACTATAAGATGCAATCTCTACACCAAAATAGACCTCAAGAGTGTTCCCTTGTGTTTTAAGTGGTTCCTCTCTACCAGGTAGGCCGCACACTTTGCTTGTTCCTGAAAGCCAGACAGCCTTGCTATGAATTCCTGTTATGTAAATAGAAAGTGTATACTTTCTTCTTTACTTACTTCCTTTTGTTAAAAAAAAAAAAAATCCCCTCCAATGTCTTTCTCAGTGACATAGAGATTTTAATGCTGGCCACAGACACACATACCCTAAAAGAGTAATGAGCACTTTATTCCCAGTTCTTTTTCTTGGATTGGAAACACTTACCACCATTCTAGTTTGATGCCTTGAAAAAGCATATTTACCGAGAGTGGCATAACAAAGAACCTCTCTCGTCATCTAACGCATCTCCAAATTTTTTTCCCCAATGTTGGGCTAGGAGTTCTCCCAAATTTGGCACCACAAAATGAACAGGAATGAAGGAGGAAACTTTTATTTCTCCTAGAAAAATATGATCTACTCCTGTTTTGAATCACCTTCAAAAACCTAGACATTTGGTCCTACGAAGTCGTGTTTCAACTACAAAATATGGGGATGTTGACGTCTTGGTGAACTGCAGTAAATATTAGATTCTTTCAGCTGGCTCACTTCTTAACTCCCACCAGCAGCCTCGGTACCGGGCCAGCCCGTATTTTAATCCAAGGCAGCTAGCCACTGTTCCCTCCAGGGTCCCACTCAGTCCATCCAGGGAAAGATGGAGATAGTCTCCTCCCCACTCATCTCACACCGGATAATGCCCCTAGTGAGTATATGGCACCCGGGTTTTCCATGTATTCCCTCCTGGCTTCAGAAAGGAGACAAAAGGATCAGACATGACTGTGGAATAAACCGACAGTGGCCCCAAAAAAGAAAATCAACAGTCCAACTTTCTCTTTAGTTGTTTATAGGGTAGCCATTTATCAAGACATCCATTTTTCATACATCTAGAGAAGAATTAAAGTCATGGGCTTACTCCTTCTGGAGTCCAACTAATCCTTCTTTAATAGCTGGCACAAGGATTTGTTTCTTGCCCAACAGTTTTGGGCTCTGAAAGGCACTCACATGTTCCACTGAATTATACCGGATATATCAAATTAATTCTATTAACAGGCTTAGCCTCTGAATCTTTAACCAGGCTCTGATGCACTTGCACTCACTGGTGTGAATGACTTCCAGCAATCTCGGAGATTGCTCCTTGGAGCTGTAGCCACGCTGAAAGGTGAGCCTGACTCTGACCTCACTGCATTCCACAATGTTAAATAATCAGCTAAATGGTTACAGCCCTTTTTCAAAAAGGGGGTACTTGCATTCTCCTCTTACCCCCTCCCACTCCTGTGCTAGCTTGGAATTTGCCTTCAAACCAGTTTCGGGACCCATGAACTGTAATGGGCAAAAGCAGGCGATGTGAGAAGCATGGTCTCCACTGAAACTGAAAGTAGAGGAAATCCAGGAAATCTGTTGCTAAATCCTGCCCTTGTCCTTACTTCCCCCTTCCCCCATCTGCCGCTCATTGGAATATGTGCCCTTGCTGTCTGTGTTCTAGACTGTTTTCCTGCCCACCCACCAAAGCTCCAGTTAAGCGCCTGTTTGTTTTTCTTTTTTCTTTTTAGAACATCCTGTGCTTACCTCTATCAAAAATAATCACAACAATAATAGTAGTAACTAACATTGACTCTTTCCTATATGCCAGACAATTTTCTAAGAGCTTTATAAATATTAACTCACTTCATCTTTGTTACCATCTTATGAGGCGGGTACTATTATGATCCCAATTTACATATGGTACAACTGAGGCACAGGGCAGTTCGATACTGGGCTTGGGGACACAAAGCCAGTAGGTGGTAGAACTGGGACTAGACCCAGGCAGGTCCAGCAAGGTGGTCTAATTCCATCATAACAATTTGCGCTGTTGCATTAAATGCCCAAACACAGTTGTTTATGTATTTTATTCCATTCCATTCTCCTGGTGGTCCTGGGTAGTAGGGGTCACATAGTAGCCCCATTTTACAGATGCAAAAGTAAAGTGATGTCTTTGAGTCTATATACTGAATACACTTAGCATCAGGATTCAAATTCAGATCTTTCTGTTTCCAAAGCCCAGGTTCTCCATCAGTAGGCCTTAGGAGACAGTTTTATAATTGCTTATTTATTTTTCCATGAGTTTTCTTAGTATATGATCTCAGTATGATTCATTTTTCTGTGCTGACCCCCTCTAGACAATAGTAACGATGTGCACCTTTTATAGATACTTGCTGTGCTCACCTGCACTGAATATATTTTGAGCCTTAGTCCTGTCAGTTGGCCTCATGAGGGTGAAGAGAACCTCCAGGGACAGGGGACCATCTGTCTTAGCTTTGTGCATGTGTTTGCTCTGTTCTACTTTTCTGAATGAATGGACATGTAGAAACCTCCATCCCTTTCATTCCCACGATAGCACACATGATGTGTGCAGTGGAGCCCCAACCTACAATATAGGACTGTGCTGGTGTGGTATGACAGACATCCACCTCCTGCAGTGGTTCATTGTCTGCCCTGCCAATGCTGGGGACTTGCCATGATCACAGTAGACTTCAGAGGAGCAAAAGCTGTAGAATCAGAAGGTCCCAAAGTTGAGACTATTTTTTGGATGTCTTACTCTGGGAAAATTCCTAAACTTTTCTGTGCTTTGATAGCTTGCATGAAAAATGGGGAGTAGTACTTACCTTATAATATTTCATGGTAATTAAATGAGAAATATTCTAGCAATGCTTGACACAGTGCCAGGTGGTTAATAAACTCTTGGTAAGAGGTAGCAATCATAATGACTGTGCTAAGAATAAGCAGTCTTTGCTTTTCTCCTTCTTATCTCCTGGACACTGTCTTCCCTGCTCTTAGCCCAGTGATATCCAGTGTTTTGTTGTATTTGCAGAACATTTCATTAGCAAGATGCAAGAAGCTATTTCAATAATAACCTTATATGTATCAAGTCCTTGCTCTGTGCCAGGCACTGTGCTGAGTACTTTAGCTAGATTAGCACATTTCATTCTCACCATACCCTATGAGGAAAGCACTGTTATTGCCCCCATTTTACAGATGAGGAAGCAAAGACTTAGAAAAGGTAATCGGCTTGCCCAAGGTCGTGCATTTAGTCAGTAGCAGGGATGGGATTCCAACTGAGGCTAACTCCACAGTCTGATTCTTTAACCAAACCTGGCATGCTGAAAATTTCTCTCTGTAAGCTGGGGTTGAATCTCTTATTTTTAAAATGGGTGACAAAGAAGAGCAAACATTTGGAAGGTCAAATTTAACCAGCTGTAAGGAACATTTAGGACTTGGCTTGCCAACATGGGAATCTGTTTTGTTTGCAAGCTTTTATGAGTAGCATTGTTGAGTCCCTTCACAGGCTGTCTTCTATGTATTCTTTACAAATGATCTTCAGTGAACTTTGAGGTTCCGAGAAGCAGCTGGAAGGTTTGGGTAACTGCCTGTGCACTTTTCTGGCACAGATGTCAAATGTTCTTAAATTTAACACAGATAGAACTTAGTGGCTATCGATCGGACTCTTGACACAGAGCTCTCAGGTTTTCCTTCTGTCATATTTTACTACATCCCACGGTGATGTTGGTGACCTTCTAAGCTTTCTTTGAAATCGTATTGATCATGCAATTAAATGGTCTCTCCATGTGTGTTAGAAGGCCAATTTGGATTAAGCTCCTGCTGCCTAGTTCTCACAGCTTCAGCTCACAATTCCAGATTATCAATCATCATATAGAACGTGGGTGCCAGGTTTGAAAGGCTAACTCCAGGTTGGGTCAGAGCCTGCATTACAGGAAACACTGCCAGCATGCCTCTTCTCAAATGTTCTTCCCACTTCCAGGGAAGCAGTGTCCTGATATTTAATAGGTCCCTGTTCAGAAGGCAGTTCCCCTGGAACAAGGGACACACATTCCAAAGCAGACTTGCAACTTCTAAAGCCTTATGTATTTGCTCTGCATGGCAAAACAGCTCAGGGAAGCCCCAGAGAGTTCAGGAGGAAGCCACCATTGGAAAAGCAGTGAATTCGGCTTGTTCTCCCATTGATCAATTGCATGGGTTATATGCTTGCTGAGATCTGGACCACATTTGGGAGATGGCATATATAAAAGACATATAAATGAGATATGGCAAAGCAAGGGGGAGGGGAATCAACTGTAGCCTATGATTCAGGACACACGAATTGTGGTGTTACATAGCTCCTGATGTAACTTCAGCAAGCCCTGCCTCCTCGGCAGGGCTCAACTCTACCATCTGTAGATTGAGAACGTGGGTACCGAGATTCCCTTCTCTGTGAACAAGTTTATTGTTCTATGTAGCCTGTGTGAGACAGCCTTCCCCTCTCAGAGTATCTCTCAGGATACAAAGTCTGTAATAAGTAGGAGTGAGAAAGCAAGGAATGACTTTCCACTCTGTTTTCAAGGAGAAAAACCTCACCACTCATTGGTCCACGGGGGCAGCCAATGTTTCCAGAAGTCTGGTGTTAACTGATCTCAAATCTGAACCCTGCTGAATTAGAAGGCCAATTTTCCAATCAATTCCAGCTGAAATTCAGAATGCTTGTGGAGATTTAGGGACTGGTGAGTTGCAGAATTGCCAGAGATAATTTCTATTGCTCTGGACTCAGAGCAAGCCCTAGCAATAATAATAATAATGATAATAAAAAGACTGGCAATATTGCAGAGAATCTGGATGTCAGCAATGCATTCAAGCCCGTCTCCAATTCAGCAACAGGCAGGCAGGATTTCATCCTCGATGTATTTTTAACACCTTAGAAAAAGCTGTTGTATTGGTTGTTTTATTTGTTCTTTAACAGGAGGGTACACACTCAGGACCAACAGCATCATTTCTTCCAACCAGGAAATAGGTTACAGGGAGTTTTCTGACATTACTGGTAGTCACTCAACTAGAAGTTGATGGTTTTGCATTTATTGCCACTAAGGTTAGTGTTTAGAAATTAGTACACACCCAACCTCATGTCAGTGTAGACTATTCGGGAGCTCCAAGAGACAGTTGAAAATTCATTAGTCTGTGACTACCAATAGTTAGGCACTTCTTGTGTACCTGGAACAGTGGTGACCTCTTCACATAGAGCTCTAAACCTGAGACACCATGAGGGTCTTTCATTATACTGTTCATAATGAGGAAACCGAACTCTGAGCAGTTAAGAAATTTATCCTAGGGCCTATAGCTGATAGCTTTGAGATTTAAACTCCATTCTCTCTGGTTCTGGGACCCATGCTGATTCTGGAAGGCTTGAGGGTGCCTGTGATCTGTCTTCTGTGACAGACCATGCTATTTGAAGCATTTCTCATGAAACATCCTGGTGAAGTCATTGTGCAGAGAGAAAGTTATTGGCTGATTGGCTGTTACAAACAGCCATCGAACATAAGACATTTTGCTTCATTTTAAGTAACTTAGAATAAATAATATTTTCTAGTTATGAAAGTAACATGAATTCATCATTAAAGTTTTGGAAAATTCAGAAAGTCACTTAGAAGAAAGTAAAAGCTATCTATTATCCTGCAAATATGAGACTACTATCCATGGCTAACATTTCTTTTCCTGAATTACATCATGGTTAGTTGCTCAAATTCTGGAGCCAGACAGACTTAAGTTCAAATCCTAGTTCAAGCAATTATTTTTGCATTGATATGAGTCATCATGTTGTTTGTTTATTTGAACTTTGAAAAAAAATAACTTACGGATGGCATCACCTAAAAAAAAATAAAACAAATAGCCAATACTTCTATAACATTTACTCTGTCAAGTACTGTTCTAAAGCTTCATCTATAAATTCATTTAATCTTCACAAAAACCCTATAAGGTGGTTACAGATGTTGTCCCCAATTTACCCATGAGGACACTGAGGCAGAGAAGTAATTTCCAAAATCACCTAGCAACAAAGTGTTAGAACTGGGGTTCGAACCCAGGAGTTCTGATTCCACAGCTAATGTTCTCAACCATTAATGATACTACTTCTGGTATTATTATTATTGTTTTCTTTCTAATTTTTATTTTTCAAAGTTGGAAACATGCAAAATATATTGTTTTGTTATCAGCTTTCTTCATTTAACAATATGCCTTGAACATGTTTCCAAGTCATTAAATACTTTGAAGGAACATGATTTTTTTTGGATGTCTGCATGGCATTCAATTGAATGTCTGAAATGTAATTAGCTTAGCCAAATCTCTATTGTTATGCATTTCAGATGTTTCTAATTTTTATCACTGTAATAAACAATGCTGAGATGAACATCATTGTACGTGCATTCTCTGGTTATTTCCCTTGGAAAATTTTCTAGAAGAAGAATTGCACAGTCGAAAGGATAGAACATGTTTTATGTGGAAATTGGTGGGGGATATTTTTGTTTGATTTTTGAGAAATGGGGGCTCTCTTTGTAACCTCACCACATCAGACACACGCTGCTGTGACAAGGGAGCTATTAAAAGTCACAAAACTAGAGTTAGGACACACACATTACATATAAATATTTATTAAATATAAAATTAGTGGTTCATCAGACCAGAAGCCTTGCTAATTCATGGTTGGAAAAAATGTAATAGCTACTTACCCTTACATGTTGGGACAGCCCCACTCCAGAATCTGGAGACATTCTGGTTCATGGCCTGACAAAGAGAATAGTGCCT
The DNA here is from genome assembly GCA_026230045.1 of Corynorhinus townsendii. Taxonomy (NCBI): domain Eukaryota; kingdom Metazoa; phylum Chordata; class Mammalia; order Chiroptera; family Vespertilionidae; genus Corynorhinus; species Corynorhinus townsendii. The sequence continues at coordinate 166,450,388 of JAPDVU010000005.1, read as the reverse complement.
TATTGAGCAATTACCATGTATCAGTGCAGAACCAGGTCATGTAATGACCCTGCATTGGGCAAAGGAAAGTGTACTTCACAGACAAGAAGATGAAAGGTTGTGTGTCATGCCCAGTGAAGATGAAAGGTTGTGTGTCATGCCCAGTGTCAGAGATGGGGAGAGGCAGTCAGAAGGAGGCCCAGGTGTGCCTGTCTTCACTTTGCTCTTCTGTATTTCACCACATCACCCCAAAAGTTCAATGATTCTGTATCAGGAATCATGGGAGGAAATGTCACTGTGACCTTGGGTGTCAGTTCCTGCATCTAGACTTCAGTTTTGGTCCTGTGTATATTATGTACTTCTGTGTTCCTGCCTGTTATCCTTTACCTGAGACCTGAGTCAACTAAAAAGCTCACTGAATGGATGCCTCTATATTGCACTGTCAGTCTCAAAAAGTTGGGTTTGTATAGGGGACCAACTCCTTCCTGTTTGCATGATGCATTTCCAGGTTAGCACTAAAGGTCCCTCATTCCAGAAACCCTGTCTCAGACAAACCAGAACAGTTGGCCATTCTAAATATGTAACTATACAATGGATCCTGGGTCATACATTCACCAATGTGTCTCCTTGAGAATCAATTCATTCTTTTATAGTCATCTACTCCTTCATTCATATCTGGCCATAGACAGCCATTTGATACTAACCTCCCTATTCCAGGTGAGATTCAGATAGAGGTAACATCTACATTTGTTCTACTCTTGGTTAACAGCTTCCAACAGGAACATGACAGGAAGGCATGGTTGCATTGTGGTATAATAAAACCACATTATACCACATATAATGTCTGCATTCATACCCAAAAATGAATGGTGCATTTGAAAAACTATAAGAAGTTAAGCATTGCTCAGGCATGGGATAAGGGAATCATGATAATCCCAGTATCCTAGTCAGACATAAAAGGGAATTAGAGGGGAAATGTTTACCTAGAAAGTTACTGCCCATTACAGAAAAGGCTGAGATTGAGAGGAGGAGCACATAGATGACCATAGTAGGACCTAATGCAGAAAGTTGGAGCCTCGTGTCTTAGGACTTTATTTATTGAACATCTGTATGCCTATAAGTGTTGTAGATGCTGTAACTATAACAGTAATGAAAAAGAGGCAATTTGCCCAGCTGGGCATGGCTCAGTGGTTGAGCATGGACCTATGAATCAGGAGGTCATGGTTTGATTCCCGGTCAGGGTACATGCCTGGGTTGCGGGCTCAAACCTCAGTAGGGGGCATGCAGAAGGCAGCCGATCAATGACATTTCTATCTCTCTCTCCTCCCTTTCTCTCTGAAATCTATATATATATTTTTTCCTATATAATAAAAGGCTAATATGCAAATCGACCAAATGGCAGAATGACCGGTTGCTATGATGTGCACTGACCACCAGGGGGCAGACGTTCAATGCAGGAGCTGCACCCTGGTGGTCATTGCACTCCCACAGGGGAAGCGCCACTCAGCCAGAAGCCGGATTCATGGCTGGTGAGTGTATCAGTGGTGGTGGGACCCTCTCCCGCCTCTGTGGCAGTGCTATGGATATCTGACTGCCAGCTTATGCCTGCTCCCCATGGGGTTCCTGGACTGCGAGAGGGTGCAGACCAGGCTGAGGGACTGCCCCACCCCCCTCTCCAAGTGCATGAATTTCATGCACAGGCCTCTAGAGTGTGTGTGTGTGTGTGTGTGTGTGTGTGTGTGTGTGTGTGTATAAATGAGGCAACTTTTCTGTTCTCATAGAACTAGCATTCTAAAAGGGCCTAGCAAACAGTAGACAGATACATAAGTAAAAGAGCTCCTTTCAGATGGGAACAAATACAGTGCAAAATTAAAAGAGTGATGTGGCAGCCACGGTCTGGGCAGGAAGTACAAACTGGGTTGTCAGAGTAGGCCTCTTTGAAGAAATGTCATTTGAGCAGGAACCACAAAAATGAGAAAAGCCAGCTGCACTAGGATAGTTGAAGATTGTTTCAGTCATGAGGACAATAGCAAAATGAGAGTGAACCCAGCATGTTGGAGGGACAGAAATATAACCAATGAAGCTGGAAACTGGGAATGGGGAGAGAGGACAGGGATGAAGATGAAGACATCCATCAAGAAGGGCCAGACAGAATCAGGTCTATAAATGGAAAGTTACTTCAAGTGCACTAATGAAGGAGTGATGTCATGAAGCTAGGCCTTTCTCCAGTATCATATACACCCCCATAGACCACTATTCAATTTCTGATATTACAACCTTACAATTTATGAACATAGGAAAGGCATTTAACTCATGACCAAGTGCCAGGCATATAATGGTGAGGAAAATAGACACAGTTTTTGTCTCCATGAAACCTTATCTCTGTGAAGCTTAAGTTCCTGGACCAACATTATGGTGATAATAAACTTCATTCTGTATAATGTTATAATGACCAAATAGGATTACAAGAGATAATACCTAGCTTAGTTCTAGGTACATGGAAATAGTCTGATGAATGTTGAGCACAACCCCCTTCCATTATGAAACCATCATTCATGGGACCAGCTCAAGGTCTTTTCCTATTTTTTGCCAGGGCTGTCTTAGTTCAACTCAGTTAAGTTTTTCAATAACAGATTATCCATTTGGAAAATGACCTATCTACATTTTGGTATTTCCATTATACTCTCAAACTTCCATGGGCTACTAATTTATTCCAAATCCTACTCTTTGTAAACCTAGTTATTTTTTAAAGGATCCATTTATAAAGTTAGGAAGTCTGTGAGGATGACCATACGTCACAGATGTTCTTGAATTGATGGACAAAAGCAGTGGAACACAGGTACATTCAGAGTAGAAGTTGAGGCTGCAGCAGAGCCAGATGGAGAACTTCTTTATCTGTGGCTATTAATTTTTGTTTATGTAGCATCTACTGACTTCACTCACTGGAACCAGCATTATGCAGGGTCATGCCTTACACACTGGCTTTCTGGAAAGGTTACTCATTACCTGCTCCGTGTGTGAATGGGCAAGCCATTTCCAAAGGAAGCCATCTGAAGGATTGTTCAGCATTTACTTTCCCATGTTCAAGAATTCTTAGAAAAGTGAATGATTACCAGTGAGTTTTAAGATCTCTTCTACTTGAGCAAACTCCAAAGGCATTAGGAAATTTCTCCAGCAGGGCTAGCTCCCAGATTTGGAAATCTAGGATCATCAAACAACCACTTCTCAATCCATACTATGTGCCAGATATTACATGCCAGGAAGGGTTCACAAAATTGATATGACCTAGAAGTCTGCCTTCAAGTCATTTCTATTCCAGTAAGAATGGCTTCCCATTGCCTTCAGGTGAAATCTCAAAACCCTAAGTGAGGTCCAAGAGGCCCTTGGCTGGCTGCCTCTGCTTTACCGTCACATGTCCTCTGGCCAAATAAAGAAGTCCTTCTTTTCCAGACACCTCTTGTCCTTAACAGCCACTGCAACCATGCATTCTCCCAGATGATTTTCCAGAAACAATTTGATGGAGTGAAAAGAACACAAATTCCAAGTCCAAGTTCTGCAACTCACTTGCTGTGTGTCCTTCAGCAGGTCACATTTCCTCTCTGATCCTCCGTCTCTCTAGCTGTTAGAATGGGTGGGTAGTGCTAAGTCATCTCTACTCTTCTGTCCATCACTGATAGTCCAGGATTCTAGACCTAAATGTAGAGGAAATAGGACATCTCCAGAATATTACGGATGTCTTCCACACCAAGAAAGAAGAAATAGCTTTCTTCTGCTCACTCAATTCTTTTTTGACCAGAGTAGTAAAACTGAGGTCAACAGAACTGACCATGCTATTTATCTGCTTCTGTGAACAATACCAATAAAAGAATCAATTCAGTGCCATTTCTCAGCTCTCACATCAATCCTAAGAAGTGTGAATTGTTATTTCCATTACATGTGGATAAATGGAGGCTTAGGCTGAGGTTGTATAGAGTCAAACCATGGTGTCAGGATGTAAACCAATGCATGGGCTCCTTCTGGGACCACAGAAAGCCTCCCCTATTCAGCCCATGTCCTGCCTCTGGTCCTCATGTCTGGGTCCCCATGCATAAGTGGCAGCAGAGGGAGAGTCTGAGACAGAACACTGTGCAGGCCTATTTACAGTGACTGGCGTCCCCCTCCACAGCAGGGAGAGGCCAGCTCTGTATGTGATATAGGGAAACCACAACAAGGCAATCCCTGGAACTATAAAAGCAAATTAAATCAGGGGTTCTGGCTGGGGATTTAAACATCTTAGCTGCTTTGATTTCTCCAGAGAAGCTGGGAGATCCAGCCAACTCCCATCATGCACTCCCTCCCCACTCATAGCATGTTTTTGCCCCAGGTTTTCAATCTGGTTTAAGTTGGCTATTTGCAGAGAAGCGAACTTCCTGGGATTGAAGAAAAGAGGGCTTTCTGGGCTTGGGGAGAACTTCTGTTTGCCAGGCTCTTCTGCTAACAGTGCTGGGGGACCTGGGATGCTAGTGGATGCAAGCGTGAATAAGGGTAATGGCATGGCCCCAAGCACTTTTCACCTATTAATTCCCACAGCAATGCCATCGCAGAAATGCTAGTAGGTGTTGTCTTCATCTCCGTTTTAAATATGAGGGAACTAAGGCTCAAGGAATTGAAGTAACTCCCTGAGCCTTAGGGAGTTGGGGTCATGCAACCAGCAAGATGAAGCCATGTTTCAAATTCTGGATCATAAGACATGAACCCATTTCCTGTTAGACCACATAACCATATTACCTCCCACTGTCCTACAATGTTGTCCGGATCCTTGGAGAGACATTTTATTTATTGCAAATATGTTTTTATTTTTTTCAGAGTGGAAGGGAGCGGGAGAGAGAGAGAGAGGAACATCAATGAGAGAGAATTATTGTTTGGCTGCCTCCTGCACACCCCCTACTGGGGATTGAGCCGGCAACTCAGGCTTGTGCCCTCAACTGGAATCAAACCCAGGACCCTTCAGTCCACAGGCCAACACTCTATCCACCTAGCCAAACTTGTTAGGGCCCTGGAGAGACATTTTAAAAGAATAGTCCATCCTGCCCCAAAGGAAACATTCATTTTCAGCTACCCAGACTTTTCTTCTTAGGAGAGGGGCAACACACATAGGTTCTTATGACACATTTTTAGAAGGGCTTTGACACTCACATAAATAAAGATTCCTAGCACAAGCCATGTGGCAGGAGGAAGCGAACAAGAAAAGCAGAATTGAAAAAGGGGGAAAAACAGGCATTATACGTATTTTATAATTGATAAGAGGTCATATAGCATAGTAATTAAGCTTGAACATTCTACAGCAGTCTAACAATACAGGAATCTCAGCCCAAATCCTCCTATTTTTTATCTTTAAAGAGAAAGTATTAATATTGCTACCTAATAGGGTTGTAGTGCAGATAAAAATAAGTTACTATCTATAAAGATCTTAAAAGAGTACCTGACACATAGTAATGATATACATGTCTACTAGTATTATTTTTAACAGGTTTATCCTATATAATAAAAGCCTAATATGCTAATTGTCCAGTTGTCCGTTCAACCAATCAAAGTGTAATATGCTAATGTTATGCTAAGGCCGTTCAACCACTCGCTATGATGTGCATTGACCACCAGAGGGTAGACAGTCGACCAGTCACTATAATGTGCACTGACCACCAGGGGCAGACGTTCCAACTGGTAGGTTAGCTTGCTGCTGGGGTCCGGCTGATCAGGACTGAGCAAGATGGGCTGGAGACACCCTAGAGCCTCTCGCGGTCCCTCTCCAGCTAGCCAACCTCCCGCGTCCCTCCCTGGCCTTGATGATGCACTGGTGGGGTCCCTCGGCCTGGCCTGCGCCCTCTCACATCTGTCCTGACAGCGGAACAACTGGTCACTATGGTGCGCACTGACCACCAGGGGGCAGGTGTTCAACACAGGAGCTGCCCCTGGTGGTTATTGCGCTCCCACAGAGAGAGCGCCGCTCAGTCAGAAGCTGGGCTCACGGCTGGTGAGTGCAGCAGTGTTGGTAGCAGCCTCTCTCGCCTCTGCAGCAGCGCTAAGGATGTCTGACGGGCAGCTTAGGCCCGCTCCTCATCAGTCAGGCATCCCCCGAGGGCTCCTGGACTGTGAGAGGGTGCAGGCCTGGCTGAGGGACCCTGCCAAGTGCACAAATTTTGTGCACCAGGCCTCTAGTTGATATATAATCCATATACCATATAAATCACACACCTGAAGTGTGACATTCAATGGCTTTTAGTATATTCTCAGAGTTGCTGAATGATCATCACTGTCAGTATTAGAACATGTCATCATCCTAAAAAGAAACCCCGTGTCTATTAGAGTTACTCTTTCCCCACCACCACTAGTTCCTCTCTCTACAGATTGACCTGCTCTGGAGGTTTCATTAAAATAGAATCATAAAATGTGTCATTTGTTGTGACTGGCTTCTTTCATTTAGAATAATGAAAGATTCATCCATGTTGTAGCTTGTGTTAATACTTCATTTTTCTGATGGTTGAATAATGTTTGATTATGTAGATTTATCACCTTCTATTTGCCCTTTTATCAGTTGATGGGCATTTGAGTTATTTCCATGTTTTGGTTACTAAGAATGTGCTTCTCTGAACATGTGTACAAGTTTTCTGTAGTCAAACATTGTTAATTGTTTTTCACATATACCCAGGAAGGGAACTGCTGGGGTGTACAGTAACTCTGTTTAATTTCCTGGGAAGCTTGCTACACTGTTTTTGTTTTTTTTCTTTAAAAATCTTTATTGTTGAAAGTATTACAGATCTTCACCACACTATTGTCTGTGTCCATGGGTTATGCATATATTCATACAATATCTTTGGTTAATCTCTCTCTCCCACCCCTCTCCCCACTTTCCCTCTGAGATTCTGTATTCCAAAGCAGCTGCTTCATTTTGTATTCATTTTGTTAACACTTGTTTTTGTCTCTTTTATTTTCACCAATTTAATGGGAGTGAAGTAGTAACTAATTATGATTTTCCTTTGTATTTCCCTAATGGCTAATGATGTTGAGGATCTCTTAATATGTTTATTTGCTATTTATACATCTTCATTGGAGAAATATCTAGGCATATCTTTTACCTATTTTTAATTAGGTTATTTATCTTTTTATTATTGAGTTGTAACAGCTCTTTATATATTATAGATTATTTGTCCTTATCATATATATTATTTGAAAACGTTTTTATTTTCTAAGATTATGAGTTGCTGGAAGGAAAGGGGGAGTTCATGATTCCTTAGGATCATAAGCTTTGGAATCTGTTCTGAGTTTGAATGCTGCAGATTGCCATGTGCTAGCTTTTTTACCTCAGATCAGTTACTTAACTGTATAAAGTGGAATGACTAATTCTGAAGCTTCAAGTTGTGAAGATTAAAAGAGCTAACATATGCATTGCATATTTTACAGCAACAAGTATATATGAGGGCTAGAACATAGAGGATCTGTTATTGTACAGTGCATCAAAGAGTTCAAAGCATTTTTGTGGTAATCAGTTTATTTTCAAGACCATGATGATATCTGATAAGATGATAATTATTTTATAAACTAGAGGCCCGTTGCACGAAGATTCATGCAATAGGCCTTCCTTCCCCTGGCTACCAGCACAGGTTTTCCTCTGGCACCTGGAACCCAGGCCTTCGCTCTGGCCCACCGCCTTCCATCTTCACTCCAGCCAGAGCCTTTAGTCTTCTCTCTGGCTGGAGCCTTCAGTCTTCTCTGCTCCAGCTGGAGCACTGCTCCTGTAGCTCTCTCTGCCCCCCCAACTTTCCCCCCAATAACAGGCGCCCGCCCAGCCCAGCAGCTCCGTGCTTGTATATGCAAATTAACCTGCCATCTTTGTTGGGTTAATTTGCATACTCCTGATTGACTGGTGGGTGTTGTGGAGGTATGGTTAATTTGCATATTTCTCTTTTATTAGTGTAGATTAGATCCCTTGTATCAGGAGAGTAAGTAATAAACCCAATAGAGGTAGAGGTTGCATGGGTTGCAGGATAGATCCAGAACTCAAACTGCTTTCCTCTGACTTGAAGTTTAATGCTCTACTCAAAGTGGGATGTTTGAAGTTTTTCTGCATAAACAGAGAATGGAAATTTCTGGGATTTTAGAAATTTTAGAAATATCCCTATTAGAAGCAGTAATGCAAATAGGCAGATCATAAGCAAATAAATTAATATGTAATCATTCAACCAATTTATCAGATCACCTCTGGCCAAAACAATATCTCCTATCCCAAATTCTATCTTGTGATGTAAACTTTTCATTTCTTCCTAAAGAGGTAACACTCATTCTCCTCCATTTAAATCTGAATTGGCCCTTTTATTTGATTTGACCAATAAAATGTGGCATAATTGATGCTGCATAATTGCTATGAAGAAGACTAACTCACCACATAGAGCAGCTCACGTGGAGAAGAACCATGACCCTTGGCTGATAGGCCCTGAGCAGCCAACACCAACTGCCAGCCATGTGAGTGAGGCCATTTTGGACCAACCCCAGCCAATAACAAGTGTAGCAAAAGAATCGCTTGGCCAAACCAAGCCTAGAATTGTAATAAAATAAAATATTTGTTTAAAATGCCAAGTTTTAGGAGAAAATATTACATAGTAATAAACAGACAAAACAACCTGAAATTCTCGGGTAAGGAAATAATATCAGACTATTTTTATTCACAATTTGATATAGCTAAAGAAATTCATATATCTACTTTCCTCAACTATATGTAAAGCTTTGTTTTACTGGATCCCCGGGAATGCCAATAAAAGACCATCATATTCATCTAACCAGGTCTCTTTGCATAAATCTAATAAATATATAATGAGTGTCTACTAAGTTTCCATCACCATAGAAACGAATGAGGGAACACAGTCTCCTGCTCTTGCATATGGCTGAGGAGAGGGAACTGACACTGAACAAGTAGCTGTGAATTGACAAACTAGGAAGGATCAGCAGGTCAGGACTACTCTCCTATCAGCTCGGAGTACTGAAACAGTGGCTACTTCTATTTTAGTTATTATTACTGCATAACAACAATCTCTTCCCTCTCATCCCTTTAGGACTATTCAAGTCACATCAGAATTGCAAGGAAAAAAAAATGGTTCTAGAATGGGGGGCAGGAAATGTGCAAGATGAGCCTGGACATTTTGCGGTGCCAGAAAATAAGGAAGTGTTCAAAAACATGAAGCAAACAAATCCCACATTGATGAGCGTATGTCCAAGGGACACAGGAGCCAACTAAGAGATTGCCCGATGACCAAAGTGGAAACAATTGGCACAACAAAATGAACAGAGTGCCCTGGATTATAACTCTAAGTAGAAAATAAATAGCCCTGCGTCCATACAGATGTGAATAGATGATTGAATAAATAAATTAGGGAGGACAGACAAATCTCCCACACAGAAGAATTTCAAGTAATCCTTATGGATGGCTGTGCCCTCACAGTCCTACTCCTTCAATATGGGCTTCCCATAGTGACTTCTCTCCAGTGAGTACAGTATGGAAACAGGGTAAACAAAGAGTAAATTTACCGCGGGAAAACTGACACCTGGGACCTTAGCCAGGTGGTCAAGTCTAATGCTAGTAGTGCTAAATCATGTTGATAGTTCATACCTTTAATAGGATGGCATAAAAATGGCACTTTATCTCTGTGATTTTCCTCCCGAAGATACACAACCCCAGTCTAATCGTGAGAAAAAAAACAAGCACCTCTGACGAAGCCCAGTGGAGGGACATTCTACAAAATGCCAAACCTGTGCTCCTTAAAACTGTCAGGTTATCATCAATAACAAGGAAACTGGTTGAGAAACTCACTGCCAAGAGGAGCCTAGGGAGACAGGGTGACTAAATGTCATACAACATTCCGGGTGGGATTCTGGGACAGAAAAAGCATATTAGGTAAAAACTAAGAAAATTGGAATGAAATTTGGACTTTGATTAATACTACTATATCAATATCGGCTCATTATAACAAATTTACTATATAGTGTATATCATCAGGTGTCAATAATCGGGGAAACTGGATGTGGGATATATGACAAATATGTGCTATCTTCACAATTTTTTGGTAAATCTAAAATTGTTCTAAAATTAAATTTTTATTTTAAAAATCCCAAGGAAAGACATATATTTTAAAACCTCCAGTTTCACAATTGAGAACAGAATCTATATAAATTACCAATACAGCAAAGTCCCTAAGTGAAGGGTTCTTCATCTTTCAACATGCTGAAGCCCTGGAAGACTCTACAGTTCTGATTCTCATCTTGTTCCCTGAATAGGTTGCATCAGGGAATATGGGAGGTGTGCATGAAATTGCAAACTGTGGCCTTAAGGTCTGGTGCAAAAGATCCTCTGAAGTTGGGAGCAAAACAGTTTTAATCTATGGAAATATCAAGAAATGAGATTCTGTAGGTTGCCTGCCAGATGTGTTTAGCTGCCACAGCTGTGCACAAATGGTGAGCACACAGTTTGCATTGTCAAGCAGAAGTGTCATTTTCTGCAAAGGAGAAACCTGTGGCTGCCAGTTGGAGGTCAAGGGGTAATACATGTGAGTGACTTGCTCCCAGCAATCTGACAAGTGAAATCACTGGACAGTGGAGAATTCCATAGGAGGCTTAAAAATTGGAAAACTTGCGAAGGGTGTCATAGTCTTTGGATGCAGGGATTGCCTTTGAAACATGTTGTTTATTTTAGAAACTATATTAAAATTGCACGTGTCTGATGAGTGCAAAGATGGGAGAGAGACTTCCATTGTAATTAAATATAAATGTGATTGTTGGGGGAGGGGGACAAGAACATCATCAAATGTAAAAGGGTAATATACAAATTAACCATCACTCTGTCACAAAGATGGTGGTGCCCATAGCCACAAGATGGTGGCTCCCAGTTCTCTACAGCCCTGCCAGAGTCCCCCAGTACCAGGGGAGGGGGGAGAACGGGCAGCGTGAGCAGCCTGGAGGAATGCTTGCTTTGTTGCCACAGTGACGTGGCAAGTGTTCCACCTCAGCCGCGGAGGGCCTCTGGGCAGCAAGCATGGAGCAGCTACGGGAGATGGGGGGAATGCTTGCCTCATCACCCTGTTGATGAGGCAAACATTCCGTGACTGGCCATGGATGGGCCTCTGGGCCGTGGAGGGCCTCTGGGCAGTGGGCACGGAGCGGCCAGGTCCCACAGAGAGCTACTGGTGCACAGATTCGTGTGCAAGGCTACTAGTTATGAATAAAATGGATACATATGGGATTGCTTTTAAGCTTTCAACGGGTGTCTCAACCCTCTCTAATGCTGTTTGCATTAAATGTGGTTTAAATCTGAAGATAGTACAAAATCTGGAAGTGACTAATATTTCAGAAATGAATGGTAGAACATGAGCATTTAGGGATTAGAATAAGAAGTGATATGTAAAGTTATAGGTCTATCCATCTTTGAGAAGCTGAGGAGCTAGAATATCTAAGAAGCAGACTAAGTTTTCAGGAGGAACTCTCAAATCAAGAGACTTGAATTCTACTTTGAGCTCATCCATTAGATTTCCAAACACACTTTTTCCATGCTGTGGAGCAGAAAACAGAGCAGAGGCATTGGTGCAGAAATTCCTGACTTTGAATCCCAGTTCTGGGCCTTAACTCAGTGACACTTGACAAATAATTTCATCTCTCAGTACCTCAATTTCTTCATCCGTAAAATAGGCACCACATCTCTCTTAAGTATTGTGTAGAGAATTCAGTTGGTGAATTTAAAGACCTTACCCCAGTGTTTGCCACTTGTGAATTAAACAGCACCTATTTTTCTTTTCCAGGATTTCAACATTCTGTTTCCCCCTTTTTTATTAAATTTATTGGGTGACATTGGTTAATATTATCATATAAGTGTGGACTTCTGTGTTACAATATCTGTATATTGCACGATGTGCCCATCACCCAAAGTCAAATATTCTCCTGTACCCATATATTAGCACCCCCTTCACACTGCATCCCCTTCCCTTTGACAACTACCATACCGCTGTTTGTGTTCACAAGTTTCAGTTTTAGATCCCACATATGAGTGAAGTCTTAGCTTTTTCTGATGGACTTATTTCACTTACCATAATATTCTCAAGGTCCATCCATGTTGTTGCGAATGGCAGTATTTCATTCTTTCTTAGGGCTGAGCAATATTTCATTGTGTACATGTACCATATTTTCTTTATACAGACCTCTATTGCAGGACACCTTGGTTGTTTCCATGTCTTGGCCATCGTGAATAATGCTGCAATGAACATGGGGGTGCATATATCTTTGCAAATACATGATTTCAAGTTTTTCAGGTATATATCCAGAAGAGAGATTTCTGGGTCGTATGGTAGCTCTATTCTTAAATTTTTGAGGAATTGCCAGACTCCTTTCCATAGTGGCTGTACCAGTCTACCTTCCCACCAGCAGTGAATGAGGGTTTTCTTTTTCCTACAACCTCTCCAACTCTTGTCATTGTTTGTCTTTCAACAGCATTCAAAGTGACCTGACAGACTAGAATGCTAATCTGAAATATACAGTAAGGTTTTAAAAGAGTTAGTATGAAACTGAATCTCATCTGAACAAAATCAGTGGCACAGGTTGGGATGGTTCTTTAGATTTAACTATGGATTTGTGGAATGAGGAGAAACCTAAGGCAAGGTCACATTTCCAAAGTGGAAGTCACTTGGTTAGTCTAATTGAGTGTCCAGTCATTTTCATAGTCAGGCCACACTTAGAGCATTGACTTTAATTCTGAATATCTCCTTTTAAGAGAGATATTTTACAAGCTAGGGTCCCAAAGAAGCCTGATTAAGATCATGAAAAGTCTGGAAATCTTGTTACATGGGACAGTTATTTGGAAACAGCCTATTTAGATAACTATGAAAACCACTGAGTGGCACTTTGAGTGACAGATTTTTAATAAACACAAAAAACATTCTCCATATCTCATTTTCTTTTCTCTTCCAAAATATCCAGAACCTCTTCTTCCATCCTCACTCTCAGCTGACACCCTTGCTTGATATTTCACCGAGAAAATGAAATCAACCAGGAGGCAATTTTAAAGAGCTCCCACCTTCACGTCCACCTCCTTCCCTACATCTATATTAATCTATATTCTGACCTACTAGATGTTTTCAGTTTCTTGGTTAAGACAAAACCTTTCCACCTCCTCAAAAGGCCTTATCCTTTCGCTCATCTATCTAAACATTTCTCAGGCAATACTCCACTCCTTTCTCCTGTGTCATTAATTTTCCTTTCTGCAGTATTTTTCTGTTCGGTTGTAAAATTAGTATTATTTCACTCAAAAACAATTTTGTCCCTCTTATTCCTCCCATCAGCTACCATTTGTCTTTTTCCCTTTGTAAGCCCTGAGTTCCCAATGTCTTCTCACATTCTCTTCAAACTTTTGCTCACATTACTCCAGCAAAACTGCTCTTACCAAAGTGACCGGTGATTGCTGTGTTGCTAACTCCAATGGTCAATCCTGTCCTTGTCTTGCCTGACTTATCAAGCAGCATCTGATAGTGCTGATCTCTGCCCTCTTTGAAACACTTTGTTGTCCACACACACACACTCCATCCACCTAGATTTCTTCTTTCCTCTCTGACCACTCCTTAGTCTCCTTTGAAGATTCTTTCTAATCTCTTCCATCTCTCAACATTGAATACCTAGGACTCAGATCTGGGATGGTTTCCCTTTATTTATACTCACTCCCTGGTTAAAGCTATCCCGTTCCAGGCCTTTAAAATGCCATCTCTGTGATAACGCCCAGATTTTACCAGCAGCTTGGTGATATAATGCCTGAACCTCAGATTCTTATAACCAACTCAACCCGACATCTCCACATAGATATCTCATTTTGTATTTAAAACTAAAAGTCCAGTACTGACATTTTAATATTTTCCCACCACACCTACACCAAACCTGCTCTATCTGTAACATGATTTTCTACATTGTAGATCATGAAAGTGCCATTGTTTTCTACCCAAAGGCCAAAACATATAATCTTATGATTTTGCCCTTTCAGTCTCTTGCTCTTTAACCCATCAGTCCTCTTGGCTTTGCATATAAAACATATCCATGATCACCTCTCACCACTTCCACTGCTGTCTCCATGTTCCAAGCTCTCACCTGTATTATTTCAGTAGCTCATGATTTTTTTAACCAGCTTCCATTGCTGTTCTCTTCAAAAAGTCATCAACAAAATAAAATGAAATAAAAAATTAAAAAGCCCAGCCAGTATGACTTAGTGGTTGAGCATTGACATATGAAACATGAGACCACAGTTCCATTGCTGGTCTGGGCACAAGCCTGGGTTGCTGACTCGACCCCCCTTGGGGGGCATGCAGGCGACAGCCAATCAATGATTTTTTTCTCATTGATATTTCTATCTCTTTCTCCTTCTCCCTTCCTCTCTGCAATCAATAAAAATATTTTTTTAAAGTCCTCAATGTAGCAGCTAAGGTAGCCTTTTTAAACGTAAGTTCTATCATGAATCTCCTTCCCCAGAACCCTCTCAGAGCATGAAAGCCAATGTACAAACCATGGCCAATAGGACCCCGCAGGTTCTGCCCACCTGCATTGTCTATCCTTATACTCTTCTTTTTCTCTCTTCACTTCAACCACATTAGCCTCCTCAACTCATCAAGCATGCTCTTATCTTTGAGTCTTTGTAGCTTTTGTTCCATCTACTCTGAATGCTCTTTCTCCAAATAGTTCTGTGGCTCGATTCCTTCAGTTATGAATGCAATGGCATCATCTCAATTTGACCCTTTCTGGCTCTTTACCTCTCACACTGTCAGCGATTCTTATCCTCCTTTCCTGGTTCATTTTATTCTCCTTAATTTTTTTAACATTAATTGCTGTATGTTTTACTTGAGCTTTCTGCTAGAATGTAAGTGTCAAGTAGGTACCAATCTTTATCTGTTGCTTAGGATACATCCTCAACACGGAGAACAGCCCCTGGTGTATAGTATGTATCCAGTAAATACTTACTGAGTAAATGACTGGCTGGGAAGAAGGCTAGATAACCCACACTTTTTTGAGAGGTGGTTAACTCCCTATCATTGGGCCTATCTCTCTCAGAGATGCTGAAAATAAGGCAATTGCATAGGGTAAGTTATTTCTAACTCCATGATTGTATGAATGAGTTATAATTTGAGGGATTTGGAGATTTGAATATAACTATGTGGTACTGACAATCATATAGGATTAAAGCAGCGTGACATACTGTTTACACCTTAAAATAATCAATAAATCATAATATGGATACAACTACATTTTATGGATGAACCATTTTTGTTCCAAAGGTTGTTACTATTCTGTTCCATGTCATATGGCCAGCAAGTGACAGTAAAGAGAACACTTAGCCATGGCTTCAAGTCTAGATCTATGTAAAAATCTTATAGGAAACTTTTTTTTTTTACCTCTGTTCCCAGGGTTGAAATTTAAGTAAAAGAAGACTCACTTTATATTGTTTCTGAGGAATTGTTTGTTTCATTAGGCACATGTGCTATTTTACCTATACAAATTATTTGTAAAGTATTCTTTATTACAGTGTTTCCTAACAACGAGTTTAAAAGGAGTGTTCATTCCGCACTGGTTATTTTATATATGGAATTTGAAAACACATGCTGCCTTATTGCCATTAGCTGAGAGGTAAGAACTAGGTCTCATGTAATTCCCTTTACCAAGAATTATAGATTTGAACACAGGAAGGTGAGGTAATGAGGCCCAAGGTGCGGATGATTCAGCAGCTGAACCACAAACAGAACCTTAAAAACTCCTGAATTGGAGACCAGAGCCCTCACTTTCTTTGGTGGTGACGGGAGTGACCTGAGGTTTGGCTCATAACCCCCTTGTCCCATGGGACCTTGTCAGAAACACACGTAGCTGCAGCCTTTGGGCAGCTGAAACCTGGAAGGGACACAAAGAACTGCTCGATCCTCATGGGGTGGCTCCTCTCCTTACGTACAAAATAGATGTTGCTCGTGCTTTGAAATGGATAGAAAGCCACATTTTTGGTTCCTGAGGGAAATTCAACATGCTCCCCATCAGGGATGGTCACATCCTGGTGTCGCCCCCTCAGTCTTTTTAGCATCCACCAAGCCCCTACTCCAGCCCTCACTTCTGACTGGCAACCTCGCTAGTCAAGCTGGACTTGTGCCCCCAGTGATCATTTAAAAGCACATCTCAACGTACACCATCCACGCTGAGAAACTGAGTGACTACATCTTGCCCTGTTCCCTCTCCTTTTGCTTTATTTTTTCAACCCACATGGAAAATTCTCTCTCTCAAAAAGGGAAAAATCAAGGCTCTCTGACATCATTATGGACCGTGTGTGGATCAGAGTGCAGGGACTGTGATGCATTTGCTTACAGAAGGTTGAGAGGAAGGAGGGGTGGGGTGTGTATGTGAATCACTCGACACAAGGTGAAAATATTGGTGGAAAAATCCAGCCAGCTGATGACTCTGAAATTTATTTAAATATAGTATCTATGGCCCATGTTTCCAGGGAATTTAAAACAGTGGTTTCCATTGACCACACAATCCAAATTACAAAGAATCACATACTTAAGTGTTATTTTATGGACTTAACACAAGTGGAGGAGGAGATGGAGGAGGAACCAAAATAGTTCAGAGTGATATGTAAATAGCTTAGGCGCGTGCGCGTGCACACACACACGTGTGTGTGTGTGTGTGTGTGTGTGTGTAGTGTGTGTGTGTGTGTGTGTGTGTGTGTGTGTGTAGAAGCTTGTTGGCCTCAAGGGGAATATAAAATACTTGGGGCCTGCCAAGGTATATGGTTTCTTTTACATTACTCTATCATATTGGGAAATCCCTCAGCCTCCCCTAGCATTCAAGACACAAAGAATTTAAGGACACAAGTTTTGCCAACAAAAACTACCGTTTCCAATCTCGCTCCTGTGGGGCCCAGCTCAATACCACTTGTCAAAGTACTTCCTGCACCCATTGCTCACCAAATGTCCTTTGTTTTTCTAATATCTTGGCTCACAGTTTTAGAAGCCAACATTTTGTAAATACAGGCTTTCTGTCCATGCTGGAGGGGAAAGGGGCCATAACAAGGAAGGGTGGGTTTCCTAAATACTTCTGAATGTTCAGTCTGCACTGGTCATAGACCTGGATTCACCAGCTATTTTGTGCAACCTGGAGTTTTACAAAAACCTCTCTTGGCCTTCCTCCAGTTGTATCTCTCTCTTGTTGGGAGTGATCTGTTATGGCACAAGTTCCTAATATTCTCCTTTCCCTTCTTTGATGAACATCCTAATACTTTTTAACTTTGCATTTATTGCTTGTACATCATAGTGAATTTATGATATTTATGGTTTTGTGGGTTAAACTTTTTAGAAACCATTTTCTTTTTAAATTCATATTTTTATTCTGTGTTGTATGTGTCTGGGTTTTTAAAAACAATTGTGGTAAAAAAGGTATAGTTGATCTTGCTGAGGGTAAAATAAAAGTCAGGCTATCCTAATCTACAACACTCTGTCCTTCATCTTTCCTCTTTTCTGTTCAAATTTTTCTTCTAAAAAATTGACTCTTGATATATTTAACCTTGCTTTCACTATAGCTTAATTTAATTGTATGTAAAGTTTTATTCCTTTATTCATTTACTTATTCATGAGTCCCTTTATGAGTTTAATTATTATTTTTTCCTCCTGATGATCCTTCTGCCTTAATTATCTCTCAGACCCATTGCATTTAATACATATGTCATTTTCTCCTTGGAAATCATCTCTATCCCTACAATGAATCAATATGATTCTAATCTATAGTACTCAAATGTGGCATTTTAGTTTATCTTGATGACCTGAATAAAAATGATTGCCTTATTTCATAAGCCTTTTTAGAGCAATGGAAACAGATGGCAATTCCAATGTAACCCTCAGTCATAGTAGTTTCCCAGTATGTCCAGGGGTAGCCCCTTATGATGCTCATGTATTCAGTTATATCCCAGGAAAGTCTTAAGTATCAATCTGCATTAAGTTCAATGAACCCTTGCATTGTTTCAAGTCTAGGTTTCTCACTCTGTTCTTTTTATGAGTTCTATACCTTCACAGTCTACTGCGTATTAGACAGCTCGAACTTGAAGTCCTAAAACTGAACTTACCTTCCTCCTCCTCCTCTATCCCCTATCCTAATGGACAGTAGGACCATCCACAAACCACTTAACCTGAAGCCAGAGTGTTATTTTTGACACACCATTTACCCTTACCCCTAGTGCCCTACCATTTCCAGAATCCTGGTGAGGCTACCTGTTCACTGTCCTCTACATCTGACATCTCACTCCACCTTGCAGAAGTTGGGCTGCACCTGGACAACAATGACCTCCTAACTGGTCCTTGAACTCACAGTTTTGCCCCTTTTACTCTATATAGAAGTCAGAGTGATGATTCTTAAGCACCAGTTTGAATCTGCCACTCTGTAATCCCCTTCTCTGAGAAGTTTCTTGCTCTCCTCAAGAGAATTTCAAGTAATTTTAAAAAATATATACAGGCCCATCTATCTCTAGAATCTCATTGCCTTCCATAGGCACCCTGCTACAAACATACTAAGCCTCTTTGAATTCTTCATAGCAGGCATGCTTGCCCTTCAAAGGTACCCATGCCTCCCTACATGCTGCTGCTTCTGCCTTGGGACACCCTTCAGAAGCACCGACCCTGTCATTCCCTTAATTCCTATTTGCTCATTTCATTCACTAAATTATGTCAAGGCCCTCCATCATGTCAAGCACTGTGCTAGGCACTTGAATAAAGGATCTGACATTATTATTTTACTTCAAGGCTCACAGTGTGGAAAAGTAGAGAAAAGCATGGATAACTATAATGATTGGTAGGCTGAAAAGAAGAGGTTGGTCTAAAGGAAATAGTTGTGGATAATAAAAAAATGTGGCTTTCTAGATGAACAAAGCCAAGAACACAGAGACAGAAACCAGCTGTCAAAAGTTGCACAAGTTTGAATACAGGTTGCTCTTCCAGGCCCAAGATGAGTGCATCCTTGCTCTAGTAACAGCTAGGCACAATGGATCATGATCACAGTGTAGGCATTTGTAGCTGTTGTTAACGGCTATTTTTTGTTTGTTTTTGATAATTACAAAAATAGGGAATCTTGAGATTTTACCAGAATTTGAAGTGCATATATCTTATCTCCCAGCAAATATTTTAATATCCTCAATAAATATAGGTGGTTTTCCAATCTCTACTTGCATATCTCCTATTATGAGGACCCTATTCCAGCTTTGACAAAACAGAGGGCTGGGTTGAGAACTAAATGCTATGTGTTCAAAGCAAATCGGACCCTATGTGTTCAAGGCTTCAAGCATGCCTTGGCCATCACAGTGCAGCTACTTCAATTCACCTCTCTGTTCGCTCTTAGAAACAAACCTTAAAAATCTGTATCTTAGAAATATGCGTTAGGTTACTTATTGCAAAGTAGAGAGATAAAGTATGTGGAAATGCTCAGCCCTGCAGCCGACACGTAGTAAGTGCACAATAAATGGCAGTCCCTTGCCCTGTGTGATGCTGTCTTCTTCATAAAACACCTGTTAAGACCTCACCCTTCTCTGGCATTTCTGTTTTCATATGTGGCTAGGAGCTCTTAAGGTTTGCCATCTTGCTTATTAAATCTAACTTACAGCCCCCCCCAGAGATGCATAATCAAGTGATTTTGGCATGTGAAATAAAATATAGCAAATATTATTGCTATGATTATTCAGCTGCCAGTTTATAGTGACCCTCAGATGATGGGTTACATAGGAAGCTCTGGGGTAAATAAAATGAGTTTCTGCAAACTTGTAAATGGTCCATTTAACCTGATTCTTTAGGGACAGAGAAGAAAGCCTTCACTTCCCTCCCTCATAGAAGGAATGAATGTTAAAGCACTCTGCCAGATTTTGTATTCGGCAACTCAGGAAGTGTTTCTTGTTTCTGTATTTTACTTTCTATAAAATATATTTCTGTTGGCCTCCAGAAACAGTCACAGAGATGAGAGGCAATAAAAATATTGGAGTATGTTCATTGTCTAGTACAAATCTTACAGCCACTAGAATGTTGGTTTTGTAGAGGAACATATAATTTTCAATGTACTATCACTGGCAGCCTGAGCAGAGCTTTACCTCGAGTAGTTGCTTGAGAATTAGTCAATAAAATAATTTCCGTGAAATAGGCTGATATTCTTACGCCAAGTAAGTACTTTGCAAATCCATCATCATTTTAAAAATATTTTAGATGAGGTGAGGGTTTGAAATGAGAGAAAAAAATATTCAGAAGCACATGTACGAGGCTTTGCTCACAGCATCTTATACAAAACAAAATTTTAAAGCAAAATAGAAATTGGAATATTCTAACTAGAATCTTATAGCTAACCTGTTTTAGACTTTAATATGATAATAAAGATTCACTAACATAAAAGAAAGCTAAAAATATAGTATTGACTGAGAAAAAGATATACTAGTATATAGATCTATATAGATAGATCTATATGTATAATGCCATACCATAATTTTTGTCTTACGATGAGGGGATGTGAATAGTTTTATTTCCTTTCCTTTGATTATTCTTGTGTAAATTTCATATTTAAAGTATCTTTTTACATTATATTGAATAAAGAAGGATTTCCAACAGAAAGTCTTATCTTTTTAATTTGTTATAAAGGTACTTTTTTATATTGGCACTGACCCAGACCAATTTCTCTCAAGACATTGTTAGACTGACTCACTTGGCCAAGGTTGTCTCAAAAACTTCTGATGTTTAGCTAATAATAATCAGTTGCATTGGGTGTATTTATTATAATCCTCTTTGAAAAACTGTGTTTGAACACATGTTGGGAAATGGCCTTGGATTGCCCTGCCTAAAAAAAAAATACTCTAATTCTTTCTGTCTCCCCACCCCAAACCACCCCCATTCTTTAGAATGGTATTGGCATAAAATCTACATTGCTTCTAAGAAAAAGGGAAATTTGCAATTCTTTGGCAGGAAAAAAAGTATCATAAAATGTATCTTAAATTTGTGTTTTGATCATCAGAAGATATGAAAAATAAATTTAGCCAAAAATAATTTTCTGATGGCAGAAATAAAATGTGGTTTTTATTGTTAATGATACTAATAAAAATGTCAATTCAACATTGAATGCTGGAGACTGTGGGTCATACACGGACAAATATATCATTATCCCAGCCTGGAAGGCACCATTCTACTCTCCGTTTCAGTGAGTTTGACTGTTGGAGATACCTCATATATGGGGTCCTGCAGCATGTGTCCTTATGTGACTGGCTTATGTCACTTAGCATAATGTCCTCCAGGTTCATCCAGGATGTTGTCTATGGAAGAATTTCCTTCCTTTTTTTTTTAGTAACAAATGATATTCCATTGTATGTATATGCCACATTTTCTTTATCCATTTGTTGGTGGACTTTAAGTTGTTTTCATGAATTGGATATTGTGAATAATCCTGCAAAGTATATGAGAGTGCAGATAACTCTTTGAGATCTGAATTTCATTTCTTTTGGATATATACCCAGAAGTGGGATTGCTGGATTGTATGACAGTTCTATTTTTAATATTTTGTGGAACTGCCATACTGTTTTTCATAGAAGCTATACCAGTTTATATTCCCATTTAACAGTGCACAAGGGTTCCAATTTCTTCAAATTCTAGCCACTACTTTTTATCTTTTATTTTCATCTTGTTTTTTATAATAGCTGTCCTAACAGGTGTGGTTTGTTGTTATGTGGTTATTTCATTGTGGTTTTGATTTGCACTTCCCTGATGATTAGTGATGATGAACATCTTATCATACTAGTTTACCTGTAGGCCATTTGTATGTCTATTCAAGTCCTTTGCCCCTTTTTAAGTTGGCACATTTATTTCTTTTGCTCTTGAGTTGTTGGAGATTGCTACATATTTTGAATATTAACCCCTTATCACATATGTGATTTGCAAATATTTTCTCCCATTCCATATGTTGCCTTACTTTGAAAAAGTGTTTTAATTTGATGTAGCCCCATTTGTCTGTTTCTGCTTTTGTTTCTTGTTCTTTTGGTATCATCTCCAGGAAATCATTGCCCAGACCAGTGTCATAAAGTTTTTCCCCTATCTTTTCTTCTAGAATACTTATGCTCTTAGTCAGTAAATGTGAACGGAATGATTTGATGCCAGATCTCTTCGATATGGTCACTGATGGTAGATGTGACAGTTGAACCCCGTGGGTATCTATTTGCATACCTAGGAAATGGGTTGCTATCTGACCTACGCTTCTCAAAGTTATTGATAAGATTTAGTGAGATGTCTGTAAAAAACAGTGACATGTTAACACAGTGGAGAGGTAGTACACTGATGCAAAACTAAATTATTTGCTTTGTTGAAAGAAAAACAGCTTGGCTTGAGAGTGCTGTTAATGGCTGTTAATAAGGATTATGTTCATAACTTTTAGACAGCAAATTAAATCAGTCACCAATCTCAAGAAGAGCACCCTCGCCCCAAACATCCTATCACATCACTCCTTGATTTTCATTGTCATGCCTTTCACTTTTTGATGTTTCTTGTTTGTTCTTTTGCTGTGTCTTTCTTCCCTGCATTATAATGTGGCCCCCACATGAGTGGTGACCCTATTGATCATATTCAGTGATCTGTGCTCAGCACCTGTAACAGTCATGGTCACTTCATGTGTGACTGTGGAAGAAATGAACAGATGCACAAATAAGTAGACCTCAGTTTTCAGGGCCCTGAGAAAATATGAAGGAAAAAGTTCTTATTTATATTTTCTAGATAAGACTCAGAGAGGTTGAGCACATTGCCCAAATAGTTAGAAAACTACTCTAACTCCAAATCCCGTGTCTATTTTTTAACACATCATGAGTAGTTTTTCTCTTGGGTGGTATATTAACCCTCTAGGGCTGCATCACAAAGCACCACAGAGTAAGTGGCTTCAAAAACAGAAATTTATTTTCTCACGGTTCTGGAGGCCAGGTGTCCAAGATCTAGGTGTCCATAGGTTGATTTTTTTCCTGAAACCTCTCTAGTTTGCAGGTGGTCATCTTCTCTCTGTGCCTTTGCATGGTCTTCGCTCTGTAACTATCTCTGGCCACATTTTCTCTTCTTATAAGAACACTAGTCATATTTGATTAGAGTAATGATGTTATTTTAGCTTAATTACATCTTTAAAAACCCTGTCTCCAAATACAGTCACATTCTGAGATATTGAGAGTTAAGCTTCAGTATATGAATTTGGGGAAGACACAAGTTAGTCCATGAGAGGTGGTGATTTGAAATATCTCAGTCTAGTCCTGGTCTGTCACTAACACACCTTACATGCTAATGTCCAAAAACAAAACAAAACAAAACATGGTACTCCATTGGAGCTCAGAGGAGCAACTAACTTGAGTCTATGTTAATGTAAACATTCCAAAAGGGAGTCATTCCTAAAGAGACTTGAAAGGCAGGTAGCAGATAGGCTGGCAAGGATAGAGAGGGGAAAGCATCGTGGATGGAATAGCAGACCCCCAAAAGATATGTCCACTGGAACCTGAGAATGTGACCTTATTTAGATATGAGCTTAGATATAATTAAGGTAAGCCTCTCAAAGGCAGTGAAGGCTGACTCTGACCCACAATGAATGAAGAGAAGGCAACTGGACCATGGGCGATAAAACAGAAGAAACTTTACTTGGAGGCAGGCAAGGACAAGGGGAGAAAGGAGAAACCCCCTCAGAAGTAGCCTTCATGGAAAAGTAAGTAACTCTGTACCCCACAGTAAGGACCTGAGCCTTCACTGTGGTGCCAGGAGACCTCTAATCCCCCTTTGAGATAGAACTTGGGGATAATCATGGTTATAGCAGGAACTCCTGGGATCATTTACCCGGTGGTAGGCTCGTGGTGGTGCTGATGATAACCCCCACCTCCAAAGCAGGTAACGAGTCAGGGATTTCTTCTCTGTGGGGCAACACAAGGTCAGACTGGCCTGTACTTGGGTTCAGACCAGGTTTTTGGAGTCAGGTGGGCGTGTGTAGGTATTTTTAAGCTAAAAGACTCAGTGTCATCCAAAGATCCAAACAGCTGAACCTTTCTGCCAGTTTTGAAAAGACACACGTCAGTGTGCAGGTTTGAGTGAGGAGTATGTTCCCTTGGCCCTCCGCCCGGGCCCCTCTATGGCTCTGCCAGAGGTGGGGATGCGTGGGAAGACACAGCTCATTGTGGCCAACCTCAGCTCCCCGGCATGTCTGGCTCTGGCAACCACCAAAGGTTAAAATAATTTTAATAAAGTCTAATGAACAGCTCAAAGCCTCAGAGTTATTCCTAGGTCAATGGTGTTTCAGGCAAAAGCCTGGGTTCAGTCCATTTCGTTAGGGCCATTTACCGTCATGGTTCATGGTAACCGCTCACCCACAAAACATTTGCAGAGCACCAAAATTAATATTTATAGTAAGTATAGTAGCATTCATTGTGTGCCAAGAACTGCGCTACACATTCTGCAGGCATTATCTCATTTAGTGCTATGAGGGGGGTCTCATATGTATTGTCCCTAATTTACAGATGAGCAAACTGAGGCTGAGCAAAGTGAAGTAACTTTCCCACCATGACCTAGAGAGGAAATGGCAGTGAGGGGATTCAAATCCAAGTCGATTCCACTCCAAGCCCATGTGTTTTTATTGCTATGTAACATGTAGTTTTCACTTGAGTTAGGAGCACCCTAAATAGGTCATATTTCCATCCCCTAATCACTCACAGTCTAAGAGGATAGATAAGTAAGTAAATAATTACAATACAGGAGCGTATGAATAGCGTCCGAAGGCAAACCTGGAAAAGCTGTGAAAATTCTGAGGAAACGCAATGGTCTGGGAGACCAGAGGGTCCCTGGCAGGGGGATTCTGAGCAAGGTTTTGAAAGATGAGTCAGACTTAACCATGTGGGCAAAGCAAGAATGGCATGATCAAGGCATAAGGAATCAAGAATTTGGTGCAGTTAGGGAACTTACAAGTCTTGCAGTAAATCTTGAATTTGTGTTAAGCAGCAGGGAGCCAGTAAAGGAGTTTATTTGCAGAGAACTCACAGCTGTGTATTCCTGAGCTCGCTGTGGCAGCACCTTTGGCCATAGGTTGGCAGCGGGGAGTGGAGGGCTGGGACGGGTTCAGAGCTGGGCAGCTACGTGCACTGTGCCGCCCCTGGCATCAGTGGGCTCACTGCCCTGTGAGAAGTGACGCGCATGGCCGGCGCTCGGTTCACAACCCACCTGTTTTCCATCTGCTCATCTGCACCTTGGAGGGTCGAACTAGCGTCCTATAGGCCCCTGCAAAGTTATTCAGCCGTGGAAATTGAAAAGAAAAAAAAAATCCTTAAGTTTGTTTTTTTGTGGTTGCCGCTGATTAAAACCACATTTGACAGAGTGCAAGGAGGAAAACACCCCGGGTTTGAAGGCAGCATGTCAGAAGGAGGTGAGCGATTAGGTGCCTTTGTCTCTACAACCATATCCTGTGCTGATCCAGAAACTGGGCTGCTGGCCTCCTCCCTGGTGTTGGGAACCTCGGGAAAGAGCATGGTGAGGCATGGGAAGCCTCCTCCACTAAGCCCCCAATTCTGATGGGACAGTTAAGCTCCTCGTAGCTTCCCGGGAGCCCACATCTTTCTTCTCCCACAACTCCCACGAGTGTGACTACATTTCACATCCTGCTCTGCCTCCAGTAGGGGAAGAAATAAAGTAAATCACTCTGTGGAGGAAAGAGGACTGGCGTGATTGATTTATGAGAAAAGAAAGGTTAAAGGAGCAGTGTAGTGCATAGCTGGACAAAGACTCGAGGGAGACCACATGAAAGGGTGCAGGTTGGAAGAGCAGCTCTTGGGAGATGTCAGGGAAAGTAGTTCAAACAATTCGAGGCAGAATCCAAGGAGGAGGAGGAGAGGCATGAACAGGTGCTACCTGTCTGCTGATGAGGGATTTTATGGACATTGATTCTCTTAGTCCTCATAGTATTATCGTGAGATGAAGTAGTATTGCCTTATTTTATGGGAAGAAAGAGACACTTAGAGGGGTTAAAGTATTAGTCCCCAATTAATGCAACTATAAAATGGTACAGGTGAGTTTTGAATTGAGATTCAACCTCTTTTTTCTTGAATTTACCAATCAGCAGGAAAGCTGTACTAGTATTTTTCAGGCTAGTTTATTAGATATAGCCCTGGTAATTTTATAAGTCTGATTGTAATACTTTAATACTATTCTAATGTGGAACCAGGACCAAGTCCTTACTAAATAGCTAAACCAAATAAAATAGAAATATCATTGTGGAATCAAGTCAAGAGGAAAATCAAATCATCCTTCCTAAAGGCTCTTCGCCCCAAAACAATGAGAAACAGCCTAGAAATGGTCAGTCTCCTTTGGAAGAGAAAGTGTGTTACAGGGAGGAGATGTCACATGGGCCTGAGTTTAAGTTATAGCTCTTTCTGTTTTCAAGCCAGATGATCTTGATCATGTTATATTCTTTCCTTCCTCATCTCAATTATTTTCTCTGTAAAATGGACGTAGTATTTCCTACCTCACAAGTTGGTCACTAGAATTTAGATGGGAAGGTTTTGTAAATTAAAAAGAATTTTAATAATACTGGTCCTGGCATATAGCAAGTAATCAGTAAATGCTTAGTGAGTTTAAATTGTTGTTGACAGGATTAAATTATGGTTATATTATTGCTATTACTGTTATTGTTTCCACGGCGATGATTATTGTTACTGCTTCTAAAGTCTTTTGCCTCTAATAAAGAAACTCCCTTGATCACTTCTGATGGAAATTGAATAGCTAGCTCTTTCTTTGATTCTCTCCCTACACCCCCAACCCCCTGCCTTCAACTCTTGGCTTTTTTCCTTGGAAACTGAAGGAGACTATCAGATAAGAAATACACACACACACACACACACACACACACACACACACACAGCACACACACACACACAATGTGACAGCCAAAATGGTAGAATGCATCTGCCAAAAATCTACAACTTTACACCAGGGGCAGACATGTGACTTGACTTTCCCCACCAGGCTGGACTTGTGCTGTCACAGCAAAAATTGATCTTCTGTTTGTGGAAAATTATACACAGCTCCCTCTTGTCTGTGATGGGGAAAAATTCAAGTCTAAATCCTTGCTCACAGATTCTGGCGAGTGTTTTCCTGCTTCATATCTGCCGATTTCCCCCCCACAAGTATTTATTGAGCACCTAGTATGTGCAGGCCTGGGAATAGTCATGAGGAGGAATACTGAACCAAAACATACTTGACCGGCCTTTGTCAAGTTTATAGTCTGGGGTATGGGAAGGAGGGAAAGATTACTATGAATGACAGACTCATAAAATGTGATTCCAGTGAGGATTAGGACTTGACTAGGTAATGAGAGAGGGGAAAATGTCCTGGTAAAATTATCTATTCTTTTTCGTAATGGTAAGAAATGCTGTAAATTGTAGAGAATAGAAGATTGACAAAACTAAGGAGAGAGCTCATGGCTTTGGGGTCCAATCCCAACATTGTCGCTTACGGTTTAATTCAGTCTTTCTTAACAGGTCTTGATCTGTTAAATTGGAATAATCCTTCCAAGGCCTAAAAAGAATAATTCATATAAGTCTGCTCTCTCTGCCTACACAGCTCTCCCTACCTCTGCCGCCGGGTTAACTCTATACATCTTTAAGGTTTAATTTTAAATGTTGCTTCCTCAGGAATCTTCTTTGACCTTCTGAGACTAGGTGAGATCCATCTATTATACACCCCAATAGCACCAGGAACTTCCTCTTTCTGCACTTACTACATTGATAATAAAAAAGGGTTTCATGTATACAGCTGTTTAACATCTGTCTCCCACACTCAACCTCATGAGAGCAGGGGCCTTGCCTGCCTTAGGCATCATTGTGTCCCCAATTTCAGGCACACGGTTGGGCCTCAATAACTATGTTTGGAATTAAGTTGAATAAACCCCTAGCACGTTCCTGGCACAGATGAGGCCCTTAGTAATGGAGCTTGTGATTGTTACATTGTTGGATGTCAGTGTTGCAGGAAAATTTTGCATAGTAAGAATCACTGTGACTAGCTATAATGGTAACCAACCACCAGTAGGTTTATCATGATGGCTCCTGTGCTCTCTTTTAGTTCCCAGCTTTTCTGCCTACCTCACCTTCTCAGAAACAAGCACTATCTGAACTTCCACCACTTTTACTGTGTTTTCCTATCTCTCCTCACTGCCCAACCTTACTCTTCTGAGGAGAAACCACATTTGCTCCAGTAGCTCTAAGTGACTGACTCAGTAACCTTGTAAGAAGGAGTCTGAGTGGCCCAAACTCATCATCAACTATAAACTATTATAACCTTGCACTAGTCCAGTACTTACAGCTTCCAAAGAATTCATATTCATCTTTTCACTTATTTCCCATATTATGTCCATTTCATTGATGAAAGAACTGACATCTGTTGATGAGATTAACCGTACCCAGGTCCTACTGTACAGGATTTCAACCAGGGACCTCCACAAGCCAGACAGGTACCTTACTGGGATGCACAGCTGAGAGGGGCCTAAAATCCTGCCCTGGAGGAGGAGCAGTCATGTCAATGGCTGGCAGGCAAGGTTGACAGATACTCAATTTAAAATACACGCTTACACAGTGAGAAATCTGGATTTTTATATGAATTTCACCACTTTTCACTGTTAGCTTCTGATGCAAATTCTTTTAAAACACATAGCAATCCAAATCAAACCCAGCCATAGCTCGAATTCAGCCCATGGACCACCCATTTACAAGTTATGATTTAGAGTTTGGAAACTTCCAAAATAATAGGCATTGTCCCTCCCAGAGGTCAAATCTCAGAGGCAGGTAGTCCTTGGACCTTAAGGGTAGTTCCCAGGTGTAGTCCACTGGCTAGCAAAATGAGATCAGAACATAGTGGGCATTTTAAAGGCTTGACTTGGCTATATTGTAAGATGTTGCACTCCACTTTTGATGTTGGTAAAGTGTACTAGGTCGTGAAATCCAGAAGTCTGGAATCCAGTGGTTTATTACGACCCCACTTTTATGGAAAAGAAGAGTAAGATCCAGGGATGTCAACTGCATGAACCCAAACATCCAGTTTATGGAACATCCCCCTCTTGTGTAAGGCCTCTCATGTCATACATCTCTCACCGTGTGCAGGCCTATCTAATTCCCACCTCTGCCAGCAAAACTGTTACCTCCTTGTCACGTGTTATCACTCAGGGATGCACAGGAAATAGGTGCTTTTTTGAGGACTTGTAGCCAAGATGCATTCCCCATCTTCTCCTGTGAGGTTCTGCTTAAAAGTTCAAAGTTTTACGGAAAACCCACATCTTCCACAAAAGCCTTCGTAGATCCGTTCAGTTAATATATTTATTTCTTCCCTGTGCCCCTATGAAGTATTTCAATATTTCTGCCTCTGTTATAATCTAAGCCTTGTGCTAGAGTTACTGCTGGCATATCTGCTTCCACAGAAGGATGGTGAGCTGTTGGTGGTCAGAGCCATGCCTTTTTCACTTTGTGTGTCTCACATGGAGACAAGCTCAGCATCTGGGTCCAA
This sequence comes from Corynorhinus townsendii, assembly GCA_026230045.1. NCBI lineage: Eukaryota > Metazoa > Chordata > Mammalia > Chiroptera > Vespertilionidae > Corynorhinus > Corynorhinus townsendii. Next base: position 166,420,827 of record JAPDVU010000005.1, on the reverse strand, counting down.
GGAAAGCTCCCTAATACCTATTGAGGTATCTTCTTTGTAATGGCCTGACATTGTGCTAGTGTATAGTTGGTGCTTAATAATTCTCTTGTCATTGATAGTCCCTTTTAGAAGCTAACAGAATACTTGGAATTATGATAGGCACTCAAAGTGTTTTCAGTGAATTAATGAAAACAGGATCTGACTGGCTAAATATAGGGAATTTCAAGAACCTTTCAACCTGTCTAAATACCTCTTTTGTGAGGTTTTGCAGGGGAGTTTGTTGCAAGGTCTCTTGTTAGCTGTTTGAGGCAGGTCTAGGGTATGGCAAGAAAAGGCCTAAGGTAGAAATTTAAGCAGGTATTTATTCATGGAGCCATGCAAGCCCAATGATGCCCTTGTAGTGATGGTATGAGGGCCTCCCTTACCTTGAACCCCCTCGTTCCAGCCCTAGTCCAAGGTGTGTTGTCAATTCCAGTTTTAGTCAGCTCAGGCTGCCATAACACAGTACTGCAGACTGAATGGCTTAAGTCATAGAAACTGGCTCTGTCATAGTTCTGGGGGCTAGAAGCCTAATATCACAGTATCTGCAGGTTTGTTTTCTCCTGAGGCCTCACTCCTTGCCTTGCAGATGGTTTGCCTTCTTGTTATGTGGTTGCCCCTTAGTCTGTGTGTTTATCTCTGTGCTGATCCGCTCTTCTTAAAAGAACATCTAGTCCTATTGGATTAGTGCCTAGCAGTGTGACCTCATTGTACCTAATTACCTCTTGAAAACCCCTATCTCCAAATACTGTCACATTTAAGGTTCTAAGGGGTTAGGGCATCAATATATGAATTTGGAGGGATACACAATTCAGCTCATAACAGCCCCCAAATGCCATAGCTTACTTGTTTGATCTCCTTAAGATGGCTTTTACCTTGGTAAATGAACACTTGTAATAATGCCATAAAGTGTTCATAAAAAGCCAGTTATGTGGAGGTTTTAATTCAACTTAACAGTACTTGCTCCTGTAAGAGATAACAGAATCCCTTCTTCCTGCCACCATCCCTGTGCCATGCCAGCACCTTCTTGTATATCCGTCCCTACCTAAAGCATTAGGCAAAAGAATGTACTACGTGCTAGACATTTCTGGAAATTATGCATGATTTTCTGTGATGTGAACAGACAAGGAAAGAGGAGAAAGGCCCACCATCATTTATGTTGCCCATAAAGCACAGTTACAGGCAGTACCTATGTTTAAGTGCCCGTAAATTCTGGTAAAAAAGGATTTAAATTATAACTACTCCAGAAATAACTTTAACTGATGGATCACCCGATGTTTAATTCACTGTTGGAGGTTGTCTGGGGATCTTTACACATTTAAAGGGACAGAACTACTTACTTGGGTCATCTTTAACTTGGATAAACTGATAACTATGTTTAAAAATGTAATAATAATATATAGTTTGAGTATAAGAAGAGAACTGAGAATACTTTAAAGTTAAAGATTTGTAGCTCTATGTAGTTCAGAATATTCCAAAAATGTGTGGGGTGCTTGCTTAGGACATGCATCATTATTTGAGCGGTTCAAGCAGTTGTTGGAATCTCCAGTCTTTCCTTGCATCAGACTCACTGCCTCCCCTCGGGTGGGCCTGGTGCTTTTTGGCAAAAAGGATAGATGAGGAGGGTAAGAAAGGTGGTTTAAGGTGAGATGAATGACAATGAGTGGAAGATATTCATTGGGTAAAGAAGGTCGGAGCATAATGACTGGCCAGGGCTTATCAAGCAATCCACCTTTAGAGTTTCTCCCACACCATGAAGACATGCCCCTGGATGATCAGCCCATCAGGTTCCCTCTTACAACTTTACTTTCAGATTTTCTAAATCTTCACATCTCTGTTCTTCATGCTAAGCAGTGTTCTAAAATGTATTTTCTGTTTTACTAATTCTTTCTTCAGTTGTGTCTAAACTTCTGTTTAAAACTCTGCTCTGCTGGCTCTATACATTTCAGATTACAAGTTTAATTTTCAGGTTCTCCTTTGAAAAGTTCTTTTGCTTTGATAGTAAGATACATATCTATTTCAGATTGTTTTATTATCTCTCTCAGGTCACCGTTTCTTCTATTTGCTGCCCTTGATAGTGGGCTGTTTCTGTGCATCAGTTTTAATATTCTCTGTGCCCTCATATTGTTTGCGTGGTCACGGGGAGAATTCTAAGGGTGTTGGTCAGGGCATAGAGGTCAAACCCAGTCCTGCTCAAAATTCCCAACAACAATTTAAAGGATGATAATGGACCATGCTTATCAGGTTTCTGAAACAGAGATAGGATTAGAAGTATAGTTAATACACTGGACTAGAAGGTCCTCCAGCTTTTGCATATACAATGACTGCAAGGAAAGCAGAGACCAATGACAGAGCAAGGCTGCCGAGAAAGCTAATGGGGTCTCGGGTCCTCTGAATGAGAATGCTGAGCCCAGGACAGAGATTGCTGTTCCGTGTTCTGGCCTCTAACTGGAAACCACTTCTGCTTCTGGGCACAGCACGTTTAGACTAATATTAACAAATTGGAAAGTGCCCCGAGTCACTATACTCGTGGATGAAGGACCCTGATGTCACAGAGAAGTTGAAGAAACCGAGAATATTTTGCCAAGGAAGAAAATCTTAAGACTCATTATGAATGAATTTAAATGTCCCAGTTGCTGCCTTGAGGTAGAAGAAGTCGACTTGTTCTGGGTTAACCCCAGAGGGCGGCACTATGACCGATGGGTAAAAGTTATAGGAAAGGACATTTCTGCCCCACAGAAAGAAGTTTCTAACCAAGAATCTGCCTGATAGATGTTATAAGTGTTGGAGAGAGGAGTGAGCCCTCTAACACCAGAAGTATTCAAGGAAATTCTCTGAGTCCCTAAAGAAGCAGAGCACAACCTATGATTGGGCTGGATGACCTCCACAGCCCAAATGTGATGATGGGCGGCATAGGTGGGTCTGGGACCAGAGCACCAGGGGCTTCTACAACTGTGCTGTGATGTCAGGCATGTGACTTTACTTCTTCAACAAGAGGCTTGTGAGAATCAAACAGTAACTCATCTAGATACCTAGCACATCAAGTGAGATGTAATAGACTTCTAATAAATGGTAGTACTTTTAAAATACTTTTCATAGTATTGTTGCATGAAGGGAAGAAGAAAATGAATATTTAATAAACATCTGTCTAAAGTGAAACTATAGATAGTTCATGTATATATATTTGTCTATTATATATATGAACATCTTTTTCTCTCATGACCCTATGCTTAGTTGTTAAAATAATTAGTTTAAAATTTCCCTGTTAACAAGTGAGGAAACTGAGACTCAGAAAGGTGAAAACAAGTCATCCAAAACACATGCATAATAAGTGAGTAAAGCAAGGCTTAAACCTAGATACACTCCCTCAAAGGTCTGATCTCTTAAAAATTAGTTTATGTAGCCGTCTGCAGGTATGTTCTCTTGTCCTAATGATGCCATTTTTATTGAGTGTTACAGAAACATTTGTCTTAGTTTCTCCATGTGGCCAAAACCTTTGGGAGTCAGAAACTAGAACCATATGCTGTTTGTATTTCTAGCTCAGTCCTAAGCACATAAAGGATCTCAATATTTCTCACATTGTAATTTTCCTGAGACTTTATTTCTGGAGAAGATGATCTCTTGTAGTGTTTATTTGAGGATGTTGGATGTTTGACATTAAAAATCCACAATTATGAACGTTTTAATATTTCTTTGGGTGATCCTTACCCCATCTATCACATCTGAGTATGCTAATGGACCTCCCTCCACGTTCATCTGTCTGTGCTTCCAATTCAAAGCGTGGGCAGTTCAAGTTAATATCAGAGGAACCAGCTTGTCGATGCTAATCGTGTGACTTTGGGCAAGTGACTTAGCAGCTCTAAGCCTCCCATGGGTAACATATGTAGACTAAGCCCTCTCTTGCAACTAGTTTGTGAAGATTGAATGAAATAATAGAGCAGAGGGCAAACAATGTATTCAGTAAAATGTTTCCTTTTGCTTATGAGAGCATAAATGGTCTTCTTGACCCTTATTTCTAAGTGAGGACTTTGGTGCTTAAATCTAGGCAGAAGAATGGGACCCTTATGATAAGGAATATTTCCAGCTCAGGACCTCAGGACCTTCTACTCACTCATCCTTCACTCATTACCAGTTGGGTATGAAAAATAAGTCCAGAGGGGGATTCTGAGGTCCTAAGGAGGACCGAGATGAAAGGTGCTACTCGGGGGGAATGGGGGAAAGCTGCCACAGCCATGTTAGATTGTGGTAAGGACAGTATATATATAATTATTTTGGGACTGCTAGTATAGCAACTAATATTACTTCCTCTGACTTATACAACTAATAAATGCACCGAACATAGTATCCAGCACATAAGAAACACCCCAGCCCTGCCAACATGGCTTAGTGGTTAATCATCAACCTATGAACCAGGAGGTCACAGTTTGATTCCCAGTCAGGGTACGTGCCTGGGTTGCGGGCTCGATCCCCAATGTGGGGCGCGCAGGAGGTAGCTGATCAGTGATTCTGTCTCATCACTGATGTTTCAATCTGTCTCTCCCTCTCCTTTCCTCTGTGAAATCAATAAAAATATTTTTAAAAGAAACACCCCATAAGTGCTTGCATTCTTATTTAACACTACAATATGCCAAAATAAGGACATTTTCAAGTAGCAACAGCATTATGATTTTTAATACTCCTCATCCATGTACAGAAAATATATTTATTTGAGTTCTTCAATTCTCTACAACTGTCAGGGAATAACTGCCTTCATTTTCCACTTAAAGAAATTGAGAAAAAATTAGGAGGAAAGAAAAACTCCTCTTGTCTGAGCATTATCTATGGGCCTGATGGCCGAGTAAGTACTTTGTTCAAAGTGCCTCATACCTGGTAATCCAGATTGTTTGCACTATGAAAAAACATCTCAGAGAGGACACCAGTACTCAGAGTAGGCTCCACACTCGCCTAACTGGTAAGTGAAAAAGTTAGAAATTCAGCTTGAGCCAGTGTGTCTCCCTAATCCATGCTGCTTTGGACACACAGACAGTTTAGCCTCCTGAAGATCCCACAACCAGCCTTCCACTGAGCTCATGGGAGACTACAAAAGTGTAGACTCCCAGCACACACTGACTGCCTTCCTCTGCAGCCCTGTGACCTGAGCTATTGTAAGTGGTTTCCTAGTTAGTCCAAAGATGGGAATGTTTTCCATCTGCCTCTCTTCTCCAGAAATACAATGAAGCAGTGGTTCAATGAATCCATTAGATTTCAGATATTTGGAGTTAACTGTGATTGTCCCTTTATGACATCAAATAAACCAAAAGAAGTATGCTTTTTAAACATCCAAGAAGTAAATACATTTTCCACAAGGGAAAATATGGGTGCCATTTGCCATTGAGTAATATGGCAGCAGATGGAACTCAGCATGAGGCACTGAAATCCATGGGTGTTTCTCTTGGAGATGCTGTCTGCCTGAAAAAGAAAAAAGAAAAAAAAAAGCTAGATGGTAAGGCTGTTTTACAGCAATGAAAATAAACAACGTTATTCCAACGTAATTAATCTTCCCCAAAATGTTCTTCCTTCCGTGGTGTTTTTGTTCTCACCAGTGTTTGAGGACTCTCTCCCTAGGTTTGAGTCACCAAACACCTAGTTTGATTTTTTTTAATGTTTTATGTTTAGATACAGGCATGTCATTACCCACTGAGAGCTTAGTCATCCTTTCTCAGGGTCACCTCAGTTCCTCAACCCATCCCCAAGTCTAACTTTTCATCCTCAGTTACCCCTCTTACCTTATTCCCAACTTTACAGCTCATCCAGCTGCCAGCTGATTCCTGCGTAAGTCTTGCACCAGACCAGCTCATCTTTCCCTCTACTCCCTCCTCTCTGGTCTCCTTGCTTTCATAGCCCCTAAGAAAACCATCTCACTTCCCACATCCTCTCTCCTTTCTGGGAAAAAAAAAAGTATTTGTGTGTTTGTTCAATAACCATTTAAAGTATAATATTGCTGTAGATACTCATTTACCTGAATTCTTCTAATTCCATTAGTTTTTGACATTAAAAAAAAAAAAAAGACTTGATGAGAGTCAGTGTCAAGAAAGCAGGAGACTGACATCTTTGGAGCATGTGCTCTAGGCCTGGCACTATGCTGCACACATTACAGATCCTTGCCGAGGGTCATGACGGCCCTGTGAAGTAGATGGACCTGTTTCTATTTCATAAATAAGGAATGTACATCTCAAAGAGTTTCAGGAATCTTCCCCACATTACCCAGCCATATAACAAGTGGTAAGAGTTAAGGATGTGGATTGAGATCTCTTTGCCTCCAAATCCCTTATTCCTTCATGAAATCTGGAGTCATATATGCCTAGATTCAAAACATTTATTAGGTCTGTGACTTCAGCTAGTTTCCTCTCACCCCATAGCCTGCCACTCCTTCTGAGCCTTAATGTCCTCATATTTAAAATGGTGAAACTGTATCTTCTTCAGGTGCTTTTAGTGAGGATTAAACAAAATAACATATAAAAGTAAATTAAAATGCCCAAAATGGTGTCCCCATGCCAGAAAGCCTCAAATGGCACCTCTGTTTATTAGAGACTAGAGGCCCAGTGCACGAATTCCAGGTAGACTCGGGCCTAAATGGGAAGTTGGACATCCCTCTCACAATCCAGGACTGCTGGCTCCCAACTGCTCGCCTGTCTGCCTTCCTGATTGCCCCTAACTGCTTCTGCCTGCCAGCCTGATCACCCCCTAACCACTCCCCTGTCAGCCTGATTGATGCCTAACTGCTCCCCTGCCAGCCTGTTTGCCTCTAACTGCCCTCCCCTGCAGGCCTGGTCACCCCTAAGTGCCCTTCCCTGCAGGCCTGTTCACCACTAACTGCCCTCTCCTACAGGCCTGGTCTCCCCCAACTGCTCTCCCCTGCAGGCCTGGGTCCCCTCCCAACTGCACTTCCCTGCAGGCCCAGTCGACCCCAACTTCCCTCCTCTGCCGGCCTGGTCACCCCTAACTGCCCTCCCCTGCAGGCTTGATCACCCCCAACTGCCCTCCCTTGCAGGCCTGGTCCCTCCCAACTGCCCTCCCCTGCTGGCCTGGTCCCTCCCAACTGCCCTCCCCTGCTGGCCTGATCACCCACAACTGCCCTCCCTTGCAGGACTGGTCCCTCCCAACTGCCCTCCCCTGCTGGCCATCTTGTGGTGGCCATCTTGTGTCTACATGGGGGCAGCCATTTTTGACCACATGGGGGCAGCCATCTTGTGTGTTGGAGTGATGGTCAATTTGCATATTACTCTTCTATTAGATAGGATGAGTTTTAAAACATTGACCTTGCGACCGTGAAACTGGTTCAGACAGGACATAAGTTAAGGTGTTAGAGCTGGAGAGCAGGTTGAAATACTTCATCTCAGGATGCAGTCAACAGTCCAGTGCCAGGTGCCGGGGTACAGATTCACAGGGAAGCCAACTGGATCCTAAAATAGTTATCATCAGTGGAAAAAAAGGTGCTGTGTGAGAAAGCATTGCCCAGTACAAATACAGACATCATAGGATGAAACTAAATTTTTTCTTCAGAAGCAGAGGTTTGCATTTCTATCTGGAAAATAAGTGCTACCAATACTACCTAGCAAGGTATTGAGTTTGTTGTCCCTATGATTCATGAAATAAATAGTCAACTTCTTATCAGGGCTATAATTAGATAGCCCTCACATTAGCAAAGTTAACCCAGATGGTCGAAGGCACTTGCAAATTGTGATCAAGATCTATGACATAGAGATGACCACTATTGTTCAATGTCTACCATATGTAGGCTATGGTGTTTATCTTAAGCATGCATTACCTATTTTAACACACACACAAAGAATCCAATATCATAATTCCCATTTTAGACATGGAAGAAACTGAGGCTCAAGAAGTTTAGAGTCCTTGCCCAAAGTCATAGAACTGGCAAACAGGTATTTGAAACTAAATGTTTGTGGTAACAATCTCTAGGTTATATGTTTAACTTACTATCTCAAAAATATGTAACATTAAATATATATACAATAAATATATGTAAAGTAAAAATATATTAAACATAGAAATATATATATAACATAGCATGTACTGGCCCAAGGCCATGCTGCAACTGGATAACTAGATGACTGAGACAGTTTTGACCCAGGCAATGTGACTGGAGAGACCTAACCTATATTCATACCACTGTGATGTCTCTAAATAGAACATCCTCTGGACCCCATTTTCCCTGGGAAATCAGGGAGGCATGACTTAAAAACAGAGAATAGAGATGACTAAGTAGTGAAAAAAATATCCGGGAGTTAGGCAACCTCACCTCCTATTCTGGTTTAGAAACTAGATTTCTACATAACTGGGGCAAGCCATTCTCTCTTGTCAGTGACTCTGGAGCTGCAGAGAAAATTCTAGGGGGCTCCAGAGCTTATTTAGGGTCTCTGAAGGGGTGTGTGTAGAATCAGTTAGATAGAGTCATGAGACAGATGGACAGGAACTAAAATAGCTCTTAGAGAGGTTCCCTGAGAGCTTGATATCACATGCTTCACATGTATTGTGTAGTCTTTCTAGCAACCCAATGAAGGTAGTATCATTGCCCCCATTTGACAGATTAGATAAGCAATGCTTAGGGAAACTGGATAAGGATTGGAAATCTAAGTCTTGCTGACTCCAAAGGCAATCATTGAGCCACCCCACTAGTCTGGAAGAGGACGCTGCCTTTCCCAGGTGTCAGAGGAAGAACAAATCAAATGGTGAGATACTGGGATCTGACCCTGCATCCATGTTATCTGGGCTTTAGAGTCACAGGCTCCCATCCCAGATCTACTGGTTTCTGTCCCAGGGATCATCTTTTTAAAAATATATATAATTTTTTTTATTTTGAGAGATAGGGAAAGGGAGAAGGGAAAGATAGAAACATCTATGAGAGAAATATTGATCGGCTGCCTCTTGCACACACACACACACTGGGGATCAAGCACACAACCCCGGCATGTGCCTTGACTGGGAATTGAACTGGGGACCTCTTGATGCATGGGTTGATGCTCAACCACTGAGCCACACCTGCTGGGCAATATCATCTTTTAATGAGCTTGTAGGATGATGCTCATGAACACTGAATGGAATAGTAAATGGTGAACTGGTAGTTTTATGCTATGAAGGCAGAAGCAACCAAGACTGATGGCTCAAGTCAGAGGAGGAATGCAGAGCATGCACATGTTCATGTGTGTGTGTATATTGGTGTTTAAGTGTGTGTGTGGCAGGGGTGATGCTAAGATATACTGGGGAGCAGAGATAAAAGAAAGTCCTATGCTTAAGGATTGATTTAAGTGTTTACTCTAATGTCAGTGCCTCCAAGAGTCTTCTTGGGCCATCTTATTCAAAAGCTCATCTAACATTATTCTCAATTTTTTTCAACCTGCTTTGTTTATCTCAGTTTCACCTTCTCTTACTTTACATTTGCTTATTGTCTCTCCTGTAGAGTGAGCTGCATGAGGACAGGGACTGTGTTGTGCTCACTGCTCTGCATCATCCTCTCAGCAGGGTCTGGTATGTAGTAAAATCTCACCATGTGCTTGTTGAGTGAGTGGATAATAGATGGGCTTTCAAAGAAACATAGTTTTGTGAGTATTTTTGAAAAAAAAATGTGTGGAGCTGGTCGTGGAAGGATTAGGCAAGCTCCCTGCCAGGTCAGTGGGACAGAAAGGAAGGTGAGGGGACCCCACAGGAAGCAGCCCAGTGAAAGAAACCACAGAAGAAGTCTCTACCACTTGGGAGCCTTAAACAAATTCATCTTTCTGGAAATGAGTTTTCCCATGAATGAGCACATTTACCTCCCAGGTCAGATTTAGGGAGTTACGTGTGAAAATGCTACAAAGGACTTAGCATAACAGTGAACATGAAAGGCAGACTCGCCCATGTATGTTCCTTGGGGACGCGGTGTAATGAAGTAGCAGTCTAGAGCACAGCTCTGGAGACTCATTGCTCACATTTTTGTTCTGGCTCCCCCACTGTTTTACTGTGGTACTTTCAGAAAGTCTCTAAGCCTCTCTGAGCCTTTGCTCTTTTCTCTGTAAAACTGGGTAAAAATGATACCTGCCTTTGGGCGAATGGGAAGAGTAAATGACGAAACTCCATGTACTGGGAAACATTTAGCATTATGCCCAGTACAGAGGTAGCACTCTCTAAGGGTTATCTTAAATTTTAGGCTGATTTTAGTTCTGTCTGTTCTTTTTTCTCTATGGAATTATTTGAGTAAGTTCTGAGCTCCACACTTTATCTGTGTAAAAGAGATTGCAAGCAAAGTCTCCTTCCCGAAAGCAGTTATCTGTGGAATACACTGAGAAGAGTGGACTCAATAGCGCATCCAAATAAACCACACACCTTTCTAGCAGTGTAGTCTTTTCAAGAGAAAAAGCACTGTTCAGTACCACCAGGAGTCAGGGTGATCTGGCTCAGCTTGGTGGCTGCATGGAAATTTTAAAAGGGAACCCTTGCCAAAACCGGTTTGGCTCAGTGGATAGAGCATCAACCTGCGGACTGAAGGGTCCCAGGTTCGATTCCGGTCAAGGGCATGTACCTGGATTGCGGGCACATCCTCAGTGGGGGGCGTGCAGAAGGCAGCTGATCAATGTTTCTAACTCTCTATCTCTCTCCCTTCCTCTCTATAAAACATCAATGAAATATATTTAAAAAAATAAAAGGGAACCCTGGAAGAAAAGTCTACCCCAAACTTGTCCACAGAGAGGGGAATCACAGAGATTGGTTGAACTGTAGGAAGGTCATGAGTTTGGGATCTGCCATATTAAAGCTGAAATGCCAGGAGAACATTCCATGTGGGGATATCTAGATGTAGGAGGTATAAAGTAGGAATAAGCTGCATATTGGCGGTGGTTGAAATCTTAAGAATAGATAGGTTTGCCAAGGGTCTAGAAAGGTATATTCCCATTTGTTTCAAGGTGTTTATTGGGACTTTCTAAGATGAGAATAGGGTAGTGCGTGTTTCCCGGAGTTTTTAAACCTTAAAATCCCTTTAACAGACAACCTCTCAGAACTAGAATCCCAGAGAACACACTCTGAGAAACTCTGATTTAGACCAGCAAGCAGAAGAGGGCCCCATTGATGAAGACAGATTAGGTTTTGCTTCAGTAACAACTAACCTCCAACTCTCAGTGGCTTAAAATAACACAGGTTTGTTATTTCATCAGCTGGCAGGGGATCTTTACTCATCGCTGTTACTCGTGGGCCACACTGGTAGAGTAGCCACTATCTTCAGTGCTGCTGGTCTCTACAATAAAGAGACCCCTAGTGCGTCACAAGTTCATTTATTAAACTCCCTGGCATGGAAGAGATATATATGACTTACCTTTAGTATTCTTTCACCAGGGGTGGCCTCATGTTCCACTTAACCAAAGAGAAATAGAAAGTGTGACCCTGCAATGTGCCCAGGGGGCGAACCCACCATGTGATCAGAATTATTTGGTGTGCAGCAGTAATATTGATCCCAAGGAGAAAACCTTAACAAATGTCTTGACTTAGCAAAAGAAAGACTCTTGACAAAAGGAAAAACAAAAGAGTTGGATGAAGGATTTCAGACTATAGTTCAAGACACAGATTTTTCCAGGTTTTTTCATTGACACACACTCTCCAGACTTCTCTTTCTTTCTCCTTGAAGGGAGTGACAAGGATTACTGGGAATTCTGTGCTGGCCTAAAGTCACATCTTTTTTTTGGATGGGGATGTTGATTTACCATGTCCCCAGCCTTTACCTGTGTCACTTTAAAAAAAAAAAAAAATCCTGAAACCCCTTCTGTTTCCTGACCTGTTTCTTGTTGGTGATTTAACTTTTCCCTTCTCTCATGGTTTAAGGTTAGACAGGAATTATCCATTTGACCTTTGTGGGTTTCACTCCTGGTGTTCTCTTGCTCAGACTTTGGTGCATGCCTTCAAGGAGCCCCACCCCTGGATGGTGGGTAGCCTGTCCTCCTCTTTCAACTCTTACCCCAAAGCCAAACACCCTGATCAACTCAAAAACCAACTTTTTTACCTTAGTTAAGTTAATCTAACATAGTATGGTGTACATAGGATTTGGAGTCAGACAGACTGGGTAAAATCCCAGCTCTCTACTTCTAGCTTTCTTACCTTGGGTGAGTTACTTCTCACCTCATTCAATTCTCCTTTCCTCATCAGAAAAATTGGGTCAGTGACCCAAAACCTCACAAACCAGTTGTGACAATTATAGGAGGAAATGTTAGTACATGAATATCAGTTTTTGTATCATTTCTGCACACCAAACCACTGAAAACCTTGTGTGGCTTAAAGCAAAACCAACTTGTCATTAGTCACAAGTCTTCACACTGGTTAAGTTCTGATCTGGTCAGGTTTGGATCATCTCAGCTGGGTTCACCGTGTGCTTAGAGTCTGCTGGAAACTCAGCAGGGGCTGGTTAGTCTAGGAAGACTTCACTCATTGTTTGGCAATTAGCCAACTGTCAACTTGGGCTACAGGGGTGACTTGACCATGTGTCTTCCATCATCCAACTGGCTAGCTTTGGATTGTCCTCATGGCAGTTGGCAGGGATCCAAGAGAGAAAGTAGAAGTGTGCAAAACCTTCTGCTGTGTTCTCTTGGCAAAGCAAGTCCTGAGTCTAGCCCAAATTCCAGGGGTGGTGAGATAGACTCTACCTCTTGATGGGGGAACCTGTCAAAAGGTGTTGATGCAGGAATAAAAAGCAGGACATTAGAGTCACAGCCCCATCTTCTTCCTTCCCCTCTCAAGTCTTTCCTATCCTGCCCTAGCACTGGTCCAAGTGGTTGTGAGCTTTCTTGAAAGCAGGGACTATACATTGTACATTTCTGCATCCTGCACTTCCTGAGCATCAAATGAACACCACCACTGCCATCATTGTCACTCAATAAATGGTGAATTTATTCCAGGTTCTATTTTAATCACTTTTCAATACATCTCTGGTTCTTATGACCATTCTCTGTATAATAGCTACTCTTGACTGACTTCCCATTCCCCTGCACTTAATAGGTACCCAATAAAAATCTATTAGATGGACCTTTTTGGGGGGAGTCTTAAGCTATATTGTGAGGTTAATATCTGGTTTGTGGTTCTAGGGGATTGATCCAAGAGTGAGATGGTGAATCAATCATTCCCATCTCTGACTTCTCCCAATACCCACCTGTTTCATCTCCAGTTCACCCTACAGACTTGTTATCCTGGGTTGAATTCAGCCTCCCATGAACTCCTGTGATATTCATCATGCCCCAAAGTGCCAATATTACTCATCGTTCTCACCCACACACCTCCTACTTCGCTCCATTAATGTATTTGCCCACAGTCATTCTAGCCCTTTGCTTATGTGAGCTTATCACAGTTATCTTTCAGAGCAATAGACCATAAACCCTAATGCTTCACCATAAAGAGCAACAGTAATAGCAATGTCTTTCTATTGCCAAGTACTTGTCCTGACATCTCATTTGATTTCTGCAACTGCCCTGAGAGTACATGAGGCAGGTACAATAGTACTCATTCACAAGCATGGAAACCAAGGCAGGGAAAGATTGAGTGGCTTTCTCAAGATCACACAATACAACAATGTTCAAAATAGGAGGAAAACTCAGGATTTAATGCTTTATAGGCCAGCAACAATTCTACCCTCTTGCCATTCAACCTGATCTATTCTCACAATGTGAACTCAGTATAATCAAGGAACATCTAGTGGTTGCTGACTATATGCAAGCACAATTTCAAAATGGAAGGCAGATGAAATCTGGCCATCTAAGGAGAAACATTGCTGTGTTGTACCTGGAAGTGTTTTATATTTAGGTGATCCTGGTTTCTAATCAAGTTTCTATCCCTTGCTCATTTTGTGATCTTGAGTAAATTATACAATATGTTTCATCCTCCGTTTCTTCATCCCTCAGAAGTGGACATTCACTTCACACCACGGGTTTATTAGGAAAATTACATGAGGTGATGCAAATAAAACTCTGACACATAGGAGCCATTCTGCAGGCTATTATTATTGTTGTTGTTGTTGTTGTTAAGTGTGAGTGAGGCAAGAATGAGTCATGTTAGTCAATTACTCAACCCTCCCCTAGTCAATCTTCATCACATTTATGTCTCTGTTTTGATGTTTGCCCAAGATATAAACTGTGTGCCTACTTAAGATATAGGTAGACATTTTTGTTTCATGTGCCTAATTCCAGGATGGCCCTTCTAACTCAGATGTGTAATTTGAAACATAAATGACATATATACATCTGTTAAGTGTATTTTCCCCCTTATGCAAAGGTGTGTATGAGCTGGAAGAAATGGTAACTTAGAAAAACAATGATATTCAAAAAAATCCATGGAGACAAAACTGAGTCCATGATCTCTACAACCTTGTGGGACTTAGTTTCTGAACAGCATCCTGGAGTTTGATGCTCAGGAAAATGGTCATTTCAAACCCTCATGATCTAAAATTATTTGAAGGCAACTTTACATGTATTGTAGCTTTCTTATTTTTTAGCTGTATCAAAACCCACAGAAGTTAATGACAAAACCTAGATAAATTGTAAGTCTCTACCTCCAGTCTCTCGTGCTCCACAATGCCACATAAGAGTCAATCAACGTCTTTGTTGTATTTGTTTTCTGCCTCTTTGTTTACAAGCAGGTTTGTATTTGCTTCTTTTTACTTAGCCCCCTCATCCATGTGAGTTAAAGTGACCATTGTAGCTAATTTATAAAACTAGAGGTGAAGGAATTAGACTCAGAAGAGTAAAGTGGCATGCCATGTTCTTTGAGTTCATGATGAAAGATATGTCAGTCATACCTCAGTAAAGTAGTTAAAAAAACAACAGCTGGAAGTTGAGAGTGCACATTCCCTGACACCCGTGCTTTTCCCAATGGTGTGCTGGAAGAAGATAAAATGGAATCCGAGCTGGTCTGATAAAGACATTTTCATCCCCACTCAGCTCTGCAAGAATGCTTGTAAAGCATGACTTTCTTCTTGAGGATTGGAGAGTTGGAAAGATCTGAATGGAACCATGGAAGACAGATCACTCTGTAAGGAGCAAGGAAGGGACTGAATAATTCAGTGAAATTTAATGGGCTTTTCAGAACATGCCAGCAATCTATTCCCATTCTCAAACCAGATGCCACAAGCCAGCTCTCTTCCTGCCTGTCTGATCCATTTGGGGGGCTTCATTGGGGGATAAGTAGGGTTCTTCCTAGAAGCTGGAGGCCCCTCTCCTTGGTTGTCTTGTGAGAAGCTCCTTGTAAATGCCAGGGGCTGGTTTGCACAGATGTAGGTGGGGCTAAGTGCAGTGGTAAGAGTCTTGAGGACTTCCCATCTTCTGGACTGATTGTTATACACTAGAGTAGCAGAGCAGTACTAAATAGAGTTTCCTGGCCTTGTCACAGCGAGCTTTCCTCTGTGATGTCATGATTTTGAGTAGCATTCTGCATTTCAGCAACCCATTGTAAAACAAGGAGGTTGGACTCTATCCCTGAGCATCCTTTGAGTTCCAAATTTCATGGTTTTGAGTCACTTAGGAAAGTGTACAGCTCTTGTTAGGGCTCATTTAGGTGAGACAGTCTAGTCATATCACCCATGTTGGGCACATTAACCTAATTGAGCCTTAGTTTGTTTATGTAAAATAATCATAAAAAGATGACACTTATCGCATGGACTTGAAAAGTTTGAATCGGTCTTGCCTGTAAAATTCTTTGTTGCCGAACTTAGCATGTAGCACTCACATTATAGCTGCCATTGTTATTATTTAATATTGTCTTTGTTGTGATTCTTACTTCTTTTCTGCTCCCCTCTGAGCCTCTGAGGCCAGAGCAAGATATACAGCCAAATAACATCTCTAGGGACTTCTTGTGCCTCCAAGAAAAATGCTTACTTCACATCCTGTGGGCTATCAATTAGTAGCATTTTCTGTGGAGATCAACTCCCTGAAAGAAAGGAAGGATTTCATTTCAAGCATGAGAAAGGAGAAGGAAACAAAGATTAGTCACAGCTCTAATGTATTCCAATGCCATTGGTGTTATTATCTCAGCAGCCAGGTATCCAGTGCTTCCATAGCTATTGAGCAGAATGGAGTGTCTCAGCAGAGCTCTGCCTTGCAGGTGTATAGGTGGTATTAGCAGGGACTTGGTTTGAACAACATGCTCTTCTCTTGACTAAGTTGAAGGACTTTTACTTTCAGCCACAGCATCTGCTTAATATAGAAATGCTATTTTTTGGCTGCTCTTAGGTCTCCACTAGATCACCCAAGGAGATCCAAGCTCCTTTCCCCAACACACAGGGTTCAAAGTTCAATTATTTGGAGCAGAGTCAAGTCTCCTCTAAACTGGTTTCTCCTCTCATTCTGCAGTGTTTCATTGCCAGAGAAGCTCAGCTTCTCATTGTCACATGTTCTTTTATTCCAGGGGTATCATCAAGCCCATGGGCCATATAAGGCCTGTGAAATCATTTGGTCTGGCCTTGCCGAGGCATTAGTGGTGAGTTAATTAAATGTTTGACCAAATATAGCAGGCTAATTTTTAAGTTGATAATTTTATATGGCCTGCGATTGATGTTATAAATACCCAAATGGCCCTTGGCAGAGAAAAGGTTCCCCACCCCAGTTTCAGACAGTAGAAACAGTGAACTGGCACTGTGTATCTCCTATAATTCATTTGATTATAAACATAAAACATACTAAGGAAGTTCAAGCAATAGAGAAGTATGTCCATGAAAATATAAAATCCTTTAGTCAACCATATATCCCAGTATCTACAAGCTCTGACCCTAAATATTGTGACTATTAATGATATAATGTGTACCTTTACATTCTTTTGTCTATGAATTTATAATTGTAATTAGATGGAAAACTGGTTCAATGGGCATTTGTTTGGGAATACATTTGAGTTAGAAAATGAGCTCTTAAGTAATAAAATAGGGCTTGGGAAGAAACAAACCCAAGAATGCGTTTCTCTGGAAGTAGAGGAGGAGTGGAGAGGTCTGAAGAAATAGGGAAAAAGTCATAGTGAAGCCAGCAAGATAGAAGAATGTCATATGTGTTTCAATGCCATCCCATATGCTCAATAACTCTAAAATCTTCACCAGTGTCAACAAGATAAGAAAGAACTTGGGTGTGAATTAATTCTTGGAGATACAGGTAAAAAGATTGAGTTGGGCATCCCTAGTTCAAATGGGATATAATGGAAATAGCATGAATATATGTAGAAACAACTCTACGGAGAAAAACAAAAGGGAAAAAGTCCTGGAACTTACAGAGATAATAGGGAAGGCTTTTTAATATTGAAACCTGAAATTTAGGTTTGGGCCTAGGTTAACTATGCTTCAAGTTCTTAACTACTGATATATATACACATTTTATATGCTATATGATATATATGCTTATTATCATACCTATGTATATGTGCACTATATATGTGTGTGTGCGTATATATGTGTGTATGTGTATACACATACCGATACACAAAAAATATATGGTTTGCTTTGTAAATTCCTTTTTTTGCTCAGAAATATATCATAATATTGAATCATTGTATTCCAGAAATATTTGGTGATTGGCTGCAACGAACCATGATACAAGCACTGGAATACAACCAAAAAGAATCTTTTCATAGAAAAGATCTATATCTTTCTTCTTAATGATCACATTGAATTCCACAGTAAAGAGTTTTGTTTCTTTTTGTTCTGTTTCATTTTGGTAACAAGCCCTCTAGTGATAGACATTTAGGTTATTTTAGTATTTTGATTCACCGTGCTCTAGTGTGCTGGTGTATTTGTGTATATGTACAAATATTTTTGAAGGTAGTTTCCTTGAAAAAAATTGGAGGAGTCAGGGACCATGCATATTTTAAAATTACATCTGTATTTTCAAATTCTCCTACAAAAAGTTAATGTCATTAAAATTTTACTGGATTAAATATCAAATAACTAAAGACTAATGTAGAAACAGAATCCCTATCAGATCTTGTCAAGAATATTGATGATGATGATGATGATAGTGACGGAGATGATGCTGAAGAAGTAGATGGTAGTGGTGACGATAATGATGACAATGCTGATGATGATGCTAGTTAACATTTAGCATATTCTTACAATGTATCAAGTATTATGCTCTTTATCTTTCAAACCTTGTGGACTGAGAGAAATAAAACCTGTTCAAACATTAATGACAGGTAAATGAAATGAAGATTTGAACCTTTTCTTTCATACGCCAAAGCCCACTCTACTACTTCAATACTACAGTTTGTGATACACTAGTATTATGAGATGTTCCCCTAGTAAAAACAGCATGGTAAATAAAAGGGTTCTGTAACCAAACCAATTCTGGGAAATATTTTTTATCATCTGTATATTTTTGGAGATTCACAATACTCATGAATTAAGTAAATCTCCTGAGAAGATGTTTAACCAAGCCAAGCAATCATTTCTCAAATTTAATTGATTATGAAACGCTTAATCAAGCACAAGTCTATTCTGAGGAACACACTTTGAGAAATGTTGTCCTTGTTGTACAGTATTTCTATGACTCGTTCATAGAATCACAGGCATTTCTAAAGACTTTTTGGTTCTTAATCCTCAACAGAGAATATTTTTTCCATTGATTTTCTAGAGAGAATGGAAGGGGCAGGAAGAAAGAAAGAGAGAGAGAGAGAGAGAGAGAGAGAGAGAGAGAGAGAGAGAGAATAAAATATTGATGTGAGAGAGGCATATCAACTGGTTACCTCCCACATGAGCCCCAACCAGGGCCAAGGATTGAGCCTGCAACCGAGGTACGTGCCCTTCCCCGGAATTTAACCCTTCAGTCTGCAGGCTGATATCCTAACTACTGAGAAAACTGGCTAGGGCAAGACTTTTTAAATATCGTCTACACTCAGAGATTTATACGGATAACAATCCTCCCACAAGCCTTTGCTGGAAGATCTGCAGTAATGGGGCTTACTACCTCATGGGCTAGACAATTTCATCTTCAGATACCACAGTTGTTAGAAAATTGTTTATTATATATTCAACCACATAAACCTGTGAAATTTAACCACCAATTCTAATTTTACCCATTTGCAGTTTCACAGAGTATGTCGAATCCTAATTTTCCCTTCAGAGTTTTTTAAATTTCCTAATGTGCTTTATATATTTTTCAGTACAAATAAAGCATATTGCTTTCACTAAAAGTGCAACCTCAAGCAAAAACCATAACAGAACAATTAAATTATTGAACCCTTGTTATTAAGAAATATAATGTGCTTTTTCACTGATGTTCAAAGATTCTCTCTGGGATTTATTATTGTAACTAATTTAAGTACAAAGTATAGATTCAATGACAGTTATTGCCATTTCATATTTATCTAAAAATTCAAATATGAATGTGTATGTAATTTTAAAACATTAATTAACTTTACCCAACTATATTATTAAAGACAGTGTACTCAATGGGGGAAATGTTAGGACCAGTGAGGGTTTTTAGAGGAATTATGCAAAGAAACCTTTTTTATTTTCTTAAAGACCTAACTTGAAATAAAATAAATTAAAATGCCCATCTTGGAAAATATTCCCTTCAGATTTTTGAAACCTGTAATCACATATTAGTACATCCCTCATAATCTTATCCCTACATTTCACGGCCCCAGTTTTTCTTTCACCTGCTCTTATCTGGATCTTTCTCATCTTCACAATGATTCTCTCTTTAATATGCTACCATTGGTCTGCACAGACATCAAAGTGTAATTCCCAGAAGTGGACATGCCATTCTAGCTGTGAGCCAACTAGCACAGGTGTAGACAGAACCAGTATGTTCCTGGCTCTAAACATTCCATTTCTATGGACACATCTAGTTTGGGACAACTGGGTTTTGCAACCTCAGCACACTGGATCTTCAACTGTACTTAACAATAATTCAACCTTCTAAATAGCCGTGACTTTGGAAGGGTAAACAGGTGTTGATGGTGGCAACTTTTGAAGAAAGCATACATCTGAGTGATTATGAAGTTTTGTTTGGTACTACTCTGACCCCAAAGGAATATTTACTTTTGTAGTCTCATGGCTTAAAGAGCTCTCTTTTTGCCCAGAGAAATTGATACGCTAAGGGACTAGAGGGAAAGGGAGGTACATAATGAAAAGTAAAGGATGAATTACAGCAATTATTTGCCAAATTTTATAAGAAAGATAAAAATCTTAAAAGTATAGATCAAAAGAAAAGAAAAATGATAAAAGAAAGTACAACTATTATGATTTAATACTGTGCATGTATCTTCTTAATTAAACCTTATAACATAAAGGAGAATATGTCCCCTACTTTTTTTAAATTTACATTTTTTATTGTTTAAAGTATTAATCGCATCTCCTTTTGCCCCATTGATCGCTCCCCGGCTGCTCCCACCTCCTAGCACATGCCCTCACGCCCCTACTATCTGTGTCCATTGATTATGCTCATATGCATGCATACAAGTCCTTTGGTTGATCACCCTCCCTCCTGCCCCCCGACCCCCTGCCTGCCTTCTCTCATAGTTTGGACAGTCTGTTCGATGCTTCTATGTCTCTGGTTCTATTTTTGTTCATCAGTTTATGTTGTTCATTATATTCCACAAATGAGTGAGGTCATATAATATTTATCTTTCTCTGACTGGCTTCTTTCACTTAGCATGATGCTCTCTAGTTCATCCATGCTGTTGCGAATGGTAAGAGTTCCTTCAGTTTTTTAATCCACTCATCTGCTGATGGGCACTTAGGCTGTTTCCAAATCTTGTAAATTGTGCTGCTATGAACATAGGTGTACATATATCCTTTCTGATTGGTGTTTCTAGTTTCTTGGGACATATTCCTAGAATTGGGATACTGAGTCAAATGGCAGTTCCATTTTTAATTTTTTGAGGAAACTCCACAGTGGCTGCACCAGTGTGCATTCCCACCAGCAGTGCCCAAGGGTTTCTTTTTCTCCATATCCTCACCAGCACTTGTCGTTTGTTGATTTGTTGATGATAACCACTCTGACAGGTATCAGATGGTACCTTATTGTCGTTGTGATTTGCATCTCTTGGATGATTAGTGACTTTGAGCATGTTTTCATATGTCTCTTGGCCTTCTGTATGTCCTCTTTTGAACAGTGTCTATTTAGGTCCTTTGCCCATTTTTTGACTGGATTGTTTATCTTCCTTTTGTTAAGTTGTATGAGTCGTCGCCTACTTTTTAAGGGCAGAAAACATGGATTTAAGAGGTTAAATGACTTGTCTGATTTTAATCAGCTGATAGGCTATGGAGGCAAGATTTCTACCCGGGTATGGTCAATCCTAAAACCCTAGAATTCTATAATTCCAAGACTCTTTCCTCAAAACCCCTAGATAAATCCCAATGGTGCTGGAATGGAGCAGCAAAGACCAATGAGCTCGGCTTCGGAATGTGCCAAGGGGAAGGGCCAGGCAATGAGCAACTTACAATAGCCTGAAATAGTCATGAGTAATTGCCCAGTGAACTTGCTGCCTTCAAGGCCTATCAGAAAGGAACTCCTCTCAGCTCCCCAGTATAAATTAATTCTGAAAACCAAAAGCCTTACAGAGAACATGTTGGAGGTCCCTGGTTAGGCTGCCTGAACTCCAGTTCTAACTTTGAAAATCTTTAATGGCTTCTTATAAGTTCCTCAGATCCTGGGGATACCCCTGCACTGATGGAGAAGGAGCTAAATAAAGAGTACTAGCTGGTATCTTTTCCTGCGTACAGGTTGGCCATGTTATTCACCTATGTATTTGACACTATCATCACTATCAATAGATAGTATTTACTGAGCACTGTGTCGTGCACTGTGCTGATGTTTTATATATAATTAGAAGCCCAATGCATGAAGATTCATGCCAGAATGGGCCTTCCTTTCCCTGGCTGCCTTTGTTCTGGCCGGAGCCACCTTTCCACTTTCCTATGCTGCTCAGAGGCCCGGAGCAGCCAGGGGCACTTGGCACCTGTGCATGCAAATTAACCCACCATCTTTGTTGGGTTAATTTGCATACTCCTGATTGGCTGGTGGGCGTCATGAAGGTATGGTCAATTAGCATGTTACTCTTTTATTAGGTAGATATCTCATATTATCTCAAACATCATATTTTGAAGTAAGTCTTATTGTTATTTTAAACAGCTCTTAAACAGGTGGGGAAGAAGGAACTTTTTGGAGGTGATGGATATATTTAGGGCCTTGATTGAAAGAAGTGTTACTATGCCCATTTTTATCAATGGAGAAACTACAACATTAACTTGCCCTGAGTCCAGAATAAATAAGGAGCAGAGTCAAATTCAAGTCTGTCTGAAATCAAAGCCTACTTAACTCAATACTTAGCCTGAAGCTTCTCAGACTTTGGGATGTATTGTAATCTTCTAGGCCTTGACCCAGATTTTGATGTAGTGGGTCACAGTGGACCAAGGGACTTACATCTTGACAAGCACAACCAGATAATTCTGAGCACCATAGTTGCAAAGATGGTAAGTACAGGCCTCTCTTAGTAAGAATTGACACCCCCCCAAAATTTTTTTTAAATATGGTGTCTTAATAAAAATATCTGAAAAATGGGGGTGAAGGGGGGGATGAACCCATGTGTGGAGAGAGGAAAGTGAGTGGTGTTAAGATAATGAAGGAGGAGAAATGGTCCATCCTGAAGTCCTGACCCTCAGCGATGTCTAGAAGTTTTACTCAGACAGTGGTTCTGATCAACAGTGATTGTCCCTTGCTTTGTGCCACTGGCTTCCCGGATTGCTGGTTGGAGCATTCCCTGGACCAGAGTCAACACAGCAGTGAGAAGGAAGGAGCGCAGTGGGTAGGTAGGGGCTTGGTTTACAAACCAGTGTCCTTTCTCCTGCTGCTCCCTCCAGACTTCTGTAGCCAAGAGGAGTGAACAGAACCGTGAACAAAAGGGGCCAGGAGATGAGCAGTTTCCTGTGGGATGTGAAATGTAAAACTTATGCATTGCCTGGAAATGCCATAAGAAATTAATATTTGTTACAGAAACAGTAGGGCTGCATTAATATTTTAATGGTGAATGAATATTTAATCCAAAACTCTGGATGGAAAGCGGACAAGACAACCATGGCAGGAACAGTTACACTCCCCAGTTAGAGATGTGAATGATTCATTGGCTCTGTCAGTAGTAATAATGCCACACAGTGTATCTATTATATAATTCCTTTGAAATATTGGGAAGTAACTCCTCAGAATCAAAATCAGAAGCGTTGTTTATTCTTTAAAAGGCAGCCCTTGAAGCATCAGACAGAGCAAGTCTTTGGAATCAGGGAAGCCTGGAATTGGGTACGAACTCTGTGGTTTACTGACTCTGCAACTATGAATCAGCCCATTCACCTCTTGGAGCCTTATCTCTAAAAAGAGACAAGCATCTATTTGACGGGATTCTTGGCTGCATCTACATTAGTCACTCAATTAATATTTCCTTTTGTGTTTCTCCTTATTTTTATAACATGGTAAAAAAACAACAAACATTTTTAAGGTGGCTGAAATGTCTCTTAATTTAGTCCCATGCCTATTTTTGAAAGAAAGACAATGACACTTTAATTTTCCTATTTCTCCTGGTTCCTTGTGTCTGTCACCATTCTTCTCAATAACATATTCTGTAGTTTGAAAAAAGCAATTTTCCTAATAAAAATCCAATTCTGTCTGTAACCCTTAAACTTAAAATTCATCGGTGATGCTTGTCTTTTAAATGTATACAGGTGTCTCCATGTCACTCCACTCTTAATGGTTACATGCATGTACCATTGCAATGAAACTTACACTTCTCCTGGCAGGTAATTCCCCCTCCTCCAACACTAGACTATGGCCCTATAGTGCCTGGTCCCTCTCATCTCTCCTAGGTGGTCCCACTACACTTTATTAGCTTCTTTATTCTGCCACTTGGGACCTTCTATAATTTTATATTAAGAACAGGGACTTTAGAGACCCATCTGCCTTAGATAAAGTCTCCACTCAGACTATTATTTATTGGGTGATCTTGAGCAAGATCCTCATCAACCCCCTAGGTCAGAGGCCTGGGACAATAACATTTACCTCATTGCATTACAATATCTATGACATATACATATAAAGTGAAATATTTTGGAGCATCCCCATTTCACAGATGAGGAAACTGAGATGCACAGATTCAATAAGGTACTCAAGGTCATTCAGTAAGGACTAAAACCAGGTCTTCACATGAAAGTGCTGCTGGGGATTAAAATATACTTGTAGCTAAGCTAGCTGTGAAAACGGCTCCCTGCCACTCCTTGATCCTTCCTCTGCTAGCTCACCATTGAATGGCTACCAGGTTCATAATGTTGCCGTATGTGTAAAGATGAGAATGGACATAGAGAAGAGGGTATCCAGATGAAGAATTAAGGAAGTGGGATAAGACAGGGGACAAATTATTATAATACATAGCAGAAAGTCATTCTCGAAAAATGGGAAGAATGAATGTGTTGCAAAGCAGAGACAAAATAGCAACTTAACTTTTAATTCACATATTGGGATTTAGTGTAGAATTTCACAAGGAAGGGGGAAAAAATGTGACCACCAGTAAGAAACAGGGAAAAAAAAGTCCAAAAACCTCTATGATAGATGATGCCAATGAACTACAACCAAACTTTAAACATTCATCATTTTTTGCCTTCTTCTGGATAGAATTAAGTCATGGAACAAACTTCTGTGAACGCTCACCTTTTTGTTTTTCCTGGAAGGATGCATGAAATATACGTGGGAGAGAAGGCATGATGGATGGGTGCAAGAAAACGGAAAAGCCAAATAGGTTGCACTCAGGAGTCAGTCTACAGTTCTGTTTAAAAGTTTCTGCTTTGTTAAGGAAGGGAAGAAACCATACTATTCCCTCCCAGACGCTGTACAAAATACTTTACGTAGCTAATTCCACTTAATTCCCACTAGAACCCTAGGAGGAGGGAATTGTATCAGCAACCACAGAAGTCACTCTGCCTGTGTTAAACAACAGATTATTTCTGGGCAGCAAACACAAGGATCTCTGTAGGCCTCCACCACTGTGGATGTAGACTCTATCCTGGATACCTCTGCTGTAGTGGAAATCCCCCTCTTCCTCATCCCTTCATCTCTAACCACTCACTTGACCTCCGAAGTCCAAGGCAGAAGTATCAAATCAGCCAGATCCAGGGTATGCCTTCAAGACCAGGATACCTTAAGGGGTGCGTTTCTTCACAAGGACTTCCTCCTTCTCTCCAAAACACACACCGAAGTCCCCACATTGAGAACAAGTCCATATTCGTGGCAGGCCAAATGACATTTACCTGCTCTATGTACTGTCATTTCAACTTTATAGATGAAATCATCAAGACTCAGTAAAGTAAAAATATTACCCTGAGATTTCATAGCTGCTTTAAAAAAACATTGAGGTATATGATTTGACATGTAAAAACCTGTACATAATTAATGTATACAACTCAAGTTTGGGAATTAGTATACATCTGTGAAATCCTTGCCACCATCAAGACCATAGACATATCAATCACCTACCGAAGCTTCCTCCTGCTCTCTTTATAATAATAACTAGTTCCCTGGTGCACAGATTCATGCACATTGAAAGGAAATTAATTAGAAGGTAACCAGCGGGGCAGGATTGGGCAAAACAGGCCGGACATGCCCTGGAGCCAACCTCCCTCAGTTCTCTCCCCAGCCGGCTGCACCTGTGGTGGCGCAGTGGCTTGAAGGGCATCTGCGGAGTGAGCGGGGTCCCTCTGGCAGGTAGGGATCTCTCAACCTAGCCTGCAGGGATCAGGCTGAAATCAGCTCTCCAACATCCCCCAAGGGGTCCCAGATTGTGAGAGGGCCGTTCTCAGTGACGCACCCCAGAATCGGGCTTCCTCCTCTCTGGTTCTGGGATCCGTCGCCCGAGGACTGCTGCTGCCAGGTCACTGCAGCTCAGCAGCTCCTGCGTTGAACATCTGCCTACTGGTGGTCAGTGCACATCATAGTTACCAATCAGACGGTTCTTAGCATTTTATATAGAGAGATAAGTATTGTTATTATCATTATTGGTAAGAACACTAACTATAAACACTACTCTGTTAGTACACAATATACTATTGTTAGTTATAGGTGTCTCCAAAAATTAACATCTTGCATAACTAAAATGTTGTACCCTTTAACCAACACTTCTCCATTATTCCCCTCTGCCCAGCCCCTGGCAACCACCATTCTACCCTTTGCTTTTATGAGTATGACTAGTTTAGATTCTGCATTTATCTATAGTGCGTCTGGCTTATCTCACTTAGCAAAATGCCCTCTACGTTTATCCATGTTGCCCCAAATGGTAGGATTTCCTTCTTTTTAAAGGCTAAATAATATTCCATTTTATGTATATACTACATTTTCCTTGCTTTTTTTTAATTTTTATTATTTGATTTTACTTTTAAATTTATTGGGGTGACACTTGTTACTAAAATTATATAGGTTTCAAATTTTTAAAACATTTATTTACAAAGATATATGCACCCCTATGTTCATTACTATATTATTCACATTTTCTTTATCAGTGGATGGACACTTGGGTTGCTTTCATTTTGGGGCTTTTGTGAATAATGTGGTTATGAACATGGGTATGCAGATGTCTGTTTGGGTCCTTGATTTCAATTCTTTTGAATATATACCTAGAAGTGGAATTACTGGGTCATGTGATAATTCTATTTTTAATTTTTTCAGGAATTATCACACTATTTTCCATTATGGTTTCACCATTTTTACTTTCCCACTAACACTGAAGAAGGGGTCCAATTTGTCCACTTCCTCATCAACAATTGTTCTTTTCTGTTTTATTTTTAATATTAAGATCTAATAAGTGTGAAGTGGGTCCTATCTCTATAATAAAGAGCCAGGGTATAACACCGTTAAGACCAAAGCTCTACCAGACCGGAAGTCAGTGCTGGGTTGCTGACTGCTTCCGCTGCAGGTGCAGTGCCCCAGCACGGACTGCTGAGGGGGCTGTGAATCAGGGCCAGAGAGAATCTGTGCAAGAAGGGCATGTGTGTGGTGAACTGCACCCACGAAGGGATCATGGACAAGGGCACCCTGCTCTGGGCCCTGCAGTCCGGGCAGTGGCGGGCGCAGCACTGGACATGTTCACGGAGGAGCCGCCTTGGGACCACTCCTTGGTAGACCACGAGAACATCATCAGCTGACCCCACCTGGGCGCCAGCACCAAGGAGGCCCAGAGCCACTGCGGGGAGAAGATCGCTGTCCAGTTCGTGGACATGGTGAAGGGGAGAGCCCTCGAGAGGGTCGTGAATGCCCAGGCCCTTACCAGTGCCTTCTCTCCGCACACCAAACCTTGGATCAGTCTGGCAGAAGTTCTGGGGACTCTAATGTGAGCCTGGGCAGGGTCCCCCAAAGGGACCATCCAAGTGGTAATGCAGGGCTTATCCCTGAAGAGTGCTGGAAACTGCCTGAGCCCTGCAGTCATTGTCGGCCTCCTCAAAGATGCTTCTAATCATGCGGTTGTGAACTTGGTGAATGCCAAGCTGCTGGTGAAGGAGGCCGGCCTCAATGTAACCACCTCCCATAACCGCACTGTGCCAGGAGAGCAAGGATGCAGGGAAGGCCTCCTGAGCGTGGCTCTGGCAGGTGCCCCCTACCATGCTGTGGGCTTTGTCCAGGGCACCACACCTGTGCTTCAAGCACTCAACAGAGCTGCCTTCAGACCAGAAGTGACCCTCTGCATGGTCTGCCACTGCTCCTGTTCTGGGCTCAGCCCTCCAACCCTGCCATGCTGCCTACCATGATTGGGCTCCTGGCAGAGGCAGGCATGCTGTCCTACCAGACCTCAGTGGTGTCCGATGGGGAGACCTGGCATGTCATGGGCATCTCCTTCCTGCTGCCCAGCCTGGACGCCTGGAATCAGCATGTGACCAAGGCCTTTCCATTTCATTTCTGACTTGGGGGCTTACCAGGACCAGCCTTGGAGGCTTTGTGATCAACATTGAGAGGTCACATTCCCAGGGCTGACACCACTTATGTGGTCTGACCCCTGTAATAACCACTTAATAAACAGCCCACCTTCCTCCCCCGCCCCCCCCCCCCCAAAAAAAAAAAAACCAAATCTGGGTCAATTGTGAGGAGCCAATGGCTGCCTAGGAGGAGGAGTTTTTGAGACTGACTGGCATAGAAACTGACCAATCAGAACCAAATCTGGGTCAACTGTGAGGAGCCAATGGCTGCCTAGGAGGCGGAGCTTTGACACTGACAGGCATAGAAAACGACCAATCAGAACCAAATTGGCTTGCAGAGGGCAGTTGGGGGTGAGATTAGGCTGGCAGGGGCGGGCAGTTGGGGGAAACCAGGCCTGCAGGAGAGGGAAGTTGGGGGCAAGATCAGGCCAGCAGGTGAAGGCAGTTGGGGGTGAGATCAGGCTGGCATGGGAGGGCAGTTGGGGGCAAGATCAGGCCAGCAGGGAAAAACAGTTGGGGGTGAGATCAGGCCAGCAGGGGAGGGCAATTAGGGGTGATCAGGCAAGCAGGCAGAGGCAGTTAGGGGCAATCAGTCAGGCAGGCAGGTGAGCAGTTAGGAGCCAGCAGTCCCAGATTGTGGGATCAGGCCTAAACCTGCAGTTGGACATCCCCCAAGGGATCCCTGATTGGAGAAGGTGCAGGCTGAGCTGAGGGAATCCCCCCTCCGTGCACAAATTTCGTGCACCGGGCCACTAGAAGTATAATATTTACTGCATGTTCAACACTGGCTCCCAGAGTTCCCAGTGGGATAAAGAGTGCCAGTTGCCCCCACACAGTGGTAACTTGCTTTTATTGGTTTTCTTCTCTTCCTTGCCTGGATTCCATATTTCCCCACTCTCCTGGTATATTCTCTGATTACCTCCCAAAGAACTATTTACATTCAAACTCTTGCCTCAGGGTCTGCTTCTAAGGATCTTGAACTAAGATACCTATTTGATATTATTCCTTATCCATTACAGTACTTTAAAAAAACCTTTATTGTTGAAAGTATTACATATATCCCCTTTTTTTCCCCATTGACCCCTTCTAGCCCTCTCCTGCCCCCCACTCCAGGCCTTCACCACCCTATTGTCTGTGTCCATGGTTCATGCATATATGTATACAAGTTCTTTGGTTGATCTGTTCCAACCCACCCATCCCCACCTTCCCTCTGCGATTAGACATTCTTTTCCATGCTTCTGTGTCTCGATCTATGTTACTCATCAGTGTATTTTGTACAGTACTTAATTGACAACTAATTCACTCCATGAACATAATCTACACTCCTAAAGAAATACAGAATTTATTCAGCCCATCCCATAGAAAGAAATCGTTCTATCTTTAGTATACTCAAAACTCTTACAATTTCAGAGGGAAGTGGGAGCTCACAGATCTATGCAATTGCTTTAAAACTATGTTCCATGGATCCTTGCGGTTTTGGGGACTCTGAAAGTGTTTACTTTGTGCAATATGAAAAATAAATCGGCTCTACACTACATTTTGAGATATTTCAAATGAGCTAACTGGGGTTGCTTAGTGTATTGCTTTTGGTACGGAACTCTGGTCACAATTTTTCCAGTCATCTCTTAATTAAAATTATCCAGAGTCTTCAAGGCAAGTTTGTTTTTTTTTAATGTTGTTATAGACAAATATATCTTCGTCAGTCAGAACTTTGTCATGCTGTGAAATCATGTAATAACTCCAGATTCTTTGGTTTTTTTACATTAATCAAGACAATGAAAATATGAAATCATTTCCAGGAAAATCCATAGCTGCTTTTTTTCATATGTATACATGATGTTCCAGTACAGTTCCTTTAAAGATGAACAAACAAACTGTAAGGTTTCCATAGCCATAGAAGTTGGTAATCTATAGATCTAGGTCAAGCCCTCATGAAATTCATAATTTCCTTCATCAGCACCTTGACATGTGTGCTTAGAAAGCTTTTCCCTCCTGGAGAAGTCTGCTTTATTTTAGAATTGTTCTAATTGCTATGAAGATTTCTGTATTTCCCTCTTATTGAGCTGAAATCTGCATCCCTAAAGCTTCCACTCTTCCATCCAGGAGAAATTTTTTTCTCCTTAATCTTTAAGGGCCACCTCCAGACCTCATTGGAGTTTCCCAGTGTTCTTGCACAAGCAGGCAAAAACCATTGCATGCATTTGAACTCCTGTACTTTTGGCACCTAGCAAGGAGTGGGTCCCCCTTCTCCACTTGCTGGCAGCAAGCCTCCCCTTTTCAGTCCATCTGTAATGTATAGGAAAGTGACGGCAAAGATATGGATTTCACCAAACTTAATCAGAGCCTTAAGTGAATCAACAGGGGTGGGGGTTAGGAGGAGAGTTAGGGGTGCAGAGAAGGGGTGGGCAACTTTCCAGCCCCACAACATATGGCAATAGTTTCATTGAAAGCCCAAGACTGTATTTATTTCATGCGGCGACATCGCCCCAAGAAGCATGCAGGCCAAATTTCTAATACATGAACCCTAAATCCAATTTTTCAGATCTCCTCCTCTTCCTCTGATTTTTCTTCCTTCACCCCACCCCCCTCTGAGCTCGTTTCTCTTTTTATTTTGAGGACTCCCTATTCTCCTTGAAAGCTGGGGTAGTATGAATGGAATGTTTTGATTTATGACAGCCCCCCTGAATTCTTCTTTCCCAAATCAATTAATTTTCACACATTCTGACAACTGAGGGGTAGGAGCAAGGGCTGAGGGGGGCAGTGGTTGGGTGGTGAGAGGTTAGGGTCTAGCAGGGGGTGAGGTGAGTGGGAGATTGGAGCTCCCTAGAGGGGCTTAGCCAGGGGAAGATGAATTACCCTTGCGTTGGTGTTGAGAGAAAAGGACTGGGGGAGAGCTCGGTATCTGAGATGAGCACACATGAGCACTGGGGGCAGGGCGATTGGCTGTCAATCAGAGGGTTAAAAACATGGAAAAAGAAAAAGGCAACTTCATTCCAAGACGATAGAAAACTGGGGAATTCGAAGACCTCTTCTGCCTCCTTGCCCCAGGTTGCCTGGGCCCTGCCCATTTACTCCTGTGGCATTGCCAGGAGAGGTGGGTAGTGGCATTTCTTTGCAGCAAATATTCAAGAATTCTGATGGAGGAGATAGGAAGAGGAGTCTCTCTCTCTCTCTCTCTCTCTCTCTCTTTTTATTTCTCCTCCTTCCTTTGTTCCTGTCTTCCTCCCATTTCTCCTATTCTACTTTTCCCTCCCTCCCTCCCTTCCTCCCTTCCTCCCTTCCTTCCTTCCATTGTTCCTTTATCCTTTCTTTTTGTCATTCTCTCTTGATCACTCAGCCATTCAGTCTCCCAAAATGTACTCACCAGCTCTTCTGTGTGAGACTATGTTGATTATGGTAAGAAAGACCAGACTTTGGAGATTGATGCAATTCAATTGAAAAGACATTGACTCATCAAGCTGGGATACTGGGTCTACAAAGAAGAACACAGTGCTGTGACCTCAAGAACTCAATTGCTGTGTAGGGGAGATAGGCATATCATTACTCATGTGTTTACTCATTAAATCTGTATGTGAGGTTCTGGGACTACGGACTGTTTTTGACAATGTAGCATGTGGGACCATGCCTAGCCTCTAGTTGACATACATTAAATTCAATAATAAAAGTTATTAGAAACCTGAGATATGTCAGTTATTTTGCATGCTTTATCATCAGTCCTTCCTCCAATCTCATAAAAAATATACGGTTATCCCCATTTTACAGACGAGAAAGAGAGCCATAGAGAGATTAATTTGCCAATGTTAAATCACTTAAAGGATAACATGAAGATGCTAATTCAAATCTGCCTGATGCCAGTGCAGAACATTTTCCTATTCTTTCTGCCATACTGCTTTTTACAAAAATATGTGAATGAAGAACTAAGTCGATGAGATGCAAGTCTTCCTAATTCAAGAAATAAATCTTATCCTCATTGATAGGAAATCTAGGTTGTAACATATTTTGCAGTGCACAGATCTTTACAAATAAATATGTAAAAAAAGCTGGCATGTTCCATGTTACACCAGCTTGAGGTCTCTGTGGCCTGAGCACCCACATCATACTGGTCCAAGCTCTCATTTGCATGATTGTGGTGCCTCAGCATCATCCAACTAACATCTCTTTCCAATTATTTTTTACTAGAGGCCCGATGCCTGAAATTTGTGCAAGGGGCTCAGACCTCGCAGCCCTGGCTTCGTCCGGAAGGTCGTTCGGCTGTCTGGTCTCATTAGCATATTACACTTTTATTATTACAGATATCAACCTATGCTCAGTGAGTAACCACTTGTCCTTCTATTCCGGTCCCTTTATTGCTGTCTCCTGCACAGTCACTTGGGGCAGTTGCTCACCATAAACATGATGCTCAGGACCCTGAAAGGGAGTAATATGCTCCTGCTAAGGATGATTCACCCCAGGGTCCCTCAAAATACACGACCAAATATTTATGTACTACTCCTACTACAGGCCCAAAGTGGAACATCAGGGAGGCTCTGCTCATGGAGTAACTGACTCATCGCAGACTTCCACCACCCTCTCAGCAGTGAGGAGAGAGAGCTCCTTGCCAAACATTGCTGTTTTTTACAGTACACATTACATCAGAGCCAAGCTGTGTTCTGGTCTGCAATGGGGAGAATGCTCCACTCTTCAACTCCGCACGACTCTCTCACCTGAGCCTGAAGAAAGTTTGCTTACATGCAATTGACTGACTGTGAAAGTTGTCTCTCCTCCCCGAATCCATATCCTTTGATTGTAAACTAACCCACTGACTCTGGGCTTGGGCCAGGTGACTGATTTTGTCCAAGGAGATAATAACAAACTTGATGTAAACAGAGGCTTGCAAAAACATGTCTGGCCCAGACTGCTAGAGGATGAGACATGTGAAGCAGAGCTAGTTAGTTCAGCTAAGACTATTGTAGATTCACTAACACTCGAATGATCACCTGAGTCTCATGAAGACCGAAAGAACTGCTCGACCAAGACCAGCCCCATTCAGAAGAACTACCCAAACAACTCACAGACGTGGGAAGAGAATAACTATCAGTTGTTTAAAGCCACTACTTTGAGAGGATGGTTTGTTATATAACTTTAGCTAACTGATATATATGAAGTCTCACAAATTATCTCATGGAAACAGATTTTTTAGCTCTTGCCACCAACATTTCTCTTAAAAGGGTCAGACCCAGCTGAGAAAGAAGCATAATCCTCTACTTTCCATCTCCGGCATTTCACTTTTCTTATCTACCTTCTACCCCAAGGAGCTGCTTACAAGAACTGACTTATGGTGCTACCAAGAAGCACATGACCTGTTACCCATTCTACTCTTCTGATCTTAACTCTTCTCTCTTCTCCCTGTCCCCTCTCTCTGCATTAAGCAGCATACCAGCCTGCTCTCTCCTCCTTCGCTAAGAGAAAAAACTAAACACAAGGCTCTCACATAAATTAATTCATGCAAATAGATGCCTACAGGTCTACCAAATCTATCGCTTCATTAGACATATATAGACAAGGCTCAATTCCCTTTAGACTAAGCTAGGATCTGACTACAGAAAAAAGAATTAGACATAAGTGTAGTTGATATACACTAGTATATCATACATGTACACACACAAATGTGACTTGTATGAATTATACAGGCACGGTAAGATTAAATGGATAAGAATAAATAAAGGAGATTGCATTATGCAAATGTACATTGTTACCACTAAGGGAAGATGTCATTACTCTTTTGGCCTTTATCATGTATTAGCATCACACATACCTTCTCCTAATTATAGCAGATTCTAAAGTAGCAGGACATGAATTAACAATGTTTTTGTGCTTGCATCCTGCCTTATGACTTTACAAAGGACATATGAGCAGTTTTGAACTTCCTGGAACCCATATCTGGTACCTGGTAGGGGGCCAGCCTCAGCTTTGCCAGTTCGCCCTGGTGGTGTCAGAATAAATCAGTCCTGCTCTTGCTGGCATGTTTTAGAAACTCTCTTTATCTCCCTGACACCTGCAGACAGGCCCTCTTCTGTTTTACCTATTACAACCCTCAACATCAAGAACAAAAACATGTCTTTCTTCTCCCAGCCAAAAAAGGGGGACACTGTATTTCATGAACAATAATTTGCCTGTGAAATACTTGACAAGAACCAACTCCAAGTATGTGCATGCAGTAGAAGGAGCACTGGGCTAGAAGTCAAGAAGCACAGGTTCTAATCACAGCTCTGCATCCAACTGACTTAGTGAACTTGGACATGTTACTCCAGGCTGGATTTATGTCCCTTTTATGCTTGGTATCTCTTTGTTGAAGTTCTCCCTATATTCCTTGAGCATCCTTATAACCAGTGTTTTCAACTCAGTATCTGATAGCTTGCTTGCCTCTGCTTCATTTTATTCTTTTTTCTGCAGTTTTCTGCTGTTCTTTCATTTGGGGCATGTTTCTTTGTCTCCTCACTTTGGCTGCCTCACTGTGCTTATTTCTATGTATTATGTAGATTTGCTATGTCTCCCACTCCTGGTAGTGTGGCCCTATGTAGTAGGTGCCCTGTGGGGCCCAGTGTCCTAGTCTCTTTGATCACCTGAGGCAGGAGCTCCAGGAGTGTCTCTTTTTTGGGTTGTATGTGCCCTTCTGTGTGGTTGATACTTGATTTTTCTGTTGATACATCAGTGGGTGGGATTGACCCTCAGGCTGACTGGCTGTGAGAACTGGCCATGACCGCAATGTACAAGCCACTGTGCATAGGCTGACCCCATGGAGTAGCATTTGCCCCAGTGAATTCTGGTGCCTGCCAAGACCACCATTTAGGTGTGTGGCTTGTGCAGCTAATCAGATGGTTCTCAGTTGTGGTCTGAAGCTAGAAACTAGGTATATTGGTTCTGGAGCCCCTTGGGAGTGGCTCCAGTGCAGGCCAATGCCAGCTGCTTTCGATGACCAACCTTGAGGCTACCTGTCAGGAGCTATAAAGCAATCCATGGTTAGTAGCTGCCTGTACTGGACCTGGACTTGCTGGGGAAAGGCCATGCCTTTGAAATGCAAAGTTGTATTAAATATTCTTTAGGACTCTAGCTTCAAAAACTAAATGAGTTGATCCAGAGTTTTTTAAATTGTGCCATTTAACTGGAAGCTGTACTGCTTGGGAGTTTAGATCTTAGAATCTATCACCGGACTGCAAGACACCCGCACCTTTGATCTGGATCACTGCGGGAGAATCCAATTTGGTATGTTCCCTCTCTTGTATTATCACAACTCTTTCCCCAGAAAGAGTCCAGAGTATTGTATATAAACACAAAATTAGATCAGGTCCCTTCCCTGCATAAGTCCTTCATTTTTCCATTGAACTTAGAATTTCTTCAGCTTGGCTCTTGCCTCCAACATCAATTTTATCTCCCACCACCCTCCTATACTGACAACCAGCAAGGAGACAAGAACTCCAGTGTTACAACTACATGGAACTGAATTTTTCCAGCAATCTGAATGAGCTTGGAAGTGCATTCTCACCCCCCGAAAACCAGAAAGGGACACTGTGCTGTGGACACCTGGATTTCAGCATTGTGAGACACTAACCAGAGCCCACTGGCCTTTTTGTGAGGCCCAGCCAAGCCAAACTGGACTACTGCCCTACATAACTGTGTGATAATACATTTTTTTATTTTAAGCCACTAATTGGGCAATAATTTTTTATAACAGCAATAAAAGACTAATACAATGAGCGACCAAGCACTCATCTGGGAAGACGCCATGAAGAAAGAGATCCCCAATCTTCTTCCATTTCTTATGCCTGATTTTATTCTCTTAGAACCTTTTAACCTTCTCTTGAGTAACACAAATCCTAAGATTCAAATTACTCCCAGCCTCTGGATGAAATCTCAGCTGGCATAAATGACAGGTCATTATGCATAGCAACATCAAAGTCAGACTCTAGTTATACCAGTTTGATTTCCCATGAAGTCTTGGGACCCCATGCTGCTGCCACACTTGAAAATGGAAAGAACTGAGTGGGACATGTTCATTGTGGAAAAGGGTCTCATACATAGTTCAGGGAGAAATTTGTTTGTAGGGTTCTCAGAGAGGTGAGGAAACAGACTTCTGTTGATTCCAGGGAAGAGAAAATAAATGGATGGGTCCATAATATAGAGAGCTTAGTACCCAGGGGCTAACCATAAAAGGTATTCAGTACATGCTTAAACTGAAGATGTTGTATTGGACAGCACTTCAGAATTTTTGGTCCTACTTTCTCATTTACCAATAAATAAACCAAGGCCCAACGAGCAAGACTTGTCACATGACCTTTAGTCTTTTGCCATAAAGAAATTATTTTAATTATTCCTGTTTTATGGAATTATGAAAGACCCAGGGGGAGGACTATCGAAAGAGAACATGTTGTTCTTTAGGAATTGTGGTTCCTTCCTCCACCCTTTTCTCTATAGTGCAGACTCTGGCTCATAGTACCTTTACAGTGACCCACTCCCACTGCCCCTGTGCTAAAAAACAATGTGGAAATTATAGTTCTTGTCTGACTCCTCAAAAAACAATTCTCAGACTTCAGATGTGTCTGGGACATGTACTTTCTTTTGCACTATGTATTTAAAAGGGATTTGTACAGCAAAATAAGGGTCCAATCAAGATGTTCAAATTCTGTTTTAGGCAATGAAATAGTTCAGACTTTCACTTAAAAAATATTAGTTCCTTCTATGCTAAATAGGGGTGTTGCAGAAATGAATAAGATAAAATCCTCACTGTCTAGTAGTCCCCAGGGAAATGACATGGGAAAAGAGCACTAGATCATACTGTATTGTAAGTGCTGGAGTGAAGGGCTCTCTTAAGGTGAAGGTGAAAGTGCAGGGCCCTGAGGATCAAGGACGAGGCCTGCTCCATGTACAATCCAATTGTGCGTGGGGAGCTTGGGGATGGACAAACGGACAGCAGAAGGGGCTGGAAAATTTGGCTGAGACCATGCATGCCATACGGAGGAATTTGTATTTTATTCTGAAAAATCATGTGGATTTGAGGATATATTTAAAGGATGAAAATATCTTGTGTTTAGAAACGACTTCTTATAAAAGGGGGAAGGTTGATTTCCCATAATCTCCTTAGCAACAATCAATTTTAAAATTAGTATCATTAATGTATGTCCAGTAGGCTTCCCTTCTGGCTACATAATTTTAGCTATTAATCCTTGCTTTTAAAGAATATATATAAGTGGTGATTAAAATATATCTTTATAATACTTGCATATTCAATCTTTATAGCAACATTATTCACAATAGCTGCACAATGGAAGCAATGCAAGTACCAATTGACAGGAATATTATTCAGCCTTAAAAAGAAAGGAAATTCGGAGAATCCAAGATGGCGGTGTAGATAAACACCTAAACTGCTGCCTCGCACAACGATTTCAAAACTACAACTAAAAGACAAAACGTCTATCACCCAGAACCACGGGAAAGCTGGCTGAGTGGAAGTTCTACAACTAGAAGGAAAGAGAAAAGAGCATTGAGACGTGCACGAGCGCTGAAAAGCTGAGGTACAGATGTGCGTGATCTGGGCTGGCGGCAGGCATTGCTTTTTTCAACCCGAAGGGAGACAAGCCCCCCGATTACTCTGAAATCCAGTCTCTGGGGAGACACAGGGGACCCAAACTCCTACGGGGAGAAGCTGGACTGTCTGCCAGTGAGGGTGGCTTGCTTGAAGAGCTGCGCGCAGGAATATTGTTTACTGCACTGGGGCACGGGACTCAGGGATGCCGTCAGGGACGCAAAGCTGGCTAACTAGCAGCCATTGCTGTTTGCCACACTCTAGCCTAGTGACACCCTGAGACCCCACCCTGCACAACCTACAAACCCACCCAAGCTCCAAGCAGCAGCTTTAGCATAAGAAAGGCCTGCCCTATCGCAGCTTAACCTAGCAAACTTGCAGCCTGGGTCAGACAGCTCCAAAACCTCCAAACCCCAAGCAAAGAGGAGAAAACCGTAGCTCTCACTGTAGCTCCTCCTGGGTGGCCTCAGACAGTAGCTGACCCGCACCCATTGGAGATCCAGAAGCCGGTGAACCTAGTGGTCAGTGTGAGACACCAGATTTCAACTCCTCACATCCATAAGTGACACATTCAAGAGGCAGACTCAGTGAGCACCAAAGCCCCACTGAAACAAGTCCTGCCCCATAAGCGTGTCTTCAGCGCAGCAGTTCTTCCATTATAGACACAGTGAGTGCTCACAGCTAATTGGCCTGGAGGTCAATTCCTCCCAGTGTACCAACAGCAATTAAGGCTTAACTACACCAAGACTTTGCACTCAGCCCACAAAGGGGTGTACCAAGAGCATCCACCTCATGTAATTGAGGACGCTGAGCTACTGCCCCCTATAGATCACCTACCACACAAAGCTACTCCATCAACACAGGGAAGCAGCCAAAATGTGGAGACAAAGAAACATGTCACGAATGAAAGAAACAGAGGATGACATAGAGTTCAGAACCACATTTATAAGGTTACTCAAGAATCTTCTTAAAACTGCTCAGAAACTTGATGAGACCTTTAAGGATATTAATGAGAATGCCAAAAAAAAATGGAAAAGGATCAGTCAGAAATGAAGCATACACTGTCTGAAATAAAGAATATACAGAAACTCAACTGTAGGTCAACATACCCCAAGAATCAAACCAAAGATCTGAAATATGTGGAAACAAAAAACATCCAACCAGAAAAACAAAAAGAAAAAAGAATCCAAAAATATGAAGGTAGTGTAAGGAGCCTCTGGGACAACTTTAAGCGAACCAACATCCAAATTTTTGGGGTGCCAGAAAAAGGGAGAGAGCAAAATATTGAAAACCTATTAGAAGAAATAATGACAGAAAACTTTCCCTACCTGGTGAAAGAAATAGACTTACAAGTTCAGGAAGCACACAGAACCCCATACGAGAGGAATCCAAAGAGGACCACACCAAGACACATCATAATTAAAATGCCAAGGGCAAAAGACAAAGAGAGAATATTAAAAGCAGCAAGAGAAAAACAGTTAATTACCTACAAGGGAGTACCCATACGACTGTCAGCTGATTTCTCAACAGAAACTATGCAGGCCAGAAGGGAGTGGCAAGAAATATTCAAAGTGATGAACAGCAAGAACCTACAAACAAGATTACTCTACCCAGCAAAGCTATCATTCAAAGTTGAAGGTCAGATAAAGAGCTTCACAGACAAGAAAAAGCTAAAGGAGTTCATCACCACCAAACCAGGATTACATGAAATGCTGAAGGGTATCCTTTAAGAAGAGGAAGAAGAAGAAAAAGGTAAAGATAAAAATTATGAACAACAAAATGACATCAAATACATACCTACCAACAAGTGAATCTAAAAATCAAGTGAATAAAAAATCTGAAGAACAGAATGGACTGGTGAATATAATAGAATCAGGGACATAGAAAGGGAGTGGACTGACGATTCTCAGGGGAAGCAGGTGTGAGGGGTGCGGAAAGAGATTGGACAAAAGTCTTACTCCTATGGATGAAGACAGTGGCGGGGGGTAAGGGCATGGGGTGGGGTGGGGAATCAGGTGGAGGGGAGCTATGGGGAAAAAAAAAAGAGGAACACCTGTAATAATCTGAACAATAAAGATTTATTTAAAAAAAGAATACACTGCACTGTAAAAAAAAAAAAAAAAGGAAATTCTAACATATACTACAACATAGATGAACTTTGAAGACATTATGCTAAGTGAAGTAAGCCAGTCATAACAACAACCACCAAATATGGTCTGATTCCATACATACACACACACACACACACACACACACACACACACGTATACACACACACACACACATACACACATATATATGATATACCTAGAGTAGTCAAATTCATAGAGACAAAAAGAAAATTGGTGGCTGCTGGTAGCTAGGGGGAGGGAGGAATGGGGAGCTATCTTACCTAATAATAGACAAACATAAATTGACCATACCTCCATGTACGCCCACAGCCAATCAGAGTGAGTATGCAAATTAGAAGGCCAAAGATGGCAGCCACCCAGCTGCTCCAGGTGCAGAGTGGCCAGGCAGGGCAGGATGCCTGCTATGAGAGGGAGGGCGGGGGTCGAAGGGATCTACAGGAGTGGAGTGCCGCAGCAAAGACAAGACTGCAGACTCCTGCAGACTCTGGAGTCTGCAGCGAAGAGGAAGATGGCAGACTCCAGCTGGAGTCTACAGCAAGACAAAGAAGGCAGACTCTGGGGAAGCAAAGGCCTAGGCCCCGGGTGCTGGAGGAAAACCAGTGCTGGAAGCCAAGGGAAGGAAGGCCTATTGCATGAATCTCTTCGTACAACAGGCTTCTAGTTGTTTAATAAATACCAAGTTTCAATTGGGGAAGATAAAAATGTTCTGGAGATGGGTGGTGGTCATAGTGGCACAACAATGTGAATGTACTTAAAGCTACAGAACTGGACATTTAACATTATTAAAATGGTAAATTTTCTGTTATTTATATTTTTACTACAATAAAAAAATGCTGTAAAATATAGGTAAGAAGTAAACTTCAACCCAGCTCTGACAGAGTCCTGGGGTAGCATACTACACTATCCAGCTTGTCACCCACATGTTTATTTGTACCAGGAGACAGACGTGGGCCAATTCGAGTCCGTTGTGTCTTCCTGAATCAGGGAAATTCCATCTCTCTCATTGTGTGTGATCATACTGCTAGGGCCTCTGGTAGAGGGACAGTCTGCCAGAAGTGTCTCACCTTTTCCCTATTATTTGGCATGAGACCAGAAGCTCAGACATTTTCAAAGAGAGAGAGAGGGAATATATGTGAGCTGAGCATGCTGGAGACCTGAGTTGCCCACTCTTGGTCAGAAAGCGGAGAGGATATTTGCTGCAGAGTAGGATTCCTGGAACCTAGTGCCTGCTAAGATGGCACCAGGAGACAAACCACCTGGATAAATGGAAGGAACTGTCAGAAATAAGCATAATGAAGAATTAGAGGAGGATACAGCGGCCCAGGTGGCACAGAAAGAGCATGAAATTAAAGCCAGGTGGCCTGGGTTCAGGTCTTGCTCTGGGACTTCACCTCTCTCTAGGGTTCTGATGCATAGAAAATGGGATGACAAAATATAAAGTGCATGTATGCTGTAAGTTCCCATGCTAGTTATGTTAGTTCTCCTCCTGCGAGCATGATATCAAGAAATGGTCCGGTTCTACAGTTATATCAGTTCTGTCCTCAACATCCATCTGTGTATCTCTCCTACAAAAGATACCTCATATTTCTCCCCACATATGCCACCATCTCATGAAATGCCCACTGTGTGCTAGACATTGTACTGACTGCGCATCTTAGATCTCATTCTAGCCTTTACTTCTAAAGCTTAAATTTTTTTTAAGGCTTCCCTCTGACTTCTCTCAGGTTCATCTTGTCTTTCAGGTATCAGGCAATACCTTGAGGGAAGAATTGCAGTTGGATTCCTGACTTTAGTTAGGTGATACCAAATGATGTTTTTGGGTCTTCTGGAGCTCTTCCCTTCCTTACTTATACCTAAATTGGCTTGCACTTCAAGTCTTCATGCTACTCCCTACTCTCAATTATCTGGTGAGGGGAGTCCTATGTGGTGTGGAAATAGCCATTCTGTCTTAGTAGACAAAATGATAATTGAATTTCTCCACATTGATTTCAATTTCCTCTTGAAGATTTTTTAAAGTGACATCTTCACAGGATAATAAAAATGTACATTTTATTATCTATTTGGGGGGGAAGCATCAGTAGATGATATTTGCTTCTCATAACTAGGGACTGGCCTCCAAGGACTTTAAGTGTGGAGAAGGTCTTTGAGATCATTTAGTATAGGGGTAGTGAGCATAAATGTCCACCAAGGCCAGAAAGAGCAGGGAAATGAGTGATACCAGTCAGGAAGGTTAACTGGGGAGGTCAAGCTTCATCTAAAGAGGAAGTTACTATTGAGGCACCAGGATTGGTGTCTTCTATGATCATAGGAAGGCTCTAATGCATTCAGATTTGATGAGTTGGCAATTACTTTTTTAAAAACATTAATGTTGTCACTAAATGCACATGTTTTTAAAAATACTGTGTATACCAATCATAGCATATTGGCACAGCCTGTGGGCTACCATTCTGCAATTTCGAGCTTTGTCCACACTGCTCATTTTAGAGGTCCAGGAAATGCCAATTAATTGCCCAAAGTCACATCAAACATTTCTGGCAGAACTGGTATGAGAACTGAAGCTGAGCCAGATCCTTCCACAGCAGCTCCCTGGTGGTTCTCTCATCCATGTGGCAAGAAAGGTGAAAGGAATAGGAAAAAGGTGGGGTGAAATACATTTCGATTGAAGGAACAAACAGTCCCTGTGAAAGAAAATGTGATATCTTTCTTAAAACATCACCAACTTAACACATTCTTCTGGACAAATGCAATCTGCTATCCCTGTACTAGGAATGGGGACTCTATGAGGAGTGAGACAGTAAAGGTCATCACCCTGGCAGACACCACTCTAAAGGGGAAGTCAAGCACCCAAGCAGTTGTAAAAGACTCTAAAAGGAGCTGGGATAGAAAGTGAAAGGACTTGTGAGAACACAGAGGTGGGGTACCCAACCCAGCCTACTGGTCACAGAAAGCCTTCCAAACCCAAGGAAGGGAGTTACGAAGGGGTGTGATGGGTTGATGGATGGCAAAGAAAACAGCATCCCCTGGAGTGTGAAACCCCAACTGCCCAATTCTAGGGGAAGAGGAAAGGTATCCTTTGCCCATCCCAATGGGTGGCATTTTAATAAATTCTAGCTCTTTGTTTGGGGAAGAGGCATTCCTCTTCAGTTTATTTCCCAGCCTTCCCATCATTGTTTACATGGAAGAAACAGAATGCCTGTTATTGGGGATGGTGTTGGAGGAACTCAAGCTCCATGTGACATTCACAGTGCTGGTATGGTTGACAGCTGTTTGGAAGCACAGACTCTGAGTGTGGTTCCTAGCTCTACCACTTACTGGTTGTGTGTTCTTGAGTAAGTTACTTATCTTCTCTGTGCTTTAGTTTTTTCCTCATTAAATGGCAATCACTAGAGTGCCTAACTGTAGGGTTGTTGTGAGGATTAAATTGTAAAATCCCCGAAAAATCTTAGAACTGGGTCTGGTACCTGGTGCTACTTAATAATTCACTGTTATACCTGTTAGAGCAGCTGGATTCCATGATCTTTAAAGTCCCTTCCAAAACTGGGGTCATATGACTCCACATAGATCATAAAATCAGAAGATCTGATTGGACAAACATTTGCAGTGGAGAATGAAGGATTAGAAAAGACAAATCAAAAAAGTTAAAAGCATATCTAGTGATCAGGAATCCATTTATTTAGTGGATATGTGATAGGTGGAAGACATTACCATTCCTGATTTAATAAGATCTCAATCCTTTTCAGAAGTTGAGAAATATTCATATGACTGGGAAAGAAAACGTGATTAGAATCTCCATAATGCAGACCCAGAACTAGTTTGTTCATTTTTCAACAACCATTTGTGAGCATTTCCTATGTGCCTGGAGTTGTCCTAGATGTAGGAATTCTTGAAGGATGAAGATGCAGTGAAAGGGCTAGAACAAAATTAATTGGGAGGGATCCAAGTGGAACTGAAAAGGGACCATTCACGCCACCTGGGAGGTGTCTGAGCCTGCCATCTATCATTTGAATTCCTGCCACAGCCTCCCAACTGATCTCTCTGCTTCCCATCTTGTCCCTCTTAACCCATTCTCCTAACGGCACAGCAGGCAACACCACTCCACCGTTTGTTTAATGTCAGCATGGCTTGTAAGACCTGATAGCATGTGGCCCTGCCATACTTCTCCTGACTAATTTCTTGCCACTCCACTCTCATCAACACACCTCCTTCCATCACTTAAACTTATCATGATTTCACTTCTAGACTTCCATATTACTGTTCCCTTGATGGGAATGGGCTTCCCTTGACACAGCCAGGCTCAATCCTGCTCATGCTTCAACCCTCAGCTAAAATTTTAC
Source organism: Corynorhinus townsendii (assembly GCA_026230045.1). Classification (NCBI taxonomy): domain Eukaryota; kingdom Metazoa; phylum Chordata; class Mammalia; order Chiroptera; family Vespertilionidae; genus Corynorhinus; species Corynorhinus townsendii. Next base: position 166,376,865 of record JAPDVU010000005.1, on the reverse strand, counting down.
TTCCTCCAGGAAGACTTCTGGCATGCCCTCTGATGTGTATACACACACACACACACACACACACACACACACACACACTCACGCTCACATAGATCCCTCCTCTAAGACCCCTCAGTGCCTTGTACTTCCCTATTAGAACACTTACCAGGAGGCATTCTAATGTCCCTTGTCCCCGCTAATTACCCAACTACATACGGGCACACACAATGGCTGTTGTGTTCACCACATGCTCTCAGCGTCTCCCATAGTCTCTAGTACAGAGTTGGTGCTCAGGAAATGTTTAGTGCCGTGCTCCCCTTCTAGGAATGGTGACACAAGACCATGTGATCTAGCTCCCCAATATCAACGTCTCTGATAGACCCAGCACCGTCCCGCACCCTGATTCCCTGAAAGCCTGATTCTCCTCTGCTCTGTCGCCTTCCTTCTGCCCAACTCTCCCCCCTCTCCCTGTGTTTCACCTCCCATCATTTCTGGAATCAGTCCTTGCTTTATTAGGCTTGTGTTCACTTTGAAGCTGTGGCTACACATGGCCACACAAACTCTGGCATCCAGGCCTCCAGTCATCCAGAGCCTTGGTGACCTGACAACAAAACATCTGGGCCACTGACTCATCTTGGTTTTCTTTGCATCCACATGGCTTGGCACACTTAGGCACTGCCTGAAGGTTGGTCACTGAATCCCGATGCCGTGACAGTTTCCGTCTGGTCTCTTGAAATCATCAAGCGTTTGTATACATGGGAAAGGCTTTTCTAATCAGGGAACAGCTGGTTGTGGTGAGGGATCTATCTGTTGCTCCCACTATTAATTAGTAACATTTTAGAAAGCAGAACAAGCAAAGGGAAAAAGGAAAGTTTACCCCTGGGAGGGAGAATTGGAAGTCATATGTAAAAACTGTAGGCAATGGAGGTTGGATTAACAAGAGATGATTGAAGACCCTCAGGTAAAAGACAAACATTTCTTCTCTGTGACTTTAGGGAGGAAAGCCATGATTAAAAGTTTCAGAGAAGATGATTTCTGGCATTATTCTTTCAACAAAAAAAGACTGAATCTTTTATTGTTGTTGTTTTTCAAGCAACATTTATCAAACACCTATGTCTTTTGGGCCAGTGCCTGAGGGAGGCATGTGATGAGCAGTTACCAGAGTTCCTGCTCTCCAAGGGGCTGCAGTCAAATGGGGGGAAAGTGACACAAACGCGGAGAGTCGAGGTGATGCAATGTTTATGTTCAATGGCGCACATTTGCATTGTGGGAGCAGAGGAGTAGGGCACCTTTTTTGAGTTTCAGAACTGGTACAACCATGTACTGGTAAAGTGATCTTGAGCAAATCTCGTAACCTACCTGGCATGATGGTAGTGGACCTAGATGGATTCAGTATAGGCAATGGCATTGTGTAGATGAAAAATTGATTTATTGGTGTTATTGTCCACCATTCAACTTCCCCAAATTCACACAGGACAATCTTGTAAGTTATGGAGCTTCTGGTCATTGAAAGTATTTAAGGAGGCCAGGTGATGTCTAGGAAGAGAAATGCTTAAAGGGAAGTCCCTGTGCTGGAGAGAGGTCTAACAATGCCTGAGGCTCTCTTACCTATAGCACCTTGTTATAAATAAGACTAGTGAATTTGGTTCTTCTTCTAGAACAGTGGTTCTCAACCTTTCTAATGCCACGACCCTTTAATACAGTTCCTCATGTTGTGGTGACCCCCAACCATAAAATTATTTTCGAGGCTACTTCATAACTAATTTTGCTACTGTTATGAATCGTAATGTAAATATCTGTGTTTACCGGTTCGCTGCTGTAGAGCCTAAGACCATCGGAAAACACAGATATTTACATTACGATTCATTAACAGTAGCAAAATTACAGTTATGAAGTAGCAACAAAAATAATTTTATGGTTGGGGGTCACCACAACATGAGGAACTGTATTAAAGGGTCACGGCATTAGAAAAGTTGAGAACCACTGCTCTGGAACATAGAGAGTGCACCAAAGTCAGAAAGCTCAGAACCATCTGTTACTGAAGAGTACTCTTCCCCTACCAGTGGGATCGAGAGGACCACCCCTGACCCTGGCCTGACCTCGGTTTTCTCACTAGGGATATGTTAACCTAGACCAGTGGTCGGCAAACTCATTAGTCAACAGAGCAGCAAACCGCGGTTGGCGAGCTGCAGTTTGCCAACCACTGACCTAGACCACTAGCAAGGATGAGGGATGAGTCCCCACTGCATTCTCCAGTGCCCCTTGATCTAGTTCCAAAGTTTCTTATTCTAAAATGTTTCAATTCTTCCTCCTGTCTCATTCTTCTTCCATTACCAGGTCCTGTTAATTTTACTCCCTGAACATATTTGTATTCATTATCTTTGGTCAGGCCTTACCACCTCTCACATGAGTCCTTTGATCTCTAGTCTTGTTTTCTTACCTCCAGCATTAGTATAGTCCATTCTTCAAACAATAGCTAGAGTGATCCTTTAGAAAAAGCAAATTTCATAACATTGCCCTCTTATATAAAACCATTTAATATCTCCCACTGGTCTGAGGATCAAGTCCAAGCCTGCTGAGTGTCTTATAAGGGCAGTTCTCCAGCTTGTTGATCATTGTGCACATTACACTCTGGTCAGCCAAACCAACTGCATCTTTCAAATTGTCTAAGTCCTTCCACAGGACCTTTGCACATGCCATTCCCTCTGAGTAGAAATGCCTGCTCTCTCCTTATCTGATTAAACTTATGTTTTCTTCCTCTTTGAAAATTCCCCTAACTTGTTCTTTCTTCCCCTTTCATCTAAGTTAGAATTAACTATTTATCTATTGAGGCACCATAGTACTCCACACACACCTCTATCAGAGCAGTTTGAAAACTTTATTACACTCCTTTATTTGACAGTTTGCTTTCCTCTCTAGTTTTTTGAGGGCAAAAACTGCATCCCAGTCACCTGACATACAGTATTTTTAAAATAAGAAATTGAACCTGGAGAAACTACCACATGATATTTTTTAAAATCAGCAAATTTATGACCATTCTTAAGCTCTTTTATCCTGTAAAGAAGTTCATAGCACTGAGTATTGAGCCAAAGATAAAATCAAGCAAATTTTAAAATTTACCCTTTTTCTTCAAGTAACTCCCAATCTCCGGACAGGAGCCTGCTAATTAGACTATGTAATTAGTGTCCTCATGAAGATCTGAAGAATAATCAAGTGAGGTGAGATTTTTCATTTTCCCGTGCCATCTGGGGACATGGACAGCATGACTATCAAAAGCCACATCGTAAACAAAACATTTCTTCAAGCAAGAGATAGTCCATTGATGTGTCTGAGGACTAAGGATAAGCTGCTGATCTTTGAGGAAATCTTGGCTCTCCCCATCGAGGTTCAGAGGGTGGGCATGTGGGCAGTAGCCAGTGCTACCTTCCTCCTCTGCAAAAGCTGCAAGCCAGTGGTGGTCGGTCTCATCCGTCCCACGAGGGACATCACCATGAAATAGGAGGATTCAACGAGCATATTCAGTCTTGATGGGCTGCCATCTGGAGCTGTCAGACTTCTTTCCCCCAGGCAATAAAGGTGTTGTTTGAAGCTTATTAGTCCAGAAAAACAAAAATAACAAAAGTATATAATTACCTCAAAAATGTATCTGGGTGGGGTGGGAGTTGCTGTTACATATGCATAACTTCTCCAGAAATATGAAGGGTATAATAGTCACTCTTCAAGGACAAGGAATACTAATGAGTACTTGAAACACGGCGTGCTTATATGGGTGGCAACCTGTTTCTCTGCATTGTGGAGATGTAGAACTCCTTGGATTGGAAGCACCAAGAGCAAGGGAGCATCATTGCAGGAGTCCTGGAATTCCTAATAGTGTCCTTATCATGATTGACAGGCAGTGGCTTAGGCATTGTCCTAACATTTCGTGGCTTTAAAAGTGTTTCATTCATTCACACATCTGACCACAAAGATTCAGCTGAACTAGTGCCATCACAGGAATTGTGATAGAGCAGACTAGTGCTTTGGTAGGACTCAGGAGACCTGGGATCTTGTTCCAGCAAAGGCCAGGTGCAGTGCCTACCTCCTTTGTTTCTCCATTTTCCCGTCTCTAATATAGGGATGGGAACTACTGGACAAGAAAAGCTTCTGTCTAGTTCTGCATTTCATGGCGTCTGTGTTTCCATGGGCTTTATTAGCTCAACTACATCTTTCTCAACAATGACACTATAATGGAATACTGTAAGAAAATCTTCAGAGAAAATACTTTAAACATCAAAATTTTCCATACTGATGAGATCAGGGATATATAGCCCTGGGCTCTGTGGCATGTTTAAGGAAGATACTGTAATCAACCATAGGGAGGTTCCGTGCTCATCATCACATTCGTAATGTTCTAAAAGTAATGACAGTGGGTCTGATAGAAAGTATCCATCAGAACTAATATGTCAGTAAGGGATTAAATAAGCACACTAACTGTACTTAAGTGGACCAGTTGCCATTGTGATCTGGATCAAGAGTGTTAATGTTGATTGCCTGGCCAGCATGGCTTAGTAGTTGAGCATCAATCTGTACACCAAAGGTCACTGGTTTGATTCGCAGTCAAGGTACATGCCCAGGTGTGAGCTTGATCCACAGTGTGGGGCGTGCAGAAAGCAGCTGATCAATGATTCTCTCTCATCATTGATGTTTCTCCCTCTCTTTCTCTCTCTCTCTCTCTCTCTCTCTCTCTCTCTCTCTCTCTCTCTCTCTCTCTTCCTCTCTGAAACAAATAAAAATCCTATCTTATAAAGAGGGAATATGCTAATTGACTATCACACCCTCACAAATATGGCAGCACCCACAGCCAATAAGGAGGGAATATGCTAATTGCCATGCCCTCCAAGATGGCAGCGCCCACAGCCACAAGATGGCAGTGCCCAGTCCCATCAGCCCCACTGGGGCAGCAGGCACAGCACATCCAGGCCTACCCTGTGCACCTGCTCCCAGAGTCCCCCAGTCCCCTCAGCCCCCCAGCTGCCCAGGGCCAGCCCAAAGCACAGGCAAGCCTCAGATGTTGGCTGCCCAGCCACCCAAGGCCTCCCGAGGCTCAGGTAACCAGGGCTGGCCAAGGCTTGCACTACCAGCAGTGGCAGCAGCAGAGGTGTGATGGGGAGGTCGCCTCCTGCCCCTGAGGGCTCCCAGAATGTGAGAGGGGGAAGGCCAGGCTGAAGGACCCCGCCCCCCGCCTCCAGTGCATGAATTTTCATGCATCAGGCCTCTAGTATGTGTATATATATATATATATTTTTAAAGAGTATTAATGTTGAGAATAATCCTATCTAGCTTTATATTATGTTCAGAAAACTTTTAAATTCATGCACAGCATCTCTTAGTGAGTAAAGAGAGCAAGATACTGGATTGAGTTCTCATTTGATAGATACAAGCTGTGTGACTTGAGAGAGAGGTGTAAAGTTCACAGCATGGCTTCCGGCATAGTGAGTGCTCAGAGCATGAGACCCGTGAGGTAGGCAGGAGGAGGAATAGTTAGACCCACATCCCAACTGGCTCATTTACCCAGTCCTCTGTGGAGGCCCGTTGTTCTCACTCCTGAGTTCGTGTTTTGTTTGTATAAAAAAATAAGAAAGGAGGACACAGAGAGGGGGGTGGAAGGAGAGGGGGAAAGGAGGAATGAAGAGAGGGAGGGAGGGAAGGAGGGTAAATAGGAAGAGAGGTAACAGAAGGAGGGAGGGAAAGATGGAAAAGAGAAAGAAGAAAGAGAGAGAGAAAGAAAAAGAATGAAAAGAGAAAGAGAGGGAGGGAGGAAGAGAGAAGGGAGGGCAGGAGGGAAGGGAAACAGAAAGAGGGAGGGAGGGAAAGAGGAAGAAAGGAAGGAAAAGAAAGAGAAAGGAAGAAAAGAAGAAAGGAAGAACAATAGGAAGAAAGGAAAAAAGAAAGAAAGACAGGCTCAAGTTCAGTAGAATTCCTTGCCTGTGATCCCAAGTAAGCAGTGTTTCATTCTTCAGATGTGAATGTCAGCACCTACTGCAAAAAGGTTCATTGTCATTATCAAACTTAGCTTGCTAAAGGGTTGTCTCGCTTTCCTTTCCGCTCGCCTGGTATTGTAGACACACATGATGTGGCAGAGAAAAGGACAACTTGAAATTCAGCAATTAGACATTCATTTGCATCAAGTCTTAGCTTCTAGGGTTTCCTTCCTTAGTCCCTCAGGAGTCTGAAAATTTTTTAAAAAGAAAGAGGGAGAAAGAAAAAGTTCCAATGAAAATAAAGAATGTCATTTTTCTTTTTCCTTTATGAAATATAGACTGAGGATGAATGAGTCCATTTGGATAGAGTGGGATCCCTTGGAACAAATATCTGTGGTTGGAATTGCTCCTTTAAAAGTTGTGTAACTCTGTCTGTCGTTCCATGGGTTTCGAGCATTGGCAGTAGGCTGGTGCAGCGTGAGATACAGACACCTAAAGCAGACAGCCATGTCTCTAAGCACGTACTCTGAGTCAGGTGCGATGCCAGGGCCTTTGTTGCCCTATCTCATTTGTGCCTCCCATTAATACTGCCAAGTAGGTGATTTTAAGCCTGTTTACAGATGAGGAAACGGAGACCAAGCAAGAGGTGAGGTAATTTGCCCAGCGGCATGCATCTTATAAATAACAGAGCCAGAAATTCAACTCAAGCTCCAAAGCCTGTGTCCAAGACACAAACCTTGTCCAGATCCTTACATCCTGCTTGGCCAGAGAGGGCATTGACGTAAGATTGCAAAGCCAGGGAGCTGTTCCTGTAAAGGCTGCTCCTTCATATCATTTTAGAACCATATTCTGCTGAATGAAGGAGGTATTGTTGTTTCCACTTCTCAGATGGTGAAACTGAGCTGCAGGTGGATGGAGGCACTGTCAGAAGGATAATGTGGGACAGCTGCTCAGGATATCAGTGAAGTTTTCCTCAGGAGCTGTTCTTGACATTGAGGTAATGGGGAAGTCTGTATTTTTTCCCTTTCTTATAACTAACTGTGGAAGCCCAAGGAGGGAGCAGTTAGGAGCAAAATTTCATTTTAGGAGCAAAAGTTTAGTGGTTTTGGCTGAAATTCTCACACAACTTCCCATGAGTCAGTGAGCCTCTAAGTCTCAGGCTACTGGTCCAGAATGTGTGACTAAGAAATGTGCTTATGTCCAATGGGTATTGAGAAGATTTGATGAGTGAAAGCTAAGCAAAGTGCATTGTCTTAGAAAGTACCCTAGAAATTAGGGTTACTTATTACATCATTACCATCATTGTCATCATCATCATGTGCTGTTGTCCAGCAGCAAAGGGAATCGTGTTAGCCAGTCAGGATGGGGTATGCTCACGCATCAAGGTGCATACGAGGAACCCCAGGCTCACCCCTCTTGGCTGTTTTACCCTGGTTCCATCACAGGACCCCTGAGCTTCAAGCTCCTCCTCCCTAAAGTGAAGCCAGTCACGATCCCTGCTGTCTTACTTGCCTTTCGGAGAGGTCCCAAATGTCAAATGAGATGATGGAAGAGAAAAACCTCTTCGTAAAATCTGAACTGAGCTGTGCATAGAAAGACTCTGTGCTGATAATTCATCTTACAGTATTTTCTTCTTCTTTTCAATGTCAAAATCCACACACAAATATACCTCCATTGTAAACGGAGAAGCCAAGCAAGACAAAGTAAAAGTCCCCTGACTCCCTCTGTGTGCTTGCCCTGGGCCCCGCCATCTCATCCATCAGAGGTACCCAGTGTGTACCATTCCAACCAGCTTCTGTCACATTTGTTTTCAGTTTGTTTTGTTATTTTAGTTAATGTCTTCCCTTTCTGATGATATATGTGGCTGAGTGGTTGAAGACTAGGTTCAGAACCCAAACTGCCTGAGTTTGAATTGTGGCTCCTTCATATTTTAACACTGTCGATAAGCTGTTTAGTCTTTCTGGGTCTCATTGTCCTCTGTGAGGTGAGGGCACTAATTGTACCTAACTCAGGACTTTGTTGTGAGAATTGAAATGGTGAATGCAGCAAACAGGTAACCAGCGCCTGGCACCTATGTTCCTCAATATGTGTTCATTACTAGTATTGGTAAACAGGCAAGCTCACGAGGACATGGGTCATAGTTGAATCCTTAGCACTTAGCCCAATACCTGGTACCCAATGGACACATAACAAATATTTCTTAAATTAGTAAGAGAACACTATGCTCATTTTCATATTGGGAGGCTAAGGACTGGGGAAAGCTTAATAGAAAGGCGATTAAAATAAGAACTTATACTAACTGACCATCAACTCTGCACAGAGAAGTCCTGTGCTTAATGCATGCTGACTTATTTACTCCTCATAGAAATCCCAAAGGACAGGTGTTATTATCACTGCACTTGCTTTACCAGTGAGGGAACTGGGACATGGACAGGGTATGTCTCCTACACAGTCACATGGTCAGGATTCAAACCCAGCCAGTGTGGGCCCACATGGGCATTCTTTGTTTCTCTCCAGTCTTCAAAGGGTTTGTTAACCAGGTTAGCACAAAGACTCTGAGAGACTTGGGCCAGTAATAACTACACAGTGTTTTCCCACTTATCTTTCTGGGCCAAAGAGCTTGCTCCTCTTCCCTCTGGGGGTAAAGTTAATGATGTGGGACATGAAGACAAGGTCATATTGCCTTTGAGAACATAGGTGTTCTGTGGCCCAGACAGCGTCACAAAGATGTTGAGACCGCTTAGTGGATTGAAAAGCCTGGCTGGCCAGAGAACCACCTCTACACTTAGAACCCATTTGACTTCAAGAGGCAGCCCACCATTCTGAACTGTGCTAAGCAGTACTATGGAATGACTCCAGGGTGCTGATGAGAACCAGGGAAGAACTGAGTGGGTGGGAGCCTTAGGGGTCACATCTTTCAGGGGTTTAATTGGATTCCTATTGGAATCAGGATGATGATGATGAGCCTTCTAAAATCAGAAGTGAATTATCCACATGGGTCATCTTCAGAATCATTTAGCAACTGGTAGTTCCTAGTCACCACTCCACCAGGAAGAACATGGGCCCCAGAGGACAGTGTGGACAATGGCCCTACAGCAATGGCCTTCCCAGAGCATATCTGCTGGCCACCAGTCCAGGAACTAGGTAGTTTTCTCCCTCCAAAGAAAGGAACATATTCTCAAAGGGAAAGGGAAAGGATTTGTTTAAGGCAACACAGGGACTTAGTGGCAGAAGTAAGAACAGAACCTGGACTCATGGCTCCTATAAGAGCCCCTCAATCAGCCTCATCTAACTCATGGTCCTTATTAACCACTACAGGAACAGATCCAATTGGAAATTGGACATTTCTGAACATGATACCACACACACAGTAAAGTTAAACATCTCCTTTTTCTGAGGAGCACAAGAGTTCTTCGCATCGACCAGGGCCATGGTCTAAGGCTATTGTTGTTGCTGCTGCTATTATTATTAACTAGAGGCCTAGTGAATAAGACTCATGCACTAGGGGAGGGGTCCCTTAGCCTGGCCTGCACCCTCTCGCAGTCTGGGACCCCTCAGGGGATGTCCACCTGCCGGCTTAGGCCCAATCCCCCCTTCCCCCCAGGGACATCCCTCTTGCAGTCCAGGGCTCTCGCAGTCCAGGACCCCTCGCTTCTTACCACCTGCCTGCAGCGGAGGTGGGAGAGGCTCCTGTCACCACAGCTGGGCTCATCTTCTGGCTGAGTGGTGCTCCCCCTGTGGGAGTGCACTGACCACCAGGGGACAGCTCCTGTGTTGAGTGTCCGCCCCCGGTGGTCAGTGCACATCATAGTGACTGGTCATTCTGCTATTCGGTCGATTTGCATATTATGCTTTTATTATATAGGATTCACTGTTTAAATTAGTGTTTTCATATGTTGTCCAAGTGAGTCCACATCCTGTATTCTCCCAGAATTGAATGGGGTTCTCTATCAGTGTTCAGCAATTTGGTTAACCTCACTGTGGAGGGCTGACCACTGCTGAAGCCATGAGTTTCAGGACAAACTTGGGACACTGCACAATGAATCTCCAATTTTCTGGATGAAAATTTCAAATGTCTCATTGCTGTAGTTTATTCTAAAGCTTAAGAACAGAGGCTTTGAAGGCAGTGCTCTAAAACTCCTTTTCTTCTTTGGGAAATGGAAGTAGTCATGTTACCTGCCTCTTAGGGTTGCTGTAAAGACTGCATGCTGCAGTATTTAAGCACTCACCACACATAAGCAAACAATACATTTCAACTACTAGTGACAATGATGATAATTTGAGAGTGAAAAATTGTGCTAGACAGCTAACCAAACCTGCCAGGCATAGAAATTGATAACTGATAATTAATTGTCAATTGAATAAATGAGTTATCACCCTCTGCAATAAGAGCGGCATCATTATAGCAGAAAGAATATTGGTTTGGGAACCAGGAAACCAAGGAATTCTCACTTTGGAATGGTTTGGGAGTGTGACTTTAGAAGAATCCCCTCCCCTCTGTGAGTCTTCAGCTATAGGTTTAACAGGCTGTAAAGCTGTTTCAACTTTTTAAGAAATATATATGACATTGGGCTGGTGCAGTACGTACTAACATCACCCCTAAATGCCACCTAGAAAGGGAAGGGTTATGTCCACATGACAAGGTAAGTAGCCACACAGACTGTGCATGAGAACTGGCGAAGACAAGATGAGAGTTTCATAGGATGGGGAGATTAACTCTGACTGGTGGAGGGCTTGAGTAAAGTTTCCTAAAAGAGCCAGGACTTTCTTCAACTGGGTTTTAAGAATTCAAAGGCCCAAAGCTAAGGTGAAGTGAAAGAAAGAGGGCATTATTCTGGAAGTTACACATAGAAAGGAGAAACAGAGGTCCCTAGACATTCGACAAGTGTTCACTGAGTCTCTGTTCAGCATGAACCATAGAGGGTTAATCCCATAGGGGATCTCAAAAGGCAGAAGACTCAGTCTCACTTTTGAGAAGCTTAAGAGCTGGTACAGAAAGGAAGACAGGGCATAAATCCAACAATATATAGGAGACCCAAACAAGCTAAATAATCCTCTGGGAACGATTTATTTTCATGTTCAATAAAGAATAATGTTATGGAGAAGGTGACATTTGCACTAGATTGGAAAAAAAGCACAAAGGTTAGATATTTGGTTTGGAGGTATATCTTCCAGCGAGGTGATTTGGGTAAAGTGCTCCCTCTTTCTAAACTTGAATGTCCTTATCTTTGAAAACAAACAGAGCAAAACCAACCTAATCGAGTGGTTATGAGACTCTGTGCCCTCATATTCATACATGGCATACAGAAGGTGCTCAACAAGTCCTGTTATTCTTCACTGGCACAGACTGAGCTTTATCAGAAACCATTGCTGAATTCGTTTCCCAGGGAAAGGTCTTTTCAAAAAAACAATTAATTGCATTTCTTCAGTCTCAGTTGATATAAAAAGTGGCCAACTGGACAGTGATTCTGCAATTTCTGGAGAGAAAAACAAACACAGCAGAGTTGAAAGCATTGTCCATTATGTGACTCAAGGCCTCATCTCAAAAACGCCACAAGATACATTTGTCCTGGAATTAAGTGGAAGGGGTTATCAGATGTTTTATTTTCTGTTCAACAAAATAAGACAAAAGGAATGAAGAGAATGCCCACCATTGCCCATTTCCATTTCCGATTTCTCACAAAGCTTCCTCTTCCACAAGATCTAGGAGATATGGTCCTGAGTCCAATTTAAAACAATAGAAAGATTACTAGTAGATTAGAGCCAGGCCAGCAAGCCAGTTAAGAATGGGAACTTTGGAGTGAGATAAACTTGCGTTCAAATGTGTCATAAAATCCAATTTTACTGAGCCTCATTCCTTAAAAAGTCTGTATAATGGGGATAAGAAAAAGTACATACAGTTTTGAGGATTAAATGAAATAATACAATAACCATTCAAGATACTGTCTCATAATAAATTACAGCTAATTATTATTATTACTAAAGAGTAAAAATAAAAGTGATAAAACTATGTTTTCCTACAAATAAAAAATGCAGTGTCAGGCAACAATCTTCATCCTCAACTAAAACTCGACGTTTAAGAAATGCCTGGGCACCTGAGGTGAACAAAATGACACACTTTGGAATGAATCAAAGGACCAGGGTTGGACTCTAGAAGCTGCTGTTTCAGCTCCCTAGTCATAAGCCTGCAGGAAGACTAAGAAAGGACTCCAGTTCATTCCAGAACCACCCACTTGTGGACACAAAAGGTTAAAAAAATATAGAGGAAGACAGCTGGAGCTCACCAGCTCCACCTCCAGCCAGAGTGATTCCTAAGCTGGAACCCCTAACCCTACCTCAGGCAAACAGTGTGGTCACTGGCTCTCTTTTCTTTATGGCTTTGTAGAACAGGCAATTATTAAATTACCGATTTAATTTTTTTTTCCAGACAGAGCGTAGAGATGCTAAAATATTCTCAGGGCTGAAAATAAACTTACGTTTTAATATGAGTTAAGAAGATAGATGGATTTATAGAATACTGCTGAGCAGTTCAAATAGACTGAGTTCTAACCTTGTGAAAAGTTAAAAACTGAGTACAGTATCTAACACATAGTTGGTGCTCAGTGCAGGTGGATCATTATTACTCTGGCACAATTTTTACAATTGACAACTCTACTACATGTGTTAAATTAATAGAATGGAACTACTGTTGGGAAGGAAGTAGAGAAGCCAGTGTTTAGTTAACACCCACTGATATATGTACTAGTCACTATGTAACACGATATCCATCATCTTATTTAATCGCCCAGGTAACCCCATGACATCTATAAAAATGAAGAACAGTATCAAAAAGGTTAGGGGATTCTTCCTAGCCCCTGAAGCTAGAACACATAGTGCTAGATCCAGATTGGCTGAGCTCTCTCCTGTTTATTTGGTCACTGTGATTCAGGGTGTTTAGATTTTTTTTTCCTCCTGTAAAATAGAATGATTACTGGTCCTCCTCTGTAGGCTTCTTAGGAGGATTGAATGGGATCATTCCTATAAAAAGCATTTAAATATTGCTTAGAACACAGTGCATACTCAATAAATATAAGCTGTTATTAGGATCGTTATTTAGCAAAGATAGGCTTTGAATCCAAATTTCTTCTACTCCCAAGTTCACATTCTTTCTAGTGATTCTCAACTTGGGCAGCCAATGAACTTCAATGTATCTGTCTGGGTGTCCATAGATGTATCATTTGGGAAAGGCTGGCAAAATTATGTATTTATTAAAAACCTAGTATGTTCAGAGCATTGAACATATTGGCACCACAGAAAAAACTAAAGAAGCAAAAAATACACATTTTTACATTTATATAAAGGTACACATATGTGTAAATCTATATATGTATGCATTTATATATACATATTTAATTAAATTTAATGGTACTAAAGCAGGAGATATGTGCAAAGTGCTGGACTAAGCATTTATCTATACACAAATATGAATGCAACAGAATCGTTGTCTGCGCAGAAAGGGGAGACAAGCACATGTGTAATTAGATGTAATAGTTGGTTTTGGGGATGTGCCCAGAGAAATGCAGAGGAAGTTCTAGGATAGCCCAGACGAGGGAGCCCTTCAGGCTAGTGGAGGAGGGATGTGGTGGCAGAAGTGGCCCTCGAAGATCCTTGCTCTGGAAGGGTTCCAATCTTGGAGGAGAGACTTAAACAGGAAACCGAGAAGAATGCAAGACCCGATCTAATCTCATTCTGGATCCTACCAGCCAGACAATGCCTGCCTAGGAATTCTGAGATGAGACTAATCCTTCTGCCGTGGAGTAAGAAGTAGGTGGGGCTCTGGCTCTAAATTGAAGCTGGTGAAAGTGCAGCAGTCCATAGCATTTAGATCCTGAAAAAAAAGAGAGGTCACTCATTTATTGAGCACCTACTATGTGTCACAGCACACTGTCCTCAGGATACATCCATAATAAGGCCACTGAGTCTCAGAGAGTCTCAGACTTGCTGGAGGTCATAGGAACCAAGGGCAGGATGATTGCAATGTGTGCTTTGACCCTCCCTCATTTCCTCAAACCCTTCCCAAACTTTAAGACTCCACCTAGGTGTTGTTACTCTCCTAACTTCCAGTAGACCCTGACCTCTTCTCTGGCAAAATACCTTGTTTTTACTTATTTCCAAGTAATAGGAGTGGAGGGACAGTACTATTTTTATTCTAAGAAAGTAGTTTTTAGGATAAAAATCCCCAGGAAGAAGGGACTCCTTAGGGTGGGGAGAGGGGGAGAAGGAATTGACCAAGTATGGGATGATTAAATGGGAATTATTGTCACACTGCAGTAGTCAAAGGCTCCATTGCACTTCATATTTGGAAGCAACCTTAGGAATCTTCAACTCCTGTTCTTTCATTTCACATAAGAGCAAACCGAGGTCCAAGATCTCACACAGCTCAGAATGAGAACCCAAGTCTCTTCACTCTCAGATGATTGCTCCTTGACTACAAATACTGAAAGATCAAGGAAGGGAGCAAAAGAGGGATAGCAGCATGTGACATATCACTTATTACATATAAATAAATAAGAATATCATGCATAGGCCAATGATTACAGTGGATCATGAACCAAAGGTTACAATTTACCCAGTCTATCCACTCAGTCAAAACCAAACACACACATACAGAATACACACATATATAGATACATACATGTATAAAAGTAAGAGTGGCTTTCAAGACAGGTGATATAGAATAATAAATGGATGTTCCATGAAAGACCGGTCCAAGGCTTTGCCAATTGCTCCCAATACATCTAGGGGCTGAGTCTAGCGGCTCCAGGAGCTTTGAGACGTGGCTCTCTCTGTCCCTTCCTCTTTGTGCTGCCACAGGACAGCAATGAAAGCCTGGGCTCCCAGGATGTTGTTTGTCTTTAAGAACCTAAGGAGCCCTTAGTCCTTGACAACAGCAATAGATTAAATGGTGTTTATATAGCATTTGTATGGTTGAAGAGCATATTTTGTCCTCAAAATAATATTATGAAATGCCTATTCCCATTTTCAAGGTGAGAAAGTACAGGGCTAGTGAAGCAACTCTGGGCATAGCACTGGCATGTGTTGGAGTGAGAGGGGACTGAGAACTATAGCTCTCGTGTTCTGACTTCCTGGAAGAGTTGACAAAGCTCCAAACGTCTAGAAATATTCAAAACCATTGTATACAGTGACTTAGCAGCCCCTGGAAGAAATAGAGTTTCCAAATGGCTAATTGCCGCAAATGAAGTGAACTAGTTGGCATCTTCCAACTACTGTTGGGGAAAGAGAGGGATTTTGTGAGATATAATTTATATTGTTTAATATAGGTGTGTGTTTTTCCTTTTTTTTTTTTTTAATTGAATGGCCACCTCATGGCTTTTCTAGATGACTTGGTGTTGCAGAAATTGAAAGATTTGCTTAGGCAAATTCCTTATCCATGGCACTTCTTTCCACTCAGTCTCTGGAAACACATGTAGAATAGGATGCCATTTTCATTTTATAACTGGAGAAAGTGAGTTCAAACATTCTTGGCCCAGGACTATATGGCATGTTCCTTCCAAACCAAGATCTGAATCTGGGCTCTCCTGTTTGCAGAATGGTGTCATAATCCCTGCATGCTGCTTTCTGGCTTTTATAGAGGGGACGTCTGACTCAATTGCTCATTCTACAACTCTGCAGAGTTTCACAACCACTTATTCTCCGCTGGTGTTCCCTCTCCCTGAAGAGTAGGAATGAGCCCAGCTCTCAGAGAGCATCTGGAGCAGCCCGGAGGACCAGAGCACATGGGGAGCAAAGTGGCACATTGGTGGAGTACATTTCACCCCCAGGCTTCCAGCATGCTATCCACATGCAAACCTCACACAGCATATTTTTATCACTACATTATTTGAACAGACTGGCAATAATGTGTAATCCACCACTGCTAACTCATTTTGACTTATTAAACACTTGGATGAAAAAAAAAAAAAAAAAAAGAACCGTTTTGCCATAAGGGGGAGCTTTTGAGTTCTATAAAGAGGGGGAACAAGAAGAACAAAAATACATTACATCTATGTGCCAGCTCAAAACAGACCTACAAAGCAGCACATTGGTCAGATCCTTACCTGGGACTTGAACAATATTAGAGAACCTGAATTTCTCAGGTTGGTTTTTAAAAAAATAGGCAAATTAATATTTCACTCTCGTTTTTCAATATTAAACTAAAATAATGTCTGACAACCAACAGAATATTTTCTGAGACTATTCAGGAAAAGTGAGAGACCTGGCTGTGCTGAGTCCACAGCTTCTGAAAGGCAAATGCCTTGGCCAAGAAAATGCCATTCCTCGGGGTTTCTTCTTCGGAGGGCAGCTTTCGGACCCGCTGAAGCCAGCAACACAGGGGCTCAGGGAAGAGGGGGGACTTTCATCGTTGCATAACTTTAAGGTAATTCAGAGAAAGGGAGGGAAGGAGAGGAAAGGCAAGAGAGAAAGGAAAGGGGGAGAGGAAGAGGAAGAGAAAGGAATGGGGGGAGAGAGAGAAAGAGAAAGAAGGAGAAGAGAAGAGAAGAGAAGAGAAGAGAAGAGAAGAGAAGAGAAGAGAAGAGAAGAGAAGAGAGGAGAGTGAGGGTAAGAGAGGAGAGTGAAAGGGAGAGACAGCATTAAAAAAAAAATCTAAGAATCAAGTTTCAAGACTCTTTATGTGCTATAGCGAAGGATGAGGTTTACCAGCAAAGTGCAAAGAAGATCCTGAGAGAAGAGAGAGGTGTTTTATTTTTTTTTCTTTCCCTCCAGGAGGGGGAAAATAATAATGAGGAGGAGGTGGGGGGGATGAAGAAGGGAACAAAAGCAAGCAAACCAAAACAAAAACAGGAATGTGTGTGTTTTGAACAGGAATGAGCAGAGCTGGGAGGACCATAAGGGGGTGTGTACAGAATTTCATTAAATTGTTACTTTAAGATTGTCTTCTTAAAAAAAAAAAAAAAAGAGGGAGAGAGGGGGTGGAGAAGCGGAAGCGAAGGAAAGAGGCAAACGGCAAAGTGGAGGCAGGCTGGGTAGCTTGGCCTCTCCAAACTGATTGATTAGTCATGATCCCCGCAGTTTTAACAGGGGCTCATTCAATTGGGAAGGTGGAGCGCTCGGGAGCAGATTAGCATACGCTTGTTTACCCATCTTCTGAGGGATTTCCCCCCCTTTCCTTTCATTTTGTGAAGGAGGAGGGAGGGGAGGGGGGACCGGTGGGGGGAGAAGGGGGCTGTGGCTTGTGTTATAAAGGACGCAAAAAATAAATAAATTAGAGCATCTTTTGGGGGGAGGGAATTCAGCGGAGCAGTGTCTTAGAGGAGCTTTTTTTTTTTTTTTTTTTTTTTGGTAGAGCAAGAAATCATATAAAATAAAATGAAATAAAACAAGGAGGAAGGCAACCAGCTGTTAAGAGGGGGGATAAGGCAGATAAAGGAGCGGGGAGAGAAATTAATTGCCAACCAGGAGGAGTTGGGCTGTATTTTTCAAAGGTGGGGGTAGTGGAGCACACACCTTGAGGAGGAAAGCAAGAAAGAAAAGAAAAAAGCAAGTGGAAGGGGGGGGCTCGCCCAAGAAGGGTGAAGAAGCGAAGAAAGTCGAGGCTCCGAGTCTCCCAAAGCTGGCAGCTCCGGGCGGCGGTGCAGGGGCGAAGGGGGGGCGGGGGGGACCGTCGGACATGCGGCTCTGGAGTTGGGTGCTGCGCCTGGGGCTGCTGAGCGCCGCGCTGGGCTGCGGGCTGGCCGAGCGCTCCCGCCGGGCCCGGAGAGACCCGCGGGCCAGCCGCCCCCCGCGCCCCGCTGCCGGCCCGGCCACCTGCGCCACCCGGGCGGCCCGTGGCCGCCGCGCCTCGCCGCCACCTCCGCCGCCGGGCGGTGCCTGGGAAGCCGTGCGCGTCCCCCGGCGGCGGCAGCAGCGGGAGGCGAGGGGCGCCGCCGAGGAGCCGAGCCCGCCGAGCCGGGCGCTCTATTTCAGCGGGCGAGGCGAGCAGCTGCGCCTGCGGGCCGACCTCGAGCTGCCACGGGACGCGTTCACGCTGCAAGTGTGGCTGCGAGCAGAGGGGGGCCAGAGATCTCCGGCAGTGATCACAGGTAGGGGAGGGCGCCCAGCGGGCGCTGCACCGACCCCGCAGCCCCAGGGGCGCGCGGTTGTTTGGGCGCGGGCGGCGGGCTGGTCCGGGATGGACGGGTGTGTCTGCGGGAGCCGCCCATCCGGAGGCGCGGAGGCACCCTGTACGAGCTGCCAGGCTCACTTTGCCCCATCTGAGGAATGGGTGCTCTCAAAAGGTGTTGCCACTTAAACCCCGGGGTGGGTCACAGGGAGCGGTCCTGGAGGTCCGGAGACCTGCGGTTGGCCAGTAAGAGCTTCTCCCTGGGAGCCTGAAGAACAGGATCCTTTTTCGGGATGGTCCAAAGTGCTGTCTGTTTGGGATGGAGGGAAGGGTGACCCACTTGGGATGCATGTGAAAAGAGGCTAGGGGACCATTGCTTTCTTGGACTTTTTAATCGAGGTAACCCCCCTTCACTTGACCCGGTTATCCTGAAAGCCTGCAAGGACGAGGTTGTTGTAATCTCCTGGATTTAGAAGTCCTTGAAGTGCCCCCAAAGTTGCTCTCTGCTTGATCTCTGCCTCTGGGATTGACCTGTTTCCTCCCAGCCAAACACCACACACACACACACACACACTCTCCCTCTCTCTCTCTCTCTCTCTCTCTCTCTCTCTCACACACACACACACACACACACACACAGAACCATCCTTGTCCTCACTTTTAAAGCCTGTTGCCTGCTCCTCGGGGTTGGGGCAAGACCTTCCTCACGCACACCCTGCCAGTCTTCCCGGACTTGGCTGCTGAACGGGGTGCTTTTCTCATTTGGGACTTTGAGTTCTCCCTCCTCACCCTCCCTCTCTGTCCCCTTCCCGGTTCCATAGCAAAGCCCAGAGTGAAACCGGACACTCTTGGAGGGTTGCAAACCTTAGAAGTGCTCCAAAATCCATACCCTCGCAAAATGAATCTGTGGCAATGCCTTTAATAAAACCGGGGGACCGAGGTGGGGTGGCGCTGGAGCAGAGAAGGAAAGTTTTGCCTCCTGGCTGGGAGATTCCCTTCCTGCACAAACAGCCTTGCCAAGTCCTGGGACGTCTTAAAGCCAGAGAAGGGGTTCCCCCTTTGCTGTAGCCAGGAACGTGAGGAAGCGTTTTGCGATCCCACCCAGACACACACTTTCTTAGAAGGGAAAGCTCTAAGCTCTTTCGCGGCTCTGCTCCTTTCTGCCTCGGGGTGGACTCCCTCCCAGGTAGCTCTGCCTCTGTCCTGTTTACATGACGCCCATTTCAGGGGACCCCAACCCAACTACTGTGCCAAGAATGTGCCTCTAAAGCTCCCACTCTCCTGCTACCAAACCAAGAGCTAGAAAGTGATTTCTCCTCTCCCCCCCCCATATCTGACGTCATCGCATGCTATTTTTTTCCTCCTTTTTCCCCAGGAAGGAGAGGGAAAGTGAGCTCATTCACTTTCAGTCCCCGAGCCCTGGTCACCCAGAGCGGGGTAGAATGTAGGGTAGAGGAGACACGTTCTTCATGATGATGATGATGATGATGATAATTCAGGACTGCGGTATGTTTACTTCTCTCTGGGAACATCGGAGGAGCATAGAGTCTGCTGCTTGGAGAGGATTTTTCAAAGATGAGAGGATCTGGTTTTTCCCCGTGTTTACTTGTCATAACCAGTGATTTGGAAGGCTCGCCTTCCAGAGGGGCGAGCCCAGGGTTACGCAGGTATCATCACTGAAGAGGCAGTAAATGCATGTAAACATATCTGTAACACCTGGGATTGCACGGGAGCGTGCTTGCCATTGTAATTCAGACAAGGAGCCTCTCTCCACACGCGTTCTCCTGTGCACTCCGTCACTCTCCCACACAGAGATTTGTGCAGTAAAATACTTAATTGGATGGGGGACGCTAGGTTATTATTGCTTGTATAAAATGCCTGGTCCATTTTATGTGTGGAAATAACATTCCTCTCAAAAAGGAAAAAAAAAAAAGAGGCACTGCTGTAGCGCAGCACCAGAAAACCAGGAGCTTTTCTCCCGAGGATACTGGTGGATTTTTTCCCCTCCCCTAGCTGAGTTGGAGCCAGATTCGGCGGTGTGTAAACACCTGGCCCTGAGCCAGAAAAGACTCGTTCTGCGTATCCTCCACACGGGAGAGACTGTCGGACGAAAAAGAACCTGCTTCTCCTTGAATTAAAAAGCAAACAAACAGAGGTTCTTTGCAGAAGCACTTTTTTCCGCTTCTCCCTTCGTGTAAGTTTGGGCTGGGAGAGGCAGGGCCCAGGTGGGGCAGCGGGGATGCAGGTGCCTAGCCATATCCTCCCACTGCAGGAGAACTAGGGCCCCAGTTTGCTGCCTGACCTCCGCTGGCTCTCTGAGGCTGGGCGTCGCCACTTTCCTAGGAATCCCTGGTCACCTATCTGGAGAGAGCAGGCATCGCTCAGTGGGACCCCGCTGCTATTTCAGGCAGAGGTTGCTGCCTCACTGTCAGGCCAGGCTGCCTTACATCACTCTTTGCTGCAGGATTCGACTGGGTTTCGCAAAGGTCTAATTTTACGGTGCAGTTAACCGGGTCTGTCGTCTGGCAGAGGCAGGCCTTGCTGCTCCTGGTAGGCGGGCAGAGCTCCCAGATCTGCCTGGGATGCTATTTCTGCCCCGGTTCAAACTTCACTGACACCAGTTCAGACAGGAGCTTGGAGAGGCAGAGGGAAGGAGGAAAGGAGCGGTTTGCTTCTGAAGCTCGGAAAACATGGCTTTTATTTTCCCAAAAAGGAAGGAGAAAAAAAATATATATATATATATATATGTATATGTGTGTGAAAACATATATATTAATAAATATAAAAGGAAAGTCTTGTGCAGGCAAAAACAAAGCTGAAGTTAGAGAAAGTGCCGTGTGCAGGATTCTCCGGATGACCCCCAACAAGGGGTGGACTTGAGGCTTGGTGAATTCTTTAAGGCTCCTGGGATCAGGGTGCTGGGAGGCTACCGGAGTTCTCTCTTTGGCTGAATAGGGAGGCAGAGATGGGAACAGAGGAAGGTTGCGTCCTGGATGACAGGTCTTCAGGGGCAGGAACTGGGATTTAATCCCAGGCATCCTGACTTCCAGGCCTCATCCCCTACACCATGGAGAGGACATGTCTAATAAACACCGTCACCTCTCAGCCCTCACAGACCCACCACCCAGGCACAGCCTTCAGTCTTCATGCATTGGCGATTGGGGCTGTCTTTCAAGTCCTGGGGTGGGGGTTTTCTGATGCATCCCTTTGTTTTTGTACCATACCAGGCAGGATCCAGACCCCTGCCCCTTGTCCCCAAGTGCCCTCCCCCCGCCCCCCGGTGCCCTCCAGTGTGAAAGAGAAAGAAAACGAAAACAATGAGTTCAATTTGCTCCATGGAGCAGAGGCCCTGAGCAGCAGTTAATCTTGTTAAACTTTCTCCTGACCTGTTAGATGAGTGAAATGTGGACCCCACAAGTGCTGCCCTCCTCCCACCCCACCCCATAGTGATCCAGAATCCCTGCTCAGAGGAGAAAGGTATTTACCTGAACCCCATCCAGGAATGCCACCCCCCTCCCCACGCTTTCTTCTTTCGTTCTAAATGTTGGACTGAGTTTGCTGTCTACTCAGAAATCTTTTTTGTCCCTCCCTTTTACAGATCCCACTTCCTATTATCCACCCACCCCCAAAAAAGAATTCCTGCATTTTCCCAACTTGAGAAAGCTAGGTTCTAGGAGTCCGTACATTAATACTATTCTCTCTGGCACTTGTAGTCATGGGGTGTCTAGAATATTGCAATGGTTAGACGCCCATTTTAGTAGTCAGGTTACCTAAGTGGGAATCCACCTCTGCCCCTAACTGGTGGTGTGACCTTGGGCAAACTAGTTGACTCCTCTGGGCTTCAGCTTCCACATCTACAGAATTAGGATAGTATTAGTATCTATCCATTAAATGAGCTCATATGTGAAAAGTGCTCAAAACAGGATCCGGTATATAGTAAGTGCTCAATAAACTTAGTTCTTGTTATTCAACAAGATTTTCCAAAGGTCTCAGTCTTTGTGGACTAAGGACACTTAAAGGCAGGAGGGAAACCAGCGGTTCCTGGGTGCCTTCAAGGTGCCAGGCGCTGTGCTAGATGCTTGCTTTGTGCCTGCACATTTCACTCTCACAACCACCCTGAGAGGTGGGCATTCTCGGCTCCCTTTTACCAAGGAGGAAACAGAGTCCCACAGGCCATCAGGTGGACAGAGCGTAGATGTGAACTTGAGTATGGAGTGCCTGTTTCCTCTTCGGCAGTCTTTTCTGGAGTGAGAAGAGATGACTGCTGTGTGTTCTTCCTCTCTGCCTCTCTGCATGCTGATCATCACCTACAGGTTAAAGAGGATAAAGAATAAGCATACATCTCACCTGGAACCAAGGTTTGACCTAGCAGATCTGTTTTTCTTTTCAAGCCAAATTATCAGACAGACTGGGCTTAGACTTTCTGTTGGCAGTTAGAGGCTGTGTGAGTTGAATCAAGTCACTTCATCTCTCTATCCCTGGTTTGCTCATCTGTGAAATGGGCATAATAAGATTGGGATATTGCAATAAAATAACTATGCAGAAAGTACCTGGCACAGTTCCAGCTCACGTTAGGCACTCAGTCAACAGTAGCTACATCTAGTCAATAATCACATTCTCTTTCCAGTTTGCTAGCTTGGTCTTCAGAAAGTGGGGCTGTTTGTGCCTAGGTAGGGCTCCTCCTCCTGAGTTGCTGGGGAGTCTGTCTAGAGTAGACAGTATATCTTGAGGAAGAATTAGACCCCCTCACATCTCTTCCTTGCACTTTGATTTCCTCTTCTGTGACCTACTTGGATGACCCCTTGGTGGTGAGAGCCAGAGGAGGTCCAGAAGCACTGGACCTGTAAGCAGGAAAAGCAGATAGTCTCCAGGGAAAGCCTGCACCCCCACGCACAGGAGCCAAACCGTGCTCACAGCGGAGTCCAGGTCACAGATCTACTGTCACATGCTGCTTGCTCCTTCCCCAACTTCCACTTTCCCCAAGCAGCCATCGCATGTACAGATGGGGGGTGGAGGCTGCGTTGCCCTGGCCCCTCTGTACAGAGGACGGCACACTTGAGGCGGGAGGTGTGGGGCTCAGGAGTGTGGGCTGTGCATGGTCAGCCCAGGCACAGACTGGGTCAGACGTCAGACAGCTCATTGTGCAGCAGGGAAACTGAAGACCAAGGTCATATAGGAGCTAAGAGTTAAACTATGTTCATAAGCCACACCCTCTTTAGTGGGCCAGGGAGATCATTTGGTCCAATAGTTTTGTCCCCGGCAGCACTTGGCATCACCAGCTTTTACAACATCCCAATGCCCAGGCTGCCTCCCAGGGTTTCTGATGTCAGGGCTTGGGGTTGGCCTGGGCACTGGTGGTTTTCAAAGTCTTCTCAGGTGGTGCGAAAGGACCCTCAGTGGGGAGAACCACGGATTCAGTGTGTTGCCTCCCTACTCTGCAGATGGGGAAACTGAGGCCCAAAGGGGAGGTATTGTTTTCTGCTTATGGAGCTGGTTAGTGGCTGAACCTTCAGAGAAACCAGCTGTCCCGATTCTGAATTGCCAAACATCAGGAAAGACCCTTATTCTTTTCTTAGTTCCCCTGCTGAGCCCAAACCCCTAGGTGTCCTGGCTGTGACATTACCTGTTTCCAGAGCAATTGCTGTGTGTGAAGCCATACCTCCCCTTCTGGCATTGCCTTTAAAGTGTGAACATGTTTGTATTGTATAACACATTGAGTTTTATGCATCTGATTTTAATTGAATCTCCCCAAGTGCTTGGGAGGGGGACCCCTCAGAATAGGACCAGGGGATATTAAAAAGGGAAGCTTAGTGCCGAGGCATTCCCACTTTGCCTGGGCTAGTCCTGCAGGAAGGGGTATGTTCCTATTTCAGTACCACCACCCTCAGCACACACACCTGTGATCACTGGGAAAGCAGCACTAGCTGCAGGTCTCAGATGAGAAAGAGATCCCCAGGTGCCCCAGGTAGGAGGACTCCCTCTCTAGGCAGCCCATGCCTTGTCTACCTGTGGCCAAGGGCTCAGAAATGCAGCAAATGCCTTTTCTCCACCTCACCTGCCACACACCCCTTCCCTGGAATTTCATTTTCTTTGCCTCAGCATTCCTTTATCTTTCTTCTTGATGCTCTGCGGGCTTCGCCTCATACCTCGAAGAACTTACTGGAAATGCTGAGAGCTGACCTGTGGACTTTGGCCCCTCGACTCCTTGGAAGATCTAAAACTGGGAGTCGGGAGCTCTGAATTCATGTCCTGCCCTGGCCTCCTCTGAACTGTGTGACTTGGGGCCTCTTGAGTCAGCCACTGGGGCCTCAAGGGAGAGGGATTCAGGTGTGGTTACACTTAGCATCCCTATTTCACGAGTTGCCATAGGAACCAGGTGAGGCATGGTGGCAGAAGCTATTGGCCAAGGTCAGAACTCAATCCACATGCATGTCAACAATAGTAGGAGGAGCCAGAAGGTGGGAGAGGTGAGGGATTTGTGCACTCAAGGTCATTCCTGCAGAGGTGTCTTTATTTCATTATCCACACTGCACATGATAAACAGTGTTAGCAAATCTTTTGTTACCTGCGACTTCACTGGAGTACTTTGATGTTGGGACTTCACAGGTCTGCCAAATCCTGCCATTTATTTACTGTGTGATCTTGACAACTTAACTGCCCCTCTCTGGGCCTCAGTGTTCTCAGGATGCACAATGAGGAGTAGGGATATAACAGAGATTTTCAAATTGTGCCCACAATTTTATGGACGCCCTGTGAAGGTCCGTCTCTCCCACCTCCACCTTCCCACCTTATTCTGCTTAAATTGTGGGAATTTACAAGATTCCATTTAAAGGAATGTGCAGGTTGCTTAGTTGCAGAATTTGAGTGGATATGGACTGACATTAGGAATGATTATGACTTTTGTTAGGGGTGATAATGATAATATTACATATTTTTAAAGATCCTAATCTGTTAGAAATGCCTGTTAAAGTATTTATGGATAAAATGATGCTACATTTGTATGGTTTGTTTAAAATTTTCCAGAAAAAAATAAATAGGGTATTGGGATGAGGGAGGGTATAGATGAAAGAAGATTGGCAACCTGATGACATCAATTGAAACCAGGTCGCAGAGATGTTGGGCTTCAACACAGTTTTTCCCGTCTCTCTGTGTGTGATTGGAGAGTTCCATCATTAAAAGTTTTAAAAGTGAAAAGAGTTTCAGAGCCACAGGAGGAGTTGAAGTCTTAGGTCCCTGTGTGTTTGGTGAGCTGCTGTTTTTTCAAGTACAGAGGTGGCACTTTGGGAGGATGGAGGACTCTTACAAGGTCACACAGAGAGTAACTGAAAGAACCCAATCTGAGCTGCAGAATTTTAAGCGATGGACCATCCTGGGAAAGCCCGAGGGGAAGGGAAGAAAGGCGGGAAGGGGAGCCTTAGGAAGGACATGTAGAGGGGCCAAGTGGAGCCTTGCTGGGCACTAAAAGGCTTTTGAGGGAGGAGAGTCACTGTAGTATGGAATTGCCCACGCATTGTGAAAAGTGTGGCATCCTTGGTTCTGTGCATAAGAATCTCTTAGGATCTGCCAGTCATTGTGTCCATACAGAACACATTGTTATTGCACACACACACACACACACACACACACACACACACACTCACGTTCCCACAAACCTGTGTTTTCCATGGCTGGCTCATTATTTCTCTCCATCTCCAGCAGTCTTAGGAGTCTCCTAGGGCCATCTAGAGCCCTGGGGGAATGGCCTGCCGTTGACTAATCTCAGCAAGAGCTGACACCACCAGGAAATGGGAAAGGAGCCTGGGTTCACTGAGGAAGTATTTTGTGCTGGTTGATCACAGGACTCGAGTCAGACAGCCTGGGTTTGATTTCCTGACTCTCCCACCTGCTAGTGCATGACCTTGGGCAAGTTACTTAATCTCTTCAAGCTTCACTTTTCCCGTGCGCAAAATGCGGACGGTACCGGCCCCCACTTCATAGGCTTGTCTTGAAGATTAACTGGGCCTCCATGTGGAAAAATGCTTAGTAATGGAATCTTGACCATGGGTAAGCACCCAGTAAACGTTAACTCGCGTTGGTATTATGTGTGTCCAGCCCTTGCCACATGTTACTTCAAATTCTCTCAACAACTCTTAGAGATAGACATGCTTCTCCCCTTTGGCAGAGCCAGGCACTGCCTTTCCCTCCCTGGCCACTCTGGGAAGATTCATTGGGATCCTCTTAGCATAAAACAAAAAGTGAAAGGAAAGACAAGCAGAAGAAACACTTGATTGTTTCATAATACGAAAGCAGTGTGTGTGCTCATTGTAGAGAAGGTAAGAAATAGAGATAAAAGATAAAAACAAGAGACAGAGTAAAATGTAACCACCCCTTCCCAGGCATTTGACCAGTATTTATTGAGTGACTGCTACATGCCAGGTGCAGTTTTAGGCCTTGAGTACAGAGCAATGAACCTAGAGGAGAATGCCCCTGCCTTTGGGAATTTATATGGAGGATCGGGTGGGAGGGGAAAGGTTTATCATAGATGAATGATAAACCATATCTCACAACGTCAGGTGAATGCTTAAGAAGGAAAATAAAGCAGAGGAGGGACTCTAGGGAACGTTGTGTGGGGCTTGCAGGAGGAGTGAGATTTAAACGGGGCTGCCAGAGGCTGTGCTGAGCAGTGGCATTGATGATAAGCCCTAAGAGGAGACCCATGGCCATCCAGAGACGGTCATGTGCACTGGAGAAGGAAGAGCAGTGCGCTGGGAGCTGGGTGGTCCGTTCCAGACCATCAGTGCTTCACTTGATGTGTGACTTTGGGCACTTCTCTGTATGTATTGGGCCAGTTTTCATCATCTGAACCATGTGGGTAGGGAGGATCTTATCTTTGTCCTAGAGAACCTTCTAGCAGACATCTCCTAGAATTCGATAATTCTAATCAGGTTGTCCAAAAACAAAATTGCAAAGTTGGCATTAGTTCCAAGTTTCTTCCCTTTCTCGGTGCATTTCCCTCCACTAGGTGGTGCCTGTGCTTGTCTCCCTCAGGGGCCAAGTGCCCACACACTTTCTGGTTCCTCTCCCCCAACATCACTCATTCTCAGAAAAGGACATGGCATTCCTTCTTGCTAAGATATCAATGACTGGGAACAACATAGAGTGTTACTCTTCCAGAGACATATATACTTTAATATCGCAAAAAAAACCCACAACTTTGACTCAAGAAGCAAAGTACCAATAAGTAGAATTTCAGTCCAAGACTGACTGAAGACATTATTTAGGGAATACTGGTACTTCCCAATGGCTGGAAGCCATCTCACCAATAGTATTGCTAATGATAGCTGCCATAATATGCAAAACTCTCACTGAGCAACTTTCCCTGTGATCACTTACTTGGCTAATGGTGAGAGTGCTCAAATTTCACAATTTCTTACTATACAAAGGCCATTCCAGAGAAGTTTTTGACATCAGAGTAGGGCACTGGCCTTTTAGTCTTGCTTATCATTTTAATCAGATCATTTTATGAATTAAAATAGTAAGACTCTGGAATCTGTAGCCATCTGTTAGCCTATTTTCCTTCTGGGAATCCCCAGTACTGTCACCTATGAAGGACCTCTTGTTGCCTCCAACCCCTTCCTTTCTCTCTTTCTTCCTACCCCTCAGACCTACTGCACTGACTTTGGCCATTAAAATTTTTCTTTAAACAACAGAAAGAAAACTTGTTTTTCAGTATTATTTACCACAAACCCAGGGGCCTGGAAGAGTAGGAGACATGACCCTATTTAAATTTTAGAGAACTTGAGAAGGTCTCAGGTTCAAGTTCATTTCTAAGAGACAAAAAGTCCAGTAGAGGTTGCAGCTTGGAATTTAAGTATGTGCATCGGGGGAAGCATGTGACTAAATGCAAAACCCTGCCTCTTTTGCCCTCTGGAAGTTTGTGGTTTAACCTGTACCTATCACCTTTATAGTCAAGAAGGCATTCTTGTATCTGTCCCATGTCCATTTTTCCTTAATTCCTAATTCGTGTTGCTCTCTAAACACGAAAGGTGGCAGAACTAAATAGGAGCAAATGTGTTTGTATGATACTGGACATCTTTCAGCTACAAAAGCTGATGAGAAAATAGAGAAAGACACATTAACAAGCCAATAAGGAACAAGTAGGCCTTGCTTTAAGAGATGCAAAATATACAGACAGAAAACATAATACATACCTGTTTTCATGTAAGTCCAAAGACTCAAGAGTGAGAAACACTCATGTAAGCCATTCATTTCATAGATGAGGAGCTGAGGGTTGGTGACTAGCCCAGAGCAGTGACCAGGCTGGGTAAGTTCCTCTTTTTTCTGAGTGTGAGGCTAGAGCTAGGTCTACTTGTCTCCTCACTTTGCACCCAGTCCCATGAAGTAATTATCATCTATCTGCTGATGTGCATCATTTATCTCCAGATTCTTCTGGACTCCAGACCGATTGATCCAGCTATCTGCCAGAAATGTCAACATGCACTTCTAGCTCAAACATTTTTCCTCCACAAATTCCTTGTGTCCTCATCTAGTGCCACCAACTGTGGATATACTATCCTCCACATTCAATCAGTCGTCAGTTCCTGTCTGTCCTGCCTCCTTGACAGTTTTATAGCTGCCTTTCCTCTTTCTAGCTTAGGCCCTCTTCATCTCTAGCTTTGACTCTTTCCCTGGTAATATGGTGTCCATTTCTATGAGCTTCAACCCCTGCACCCTTTCAACCTATCCTTCAATATCCGATAGCCTGATATTTCTAAAATGCAAATTTGACTCTAGCTAGAGGTCTTTCAATAGCACAGAATTATTTGCAGTACCCCAGGAAACTTAGGCTTTTATTCCACATCATTTTCTTCATTGGGTGTGCCTCCTATATCCCCATGCACCATTTTTCAGAACACCTAAGCCTCTGCAGGATTCTGCTCCAGGTTCCTTCTTCTGGGAAGCCCTCCCTGATTCTTCTCTAAGTAGAATTGGTTCCCCACCTCCCTTATCCATCTGCCTCCATTGTACTCTCTACACACATATATCAAAAGACCTGGAATTCTTTCTGTCACATTTAATTATGTGCATATTTGAGGTCATCTCCACTTCTTCACTGCCTAGCACAGTGCCTGGCTTTTAAAGGAGTTATATATATATTTTTTGCTCAATGAATGCATGACTGCAAAAGATAACCTGCTAAATATCTAATGATTCTGGAAGAAAGAGCTCAGGAACCTCAGGCATGGTACATTACGTAACCAAAGCACATGACCTACCCCGTGCGTCACACTCAAAAACATTACACAGTGGTTAATTCCATTTCTCCCTGAGCAAAGAAGTCAGAAGAGAAAAGAAATCTGGTCTTCCAAAACAGAGCCAGGAGGGAGCAGTGTATTTAAATGCCTCCTCAACTCATATTTCGGCCTTTCTAATCCAAGCCACATTTTAGCCTTGGGTCTACCCTTCCCAGCCCCTCGCCTCTTTGCAAAGCATTGGTTCTGTGTGTGCACTGCAGCACATAATTTGAAGCTTCCCTCTCAGATTTCTCTCTCTGCCCCTATCAGCTTCTTATTGGGCCTCTAGTGTCCTGGCAGTCATATATGTTGCCTGGGTTTTTATCCATTCCCCTTCTTCTTGATGGGAGAGGGGGTCTTCCCTCTGCTTCCCTTGATCTTGTGAGACCTTGGGATGACCTCAAGATCTGGAATCCTCTATCCACTGTTTATATACCCTTGAAGGGGAGAGTACACATTCTCAGCCGTAATAACAGTAATAAAAGCAGCTAGCTTATAATGAGCACTTACTATGTACTGGCACTGTGCTGAGTGCTACACTTTGAATCCTTTGAATACGACTTAGAAAGTTACAGGACTTACTAAAGGCCCCACAGCTAAAGGTTAGTGGAACTGGGGTTCAAATATAGGACATTGTAACTTTTCTTTATCCACAGGGCCTAGTGCATCGCTTGGGATGCAGTAGTTGTCCTGTAAATGATCCATGATGAAAGGATGAATTATGAATGAATGAATGAATGGTGTGTCCAGTCACTAATGCACTCAGAGATTGTAGACTGGAAAGGGAAGGGCTTAAGGGGGAGAAGACGGAAGGGAAGGAAAGATGGAGGAAAAATCTGAATGAATATTAAAAGAGATTGGCTAAGAAATTTCTGATATGCAAAATTAATTTGCAGGTGACTTTTGAGCAAATAGACCATTTACATCCATGAGAGCATTTCCCATCTTTAAGTAGTCTACTGGGAGATATGCACATATTTCAAAGATGCTCTCTGCCAAAAATGTTTCCAGATTTCTCTTTTGAGAAATTCTGGGATACGTTCTCCAGAATATGCCCAATGGAGACAGGTTGTCACCCTCTGGGAGGTCCTGGGTACATTCTGGGCCAAATCTGAGATGCATATAGTGATTGTGCCACATGAACTAGGGTCCTGAGTGGAGGAGGACTGGTAACAAGGCTGACGTACCATGTGCTCTCCCTGAAGCTGATCAAGCCTCCATAGAACCAATGCTGAGCTCCGCTAGGCTGATTAGGTATGATCTGCTAAAAACAAGCAAAAACAGAATTTTGTTCATCTCGCCCCCAAATTCTGAAGCTGGAATGATGGAGTCTGCTTTATCCAATCTGCTCAGTTTACAGATAGAGAAACTGAGGTCTGGGCAAGTTAACTTGTTAAACTATGTTGAGTAAACTTAAGCAACAAATTGGCAGCAACATTGAAACTAGAATTCAGGTTTCTTGACTCTCAAATCAGTGCTCTTTCCACTGGATTCTTCGTTATTCCTTCCAGTGTGGGATGACAGTGGCACTGGGGGTTCACGTTGCTGAGCTTATTAGAATCCATCATGCAGTTAGCTGTTCAGTTGCTTTTCTTAAGCACTTCTTACGTGCCAAACCTCTGCCCTCAGCATTCTGCGAGGTTCAGAATGGCAACATATTAGGAGAGGTAAAAACATATTAGGCGAGGTAAATCAACCTCCCTCCCTCCCTCCCTCCCTCCCTCCCTCCCTCCCTCCCTTCCTTCCATTTGTCCATCCATCCATTTGCCCATCTATCCATTTGCTCATTCATTTAATTAAATAGTTATTGTGAAGTCTTCGTGTATTATACATTGAGCTGCGATATGTGGATTAAAAAGGACAGGGTACAGGGCCATCCCTGAGGAGCTCCCAGTCCTAGTGGCAGAAGCATGGTCACTACTCTAAGCAATTAATCATGTCCTGGGCAAGCACAGAGTCAGATACTCTGTGTCTTTGAAAACGTCATGTTTTTATTAAGGGGGCCTAGAAAGTGTTCTGAGATTTCAGAGGCATAAGAGGTTGCTCCCACCTGGAGGGGTTTGGGGACTTATTCATGAAGTAGGTAGCATGGGCATGTAAGTAGAGTGCATGCCTTCCCTTTCCTATGGAAACCTCATGCACATCATTTAAATTGTAGAGCCATAGGTCAAATGAGAACAATGAGCACTTTTTGATTCATGTCTCAGCGGAGGACATCGGCCACGAGTAGCTTTTAGGAGTATGACACTAGGAAATAACTGGACAGTTAATCATCACCATTCGAATCCAGGAAGCCAGTCTAAGAGCCCCTTGTTTCTCCCCTCATTGCATTTATCACTCTGTTGTGATTGCCTTTGAGCTTGTCTGTCTCTCTCCCCACTGTTGTCCAAGCTCCTCAGAAGCAAGGACCACTTCTGTCTTTGTCTCTGCTTTATTCCTACCATTAGCACATGGCCAGGCCTGTGGGTTGGTGCTCAGTAAACTTTGTTAAATGGATTGGAGATGCTCCAAATAAGGGGGACAGCAGCGTGACTGAAAGTGGGTGCTTTGAAGGAAAGATGCTTTGAAAAAAGATATTATGGGCCCTAGGAAGGGTCAAGCAGTGACGGCAAACATGTTATGAATGGCATTACTGGTTAGATATGGTCCTGGTCTCTCTGAGCTGACCATTACCTGTGTGTATTCTTACCGCTTCTCCGCATCACTCTCCACCTCCCTTTCTCTTTGTTGTGCCAGTGTATCATTCTGTTGCTTCTAAGTCCTTCTCTCCATGATTTTCTCTCAGCTTCCCCAGTCCCGTCCCTGGAGAGCTGCTGCAGAGCCAGGTGTGACAGTGTGGGATGCACCAGTGCTCCCCCTGCAACCGTCAGCTGGGCCATGCAGATCTCCCAGAGGAAATGAGCACAGCACGCTGGCACGAATCATGTCTGCTGTGCTCAAGGCATCTCCCAGGGCCTGGTATATTGCAGGGGTTCAACCAATGTATGTGGGTGGATTTCTGGATGAAGAAATGATATAAATCGATGGTGCCTCTCGTCTAGTCTCCTCAGTTCACAGATGGAGAAACCCATGTCCAGAAGAGGCAAGGAAATTATCCTAAATTGCATTCCCAAATTAGGGACAGAAAAGGACTGGCGTCCAGTTGTATATTTCTTCTTCCCATTTTGTCCTGGGATTTGGGCTCAGATATCTTAAATTTGGCCATAAAGATTTCAGAGCATTGGATCCTGTAGTTGGATAGGACCCATACTATCTTTTTACAAGTGGAAAGTCTGAAACCCAAAGGTGGGAGGGGAGATGACAGTGACAATACCATGTCTCCATCTAACCAACAAATAGATAGTATGTGATGTGCCCAGCACCTTTAGAGATGTAGCAGTGAGCAGACAGAGCAGGTTCCTCCCTCATGGATTCTGAGTTCTTGTGGGAGGAGAAATACAGTAAATGAAGATGGAAGGTGGGAGTATAATGATTGAGAGGAGAGAGAAAAGATTTAAACCATGGCATAGGATAAGTTCAGGATGTTGGGGAGCGGGTATATAAGGCACTGGGAGATGAGTGTCTGGAGATGAAGGCATCCCTGGTCATGGAATCTGCATTTTAATCTAGATAACCTAGGAAGTTATTAGAAAGTGTCAAACAAGGAAGTTACTAACTATATCTGGTGTAGGTTTTTCCAAAGGTCACTCTGACCTCTAAGGGGAGAATATAATATGTGAGGACAAGAGTAGAGTCTCAATCATACCATTATCATGGTGTGAATTGATTGCTGATATTATTATTTTTGATATGACTTGGTATTTTGTTTAATATCATCACATCTATTTTCTTGCCAAAGCCATTACCAACTGAAATGACCTGACTAGCACTAATACTTTAGATCAGTGGAGGAGAGGAGGGGTTTCCTTGGTCCAGGAGGACTTGAAGAGATTTATGAACCCCAAGACATTTACTGTAAAAATTTGAGGCTGTGCACATTTTTTCTGGGGAGAGGGTCCAGAGTTTTCATCAGTTTCTTAAAGGGGTCTGTGGTCCCCAAATGGTGACTTAAATGCTAAAAAGCAGGGGGCACAAGAGGTCATTTCCTGATGCCTGCTCCCAGCTCTAAAATCTGAACACTCAAGCAGATCTGTGAAAATGAGAATGTTGATGCTGAATTGTCAGATCAGCCTGAGGAATTGCACTTTCCTTCATCTGTACCCTTGTTGGAGTAAATAGAATTTGGGACATTTTTCCCTCTAAGGACAAGTTAGTTTATTCCTTAGAAATATAACCTACAACTTTGTTGATTCAAACTCTGGTCTCTGAGTTTCTCTGAGTTTTAAAATAGGGAAATTCACTTCAAATGTGGCTTGAGGTGGTCTTGACCATAATTATTCACTATGAACTTTACCCATGAATCCCTTGAGTCCAAATATCCATCCCATTTCCATCCATCCAACCATCCACCCACCTACCCTATCTTTCTCACTCCCTTCTACCCTCCCTCTGCCTTCACTACCTACCCCCTTTCTCCATCACTCTCATTCATCTATCCACCCATCAACCCATCCATGCTTCCTTGCATCTCTCCACCCTTCCATCACTCCATGCTATCATCCATGTACCTGTCCGTCCATGTAATCTTCCCTTTACCGGGCTCTCTACTAGGGCTGGGAGCAAGAGTTTGAAGACTTCAATGCTTGTTCTTACGCTGCTGTGTGTCCTTGAAATAACCCCCTTAGAAACCTCCCCTGAACCATTTGTTTCTGCTAGAGCGCTAGTGTGGAATCCCACTCCAGAAGTTGAACACTACTTTGAAAAAACACAAGTGGTCTGCCTGCACAGTTATATGATTACAAGTTTTTACAGTATGCTCTGAGCCTGAGTCTAGACCACTGGAGACTCCTTTAACACACTCATATTTTAGTTCAATAGCAGTTTCTACCCTTGGGTCAGCAGGTGGTGGGAGGCCAATAGAGAAAGTGAAATAGAGGTAGGGTTCTCCGAGAAAGGGCAGACTTTATGAAGAGAGCAGAGAAGGGAGCTCACAGTCACTTGGCTCATGGGACTCTCTGCCCACAACCCCCAAAACCCTGTAGAGCGATTCTAAGCCTTCATGATCCATGTGTGTCCTCGGATGCATGATGTAGCAGGAAGCCCTCATGGCATGGGGTTGTTTCAGTTTCTGAAGCATTTTCGACATGTACCTATCATATTCCCACTAACCTTGTAAAACAAGCATTTTCATTTAATACAGTGAGGTCTTTGTATTCTCAACAACAAACACATGGTCTAAGACTCGCGGACACAACCTGCTTTTTTCTCCAACACCCTCCCACCCCCAACCCCAATCTGTCGGCCCTTACAAAGCCCAGTGTCAGCAGAAATATCTGTTTACAAACAAAGGCTTCAAGAGAACAGTACCAGGAGCTCAAACAGACCTCTCAAACATGCCCCAGCTCCGTCCTTGGAGTCTTTATGAACAGTGTGTATCGCTGGCAACAGCTTTCGTGGAAGGCTTCCTGCCTTTCCATCTTTCCATCTGTCTTCATGTCTGGCATCCTCTGTCTCCCTCCACTTACTAAAACTGTGAGGATCCTGGCCGCCAGAGGCAGTCGGATGCTGGCCTGGGCCTCATGGATATCTGGAAAACAGAGCCGAGGCAGGGAGTTGCTTACAAACAGCAAGATAGACCCAAACACACGCAGCCTGTAGTGTCATTTGAAGCAGAAGCTGATTGAAGAAGGATTATTAATTAGTTGCATGTAATAGTCACATCGTGACCATGCAGCTCTAGATTATTTTTCTAGGATTATCAGCAACTGGAGAAATTCTTTCACCACCATCTTGAACTTGAGTCTACTATAGCTCCCTATTACCTACACATGACAATGATAATAGTCAACACATTTGGCACGTAATATGCGCCAGGCACTGTTCTGAGTACATTGCATGCATTGATTATTTAATTCTCACAGTGACCTCCTGAAATAGGTTCTATTATAACCCCAGTTTTCCAGATGACAGAATCAAGGTCCAGGAAAGTTCAATGACTTGCCCAAGGTCACACAGCAAGTAAGTGGTAGAATCAGTCCTGGAGTCCACATTGTAACCATTCCTCCACAAAACTCTCCAGGTCATCTCAGAATGCCTTCCACTGGTCGGCAAACTGTGGCTTGTGAGCGGCGGCTTGCCGCTCTGTTGACTAATGAGTTTGCCGACCACTGGGATAGGGGCTTAATCACAAGGAACAACAACAGCCTGTAATTATTGGAATCTAGGTCAATGGTCGGCAAACTCATTAGTCAACAGAGCGGCAAACCGCAGCGGCTCGCGAGCCGCAGTTTGCCGACCACTGCCTTAGCCTCACATACAACTTCCTCCTTATATATTGTTTCCTACCATAGCTTTCCTGATTTCTTACATCAGGGTTTCTCAGCGTCAGCACTGTTGATGTTTTGGAGCAGGTAATTTTTGTCCTGGGAGTTTGCCCTGTGCACTAGAGGATGTTTAGCTGCCTGCATCCCTGGCCACCACCCCCTAAATGCAGTAGTAGCCTCTCTTCCATGGTGTTGTTGATCAAAAGTGTCTGCAGAAACATCACCAAATGTGCCCTGGTTGAGCATACATGGATTCTTATGGTTAAGTAGAATTATCTGGTGTTCTGAAACATATACTCCCACCTCTGTGCTTTTTCACATTTGGTTTCACCCTTCCAGTCTCTCAGTTCCTCAACATCTTTTATAGCCAGAGAAGAAACACTAGTCTGTCTGGGTTACTGATCTACTTGCTCTTATGCTTGTTTTGTTTTTGTTTAAAAAATGGTCCCTGATTACCAACTTTCCATTTAAAATCCCCTAAAGCTTCCACAGGAGACTTAAGTCAACAGTTCAACTCATTCCATGTATTCAGCAGTTGTTTATTGGGGTCTACCTTGTGTCAGGTCCCAAGCTGGGCACTCAGAGTATGAGGTTAAAGAAGGTCCAATCCCTGCAACTCAAGAGTTTATGTGATAGACTGTCCAAGCTGGAAAGGAACTTAAGAGTTCCACTCTCCACCCTCTCCCAGTTAAGTTGAGGGAAACCAAGCCCCAGAAGGTAGGTGATATTTGATCAAGGTCAACTAGAGACCTGAGCAAGCTAGGTCATCCTCCGTCTGTGGAATAATATTAAAATTCTGAAGTCCTGGTGAGCATCTAAATACCATTTTTCATCTGGAGCCTTTAAAGAGCTCCTTTGAATTGAGTCACAATTCACAATTTTCTAGCAGATAGCAAAACAATAGGAAATATCTGAGGAGCCTGTCAGCCCTCTCTCTTCAGAATTTTGCTTACATTCCACACTTTTTGTTACGTCTTAATGACTGCAGATGGCCACTGAGCACTGGACAGGGAGTCCTGAAACATGAGTCCTAGTTCTTTCAGCTGTGTGACCCTATAGATTAGAAGGTGATGAAATCCCTTGCCAGTGATCTCCACCATGGAATCTCCTCCTGAAAAACCACCAGTGAGTCCCTATTGATTATGGAGTAGACTTCAGATACTTAGCATGCTGTTCACAGCCCTTTGCATCCTAGCCTCCAACAGCCCTTGCTATTATTTCCTTTCCCTCTATTACTCTGTGTCCCCTCAGTTCCATCGAAAGCATAGATCATCGCTCTTGGCCTTGGCACATGCTTCACCTTCTGCTAGGTCTTTGTCTGTCTCCCCCCGACCTCCCTCCTCTCCCCCCCTCCACACACACAAAATTCCTGTTCCTCTTACAAGGCTCGGTTATGTGCTAGAACTTACTCTATCATGCTTTATTTATTAATAATTACAATCTATCACTCGGTCTCATGTGGTCTGATTCCCCGGCTGGGCAGCATAATGTGGAAGTTAAGAACACGAATTCTCGAGTCTGATTGCCTGGGTTTGGAATCCACCTCTGTCACTTGCCAGGAGTTACTCAGGCTTAGGCCCGTTACTAGAGCTTCTCTGAGCTTCCGTTTCCTCTGTAAAATGGAGATAATAGTAATACTTCCTGCTTGGATTATTGGTGAAGGTTGCCTGAGCTAATCCAATGCGAAGGGTTTAGCACAGTGCCCAGTATGCAATGAACACTTGGCGCCATCAGCCTTCCTTGCCCTCCTTGCACTGGAGAGTCATTCCACATGCCACCAGCCCTCTGAGGCCAGGATCTGCCTGCCTGGCCATGTCCTTTCCTTATCACCCTTTCTCATCGCTCTCCCTGAAAGGCTAACCCCTGGCTGTGTGGGCTATGATGAGGTGATGGCAGGCTCACCCAGAGAGGAGCTTTTGTTTCCAGAGCTCAGCCCACACTGTCTAGGATGTGTTTTTACATAACTTGCGATGGTCCTGCATCAGTTATGAAATTGACATCATTTGGCTCGCCCACGTGGGAACCTTCCCCACCCCTCTGAGCACCTTTGTCCACTACAGATGCTCGGTGTTCCCTCCTGATGCTGTTGTGTAGATGAGGGTCTGAGGTCCAAAGATGGACCCAAAGTTGACACATCCATTAGGCGAAGTTGGCCCAGAGCCTGAAGTCCACAGTACTTTTAGGGGCCCATAAAATGGCTTGATCTCTTTTAAAACCAGAAGAAAAAAGTTAATATAATAATACTATATAAGTAATAATGGATCTAGCTTCCTGATTATATAAATCTTTATAGCAGGGCAGTCATAAAATATAATTATATTTATGGGGGAAGGAAAAAGTGGCTAAGGCCCATGAAAGTCAGGATGAAGAGGAATTTTCCCAAAACCAGTAGTATACTAGTGATGAATCAAGGCAAAGTTCAGAAATATTTTTCCTGCCTTTTCAAAAAAGTCCCCAGACATTATTTAATTTTCACAGAAAGGAAAAGGAGAGCAGAGAGAGGTACCACTTGCCTCAGATCACAGGGCTCAATCACATCAGCACTCAGGCAAGTTCTGCTTTCCCGACTCCTTGTCACTTAGTACTTGACACAAAAAGTGGCCGTATGCAGAAGTAAATATGCAACCGATTAAACAAGGTTTGCTTACATTTATCCATAGAAAACCTAAGGCATTGGTTAAGCACTTGGCTTTGACGTCAGAGAGCTGGGTTCTCATCCTAGTTATGTTATAACAAATCAAATGGCCTTTGCCAAGTCAGTGCAACACTGTGAATCTCAGTTTTCTCATCTATAAAATGGGAATAAAAGCACTCATATCAGAGTAGTTGTAATAATTCAGAGATGATGCACAGTAAGTTCTTTGGCCTTGTTCATGGCATGCCATAGATGGCGGCTCTGTTTCTTTCTCTTTTTTCTTTTCTTTATTGATTATGGTATTACATATGTGTTCCTCCTCCCCCATCCCCACCCCCCGCTTGTGCCCTCACCCCCCCTAGTGTCTGTGTTCATTGGTTATGCTTATATACCAGTCCTTTGGTTGATCTCTACCCCTTCCCCCCACCCTCCCCTGCCTTCCCTCTGAAGTTTGATGATCTGATCTGTGCTTCTCTGTCTCTGGATCTGTTTTTGTTCATCAGTTTATGTTTTTAATTATATTCCACAAATGAGTGAGATCATGTGATATTTATCTTTCTCTGACTGGCTTATTTCGCTTAGCATAATGCTCTCCAGGTCCATCCTTGCTGTTGCAAATGGTAGGAGTTCCTTCCTTTTTACAGCAGTGTAGTATTCCATTGTGTAGATGCACCACAGTTTTCTCTCTCAGTAGGTTCATGTGGCTCTGAATGGCATTCGAACAAATCAGAGTAGTGATCCTAGGGATACTGTAAGGAGACAGTATGGCAATAATAGGCCATCCCAATAGTATCAGCTCCCGTTGTATGTACATTGTATCAGCAGGACTGGCCCTAGAATTAGGGAATAGCAGGTCTCTTGCCAGAGGGCATAGCCTGTGTCTGGTGCCATCCAGCTAGGTCCTGATACATAGATGCCCCATGAACATGTGTTGAATGAATCTGTGAATGAAAAAAATGGATACATCAGGCAGGACTTAGGGTTTTTAATTTGGGGAATAGAAGAGGCAGGGGTAACTCCATCAAAAGCCTCAGACATTTCCAGGGCTGTCCTGAGGTCAAGGGCACAGAATAACTCCGTGGGTTCCTGAAGGACCGATCCTGGGCCACTGAGTGGAAAAGAGAGGGGGTGATTTGGGTTCGCTCTAGTGAGAAATGCCTGAAGGTACAAAGGCCTTCTTCAGACTGTAGGTGTTCTCTGATTCTGGAAATATGAACAGACTCTTGTGGAGA
This sequence comes from Corynorhinus townsendii, assembly GCA_026230045.1. Classification (NCBI taxonomy): domain Eukaryota; kingdom Metazoa; phylum Chordata; class Mammalia; order Chiroptera; family Vespertilionidae; genus Corynorhinus; species Corynorhinus townsendii. The sequence goes on along the minus strand of JAPDVU010000005.1, from coordinate 166,337,324 downwards.
TGTGGCACAGGTGGTCCCAGCAGGAGGTCGGGGGTAGAGGAGATGATTAGATGACCTCGAAGGCAACCTCTAGCCCTGATTATGCCTGATTGCATGAATGAGGAGAAGGGCTTGAGGCTGCTGTGAAGGGTGTGACAGCAGGATGCACTGGTCCTCAGAAATAGCTGGGAAGCGGTATCTTTTTCTCTGAGGTTTGATGAGTGAGCAGGGAGAGCTTATAGCTCCTGAAATCATCCGGATGAACAACACAGGCTGTCTTCTCCAGGGCAGCGCCAACGTCAGCCCCACGCAGTGCGGGAGTCAGCTGTGTGCTATGGCAACATCGGAGAGGGAACGACAACAACGCATGAATCCCGCCCCTCCCCTTTCATCTTTGTCTTTTTCTTCCTCTCCTCCCACTTTCTTTTTTAAGTTGATATGCACCAGTTTCATTGACAACGTGAAAAAGTGAGCAGGGAACATGTCTCTATTTCAGAGGACAATGTCAGAAAGGATAAAGTTTAACAACACAAAAGAGGGAACAAAACAATTGGTTCTAATTCCGAGAAAAAGGAACAGACATTTATGATGAATATTAATAAAGTGTAGCTGACATTTGTCCCCTGCTCTGAGCATGGGTGTTTGCGTTCTCTCACTAAGTCCTGAAAATGGCACTATGTATTACGTACTGTTGTGATCAATTTCCAGATGAGGAAACTGTGGGGGAGGGGAGGGATTTTGCCCAAGGCTCCATAGCTAACAAGGGGCAGCCATGGGATTCCAAGGAATCAGACTCCATAGTACACGTGCCTAACACTTGTTATATTGCCAATGACCCTGTGCCAAGTCCTGGTGTGTTCATTATCTCATTAGTTCCTCTACAACCATGAGAGGTAGTTAGTATCATCTTCATTTAGAGAGAGATGAAGACTAATATGAGGAGAGGTGCCCCGACTTTCAAGTCGCATAGCTAGTGAATGGTAGAGGCAGCATTTGAATGCACATTTGTTGGTTTATAAGACCTTGACCTTCCTGTGTCCACACAACCTACTTGTGTAGAAGCAGAAAAAGCAGGCTGGAGCGTCAAGAGCCAGAGGGAATCACAGGTGAACCTTGAGCCCTCAAGAACACTTTGCTGTCCCAAACACACCATATAGGTCTGTGTATTAATAAAGCTTATGGGTTTTAGGAACTCTTGGGCATACTCTGGTCAATCTCACCTTACATCTGGAAAGCCTTAAATAGTTTACCAGGAAATATGCAGCATGTCTCTCCCTCATCTCTGAAAGCAATCTATCACGTTTTCAGGATAAGACTTTTTAATTCCTGCTGTACTTGTGGGAAAACTGAGGCTCAGGAAGTTGAGTGAACTCATCCAAGGTCACACAGCTAGTAAAAAAGGTAAGCAGACTCATGGAGTTGGGGGAGTTTCAGATAGTGGTTCCCAACAGGCAGAGAACAGACACGCACGCCACTGAGGAGACTCTTCCCACTGCTCCACACAGTCCTGCACTGGGGAATCGGCCCCACACATTCACTTGCATGGCCAACACATAGGAGACACCTGAGTTAATCTTGACCTTGTGGATTGCTCCAAAGGGTCTTTTTTGATGCTCTAGCCTTTCTTACACCAGGAGACAGCGATGTCCGGAGCTCAGAACAGTTTGGGATAAGCCTCCAGCCAGATGTAATTTCTTTTAAGCCTCCTCCTTCCATTGAGCCCACAATCAATCCTCGGAGCCAGGGTGGGCCTGGAGGGCTAAGGATGCTGAGGAGCAGTACCTCAGGTACTGAGATGCCTGTCTCAGCAATGTCCCAGCCTTTCTGGGGCTGCCGAGTCCTCCAGGGTCCCCTTGATGGTCCTCCCTCCCATCTGTAGCAAATGCAGGGACCATGGGTACACTTAACCCAAATCTGTCTGTTTTAATCACTGTCCTCTGGACAGATAAAAGCTTTCCATGGGATTGCTCTCTCAAGCATTGCTCTGTAGCTTTGATACCAGCCATTAAATCACAGAAGGAAAAACAAAACAAAACACAATAAGAGAGGGGCCAGCTCTAACCTTTAGCTCTTAAATTTTTTAGCCTCCTGAGAGAAACCAGACTGTTGACCTAAATTTTCCCCCTTTTATCCCCTCATCCTCTCACCTCTGCTTGTCTTTCCCCGGCAGAGGTCCCACAGAGAGTGGACACCCTTAAATTGGAGGGCCTGAAACTGCCTTTCTTCCCTTCCTCCCCCTCCTCTGTGACCTTACATCTCCCCACAGTGGGAACCAAGGCTGGGATGTCTGATGAACCTGGGATATCAGAGTCACAGGGAGTCTGAGACAAACAGGACCCCTGTAGCCATCTGGTGTACCCCTCCTGTTTCGTAGGTGGGGACATGAGGGAGCCCAGAGAAGGGAGCTACTCTCACAGCTGAGTAGTGTGGAGTTGAGCAAAGAACCTTGACCTTGGGCTAGGAGTTGTTCCCATTGGAGAAAAGCCTCTGGAGGGGAGCTCTGGCTTGGTGTCGGTCTGGTTGTGATGCCGCCACTCTCTAGCTGGGACCCTTGGGCATGGGGTGGGGTCACTTAGCTTTTCTCATCTCCATTTCCTTCTCTGTCAAAGGGATGCTAGAAAAGCCTACTTCAGTGGGTCACTCTGAGCACTAAATAGGACTGAGACATCTGTGCTTAGTAGAGAGACTGCTACATAGAAGCTTCTGTGACTATCACAGGTAGAAATGATCCAGTAGAGTTTTCTTTCCTCCTATTTCTACTCTCCCAATGAGAGAAAACAAATAATAATATAAACTTGATACACATTGTCATCCTTTGCTAATTGTCTTCCCTAGACAGTGATGGGAGAAAGTCAAATGTCATCCGAGCTAATTTAGTGGTGCGTTAACCCATCCTGGGGATATATCTGAGAGCAAAAAATGCTGGATGGAGGCATAGCTGAGGCCCCACTCATCTGTGGGGGAACTGAACTTGAAAGCAGAAATCTTGAACTCCAGTCTTTCCTACTGCTTAGTGCTGTGCGACCTTGGGCAGGTGACCTCACCTATCTGATTGTCAGTTTTCTCACCTGTAAATAGCATCCATTACACAAGGTTACTGTGAGGGTTATATGAGACATCTTGGCACCGAGCACCTATCCACCTGCTCAACATACAGCAGGTGCTTCAGAAATGTACACTGGAGCTGAAAAACAGAAGCACCTGGCCTCTATTAGGACCACTTCCTGTGTGTGGTGACCACACATGGCAGTTCTTTCATCTCCCTAATGCATCTTGCTCTGCTCACAATAGGAATTAAAACTCATAAAATGATGGTACTTTCCTTTTGTAGGGTTACCATAACAGAGTGATACAGACTGGGTGGCTTAAACTACAGAAATGTATTTTCTCACTATTGTAGAAGCTAGGCATCTGAGATCAGGTGTCCGGGGGTGGGGGAGGGGGGTTTTGTCCTGAAGCCTCTCTCCTTGGCTGATAGGTGGCTGTCTTTTCCCTGTGTCTTCACATGGCTTTCGTTCTGTATGCATGTGTGTCCTTGTGTTCTCTTCTGAGGACTCCAGTCAGGTTGAATTAGGGCCCACCCTATGCACCTATTTTAACTTGATTACCTATGTAAAGATTCTCCAAATAAGGGCACATTTTGAGGAACTAGGGATTAGAACTTCAACTATGAATTTTGTGAGGACACAATTGAGCTCATGGCAAATGGACAGGCAGCCAAGAGTTTGACAGCAACTGTGAGAAGAAGAACATTTCAGTATAGACCCTGTAAGTTGGGAGAAACCTGGGTCAGACACCAACAGGCAAGGAGGCTAGTGCTGGGAGTCCAGATGCTGAGGGACAAACCCAAGGAGGCATTCCTTATTCCAGAGAGACAACAGGTTCAGGAAAATCTCGGGTCCCCATGAAGTGGGGTGAGCCAAGAAGGACAGCTTAAGATCTAGTCATAAAGGACATTTGAGTCTTAATCGGTTTTGGAGGCCCAGGCCGAAGAATGACACAGATGGCAGCCTCCTGGCTTGCAGTTCAGTTCAACTTGCTTGTGTTGGCGCTGTGGGACTTACAGAAATATTTTTTGGAGGGGGTGGTGCCTTCAGACAGCCCACACTTGGCGCTTCACGCAATGACGCCATTAAGAACCTGAGCCTAGGAATCCTGTAGGCCTCTATTCCAAGCCGCATTGCCCTGGACCAGCCTCTTCCCCTCCCTGAGCCTCAGTTTTCTCTGAAAAAAGGAGCAATGCTGATAGTTTTGTTGTGAAAATTAAGTGAGAGAATTAATGTAGGGCACATGGTACTTAGAAAGGTCTAAATAAAGGGTTCGCTGCTCTTTAAAGAAGCCAGCAATAGAGAGGCGTCCCTTCCTCCCTTCCTTTATTTTTCACTTCCAATAACAAACTCTGTGGAGCATCCACAAGGCACCAGGCTCTGTGCTAGGTGCTGGGCATTTCACAATGAACCAAGTAGACACACATGGATGAAACAGAGACATTGGGTGAGTGATTGAGAAGTGTATGGAAGATTCGTCTGTCCCTGGGGTGAAGCACAGTAGTCAGACAGAGCTGCCCTGGGGTAATGTGTTTAAAGTGTGACCTTAGAGGGTCACAAAACCCAGAGGAGTCTCCCAGTCCTGTCCAGGCCATTTTGGGGAGACACCTCCAAGCCTGCTGCCATTCACCTTGCCCCTTCACTCAGATCTTCACCTCTGGGGTGAGGCTTAGGGGGTGGATGAGAAGAAAGCGAGGCATCTAACTTCTAGGTGGGAATAAGAAGCCCTTTGCACAGTAAGCCTACCTACAGGGAGCAAGGGACACATTAGAGAAGCCAGCTGACCAGGGGTCCAGGGACCGCTGATTACTATGGGAGCTGAGGGCAAGCCCCCTTCCTGGGCTGGGCCTCCACCTCTCTGCCTGGGCAGTGGGCCCCACATACCTCCTGGGCTGGGGAACGGGCTCTCTCCCACCTTCAGACTGCTTGTACATGACGATGGCCTGGAGCAGGGTGTGCTAATCAGATGTGGATGTGCACACGATCACCTGAGGCTTCCGTCTTGCCAGATGGGCACGCTTCCCCTGGGGTCAACCTCCAGTACTACACAGATTGTGCCAGCTTCAGATCGATTCTCACCATCTTTCACCATCTCTATCTTCCTGGAGAATCATGGGGAGAGCCCACGGGAGGAGTTGTCAGGGGTACACCTGTGTCCTCCAGAGAACACCGTTCCATGCCCTGTGTGGAGATACACAGAGGCGAGGGGACCTAAGCATGCTGGAATCAATAGGGAGTGACAGGCATCTGATTCAAAGCAGCACAGTTTTGAGGATCTCTGGTTACAAGGAACCATTCTAACAGTACAAAAGAGCTCTTAAATTGTGGTGGGGGTGTCATCTCATGTGAACCCCTTCCTTTTTCAGAGAAAGGAAATAAGGCCCAGCAGCATTGGGTCGGGATGGTGACTTCTCCCAGGCAAGTCCATCCAGCAAGCTGAGCCCAAATCTCTGGTTCCAGGGCCCCTGGTCCTGGTCTGGTGATTCACAGTGTCGCCCCCCTACCTCCAGCCCCTGAAATGTGACTACTGTTGATAAAGTTGTTTTCATAAAGAAATAAGTCGCTGTCACCATTATATCCCCCATCCCATCCCTATTGGAGTCAGTGATTTCCATTCGCCACTCACACTCCAGGTAAATATTTCCCTCTGAACTTCTGAAGCCACCGCTTCAAGGTTCTCATTTCCCTTAATGTGTTTCCTCCTGGTTCCATTGAAAATGCTCTTTCTGCCCTTCCTCTGCCTCCTGGGGCTCAGCCACCTCTTAGTCCTGGCTCCATGTGCTCAGTGTCGCAGTCTGGCCTTTGCTTACTATTTCCTTCATCTCTCAACTGCAAACAGGGGTGCCCTGAGCCATGGTCCCAAGCCAGGAAGGTTCTGAACTGAGGGCACCCTACAGATGTGTAAACATTTTACCTTGCTAAACCCTGCTAGCCGCCTTCCAAAGGCAACAGGAAAACCAGGGACTGAGAGCCCCTGGCAAAATAAAAACCTGCAGAGACAGAGAGCGGGTGGGGGAGAGAAAGGATCCCGTTTCAGATGTTCATTTCCTCATTAGAACAATTTTCTGTTCAAGTGTAGGGGCTTTGTGTTAGCCAGGGGAGGAGGAGATGGTGAGTTTAGAGGTGAGGTGGGGAACACAAGAGTGGGGTCTCTAGGAACCACTGTTCTCCTTGTTTCCCATAGTGAGCTAACTTATTCCAAATCTGGGGTCAGAGCCTTGGCTTGGGGGGAAGGGGCAGTGTGGAGGTGCAGTCTCCTGCTAGCAGCTAGGCCCACTGGGATTTATGATTTCTGAGTAGGCTTGCCAGGGGATTGCAAGAGGACTGGTGCTTTTTTGAACCTTCATCGTACTTGCTCTTGGTACATGGTCAAGATGCCCTCAGGGTACCGTCTCTCTCTGACCTTTCTGTGTTTTGCTTCTTGTCATTTTCTACTTTTTGTCCTTGACATCATTCCTAGACCTTCCAGCATCTGAAAAAGAAACTGCCGTTTGGAGAGCCACTGCCATTTGTGCCACGTGTGGTGTATCTGCTATGGCTTTCAGTATGACCATATACTTAAAGAGAGTTACAGATAAGGGAAGTAAGATCCACAGAGGTGGGGGGATTTGGCTCAAATGTACAGATAGTAATTGCTATTATCAGAATGACCCCGAGTCCAGAGGCCCTACTCTTCCTATCCTACCGAGAACACACTCTCTCTTCTGATCCTCTCTGTCCTCTAGCCGTGGAGACATAAACCTGTGCTTTTGATCCCACTAATCATTCATGGGCTCATTCATGAAACAATAAGTGTCTGCTGTAGGCAAGGCATGGAGCGAGCTGCTGACAGAACACAGATGACCCAGACAGGGTCATCCCTCTCAAAAAAAGCATCCAGTCTGGGGTGGGAGAGGGTGTGGTAAGATGACTCGATAACCAGAAAGCACATGTCCAGTTGCCTAAAAGTAAAATAAGTTCAGAGAAGAGAATGATCATTCCTTACAGGGCTATCAGGGAGAGCTTCTTGGAAGAGGTGGTTTCTGTTTTAGCCATTGGAAAACTTAGAAACACAGGAAAGCAGACAGACCAAGCATGTGAGGGGATCTTCATTCAAGGCCTTTCTTTGAGAACCAAGACCCAGAAGAGATACTTGAGGCTTCACCAAGGTTGCTCAGCCTGTGAGAAAAGGTTGACTTTGGGAAGACATTCTGGCCATTTCCTGAAGGGCTGTCCGGCAGTGTGGGAGGAGAGGTAGAGATGAACTTAGATGCCTTTCGCCAAAACTGCTATCCATGTCAGTAGCTAACGGAGAGATTTACACAAATTTTAAGGCCTCAGTGCCCACAAAGGAGTAAAGACTGTGTGGACCCTCCTTTATAGGTTTTTCTGGAATCTCTCCATGCTCATTTGATGAGTGCTAATGGTAGATGCACACTCAGAGTTAAAGTGACCGCAACAATTTTCCAGCTAAAAGTAGGCCCTGTCCTAAATGAGCATCTTCTGTTAATTCTTGCTGCATCCCTCTCTTTATCCTACCACCTGGCATCATACATCATCCGACATTTAAAATATACTCTTACTTAGAAAGCCCTCTTCCCCACTCAGCAGCCTGTCTGTGCCATGGACATGGGTATATTCCAGAAAGCCTGGGGAGTGAGGTTTGGGGAGTGGGAAGATCATTAGATCCAGAGAGAATCTGTTAAGTTACTTCTTGGGGTTCCCAGAGTAAGTCTAGAGATGTCCTGGCTTGAAACTTTCCCAGACACTTGACTGAAACTTGTGTCATCCCCATGCAGATGGTATGGTTCAGATCCCCAGTGGCATTGATGAGGGAGAGGGAGGTGCTGAGGACCATGGATCCCAGGGTCTGATGGATCCAGGATCTATTTACCAACCAGTTGGCCTTACATTTATCTCTTTAACTTCCATGTGCTCCTTGGGAGTATTACATAGATTAAAGGAATTAATGCATACATAGACCTTAGCACAATGCTTAACCTGCCACTGAGGCTTGGTAGATTGTACTTATTATGGTTAACTATTATGTAGGGGTCCCTAACACCTGCTTATGTTAAGAGGCTGCTCGTTTTATTTGCTTAAATATTAACTTTTGTGTTAGAGGAGAACAAGCTGAATTGGGTCTCAGGAAATTGGTCCATGACTCTGTGTAACCTGACAAATGCCTTCCACTCTCTGGGTCTCAAGACTCTGAGCTGTCAAGTGAAGGAGTTGAAAGTGGTGATCTCTGAAAACCTTTCCAGTTCAGCCAGTCAGCATTGCTGCCTTTCTTTGGGATAAGTGTCAGGTCTGGCCAGACTCCTATTAGAGATAGAAACAATAGAGTTCTTGTCCCTATCTCTGCAGGCCGGCTTTCCCAGCAATTCACCACCACTGAGCACTGGATGGCTGGCTGTTCATGTCTGATGTGCACTCAAAGTTATGGTGACCGTAGGAAGAGCTGTCCTACTAAATGAACACCTTTTATTCATTATTATCTCCCTCTGTCTCTTCTCTTACCTCCCATATCATTTCATACTTAAAATAACCTATTAATTAGAAATCCCTCTTTCCCATAGAACAGCTTTGCAAAATCAAAGGTTTTTGGATTTGAATGATCATTATTGGTGGTGTTGTCATTGTTTTCTTTAGCTTAAGTACCCATTCTTCAAACAAAAATGTTTCTCTGTGTGTTCCATATGCAAAACCAAAAAAAGTACGTCCACTTAGGTTACAATTATTGTGAGAAGCCCCCAAACCCAACTCCCCTGTCCTCTCAGTTTCTCTAGCCCTTGCCTTGGCCTGGGGGTGGTCCCAGAGGCTCCAGTAGTAACTGCCAATTTGAAGACTATTGGTCTAGGACAATGGTCGGCGAACCGCGGTTTGCGAGCCATATGCAGCTCGCGAGCCGTGGTTTGCCACTCTGTTGACTAATGAGTTTGGCGACCACTGGACTAGACTAAATGTTACCATGTAGTTGGAATCTGTGAGGATTAGGCAATTGTGGCATATTGTGTGCAAAGAGGTAAAGGGTAGCATATGATAATGGTTGGCAAACTCATTAGTCAACAGAGCGGTAAACCGCGACTTGTGAGCTGCATGTGGCTGGCGAGCCGTGGTTTGCCAACCACTGGTCTAGGAAATCCTGATATAAATTTTATCACAACGAAATAACGTACCCTCCTTTCTTTCCATCCTTTATTTATTCATCTTTCTTTTTTGGGGCCACATAGGGCTGTATGACAAGTGCTCTTATACCTCACGTGACCGAGGATGGGTCGTGGGCATTCACACCATCAGTGACCAAGGCAACAGAGACCCACGCTACTTTTTCTCCTTGAAGACAGACCGGGCCCGGCAAATGACCACCATCAATGCCCACCAAAGCTACCTCCCTGGCCAGTGGGTATTCCTAGCTGCCACCTACGACGGGCAACTGATGAAGCTCTATGTGAATGGTGCCCAGGTGGCGACCTCTGGGGATCAGGTGGGTGGCATATTCAGCCCATTGACCCAGAAGTGTAAAGTACTTATGTTGGGGGGCAGCACCCTGAATCACAACTACCGGGGCTACATTGAGCGCTTCAGTCTGTGGAAGGTGGCCAGGACCCAGCGGGAAGTCCTGTTGGACATGGAAACTCATGGCCTCCACACGCCTCTACCTCAGCTCCTCCTACAGGAGAACTGGGACAACGTGAAGCGCACCTGGTCCCCCATGAAGGATGGCCACAGCCCCCAGGTGGAGTTCAGCGGTGCCCACAGCTTCCTGCTGGACACCAGTTTGGAGCCCCCTCTGTGCGGGCAGACGTTGTGTGACAACGCACAAGTCATCGCCAGCTACAACCAGCTGCCGCGCTTCCGCCGGCCCAAGGTGGTGCGCTACCGCGTGGTCAACCTCCACAACGATGGCCATGAGAACCCCACGGTGAGCCGCCAGCAGATAGAGCTCCAACACCAGCAGTTGGCTGAGGCCTTCCAGCCCTACAACATCTCCTGGGAGCTGGAGGTGCTGGAGGTGAGCAACTCCTCCCTGCGCCGCCGCCTCATCCTGGCCAACTGCGACATCAGCAAGATTGGGGACGAGAACTGTGACCCCGAATGCAACCACACACTGACCGGCCACGACGGTGGGGACTGCCGCCACTTGCGCCACCCTGCCTTCATGAAGAAGCAGCAAAACGGGGTGTGTGACATGGACTGTAACTATGAACGGTTCAATTTCGACGGTGGGGAGTGCTGTGACCCCGACATCACGGATGTCACCCAGACCTGCTTCGATCCTGACTCTCCACACAGGTAAGACCCGCTGGGCAGGTGGTGATGCCCAGCTCAAAGCTGAGCTTCCCCCCCATTTTATAGGCATGTGCCCTGAGGCCCCTGGGAGTCCTAGGAATTTTCCAGCTCACACAGCAGCCTTGTGACTGAGACCAGGCTGTTATTCATGTGATCATGGGGGCCACATAGAGCATCATCCATTACAAAAATGTGTGACTGCCTACTCTGGGATAAGAAGAAATGGTCAGGACCCAGTCTTCTCAAAGAGCTCACAGTCTAAATTGGGTAGCATAAGCTGGGTACAAACAGCTGTTGAAGTGTATGTTGTAGAGTGGGCTAGAGTTGTGCTGTCCAGCCACCTGTGACTATTCACATGTAAGTTAAGATGAAATAAAACTGAAAATCCAGTTCCTAAGCCACACTAGCTGCATTTCAAGTACACAGCAGCTATATGGGGTTCCCGTACTGGACAGAGCAGTGTGGTAAGTTGGGCAGTGTTCATAAAGCCGGGGTCAGATCTCAGCGGTACTATTTCCTCACTTGGTGACCTCTTGGAAGCCACTTCCTCATCTGTGCAAGGAGAATAATCATGGTGCTCACTCTGCTGAGCTGCTCTGAGGACTGAAAGGGCATCAGGGGTGGGCAAAAGTAGGATCACAGTTGTTTCCATGGAAAAAAGCATGCAGGTTATGGTCATAATACCACAAGAATAAACTGTGTTTCACATACAACCGTAACCTCCTTTTGCCCACCCCTGTATAAAGCATCATCTCTTTGTAATGGCTAGCAGATAATATGCGCTCATTAAGTGTATCTGTCATTCTTTGTATGATAAAGGGGAGCAGGTGCTGTGTTCAGGGAGTGCCATAGGATGTCACAGAGAAGATTCACCTGCAGCATGAGTGTCTGGGGAAGGTGCAGGTACAACTTGCACATCAGAGACTGGGTTGGGGAAGAAAGGAGGGTCCTTGGGCAGGGGTACTTCTTCCTGTCCTGCTGAGAAGAGGGTAGAAGAAGGGTCTTCTATCTAATGCCCCCCTTAGCCTCTGCCTTATGGTATCAACTCTAACCAGGAATGCGAAGGAGAAACCCAAAGGTGAACCCCTGGGTGATTTATATTCGATGTGAGACCGGGAAGAACTAGTTCTAAGCCAGAGAAACGGCATCCACTTTCCAGATGTCCCAGATTCGGGCTGAACTTTTCCATTTTGTCTGCATGCAGGACCCTGGACCTGCTGATAGCCCAGGTGCATTTGCAGACCTCGGCAGGTTTTCTGCTGACTCTCCTCTTTATGTCTCTCTCCAAAGAGCAAGGGCCGCCCATGTACAGACAGAATACCTATGTGCAAAGGAATGACGATGCCTGGCAGTGAGCCAGAGAGCACGTCAGCTCAGCCTCCTGGCATCAGGAGGGCCTTGGACTCTCACCTTGGCTCAACACATGAGCAGCCCATGTGGGAAGCAGCCGTGGTGTGTGGCCAGCTCCTTCCAGGTCATGACGCCCTTTCATCTCTGCTCTCATTTGGGCTTTGACAGAATTTGGCCAGGAAGACAAGACAGAGGTTAGTTAGCATTTGCATTTGATGGACAGGAAAAGAGAGGAACTTCGAGAGTGAAACGACTCAGCCAAGGACTTGGGTCAGAAAAGTCATTTGTTTAAGTCACAAATGCAAGTCTTCTCAGATTAATGCAGTGTGTGCTCTGCTGAGTTAGACTCCCAGGAGTTACCAGTGTACCTAGGAAGAGTGGGCATGGGGAAGGGCAAAGGATCAGAAATAGGTAGAAGTCATTCACCCATTTATTCACTCATTCATTCATTCATTCATTCATTCATTCATCCATCCATTCTTGCATCCATGCAGCACATGTTTATTTAGCACCTACCAAGTCCCAAGAAGGCGGGTAGCCTGAGCACTCTTTTGCTGAAAGAAATCCAGGATTCAGAATGGTGAAGGGATTGACCCAAGTTTACTCAGCTACTCCATGGAGAGCTTGGATTTGAACTCAGATACATGGATTCCAAAGCTCCCACCAAAGGAGGGTATTTTTAAGTCCAAGGAACAACAAGTGGCAGAGTTAAAGGACAGGGTTGGTGGGCAGGACAGCTTCTCTAAAGCCTTGGGAGAAAACTGTTGAGTGGGATTGGGTGAGGACCGAGGGCAGCTGGCCTTTGTGGAGGGCACACTGTGTGTGGGATCGTGGGGCTCCAGGTCCCAGATACCTTACCATCAGCAGGCAGAGCTGGCAGGCTCCAGTGGCCTCCCCTTTCCTAAGTCATGGGACTGCATGCCCAGCGTGCCTGAGTGGCCCTGTGCCAGTGCTGTGACCAATCGCGCCAGGGCCTGTTTCTTTGCTGGCTCAGAAAGTTGTGTGCTGCTATCTCCTGGCGGGTTGGGGGTGACAGCATTCTGGCGGAATCAGGTCTCCTGTGTGCAGAGAGAAACCTGTGGAAGTTTGTAGAGAAATACTTACTCTGTGACTTTTCAAAATGGAGGCAGGCAGAAAAGAAATGGCAGAAGGAAAGAAGGAAGGAAGACGGGCACCGTGATAGAGGCAGTGAAAATTAGATTGACATTATGTAGGTAATTTGTAATAAAGAGCTCAACTTAATTCTTGCCCAAGGTGATTCATTCTCATTCTCATTCCCCTCCCCTCCCCTCCCCTCCCCTCCCCTCCCCTCCCCTCCCCTCCCCTCCCCTCCCCCTCTCTGAGTAAAGACAATATTTAAATTGCTTCTTCTCAATCTATGGTGAAGGGCCAGGTTTTGTTTTTTCTATATGCTATAAAACCTTTATAATATACAGCAAAAGTGAATTGACATAAAATGAAATACCACAAGTATGGCGAAGCAGCGTCTGAGTTCTATACAAGTATCTAAAGGCTCACTCCCCATTTCTGTACTCACTGGGCAGTAGACTGGTAAGAAATAGTTGGTCCATTGCCTACTCTGAGTAGCCCCAATGAAATTTCATCATTGTGACAATTTATGTAGCGATTCTTTTGAGTAAAATAAGATCCACCCATAATGCAGCTGGGCAGATTAGCAGACTCCATCAGAGAAATACAATGTCTTTCAACACATTTAAACTCACTTGTTATCTAATAGTCCTTGGGTCTCTGTGTTATAGGAGAGCGTCCAGCTCTAGCAGATCTGGGGCTGCAGACTCAGAAACATTCTCTATAGAGGAAACTGAAGGCCAGAGTTCACACGGCCTCTTAGTGGTCACGCTGGGGTTAAGGGGGCTGTAGATCCCTGCATCTTGGTGGTCTGCCGTGCACAGCTCCCCAGCGCTGCCCGGACATCCTTACAGGCCACAGAGACCTGCTCTTCGCCTTCTGTTCTCACTCTCTTCTTCCCAACTGCTCTAGAGAGCTTGGGATTATGAAGTGCTGAAGGACTGGGTTTGGAAGAGAACTGGATAATGGCCTTGGGTTTCCCTGAGCCACACAGGCAGCAAGTTTTCCTTATTAAGAGGCCATGATAAGCACAGCCAACTGAAGATGAGCAAAAAGAAGGGGACTGGGACAATGAGGAGGCCAGGAGCTGTGTCATGTAACCATTTGACGATGTTTGGCTTGGATGAGAAAATTCTCACAAGGACCACAGGCCCATGACACATGCACTTCAAGTATCAAAAGCCATGTTCTGTGGAAAACGGTTCAGAATTACTCCGTATGGTTTCTAAGCCATGGCTGGTACCAGAGTGTTGCAATCACAGGAGGCAGTGTTGAACTGAGTAACAGGCAAGGTCTTTTTCGTATGAGAATGGTCCTTCCAGGGGAATAATTCTCTGCAGGTGAGTGAGCTCCCTATCACCTGAGGCATGCACATGGAGGCTATAGCCAGGGTTATGGCAAATGGTGGAGAAGGTGGCCTTGATGGTCTTGGGGTTGAGTACTACACAGCCTAACTTTATGCTTATATCTTATTCCAAGTCATTTTAGGGAACCACATGGTGAGTGTTTCTATCCTCTAAACAGGCATTTATTGGGCACGTCTCCCTCTGCCGGCCTCTCTTGCTATTCACTAGGGAAGTTGGCAGCAAGGGAGGCATATTCCTCACCATTGAAGGGCCTCCACTTTAGTGGGGGAGTCTTATTCAAACATAAGACATTCTGAGCTATGGTTTTAGTGACAGAAAGTTGCAGGAGACTTAAGAAGCAGAGATTGATTCTGTCTGGGGAAAACAAGGCAAGTCAGTAGAGCAGGCCTGATTTGAGGAGGCATCAGGCAGCACGCTGAGAGGTAGAGATGGAGTCTGGCAGGGGTCCTGGCAGGAACCAGATGGCACATTCAAACGGAATAATTCAGGAGATTTGAAGGAGGAGCTATTTTGAAAGAGAGGCTATTTACAATAGTATCGGTTATTTACAACAGTGTAGGACAACCAACAAGGCCAGAGTTGTAACAGTGGGGAGCTATTTCCATCCTTGGCCTGTAGGGTTAAGAGGAGGGAGTGGCTGTGGAACCTAAGAAGAGTGGCTGCATGGAGAGGGCTTTCTGGCAGCAGCTGTGACTCTGGGTAGAGAGGAGTGGCCAGCCTGCAGCACCCTGGCCAGAAGGGCGTCGGAAGAGTAGATTCTTAATATTGTTTTCCCCTGCCTTCCAGTCTCCAGCTAGTGCTTTCCGTTGGGGGACCAGACTGGGAAATCACAAGGCCAAGGAATCTGTTCATGCAACTCAGAGAGGCCAGCCTCGCAAGGGCGCAAAGCAGGGTAGAGAAGGTAGGGGAGAGGATGTAGATGAGTGGACAGCACATATCCAGAACACCGGGAAGGCCAGCCCATGTGGAAGGTACAGCATAAGCAAGGGGGAGGGGAGGAGTTGGTAGGGAGGACTTGGAGAATAAGAAGTCATCCAGGGTGGCTCAGATCCAGGCCATAAGCAGAGATGGGTTCATCTCGGGGAAAACTTTACTATCAGACTAAGTCCTTCCTCCTTGCCTCATTTCCTTACTTTATGTCCTTCTTTCCTTACTTTCTTCCTTCATTTTCTTCTTTATTTATTTCTTTCCACCCTCCATCCTTCTCTTCTCTTTTCTCAATAGATAGTTGTTGAATGTTCCTTTTGTACCCGTCCAACCCCTGCCCTTTTGGAGCTCAGCATCTAGTGCAGCGGTCGCCAACCTTTCAGACCTCAGGGACCACCAGTGGTCCACTGACCACCGGTTGGCAACCACTGCTCCAAATGTTTCCTTAAGCCAGCAGTTATCAACCATTTGGACCTCATGGACCACCAGTGGTCCGCGGATCTAGCGGGTGAGACAGGCAGGTAAACATACCATTGCAATCACTGGTGTGAGAAAAGGATCCCACATTGGCTGGGAGGAGCAGTCTGTGTGAGCAGGAGATGTCTTTCTCTCAGACTGGGCAGTTAGAGAAAGACATTACAATGAACCTTGGCATTCTCTGCTGTGGTGGACATGAGCCAGGAGGACAGAGCTTCACCTGTAGCCACTAGAAATGTCTACAAACAAGTTAGAATGCACTTCACATGCCTTTTAATAAATAAAATGGAAAGCCCAGGTGTTAATAGAAATCTTCAGTAGCAGGAAATCCCGGGTCAGGTGACACTTTGGGCTGTAGGCATCCCACTGCCAGAGGGTATTGCAACAAACCCACTACATTCCTGGCGGGACCCCTCCAGTCTGCAGTCTCTGACTCCATCAGGTGCATTTCACCTTTGTCCATGAGTATGTCTCCATGTGGAACAGGACACAGAGGAAAAAAGGGGTTTCCCTTATATACTGGTGGCTTGTAGGGAAACATTATGTTTTCTCTTTTTGTTTATTATTTTTTTCATGTAATGAGGGCATTCCCTGTATCCATGTTGTTATTATTAATTTTGGACCCAGATTCCTGCTGGACATTGCTGGAAATCTTGAGAAAGGGTACAGTAAGCCTTGAGACAGACTCCTTTTTTAAATATATATATGTTTATTTCAGAGAGGAAGGGGGCGAGAGATAGAAACATCAATGATGATAAAGACTCATTGATCAGCTGCCTCCTGTATACACTACCCTAGGGATCGAACCTGCAACCTGGGCATGTGCCTTGACCAGGAATCGAACCATAATTTCCTGGTTCATAGGTCAACACTCAACCACTGAGCCACGCCAGCTGGGCGAGGCAGCCTCCTTGACCCCTCTGCTGGTAGACCCCTCAGCCTCTCCCCCTGCCCTTTATCAGAGGCCATTCAGTGGTTTGTCTTCACTCACTGGTTCTCACTTCTTTGCTGGGATGATTGCATGGGACATATAATTCTTTCCTCCAAGTTCTTTCCAAATCTGGAAAAGTTGCATGGAACCAGGGGCTTTCGAGCTGAAGATCCAGCCCCCTCTTGCTATAGACAAGGAGACTGAGCAGCCAGAGGTGCAGCACTGGCCCAGCCTCACAGTGAGAGTGCAGCCGAGTTGGGAGCAAAACCCCGAGTCTCGTCTCCAGGATCCCAGGCACTTCACCCCCCTGCGCTGTCCTGGTGTCTTAGAAGCTGGCAATCTGAAACTAGGAAAAATTCTATTTGGAATCATCATATTCTTACCCATCAGCCGTATTTTGTTAAGACACTTGAGTAAACAGGGCACTGTGATAAATGCCCTGGGGAGCCACGATGTAATCTCTGTCCTGAAGGCACTTATAAGCTGTGGTTTAATGACCTTTGTTACCGTCACTCCAGACACGGCCAGGCGGCAGATGATTAATTTCCAGATGAACTACACAGACGATAAGGCTTACGTGCACCCTGAGAAAAGACAGGCTCACTGTGGTTTGGAGAACTTGGAAAGTTTTCTGGTGGAGAAGCATCTAGTTGGCTTTATAGTGCTATAGAAGAGGTGGGTGAATCCTGGCCAGTTTGGCTCAGTGGATAGACCGTCGGTCCACAGACTGAAGGGCCCCGGTTTCGATTCCAGTCAAGGTCACGTACCTCAGTTACAGGCTCCATCCAGGTTGTGCTGATCAGTGTGCTGATTGGTGTGTCTCTCTCACATCGATGTTTTTCTCTCTTTGTCTCTCCCCCTCCTTCCACTCTCTCTAAAAAATCAATGGAAAAATATCCTCTGTGAGGATTAAATAAATTAATAAAAAAGAGTTGGGGGAGAGCAAAGAGACTGAGGCAGGAAGGTGTGAGGAGGAACTGCAGAGAGGTAGATGCCATGATTGTTCTTCAGGTCGTAGAGCCCAGAGAACCTGACTATTACAGGACGCAGGAAGAATTGAGGGGAGATAGATTCTAGGCCTGGCTCAGCAGCTCCTTAGCTATACAATCTTGGGCAAGTCTCTTAATCGCCCCATGCCTCCATTTTCATCTCTGTCAAAAGGGAATAATAATAATATCTGACCGCCTGGATGGCAAGATTGCCTTGAGGGTCACATAAAACAGTATCCCACAAAGAGTTCTGGGAAGTTAACCAGTGTACAGATGAAAGAGGCCCTGGTTATTTTTTTAGCAACTTTTTTTTCATTCTTTTCCAGAAATCATGTAAGATAAATGGCTTGGAATTTTATAATCAGAATATCAGAGTTTATTTAACGTGACTAATATTCATTAAAGCAATAACAGAGGTCAGGCCTGATGGAGGGGAAAAAGGCTGCATGCTGGAGGCTGACCAGGGTTTGAATCTTGCTCCCACTCTTGATCCATGGCCTGACCTCAGCCGATTTCTCAGGGAGAGTCGCTGGCTTGTCATCTGTAAATCTGGGTGAAAGTGGCTCTCTCGGGACATGTCAGGAAACTTAAATGCAGTCCTTTGTGTGAAGTGCCTGGCACAGCGTCTGGTGCATAGTAGATGCTGGGGCAAGCTGCCTCTCTTCTGGATTGCACACACGGCTCCCTCGTCGGCATTGTTTTTTCAGAGGTGCCGTCCAGCAGCTTCATAAAACATGCCTAAATGGAACCACTACACACACTGAGGGCATGTACCCAGATTACTTTCATTCTTAAAATATTATTTGTTTTTAGGACTGTCCACAGAACTGACATTTTTAAATAACGACCACAAAAGTTATATCGAACTCATTGGGCTTGCACACTAGTTTATCTTGAAACCGACCCAAATGTCTAACTATGTTAGGGGACGTATTTCCGCATGGACTAATCCCAGGCACTGTTGGGGGATTGGTTAGAGTGGGTTGACGTTCCAATTTGGTTAAAGTTCCTAGATTTTTCAGCCGTCTCCAGCCCGCATGCCTGCCTGGTCCAAACACACAGGCCCAAGCTACTGATGCACATGGTCTTGTTTTCTCTGGTTCCATCTGGGCTCCCCTCAGGTTATCTTCTGAACAAAGTGCACCTTTGCTCACAGGTCCCATCTGTGACCCTGGTGTGCCTGTGACCTTGGTCTTTGAGAGCAGAATAGAGGAGTGAATGAAAAGCAAAGGAAGAACTGCACATGGCCCCTAATTTGAGGTTAATAAGGAGCTCAGCATAGTGACCAGTGAGAAGCTGCAGAGGATTGCTCATCTAGCAAATCCATAAGACCACTGGTTTCAGAGACAGAGCATATTTAACATTCCTGTGACCTTGAACAAGTCTCTTCCTTTATCAAAGACTCAGTAGCCTCCTGTAAAATTGGGGTGATAGTAACACATGTGAAGGTTTAGAGGATTCAGTGAAATAATATACAGTCCTTAGTGAACTCTCAAAATAGCAGTGCTGGTTAGTTTGGGGATTTTTCTGTCGCCCGGAAATCTTCTGACCTCTTACACACATGTCTCTTCATCTCCAGCCCCCCTCGATCCTGAGCCCCTCGCCAGAGCCTCGGGATTGGCACGGGACTTGGGATGACCTGGTCACTCTTTACCACCAAGGCCCTTTTTATTCCGGGTCCTTACAAATTCCATTTTGAAAGAGTTTCTTTACCCCCAAAGCTCTGCACATACTAAAGGCTAATGTATCCATTTTCTCAAGAGATAAGCAGTACACCACACAAGTTAATGCCTTCCCAACAAAAGGCAAGCTCATGGCTGGGATCTGAGGAAGGGGCTGGCTGCGTAATTCACTCTGGTCCTAGGGAAGGGGGGGTCCTGGGAAAGGGGGGATGCCCTAACCCCCTCATGCCCACACTGAGCAGGGAAGGGGTGGAGTGAGCCACCTCCTGCCTGGGGACTCTGGCCGCTGCACACTCTGTCTCTCAATTACTGATGCAAGTTGGACTCCTTTCTTGGGAACTCGCCAGGGAGGCCCCCCCAGCTTGTGGGGATCTGAGGTGGCTCCCCTTTCACCCCTCTCCTTGATGTGTGTGTCCAAGTCTGGCTCCTGGACAGATGCAAGCACTGGATGGATGGGAGCACTGGGTGCCCTTTTGAGGGCCTCAGCGGGAGGCGGTGGGGTTTTTCCATGCTGGGTCAGGCATAGTCAGCACTCTCATTTTCCACCCTCTATCCACTGGTGACACTGACCACTCATGACAGCCTCGGTGCTCGGTCACACGCCCTCCCAGGTTGGGAACAAAGCAGAGGGGGTGTGAGGGAGAGTTGAGAGGACAGACAGCAGGACCTTTTGTTTGCATGAACCACATGTCCTTACATGGATCACAGCGCAGCTTATCTTCAAAACTCACCGTTGGCTTATTGTCCACCTCCTGAGGGAACCCCCACACCCC
Organism: Corynorhinus townsendii; assembly: GCA_026230045.1. Classification (NCBI taxonomy): domain Eukaryota; kingdom Metazoa; phylum Chordata; class Mammalia; order Chiroptera; family Vespertilionidae; genus Corynorhinus; species Corynorhinus townsendii. Next base: position 166,317,441 of record JAPDVU010000005.1, on the reverse strand, counting down.
CACTCTCACTTTCTGAAAATACAAAACTAGTGTTTTCACAGCAGGGGGTATTGCCCACAGGTTTGTTGGTGCAAGTCAAACAGCTTCCATTTCCCCAGTGTTTGGCAGGGCCTTTTCTGTCTTTCTCCTTCCCTCTCTGCTTCTCTCATATTTTTCTCTGTTCTAGAGGTTGTGTGGGTGGTCTGGTGGTGAAGGGTAGAGGTGAGGGCCCTATTGCCTCCATTTCAAGCTTCTGATGTTTGTGATTGCAGGCTATCCTGGGTGCAGCCAGCCGGCCACAGCTCTTAGCCTTGAGCTTGACTTCTGATTACTGACCTATTTTTATGGCCACAGAGGACAAGGATGACTGTAACTCCAAAAAGCATGAAGCATCTCAGAATCATACAGAGGGTGGAAGAGAGACACAAGAGAGAGCTCTTTTCCTGAGAATGTGTGCTACCAACAAAAAACCTAGTCTGCCTGTGGCTTGGCAATACCTTAGGAGGGAAATGACTAGATATTGCCAGTAACTTCCTAGCCAGCGTGGAGTAACTTACTTCTTTGACTCCCAATTCTTCATCTGTAAAATGGGTAGATTTGGGTAGAATATTTCCCAGATCTCTTCCTGTACAGACATTTTCAAATCAGACACTGTCATCCTGGTTCCGGGCTTGTGGGGGAACTTAATATTGAAAAGGTACAAATAATGCCAGACACTGACACTGGAGACATCAAGTGAGGTAAGAGATGGTCTTGCCTCTCAGGGACTTGCCAGCCCCTATATCTCAATGAATTTTAATGTATTCAGAGTAGCAATGAAAGAACAAGTATGCTCTATGACAAGTTAATTTAAAAAAAAAAAATCCTACTCCTTTGACTCAAGTCCCAGCGGTGGCCTAATGATGATACCCCACCTTCGGCCGTCTGTGTACCTGCTCCTTTACTTATTTGGGGCCCTCAGACTCTGAATGTGACATCCTTGTTCCAAAAATCAGTTTGAATTTAATTCTCCTTTCAACAGCCTGACCTATAGTGTCATGCTTTTCCCAGCATCATTTCCCCATACTCGAGCTCTGACTGTCACAAGACCCCGTGAGACCTCTCTCTTTTCTAACCCCGGGAGAAACCCAAATTTAGGGAAGTTCCTAGACTTGTCCGAGGTCATCCAGAGAGGTCTACATTTACTGTAAGGACTACGTAGTTCTAACTTTAGATCGTTCTGTGATTTGCCTAAGGTTAGGTGATTTGTATGGGGCCACCGTGCAGACCGAAAATCTAGAGGTTGCCATATTGATGATGATGATGTAATTCTTGCTCTATTCTTCCCAAACATAATATTGTTCAGTCACTCTTCACATCAGTTCCATGGTTTTCATGGCTAACAAGTAGAGCCAAACTACACAGTCTACCTAGAACGTTGTGGCTGCCACGGCTTATGAAATAGAGGTAATTTGTCTTGATTTAATTGTGCTCCAAGTGTATGACAAACCGCAGGGCTGTCGGTGAGCTGTGTGTGTATTCTGCTCATTGTGGTCAGTGTATGATTTATCAACTGTGGTTTTGATCCTCCAAGAGGCAAGTGAGGTGGTGAGAAGAGGCAGCTGGGGGCCCTGGAACTGTTGTGCAAGCAATAATTTGACAGTGAGATCGTCACATGACTGTTCTGGTACTTTCAGCACACCACCCCACTTCAGTTGTTGCTTCTTCTGACTTATCAGGGTATTCTTATTGCTTAATGGTTTCCTCGAAAATAAGTAAATTCTGAGAACCTGGGCCTATAAAACAAAGATTATGGTATCCTGTGAGATCTTAGGAAGTGCGAAGTCATTTCACTCTGTTTGCGTGTATGTGCACCTACTGTGTGCAGGTACAGTGCTAGGAGCTGGAGTACAATGATGAACATTTCACAAGATAGGTGTGATTCTACCCTCATGGAATTCCCTGTAGATAGGTCAGTAGCTCATTGGATCCATGCTTTATGGAGAGACTCAAGGTGCTGAGGAAACACAGTGGATGGGTACTTGACTTGTTAGGGGTCAGAGTCTCTTCCAGTCTGAGTCATGTTCACCAAGGGGTGTCACTGAGCTTGCCAGGAACCAGGTGTTCTGACACTCTGCCTTCTGCTCCAGCCTCTCCAGAAGCCACTTCCAAAAAGACAAATGAGAAAAATAGGGTCTGAGTAGTTCCTAGTGAAAGGTATTCACTTTAAATTAGTGTCCTTTATTCCAAGATAATTTTATTCTTTTCTTTGGAGGGCCACTGCAGTATCCTTTATTTTATTCTACAAGAGACATCATATATGCTGGTGTGTGTGTGTGTGTGTGTGTGTGTGGAGGGGGTCATCTTCAAATGCTTTATTTGTTTATCAAAGTTAAAAATCACTACTTCCACCTCAATTTCTAAAAATGATCCAGAAGTCTTAGAATGTCTCCATTGGCCTCACCCCTCCTATGAGTCAGCACCTTCCTCTCCTCCCACCGAATCCTCATGATTCTCATCCAACCCATGTCCTGGGCTTGGCGTGATCTTGCCCGGCAGTGAGCCACAGACAGCGATGTTCCCAAGAGTTGACCTTCCATGTGACTCAGCAGAGGGCAAAACCCCGAGAGACAATACTCCTAAGGGGGGACCAGCAGTGGGGCAGGAGAGCATTGATGTACAGAATCTGAGACCAGTAAGGGGAAATGTCCAGTGAACCAAGTCAGAACCCAAACCCTCATTTACCTCCCTCCCACCCCCACTCAGCATTGAATTGTCCCCTATGCATAAATATTCTCCTACTCGATGTTCTTAGGGTTTCTCCACAAGCCACTGCCAATTCCTGCTTCTCCATTTTCTTCTCTCCTCCAGTCCATCTTCCATGTTCCCCCAGAAAGGAAAGAAAGCTGTTTGGGAAACATGAACCAGGTCATTTTTATCTTTATAACATCTTCCAGGGTCTGCTTAGAGCTTTTGGACACTCCATCCTCCATAACCTGCTGTACAAGAACCTTCCTGATGTGGCCCTTGCTAGCGCCTCTGGCCTCATCTTGGGGAGTTTTTCCCATGTCCCCAACTTTGCAACCACCACGGAGGACTTGCAGAGCCTTACTCTTCTCACGCTTTTGCATGCCTCTTGGCTTCTAGGGCTTCGGCCCTTTTTCCAGTCCCCCACACTCGGTCTGACCTCCAATCAGTGTTTATTTTCCATGTGAAAACCTCACTGGTATCTTACCCACCTTCAGGGAGGAGTCATTGCTCTGTGCTTTCATCACATTCAGCACCCCTTCTATTGTAGCACACAGTGAAGGGTATAGCCTGTCATTGCCAACAGACAGGGGCCCACATCCCACCTCTGACACCTGTGGGTAGGAGGAGGGACTTTGGAAAAATGGTGTCACCTCACTGAGCCCTGGTTCTTCCCTTATAAACTGGGGATACCCACACCTAATACATAGAGCTCTTATAATGCTTCAAATAAATAATAAAAAAGTACTTTAGCAGTTCCAGGGTGTAGTCAACTCCCCAAATGGTAGGTTTTATTAGTATTATCACATTATGTTGTGATCATCTAATTTGTCTCGCTTTGTTCATAAAACTGCTAACTCCGCGATGTGGAATTTGTTTGTATGCCCATTTTCTACCTTAAAGCATGGTATTTGGTAGCATCTCAGTAAATTCTGGTGAAGGAAAGAGAAAAAGGTTAAATGAATGATATGCAGGGAGGAAGGGAGTTGGTAGGAAGGAGGAAAGGAAGGCTCACAGGAAGGGAGGGGGGCGAGAAGAGGAGAGTAATGAAACCATGAGTAATTCAGTAAATAAATAAAAGAATAATCATTTATTCAATTGATCTTTTTTGTGAGTTTTTTTAATTTAACATATTTTTATTGATTTCAGAGAGGAAGGGAGAGGGAGAGAGAGATAGAAACATCAATGATGAGAGAGAATCATTGATTGACTTTCTCCTGTACGCCCCCCTACTAGGGATGGAGCCCACAACCCAGTCATGTGCCCCGACCAGGAGTCGAACCATGACCTCCTGGTTCATAGATTTGACACTGAACTACTGAGCAACACTGACTGTGCTTTCAATTGATCTTGGATTGGTGCTGTTACATTTTTCTTAGACTGTGTGTCAAGCTTCTACACAAAAGCTATTATTTTGGAAACCAATCATTCAGAATTCCTAGAATTTAATAAACTCTCCATGCACTTCCCACCCCCCCACCCCCGCCCCTTCCTTTTACTCTCCTTAGAGACAAGAGAGAGGCATATTTAAGCATTTCTGACAATGAAAGTAAGCAGGAGAATAAAGGCAGATCATTAGGGCCCTTGGGATAAAAGTACAAAATCCAGGTATTAGAACTGGTCACCACTTGGAGAAAGCTTGTAATTTGGAATGAGGGATATGGATGCAATAAACATTCTGAGGTTTATCTTGCTTTAATTACTTGTCTCGAGTGGCTTTGATCTTTACGTTTGATAATCACTTTCAAATGGCCCAGTGTGTTCTGAAAGTGGAGGAGTGGGTCACGGACTTGAGATCCTCCCTGGGAATGACAAGCTGCATCAGGATTTGGAAATAGGCGATGTTCATAAGACTCGCTCTGTTAGCTGTAGAAACAGGGCACCCGCCTGCAAGGAAGATAACTACATCGGTCCAGTGATAGGAAGCAGGGTTCACTGAGGAAAGGACACCACAGGCCTTGGGGGCGAAGGCCTGCTCTCTCTAGCTCCTTGAGTAAGCTAAAAAGGGAATTGGGCATCATGGGGCCTCTCCATGGGGTAGGCACCCTTCTAGGTACTTTCGTATGTATTGCTTCCTTGAGTTTTTATATTCCCCTTTCTAGGTTGAATGTGAGCATCGCCCTTTTACAGATGACAAAATTGAGGTTCAAGAGTTGAGTCCCTTCTATAAGGCCACCCTTAAGTAGGAGAGGGAGCATTTGAACCCTTGTCCGTCTCTCTCTTAAGGTGTGGCTTTAACTCTAGCAATCTGCTGCCTTTTCCTGTAATCTGAAAGAACTGTCCCCAGCCTCCAGCTTGGAAGTCGCCCACTCTCAGCCAACTGAGGGCATCAGCATGTGGCCAGCACCATCCCGGTAACCCACCTGCACTATTAAGTGCCCAGGGGACAGCTCCATGGCATGGCACTTCTCAAAGGTCTCCTTGGCAGCATTCTCTTCTGCAGCAGGGAAGTCAGTTTGCTTTTAGTGAGAATAGAACCTGAGACGTGTCCGTCTTGACCTGGGCTCCCTGTGAGCCATACCACTGACCAACCATCTTTAAAACGGGAGAGCCCATGTATTATGTTTCCAGACTTGGAAAAACTCAAGTTTTCTGTGATTCATTTAAGGGATTTGTTGTTGTTATTGTTCTGCATGCTGAATGTAGTTCCCTTTTGCTTCTCTTTCAGCCAAACAGGCCCTAACAGCTCTCTCATTGAGATTATTACTGAGTTGTACCATCTCAGGCCAGGGCATTTAGGAAATATGTTGTTGGCACTCGCCAGTGAATGAGATGCATAAAGAAAATATTCTAATGACAGTTGAGTTGAGAGAGCTTTGATCTCCCTCCAAAACTGCTCTCATGGCTTTGAAATGCGGCTCTGGCAGAGGGGTACAGTCTGGGTGCCTTGGCACTGTGGGCTGGGCCCCTTGAAACCGACATTCCAGGAGACCTGCAACCTTCCCAGTGGGGTTCAGGTGCACAGATGTGCGGGAAGAAAGGAGGCACCTCTCTTGAGAGGCAGCTTAGGGGGAGGATCCAAGTTAGGAGGGACTTTCCAATTTAGCTCAACATTTCCCAAACTGTCTTGGTTATTCTATTATTTGGGTTTGGGGTAAAGGCAGGGGTGGGGTGGAGGAAGGGACTATGGTCCAATATGTTTGGGAACACTTTATACACTATCTGACCGACTCTTCCTTTTGCATATTAAGAGCTCTGCAAATTCTTGCAATTAAGAAATATATGTATTTAGCTTTGTTTAACAGAGCATGTCCTAAACTCATTTGACTGGGAAACATTTTTCCTTTAGATGTGCATCTGGTTCATGTGGGTTTAGCCTTCTTCTGACTGGGATTTGAAAAGCACTGAGCTAACTCATGTGCTCACAGAGCAGGTGGTGAGCCTGCGCTGCAGACTGGGCCGCAGAGTGTGGCAGCAACAGGCCCGGAGTTCAGGCAATTGCAGGTTCCACAGGAAGCTGCGCTCCCTCCCATGCCTGGCTTCCCAAGCCAGGCTCTCCTGCAGGGAACTGTGTCCCCCGAAGGAAAGGATGACTTCACTAATTGGCACAAAAGTGCTGCCACCCAGCCTCGCGAATAGAGGCTTGTCCTCAGACCCTTCTGTGACCCTTGGGCAGGTTGGTGCATTTCCCTGAGCCCTGGGCCTCTCCTCCTGTTTTGAGGTTATGCAATTTCAGAGAGAGGTGCTCAATAACTGTGAATCATTAGAAGCACACTCTTTCTGTCTCTTTAGAAGGGAAAGTTTGGGAGACACAGAGGTGATAAAGATTTGACTCCACCTGCTTGATGCTCATAGCCTGATGGGGAAGACAGGTATTCGCACCGTGAAGGTAACACAAAGTACGGTGATAATAGAATCACCAGAATCCAAAGTGTGTGTGTGTGTTGCGGGGGGTGTGTTTCTGAGAAGGGAGGCATCATTTTCAGCTAGAGATGATGATGAGGATTTTGGTGTTGCTAATAATTATCATTGGAATAATAATAACAATGCAATGAACTAATGAATGCCTTCTATGGGCCAGGCCCTATGTGAGGAACTTCCTCTACTGTGCCTCTAGTCCTTCAGACAACCCTTTTAGGTGGACAGCATTATCCCATGTTACAGGTGTGTGGTCCTGAGTGGGTCCATGGAGCGCATCACCTGTATGCTGAACTTAGCATGGAGGGTTGGATTTTGGAAAGCTGAGACTCAGGAAAAGAGATTGTGGGGCAGAGGAGGTGAAATGGTGGACATGCTTAGGGAATGGGCTTGATTGGGGGAAACCAGAGGTTCTCAGGTGAGGAAATAATGAGAACATGAGTGGAAGGGTGTGGGAGGAAGAGAAAGGTTAGATGGTGGGATGGGACACTGAAAGCCGAGAGTGAGGGACCCATCCAGAGGCCGACTGTCAGTTCAGGTGTTGCCCAGGAGGAGAAAATAGGAGACCAGGACGTGGAGGGGCCTGCCAGGACTGTGCTGAGCTGCCTCCTTTAATGCAACTGCATCCCATGCACTAACTGAGACTTGAGAGGTAAAGCAACCATGGACATAGCTCTGGCCATCCAGCTTTGGATAGTATTGCCTTAAAAATTAACAAACACACAGAGTTTTTGTATTTGGACTGATTTTTTCTGGGCTAATGATTTAAAAAAAATAAATTTGACCAATTTATCTTATACACTCAGGGCCAACCTTCCCACAGTGGCAAAATGGAAAGGCATGTGGCCGTGAGCAGGTCCTTGTCCTTTTCTCATCTTCAGTCCCTCTAGACTCTCCTGGTCCTACTCAATTTGACCTTCTGTGATTTCTCCTCTACCCATTGACTGAAAGAAATACACAGTATCTTAAAGAGGTGGGAGGAAGCAGGTAGATACCTACATGAACTCCTGTCCCCAAGATTTTCCCCTGATGCATTTGGGAGACACCCAGCTAGGCTCTGAATTGGTGGGAAGACTTAGCAAATAGAGGAAGACTTTCAGCCACAGAACTATTTTCCTTTGGGTGGGTCCCCCCAAAAGAGATAGAGAGAAGAGAGAATAGTGGGGCTAGGAGCCAGGATGGCTACTGTGGATTCTTTCTCTTTTGAGAGAGGCTTCTCAAAAGTATGAAAAAAGAAAACCCACAGACAAGTAGGGAAATACCTCCAACATCCCACATCTCTGCCTTGGGCCAGAATGAATGCCACCCCCTGAAAAGATTGCTTCTGCAATTACAACTGAATAAACAACCAATTAAAATGTCTCCTCTGGCCCTCCCCCTTCTCCTCCCCCCCCCCCCCCCCCCCCGCCGAAGTTTTCTCAGCCTAGAGCCATGGGGGAAGAGGTGACTTTCTCTAATAACATTTGTGTTCTCTGCCAGAGAGAACACTTGATGGAAATGGACAAATCAATTAGAAAATCCTATATAATAAAAGGCTAATATGCAAATCGACCGAATGGCAGAATGACCGGTCACTATAACATCCACTGACCACCAGGAGGCAGACGCTTAATGCAGGAGCTGCCCCCTGGTGGTCAGTGTGCTCCCACAGGGGGAGCATTGCTCAGCCAGAAGCTGGGCTGACAAGCACAGCGGTGGTGGGAGCCTCTCTCACTTCTGTGACAGCACTAAGGATGTTCAACTATCAGCTTAGGCCCACTCCAAGCTGGCAGTCACATCCCCCAAAGGCTCCCAGACTGCGAGAGGGCATGGGCTGGGCTAAAGGACACTCCCCCCTGAGTGCATGAATTTCATGCACCAAGCCTCTAGTAATAAATAATGTGGAAAGGGCTGATCCAAGAAAACCTCAGCTTCTCTGTGTTTTCTTTCTCCTCCCACACACTATTTCCCTCTCCACTGTGGCCTGCAGTACCCTTGGAAAAGAGGGCAAGGCTGTGGGAAGTGTTGGCCACATCTAGAGTTGCCCTTGACCTTGTCACTCTGTGATCTACAAACCCCTGTTACTTCATCTATAAGATGGGGTAAATAATAGGAATAGCTAAACACTTACTTCTACATGCCAGGTATTATTCTAAGCCCTTTACACTTTCTTTTTAATGTCCCAAATCCTCTGAACAACTCTATGAGATTGGAACTATTATTGTTTTTGTGTTTTGTGAATAAAGAAACTGGTGTGCAGGGAGTTAAGTAAATTGCTCAGTTAAGATATTTGACCCAAATGTCAAGTGGAAGAGCTGGATTCAAAGCCAGGGCTCTGGCTTGGGACAGAGCCATCTTGCCCACTCTGTGGCATCACATGTGCGCAGAGATAGAACAGCATGTGGAGCTGGCATACAGCAAGTGCTTAATAAGTGTTGGTTTTCCTTCTTTAATCACCAAACAGTCTGGTTTGAACTCCTTATGAGGCTTCCAGGGCAAGAAGCTGAGGATGGGACCTTAGGGATGAAAAGGGCACAATAGCAAGACTTTGCATCAATATCTAAACTTATGTGGCTGTCTTCGAAATTGGTCACTTCAGCCATGTTCAGGCCCACATAGATGCAACCTCTTCTGGCCCTGCCTGTGTCTACAATTGAAGTTAATCTGTTATTTGAAAAGCTATAAAGATTATGGTTACATGAGTATTTGGTTTTATGAACTCTTGATAATGTGGGTAGACAGGAGGGCACTAGAGGTCTCAATATCTCTTATTCCCATTGGAGTAGAAGTGTAAGGTCATGACCCACAGAAATGCTCTGTGAAGCATCCAGTGTATTGATAAGGAAACTGGGGTCTCATAGCAAGGAAGTGCTGAAACAGACTGTGACCTAAATATTTTGGCCGTTTTCTTTCCTAGTGTGAATTCAACTCCAACCATATGTACTGAGTGCTTCTCAGATATCAAGCCCTGTGCTGAGAACTCAGTAAACAAATGAGTAAGGTGCATCCCCTGCCCTCCAGGGAGCCACGAAGAGTGGCAGATGCAGACAGGGGTAATGATTATTTGGAATGGTGTTAGAGTGCCTACTAATAGAAGGTGGATGAGTACAAAGATGGTAAAGAAGGTGGGGGTGATGTAGAAATCAGGGAGGTCTTCCTAGAGGAGAGGTCCCAGATGGACTTTGGATTTGTTCCTCAGAGTGCCTGATAGAGGGAATTGCATGAAAAAAGGCACTGGGACTGATGCTTCATGGTGGGTGATGCCAGTGCACAGTGGGGAATTCAAGAGGGAACAGAGAGAGATGAGGCCAGAAGTGGAGACAGGTTCTTGCAGGCCATGCTGGGAGCTTGGACTTTACTCTCACATATGGAGGCCCTTCCATGACTCAGAGGGAAAGACAAGGGAACCATCATTATTCTCTACATGCCAGGCCCTGTGCCAATCCCCTAGGAGAGACAACATTCTGAAACAGGAAAACACTTTTAACTGACTGTGTGACGTTAGCAAGATATGAAGGTTCTTTAAGCCTCTATCTTCTCCTCTGGAAAATGGGGATAAATAATGCTGCCTACCTCATTATCAATAAGTCGATGAATTTATCTCACCTACTACATCAAGCTGCCTGCCTGCTTATTTATTTATGTTTTTATTCATTTATCTATCAATGAATCACTGGATTCATTTCCAACCTTCCTCAAGAAGTGATTATCAGCTGCTCACAAGATCCCTAAAATACATGACGACAAACATAACACAGGAGCTGGAAGAGGCGCTGTGAGCAGAGAGCAGGATGCCTCTCTCTGTTCAGGAATGAGCACGAATAAGGTTCCTGTGGCTGATCCCCTGCTTTAGACTTTCTATCTTGATGAGAGAGTCTTCTTCTGCAAGGGAAGACTTCTTAGTACTGAGCACCTAGGATGTGTCAGTCTCTCTCCAAAGACCATTTTTATCTCTCCAATATGTGTTTGTCCCAAGTATTAAAGAGTTAAGGGGAGTTAATTCACTTTCCAGATATGTCAGGCTACCGTGGAAGTGACCTCAAATACAATATTCTTCTCTTGTCTATTGTACAGACAAAGACATAGAGGCTTGCAGAATGCAGAATCATGTGCTACAGGAGACAGCATGATGCCCCATTCAAAGGAGTATGGGTTTCCAAGCTAGACAGGATTGACCCTGAAACCCAGTTCTGCAGCTTTGGACAACCTGTTTAATAACATTGGGCCACAAGTTGCTCATCTTGAAAACCAAGTAACAGTGCCTCCTTGCATGGTTGGTGTAGAGATGCAAAGAAGGCTTCCTTCCTAGTATAGCTCCGTATACACCAAATGAATGGTCCAAGGTTCATAGTGAATGAGGAAAGAGAAAGAATCCAAGGCTAGAAAATATGTTCGCTCTTCCACGGTCTGTGTTCTTGATCTGTACATACTCACATTGTGTGGCCCTGTCACCAGTCTACATAGAAAGTCTACATAGCTGAGTCCTTAGGGACATAGATGTGGACCTTAGATAAATTTCAGTTCTGAACTGAACTCTGCTATTTGTAAGCTGAGCAACCTTATCAAGCCTCTTAAATGCATAGGGATATAATTTTCTTATCTATAAAATGGGACCATATCAGTTACCTTAAATATGTATTGAAAGAAGTCAATGAGCTGATGTCTATAAAGTGCTTAGCAAAGTGCCTGACACATAGTTGCTCTTACTGAATGAGCAGTACCTGTTATGTGAAGAGTCACGTTTTTGAATGGTGATGACAGCCAAGGTTCTTTTTCTATTACAGAGCGTACTTGGATGTTAATGAACTGAAGAACATTCTTAGACTGGATGGAACTACACACCTCAATATCTTCTTTGCAAACTCCTCGGAGGAGGAATTGGCAGGAGTAGCCACTTGGCCATGGGACAAGGAGGCCCTAATGCCCTTAGGTGAGAATTAGAAATGTCTCCAGGAGGGAGTTGACTTAGTACAGGAATACATTTACTAGTGGTGATGGTGATGATGATGGGTCACAGTGATCGCGATCCTGATGGTGGTGGAAGTATGGGGATGGTGAACAATTTATTTTTTACTTTTTAAATTTACAAAACTCTTGAGCATTCCTTATCTCTTGTCAACCACTAAGGAATGCTCTGAAGAAAACAATACAATAGTATTCACCCTGTTTACCAGCGAGGAAACTGAGATTTAGAGAGGGAGTGGGGCCTTATCCAAGGTCACACATGTCAGTGGCAGAGCCATGTTTTGAATTCAGATTTATTAACCTCATCCATCAGTTGCTTTCAGTATACCCTGCCTCTCTGACTCTTTGTTCATGCAAATATCTTCTCACCCTCGTAACCACATTGTGCTGGCACAACCAAACATGGGTTGGCTTGAAAGCCACCAGAGAGGCAAGAGAAAGCGAGTTTGTAAGAACTCCTTGTTCCTTCATGTTCCACCCACCAACACCAGGAATTCTTCTTACATTCAAATTATGTATGTCCATAAACACGATACATGTTTATACATATCAGTCACCAAAGTCAGAAATGACAATGGTTTCTGAACCATGCACTGTGAGCAAACATTGGAGTTGTTTGACTTTTTAAACATTTTTTCATGCTCTCTCCAGTTCACAGATATACACAGACGTGCATTTTTTAACTTGTGCATATTTGAAATCATAGCATAAATGCAATTTTGTATTCTTTTTTTCACAGAATGTTATGCTATCTACATTTTTCCATGTGGCAGCAATCTTCATAATTACTTCCCACCCCACTTTTTCTCATTTAACATCACACACATCTTTCTGGGTTATTTTCATCTCTCTAAAGACGCCATTTGTAATGACAATGGATATGACACTCCATTGAATGAGGGCACTGCAGTGTCTTTAACCGGTTCCCTTTGGTAGAATGTTTCCGTTATTTCTGCCAGTGAGTAGTGATGACTCAGTGAGTGTCTTCATCAGGGAATGCCCAGGCTCAGCAGAGTGATGGTGCTAGATGTTTCCTCCGGCTGCCTGGTCTCCCAGGGATAGACCCATGGTCCAGGAGCTGCATCTACGCTATCTTGGAGATGAAGGACTCTATAACTTCAAATGATGACGTTGTGCTGAATCAAACTCTAGACTTAGTTTGCTCCCGACAGCTCTCATTTTCCAGTTGTTTTTAAGAGAATGAAACCACTGTGTGTGTGTTTTGTGTGTGTGTACATGTGTATGCTGATGTAAATAGAAATAGATACAAAGAAAAATATGTAGTGATCCTCAACTAGGGAGGGGTGGATTTTATCTCCTAGGAGACACTTGGCAATGTCTAGAGATATTTTTAGTTATTACAAATGGGGGGATGCTACTGGCATCTAGTGGGTAGAGGCAAGTGATGCTGCTAAATCTCCTACAAAGGCCACAGAAAGGAATTATCTAGTCCCAAATGCACTAGTGCTGAGAAACCCTGAAGTTGGTGATGGGTAGACAGACAGGTGGATTCACAGACAGAGAGGTATTGGGCGGAAGAGAGATTGCAATTTAGGTAAACTTGGGCATGATCAGCTTATACCATATGCTTCATATGATGATGTCTGGGAATCGTGCTGGTCCAGAGCCAAAATCCATAGTTGTTCTCAGCAGCGAACAGATTCACTGGTATGGCCTTAGGCATGTCCCTTTCTTTTCCCAGATCTCACTTTCTTCAGATTTTAAATGAACAGGTTAGGCTAGATGGTGGCCTCCAAGGACCCTTCCCTGTGCTGAAATTTTGCGCTATTGGAAAAGTAACGAAAAAGGCCATGAGCAGTCTTAACAGGGTTGGACAGCAGACTTCTAAAGTTAGAGAAAAGTACTCCTGATATTCCACGAATTTCAGAGACTGGCTCAGGACCAGAAGTACAGAAGGCTATAAATCCATAGCATGTTATAGTATTTCAGGATGATGTCAGGCTCCAGCTATTTCACCTTTTAAGAGAAGCAATGAAACAGGACTCGGGCTCTGTGCTATCGCTCTGTGCAAAGGGGTGCGCTGGTGGGAATGAGGTAGAACAAGCAGAGCCCACCTGGACATTAAGTCTGCAATCTTGTCCTTATCCTTGAAAAATATCTGTGTGGTCCTCCCCCCATTACCTCAATGTCGAAGTTTCCTGGAGAGACGGAGTCATTGACACTATTGTGGCTGTTTCTTTTAGCACTCCCCAGAGAGGCAAGGTCACTTTCCCAAGATCATACAGCCAATATGAAGCAAATTGAGGATTGCAACCCGTGTCAGGCTAACTCCAGCTGTCCTTCAGGCTGCCACCTCCCTGTTTTGAGAGATATTGGTCATAAGCAAGTTCTCTTAAGTAGCCCCAATCAAACCCCATTCATTAGAAATTATATATATGTATTCTCTTCTCCTGCTAGTTACACCATGATCCCTGGAAAAAGTCTTGGGTGGGAAGGGGATTATGTTTTATATTATGATCAACATAAAATAATTCACAGAGATTTCCTGTCTTCTCTTCCTCCCTGCCTCTGCCTGCCCCTTCTCACATACACACGTGCACATACCCGCATCCCCACAGCCCTCTCATACATCTTTATCTTTGAGTTTGAAGAAGGCCCTGAGCAGTTCAGAATTAATAGACCCCACCAGCCCCATGGCTGAGCAAGCTGTTCAGTCCGAGATAAATCTGCTCGCCAGCACCAGGCCTGCCAGGACAGATCGAGGCTCTGCCCTCTCACCATTCTTGCATAAGATGCTGCTTTGCACTTAAAGTTACTACTTACAGGAAGCTCAGACCTTAATTTTAACCTTCCCTTAGACACACTCAGATTTAAAGTTTACATATCTTTCTGCTAGCCTGCATGGGTTTCTCCAGTGCCTGAAATGAACATGGAAGGATGCTGCGAATTGATTCTATGAGACCTCTTTCATTTGTCTCGCCAAGCAAAGCAATGCTGTCTTCTAAGACACACAGTGTGGACTGCTGGTCCTCAAACTAGACTATGCAGACTAGTCACCTGGGGCTCTTGTTCGAATTCAGATTCTGAAGCTGTAGGTTTGGGAGGGGCCTGAGATTGTGCATTTTTAACCACCTTCTAGGTGAGCCACACTTTGAGTAACAAGTAGTTAGTGAGTAAGGCACTCATTGTTACGTCAGATGCTATACTAGCTGCTTACATGTGATTAGAGTTGGCATAACTTTTTTTTGTTAGGTCAGCATTCAGCAAATATTAACACACATTTAAGGAAATGCCATATTTTAGTCCCTGAGGTAGGCATCCACTGTAGAACTCAGATAAAAAGCCCTCACTTTGGAGTCCAAGGATCATGGTTCAGATTTCAGCTCCACACTGATGACTAGATCCTGACCATGGGCCAGTTGCTTCACTTCTCTGGGAATCAGTGCCTGTCTCGCTGGGCTGGGAATGATTGTGATTATACACAGGAAACACTCAGCAGCTGGCCTGAGGAGACATTATAATGCTCAAGAAATATTGGCTTTGTGGTCATTGTTATGATGACAAGTGCAACACAGTGCTGGCCTTCACTAGCAGAGACTAGAGAGAAAAAGGACTGGAACTCAGAGATGGTCATTGACTTGCTCAAGGTCACAGAGTTAATGCAAGCAGAATGAGCCCTGAAGCCAAGGGGTCTGACCTTGAGGGCTTCATTTAAGCAGAAGCACATAGAATACATATCAACCTGGGCATGACTTACTTTCTGAGGAGGAATTTGCAGCAGAAATGTTTACTGGCCCAGAAATCAGAGGCCTTGAATTCGAATTATGCGATCTCTTTTAAGTAGTTGGAGATCACTTTGGGTAAGTTGCCTCACTTCTGTAGGCATTGGTGTTTCCATCTGGAAAATGAAGGGATTGCACAAAATGACTTTTGAGACTCCTTCCTACTGAATCAGTGATTCGTATGACAATTCACAACAGCTCCCAGGGCAGTTGGAGACATAGGGTGGAAAAGCCTGTGGGTACTTTGGGCAGCACCCCATTGATTGGGGGATTCCTGAATCAGGAAGCAAAGTGTCTCATGCTCAGCCTCATGCTCTGGTTTTCCCCTTGCAGGTGGCATCGTCCTGAACCCATCTGTCTATGGCATTCCTGGGCACACCCACACCATGATCCACGAGATTGGGCACAGCCTGGGCCTCTATCACATCTTCCGAGGCATCTCAGAAATCCAGTCTTGCAGTGACCCCTGCATGGAGACCGAGCCCTCCTTTGAGACCGGAGACCTCTGCAGTGACACCAACCCAGCCCCCAAATACAAGTTCTGTGGTGACCCAGGACCAGGAAACGACACCTGTGGCTTTCATAGCTTCTTCGACACTCCTTACAACAACTTCATGAGCTATGCAGGTAGGGCCCCACTCTCGGCAGGATGCCTGGGGCTGGGTGGCAGATAGGGGCTCCAGTCCTGACTCAGAGTATCTTTGAGCCAAGCTGCTTACCACTGCTAACACATCTTCCTAACAACTCCTCATCCCAGACTATCAGGATAATACTCCTTCTGGTAAACCTTTCTACTGCAGCTTCTTCCTTAGAAAGTAAGTCATGCCCAGGTTGATATGTATTCTATGTGCTTCTGCTTAAATGAAGCCCTCAAGGTCAGACCCCTTGGTTTCGGTGCTCAGTCTGCCTTCACTAACTCTGTGACCTTGAAAACCTCAAGTGTCCCTGGGTGATGCTGCCTGAAAGCCCTTCAGGAAGACGCACATTGGAAAGCCCTCGGACTGGTACTCAGGACACCTGAGTAGAGGCTTGGCTCTGCCACTCGCTTACCTGGTGCCTTTCAGCCCATCCCATCTCCTCTCTTTTCTCAAGAAAATGGGTTCTTTAGACTCTGTCTCTACGGTCCCTCCTGGTTTTTCACCTGTATTTTTCTCAGCTCATGGTTTTTGAACCTTTAAAAAAAAAACACCAAAAAACTCTCACACCCTCCTTTGCTATTTTGTTACAATAAAAATAAAAAAATGGAATGCGTTTAGTTTTGTAAGTACATAATGATTACGTGATATCGTCCTTTTCCTAAGCGCACATGTCCTATCAAAACCCTTTAGTAATAGTATTATGGATTCATTACTTGTGTTCTAGGATGCCCCGTACTTCCTTTTAGCATCTGTGAAGACCACTTCTAGCCCTTGTAACATCTTTGGCAAATTAGAACTAGACACTCCTTCCCCAGAGTAGCCACAGCCCTCACTGCTGGACCCTGTAAGCAAGAGCCCTGCGTAAGGCAAGAGCTACAAAATTGTACAGATTCTATTATAATATTCCATTTAGAGCCTCTTTTCCCACTAGAACAAGGGAATTCTGTGAAGGCGCAGATTGTCTCTAATCCATCACTATATTCCTAGCACCCAGAACAGGGTCTGCGTGCTTCATAAATGCTTGTTAGGAAGAAAGGGAGAGAGGGAGCCATGGACACAAGAACGTGAATAAATCCTCTTAGAATAGGCCTGTAACATTGATGCTTATCAATAACAGAATTTCTACTTACATAAAAGGTTATCGTCCATAAAGGACTTTAGAATAGACAGACGCCATCTCAGTTCATTCTCACCAAAATCTAAGGGGTAGGAACTATTCACATTTTATAGATGACAGTTCTGGGATGCACTGAAGTTATGTGCCCCAAGTCATGCATCTGACTGCAAGCACTTCTTCCCTTCTACAATGGTGTCACTCTTCACCAGAGATGCAGATGATGGAAGAGTGGGAAAATGAGAAACCTGCGTGGTTTTCCCACCCTGCTCCACAGAGAGGCATCAGGGACTGCCCTGGGTGGGGCTCTAGGCCTCTATTTCCACTTGAACCAGGGAGGACCTCCAAGTGTTTTTCATTTCTGTTGGCGTTATGCTTCAGATTGCATGTAGAAAGATGACTTTGCTGTTAACACTCAGTTAGATGATCCCCAGGGGTCTTCCTATTTTCCCATTTGGGCTGGTGACCTCTGGGGGTCTCAGGTTCAGTCCAAACCTGAGGTCTCTCTAAGACTCAATCTCCACCCGGGCACCATAAAGAGTCTTTAGGTTTCATTCTCTGAAAAGACCAGAGTGCTGGGTATTTCCTCAAAAGCAGATTCCCACTGGGTTCCACTCCCAGCCCAGTGGACATCCCACATCCAGTGTCCTGTGCCCTCGCACAGCCCTGCTTACGGTCCATTTCTGCGGCACCTTTCCTTGGCCAGCGCAACGCCCATGGAAAATAAACAATAACATGAGTTTGGAAGTTTGCCGGCCTCTTAGGAGCCTAGGAGCTGCCACTAGCTACCAGACCCCCATAAACTAAATCTCTTTTTGTTCCCCTTTGTACAGATCTAAAGGGTGATTGATTTACTGTTGTTTTTCTAAAGGAACCCCTCAGCTCAGTGACCCATTAACAGCAGAACTAATTCACTGAGCTACGATAACAAACTTACACCCGCAAAAGCATATTCAAGGCGACCACGAGCTTTGAAATGTTTGTTTTCCTTAGGATCTCTGATAGATGAGGTGACAAAAGCAGCTGGATGAAATTCAAAATGCAGAGCAGGATCGGGTTCTCAGGGCCTGGAGAGCAGAAGAGTGGTGCTTAGGGGCCTTGCAGTCCAGGCGAGAGGGTGGAGCCCCGCGGGGTCAACTGCTTGGAGTCCTGCCTTCCCGGTGCTTCTTCCTCAGGCCTGGTCACTAGCGGGGTGAGGAGTCTAGTGCAGTGCCATCTGCAGAACGTTCTGCAGAGAAGGACATGTTCCGTGTCTGTGCTGCCCAGGATGCTAGCCGTTAGGGAGACTGAGGAACTGAATTCTTAACCTTAAGTAATTGTAATTCCTTTTAGTTGACATAACTATGCCTGGCTGGTGGCTACCGCATTGATCGGCTCAGATCTTCACTGATGATTGAGTGTCTATGACAGGCCAGGCACTGTGTGAAACACTTCATACGTTTCTCTCACAGAACTTTCCAAGTAACCCGATAAGGTCAGGGCTATTATTATTGCACCCATTTGACAGATGCAGAGAGTGTGGTTTAGGGAGCGTCGGTAGCTGGCTTGGAGTCACACAGCAAAACCAAGACAGCTTTGCTCCCTGGAAGGTTATCAATCAGTAATTATCTGGTTCTTTCTGATACTAGGTGAGGCTGAGAGGGACCCAGGTGCTCAGATCAAGCTGGCACCGAGCAGGTGATGGGGCAAACCTAGTTGAGCAAAAAGAGAGTGTGGTCACATTGCCCTGGGCAGATAGGAGGGCAGCAGCCCGGACCTTCCTTTCTGAAGATAACAGGCCCTAGGAGTTCACCAAGCACCAGCGCCCCCCAGGAGTGTGGTAACCAGCCTTCTCCAGCCTATGGGAGCCACTGTCTTGTCACCATCTTCCTCCGTGTCAGGGCCCTTAATGTGCCATATGCTTCACCCAGTCACCCCATATCTAAAGAATATATCCTAAGGAAATAAATCAGTTGATGTGTTTAAAAATTTAATCAGAAGAATGTTCTTAGCAAGGTTCATTCTCTGAATATTAATTAGGCACTTACTATCTGCCAGGTGTAGAAGAAAAATGCTTATATTTGTGAAAAATGAGAAACAGTTTACAAGTTAGAAGGGAATGGATTGCTGAAATAAATCACAAGGCATCTGCAGGATGCAACACTATGTGGCCACTAGGAGAATGGCGGAGTGGTTCAGAGTATGAGGTTCAGGGCATGGGGACCGGACTTGAATCCCCCATGCACCAGCCTTTGAGCCAAGCAAGTTACTTCTCCTCTCCGAGCCTTGGTTGATTCATAGATACCATGGAGCATAATCACACTTACCTTGCGTGATAGGTGTCATCATATAGGTGACAGGCTTAGTATCATAGCTAGTGTTCAGTCCATGACAATTAGTGGGTCATTTATGAGTTATTTAATGTGAAAACAGTCACACAGTCACAGAGTCTTAGGTATAAAATAAGACCAGGTGTGTGTGTGCATGTGTGTATATGTGTGTGCTGAGAAATTTACATATTCATATCCATACATATATACGTATACCTGTATACTAAATATTCTGTTACCTCTAGGTAATGAGTTTAGGGTGACATTTATTTCTTTGTAACTTTTTTTACCATATTATAAATGTCCTGCCATGAATATCTTTAACTTTCATATTCCTTTATTATTATTACTACTGTCATTGTCATTATCATTATTCTTAAAACAACACACAGGGAGGGACTTTTATAAAAGGCAACTCAATTATCCATGCACTAGATCTGGATCAACTTGCTAAATGCCCTCCTCAGCTTTAGGGGGCAGGTACCCTCATTACTCCCTATTTTCCAGTGGGTGAAAATGAGGCTAGTAGGGGTCAGCACTTGCCCACCTTTTCATAGAAAGTGGAGGAACCACGCCCAGGCCCTGCACCTCCGTGCTCAGTGGCTCCCGGCCACTCCATCAACATCATGGGACTGGTGCAGGCTCCCAGCAGGATGCCAGCCCCAAATTCCTTTCCGCTAGAGGACACGATGGGGACAGAAGAACAAGATGTGCCGGCTGGTCCTGAGACCAGGGAAAGTGGCCACAGATGTCAGGCGGGAAGGCACATGATGGTGGGGAGCTAGACATGAGCTAATTGAGACAGAGCATTTGTGATAAACAGAACGCTTTGGTACCTCACCCAGGATTCTGATAGCAGCTCCATCTCTTAAGTTATGCACCCGGGACAGACTTTCCTTTCTGACCTCAACTTTAAATTGCAGAGGCATTTTAATTCCCTAGCAGGTTCTATTTTCAAATTCTTTTTTTACTGACAGGCATGGGAATGACTAATTTTTATGTTATAAAAGGTAAATATGCTTCTTTGGGGGTACAAGAAACATATCAGAGTGTATAGAGAAAAACTGAATTTCTCCTCCATTCATCTTGATTGATGCTTTCTGTGCTTCAGCTCACGGATGTGCACAACTCCATGGGGTGGGACTGATTTAAATATCCCTCATTTATACATCAGGATCTGAGATTTAAAGTTACTTCCTTTATTTGGAAATGATTGATTTGTATTCTATTCTATGCCCGGGCCTAAGTTATACAGCCGTTTCCTTATTAATAGAGAGAAGTGCTATTTCTAATATGTTTACTATGCTAAATAACACTTTAAAAAGTCCTTTACATATATTTCCCCATATATGTTCATATATTCATATGTTCATACATATTGAATCCATAAATGTGATATTGCTAGATCAAAGAGGAGGACTATTTTATATTCTGTTTATTTCCTTCTCCAAGTTTTCTAACACATATGCATGCACACGCACGCACACACACATACAGGAACCCAATCATGTGGCAGTGAGCATGTACTAAGCATTTATCATGCTTCTTGGTGTTCCACTCCCTTTAGCCCTTAGCTATGTTCTGAGATCAGCACTTAACCACCCACTTTACAGATGGGGAGCTGAGGCGCCGAGGGCATGGAATCGCTTGCCCATTTGACTCCAGATACCACATGCATTAATTTAACTATGCAGACATACTGCCTTAGCCCTCATGCCCTTCTCCTGCCTCTAGCTTATCCAGTGGATTTCCCATAGCTTCCAAGATGAACGGCAAAGCTCTTAGTAACAAAGAAAATTGTACCTGATGATCTGGCCCTTCTTAGACTGAGATCTTTGAACTCTGTTCTCCAGGCAATAGGGAGCCATAGAATGTTTGGTTTCCAAGGAGGAATCAGGACATGAGAGAGATTTGGGCTAGTCATGCTTTTACAGAACTTGCTAAGGAGCATCGGGCTCTTCTGCTTCCTTCAGGTTGTGAGACTTCCCCAAGGGGCTGGAAAGGAAACTGTCACAAATTACTAAGGGGATCAGAGGCAGCTTCTGTGTATACCCTCCTCTCACCCCCGCCCTTTGCCCAAGCTGGATTCTCAAGGGCACGTCCAACTGCCCAGCACCTGCCCAAACTTATTTTCTGTTGGTTTGATAAGTGAAGTGAGCTTATGCTGCAGGATTCCCAGAGGTGGGTTTATTTTAAGATCTGGCGAGCCCCGTGCTCCTCCGTCTGGGGCCCAGCTGCGGAAACCCTGACCAGGCGGACACCTCTGGGAAGTGGTGTTTTTGGAAACCAAGCCAAAACAGTGCCTGGCCCTGCCTGTGGGACAGCTGAATAAAGCTGTTGAAGGAAGAGACGGGAGGCAAGCTTCTTCCTTGGGGGCTGAGTCTTGGGTCACCACCTGCAATCCACATCTTAGAGAAGGGAGAAGAGGATTGAAGGTCATTGCATCAAAAGACATTTAAGGGATTGTATTCCAGCCCCCTCAAGCTCAGCTCCCATTTATCAAGCACCTGCAGGATGCTTTCCCCACACAAAGTCTCACTTATGCTCAGAAAGTTCTCATATTGATTAGAAGACTGACCTTGGAGTCAAGATTGCCTGGGTTCGAATCCCAGATTTGAATCTTCAAATCGTTGCTTGATCTCTCTCAGTCTCAATCCCTTCTCTGTAAAATGGAGAATTTCATAGTATTTATTCCAAAAAATAAAGGGAGAGCTCAGTGTATCTAAAGCACAGTGCACTGTGCCTCACTCATACATGATAAATGTCCCAATGTCAGTACTGTGCAGGTGTCGTCCTCATATTCCCAACATGCATACCGTGCCTCTGTGGTCTTGCAGTTCTGTCCCCTGCAGTCCCTCCAATTTCTTCCCCAGCCTTAGCCTTGCAGTCTGATTGACCTCAAGTACCTCCTCCTTCAGAAGCCTCCCTGGCTCACTCTCCTTTCCCAACATGCTGCCTCCTTCTGTTCATCGGTGGTCACATGGCTTCACAGAGTTTAGTAGCTTCATAACAACCTGGACTGGTACAACTAACTGACCTTCACTTTATCACTAGATGGGTAGCTCCTCCAGGGCAGGGGTGTTCCATGTTTCATCTTTCTGTGGCCCTTGGCACAGAGCAGAGAATATGTAATAGATGCTCAGAAAGTTTGCTTGAAGAACTCTCACTACATCAGTGAATAGCCGAATGAATGAATGAGTGGATGAATGCATGTGGAGGAAAGAGTGAAGGGACAAGTGACTGCATAAAGGAATAAGTGAATGAATAAACAAACAAGTGAATGAATGAATGAAGATAGTGATTAAATGGTGAGGGAGGGAGCAGATAAGGGAATGTGTGACATACAGACCAGTGCATTTGGGGCTCAGGGAAGCAGCTTGTCCTGCCCTTGTCCTTAGCCATGACCTCTGGGCCATTCCCTGTCCATCTCAGATGTGCTTTTTCAGTCCCATCCACCCTCCCCTTCCTCCTGTTCCCCCTCACCTGTCTCCAGAAGTGATGACTGCACTAATTTGTTCACAGACCATTAACTCTTGAGTGCTGGAAGAGGCCGGCTCTGAGTTGGCAAGGGCTGGGGTGCTGGCTCTCAGGCCTCCAAGAGACGTCATCCTTCTGCATGCCCGCCCATGCAGCCAAGTTCTTATCTCCCCCTCTGCCCCTTGCAGATGACGACTGCACCGACTCCTTCACGCCCAATCAAGTCGCCAGAATGCACTGCTACCTGGACCTGGTGTACCAGGGCTGGCAGCCCTCCAAGAAGCCGGCGCCGGTCGCCCTGGCTCCCCAGATCGTGGGCCATACGACTGACTCCGTGACGCTGGAGTGGTTTCCACCCATCGATGGCCACTTCTTTGAAAGGTGAGCATGGCCCGTGAAGTGTTGATTCCGCTTGCTCTCTCCTGCCAAGAAGAGGGAAACTTGGAAGGGAAGCAAAACTGGGAGGGAGCTTTTGCTGTGTTCTTTGTCTTTGCCATCCGTCCACAGGTGCCCCCCGCACCTAACACAGTGACTGGTCCATAGAGGCACATGATACATTTGAGGGTCAAGGAATAAATGAATGATGGCTAATATAAATTAATAAATAATAAAGCATATTTTACATGAATGGAGTGAGTGTTTAGCTTTATTTTAGTATTAAAAACCTGAAACCTTTGCTTAGAATCACCTCTGGGATAGAGGTGCTGGTCTCATCTCCAAGAGCTCAGGACTTGAAATTGGTAAACACCTTTGTAGACATGTTATATGTGAAGCTGTGTATATGTTTATGTATATATTCATACATTATATGTGAGTACACATGCATATGTGTAATATAGATAGACATATGCTTATATCTCTATGTAATCTTAGACTGTGAGCAGTGTATCTTTGTAGAATGAAAGGTAGAATTGTTGGAAGACCAGGAATGAAAGTGAGGCGCAGAATGCCTCGTTCCGCTCCCGTCTTTCATTTTCTAGCCGTATGGCCTCAGGCAAGTCATTCTCCCTCCCTGAGCCGTATGCTGCTCCCCTGAAACGTGGGTCTCATGAGGCCTCGGTCCCTGAGGTGGAGACCCTCTCTCGGGGTGCCTTTCAGCATTGAGACCCACTGAGGGCCTCTGCCTTCCGGGGCCCGGATTTTAGAGGGTCATGAAAACAGGCTACGATGTTGACATGTTGACATCTGTTTTGGAACTTAGCTATAATTTAGGACAGATTAGTATATCACAGCCCACCCCCGCCCCCTAGCTCTTCTTGGGGATGTTTAGCCAATTATGCTGATATAGCCTGAATGATGCGGGAAACAATAACCAGCTAATCATTAATTCCTATTACTCTGTGGTTGTGGTGACCTATCCAGTGCTTACTCTGTGCCGGCTTCTGTTCTGAATGCTTTGTATACAGTGTCGCATTCTATCTTCCCAGTAACTCTGTAAAAGGGAGATCATCTCCCTATCTGCCAGGTGAGAAAGGAACTGGAGCTCAAAGAGGCTGGGAGATTTGACCAGAAGCCCATAGAAGGTGGTAGGAGTTGGAGTCCAGCTCCCATTTAACAATGCCAGTTTCAGACTCCCATGTGTGTTAATTAAGTCCTTACAAAGCCCAAATTGCAAAGGAGGTAGGGGTGTGTGTGTGTGTGTGTGTGTGTGTGTGTGTGTGTGTAATAGATCATGGCACCGCATTAAATTGGGGCTCTAATTTTCCATCCTGCCATCAGTCCCTGAATCTAGACCCTTCATTCAGTAGTGGGGGGATGTGACCACAGGGGAGGAAAGGCACTCCCTATCCTCTGCAGAAACCCCTCCCCCTCCCCCTGCCACCCTCACTGGGAGCTCAGTGCTGGGTTTGGGAAACCTCATGTGACACTTCAGAGCAGGCTTTCCAGCAGCCCGTGGATTTATTTATTTTTTCTGTGGCAATGAGAAGTATCAGGCTTTTGGTCCAGCTTTGGCCTCACTTCCACTTAAAAATGGAAGTTTTGTAAATGAAGCTTCCTATGTATGTATTCAATTTGTATTTCATAAAGCCGTTATTGTCCATTAAATAAATACCATCTGATTGTTGGAAACGTATTGGAGGGTTAATTGTTGTGTAATGAGATATGGCTCTATTTTACAGTGCCCTCTGCTTCAATCAATATGTTTTTAATAACCAATAGTCAGTTGGTACTTGAGGTTCATACAATAGCTATTCTGTTCAGTCTAAGATTTCATAATGGAGTTATCATATGTTAAATTAAAACTGACATTTTAGAAACATGTCCAATTAGGGTTAACAGCTATGTAGATCATAGTCTATGGCTGAAGGAAGTCAGTCCACAGTTCAATAAATTGTTGTAAAGAAATGGAACTATGTATGTCACTTTCCCATACACACAGTTTATATTCCAAAAATTGGCTTAGTTTGAAATACACAGTCTTTGATGTCAGGTTGTATGCGTTCCGTCCCAGCCTCACCACTTCAGTCTGCGGGCCCTTGGGCAAGCGATCACACCTCTCGGATTCTCTCTGGCCCTCTGATCTTCCATAAAAAGGTGCTAATCATGCCCTCTTCATCTGGCATTTTGGGGGAATTTCAACAAGATGACCTCTGTGATATGCCCAGCACACACATTCTGTGTTCAACATATATCAGCTCTGATATTGTACAAAGTTTCCAGAGCTGCTTAGCTACTTGGAGATGTTCTTTCCCTGCACCATCTCTGGTGTTTTCCACTACATCCATCAATGCCAGCCTCTCGCCCCTGGCCATCCTCAAGTCCTCCTGCTGTTGCTCACATCTGTGATCTCAGAGAATACAAGTGCTTTCCTTAAAACAACATGTTCAGAACCTCCCACAGCCTGTGTCCTCACACATGGGCAACTGAATAAATAATTCAGGGCCACCCCCCGGCTTTCCTAACTTCTTTATTTCTATCTGTCTTGCAAACATGTGTTGACTGGCTGGTTTCAGTTATCTGAACAATTGGCTGTGGCGTATTAGGAAAAGCATTGAACTGGGAACCAGGAGATCGGGGTCTGAAGGCTTTGGGATCTTATCCATGCCCTCTGCCTCAGCCTGTGTTCCAATCTCGAAGCCAAAGGGTGCTAGCCTTTCTCATCAGCATTATTCTCACAAATCCCAGAACACAGACAATCACTTGAGTGACTATTTTCTCAAATCTCCCAAGGGTTTTGCATGACTAGTACCATTCTAGATGCACAAGAGAGAAGTTAATCCATTATGTACAGTGGATGCCTGAGCGAATCACTGTCCAAATAGGACTTTATACAGTAATGGAAATATTCTCTACCTGCCCTGTCGATATGGTAGCCATTAGCCCACTGTGACCATGAAGCACTTGAAATGTGACAGATGGAGGAACTGGGTTTCTAAATTTGTTAAATTTTAATTGGTTTAAATTTAAATAGCCACATGTGTCCAGTAACTGCCATATTGGACAGCATAGACTTGGAGCTTAAGCACCGACTCTCAAGGAACCCAGATATGAAAGAGGATCTTTCAGCATTAGTGTCCTGTATTTCTATGATTTCGGTGTGTGTGTGTAGTATCTCTGTAGACACAGATACATGAAGATCAAATAAATGCCTAAGGTAAGAAACACGCATATACACTCCCTGGATGTATAGGACACTGCCTGATTTTGATAGAGGTCACAAAAACTCTATGACTTTTCAAGCTATGGCCTTAGGGTGATTACTTTGTACTCATGAACCTTAGTTTCCTAATCTGTAAAATGGGAACATTACATCTAATATCCTGACCCTTGGGTGGCCAGTGTCTAGGACTTGTACAGCACTAGCCATCAGAGGCGTTCAATGACATCCATTGAATGTATAGGTCAAACAATGAATGAACATGTGAATTGATGGTTGAATATGAGGGAATACACTTCATGGAGCTCTGTGAAAACAAGGCACATTGCTGTCAGGTGTATGATGGTTTATTCATCATCGAAGTATTTATTGGAAACCTAGGATGTGTCAAGAACTCAATGAAGTGTAGATGTCTATATAAATATAATTCAGAAAAAAAAATTAAAGAAAAAGAAAGAAAGACTCATTGGCCATTTAGGTCATTGTGGTTCCTGATTCCATCCTGAGACATTTGTAATCTCATTGTCATCAGAGGCATTCATGTGATGCAGAGCTGCTCTGCATGGACTGTGTTCACTGTAATGGAACTCTGTCCTCCATAGTGGTGCTAAGCACTCTCTCTTCAGTCCTCATTCGTTTAAGTTTATTTGTATAGTTATTATTATTGCTAGTCCACATTCAGCATATACAGAAAAATCAGAAAACCAGAAGGAATAAAAATAGAGGATCATTCTGTGTTCCACCACCTGGAAATTACTTCCAGTAATATCTTGCCATGTTAAGGTTATTGGAACAGCATTAAAATTCTGGCTATAAATTCAGTTTTGAATATGACTTCAGTTGACTATAGATTCAGCTTGGAATATGCCTTTTTCACTTAACATTATAGCTTACATTCTCCATGAAATTTCATCATCTTTATAAATATTTTTGGAATAACTACTTATCATTTCATTGAGCAAATTAACCTTAGGTTATTTAATCATTTTCCTATCTCTGAATATTTAGTGTTCTTTTAAACTTCCTACCTATGTATGGTTTTATATTTTCAATGATGGAGCTGAGGATGTAAATTCTGAAATTTGAAGAACTAGTCTAGGTTAGTCAGGAATCTTAGCAACTTGTCTGAATGACTAGTATTTACCCATTCACCCATCTATCAATCCATCCACCCAACTACACACGTTGACCACTATATAAGCAGATAAGCAGGGGTACGGCTTGCTCAGCTTTAGAAAGTTTGGGAGTAAGCTCCCTGGCATCCGTGGGGAGGAGGAATGGGAGCACCAGCAAACTGTGGCGTCCACAGCACACTCTTCCATACCATGTGAGCCCAGAGGCTGCAGAGCTTCCCTGTGAGGGGAAAGCCCTAAGGCTTCCCATTGTGTTCTTGCAAGAAGCCAAAGGAGGGACCTTCTAGGAATGACGAAAGAGCTACTGGCAGGATCACTGCATTTTGAGAAATAATGGGTCAGGCTGGCACATTTCTTGGCATCTTTCTTCCCTTTCCAGTTCCTTTGCAGTGGTCGCTCAGATTTGTGGAGTTTGGGGTCCACCCTAGTACATGAGGCTCATCTCTCTCCCCTCCTGGCAACTGCCTCTCAAACATTTGCCAAGTCTGGAGAACAAGTAGGATCCCAGAGGCTGTTGTGATTAAAGGGAATTTGGATCCAGATACAAGACAGTAGACAGTAGGGGAAGCCATCATAATATTCCACTTCTGGGGCTGGTCCCTCTGAGGGATTGGCTTGCCCCTTGGAAAGCTGCTAAAAGGAATGAGATGGCATAGCAAGGAAACTGCTTTTGAGTGTTTAACCAAGGAGTGACTCATCCATTCCCAGAATGTCAGGGCTGGAAGGTTCTCTAGTTATCTTTTAGTTCAGCCCACTCATTTTTCAGACGGAGGAATTAAACCATGCCTTCTTCTTATCTAATACCTGAGACACAGGATGGTGCCTGGCACATGGTAGGTACCTGATAAATATTGGTAAAAGGATAAAATTTGAAGTCAAATGGGCGACCGATTTTCTGACAATTACACATCAGATTCTCAATGGAAGTTTGGGTGGCTGATGGAATTACGATTCTGCAGGTTGTGAGTGTGTCTTTGGCCTGTTGATTCTGTGCTCCTTGAAGTTAAAGAAGTGAATACATCATTAGAATGGAAGCCACTTAGACCCCAACAAGGTTCTTGCTGGGCAATAGGGAGGACTTTCAGTTACAGTCATATCCTGGAAGCTTTGGCATGCATAGTCAGGAAAGAGGGTAACGTAGAACAGTTGTGTCCTCCGTTGCCTTTGGCCTACGGGAGTCGAGCTCATTCAACTGTTCCTAAGTCAGTGCATTTTCCTTTTCTCCTTGGCCTCCTAGAGAATTGGGATCAGCATGTGACTTTTGCCTGGAAGGGAGGATCCTGGTGCAGTATGCCTTCAACGCCTCCTCCCCGATGCCCTGTGGCCCATCCGGACACTGGAGTCCCCGGGAAGCAGAAGGTGAGCCAGCCTGGAAGCTCACTGACAGGTTGGGTGTGAGAGGAACAACTCTTTTGGTCCATCTGGATTGTTATGATTCCAGTGATCTTTTCTACATATCATCTCCTTGGATCTTAGATTGCCCTGCAAGGCCAGTATTTTTAAGTTGTAACATTTTTGTCCTTTTCTTCCAGCTTGATTGAGATATAATTGACGTATAACATTGTGTAAGTTTCAGGTGTATGACGTCATGATTTGATGCATGTAGATTACGAAGTGATCACCACAATAAGGTTGGTTAACGCATTCATCACCTCACCTACTTTACCTTTTATAGTGCTGGAACATTGAAGAGCTACTCTCAACAATAGTAGAGTATCGCTAACTGTAGTCACCATGCTGCACATTAGAACCTCAGAACCTTTTCATCTTCCAACTGGAAGTTTGTACCCTTTGCCCAACATGAAGGCCAATGTCCATGCCTTCATTTAGCACATGTCCTTTGAGTATCTTCCCTGCCCTGCGTATATCATCCCGCTTTACATATAAGGAAACAAAGGCACTGAGATATTAAGTAAGTGCCAAGGCCACCCACCTGACAAAGACGTGTATGCATCTATATTTACCTCCAAACCCTGACAGGCTGCAGTATAGACAAGGTCACCTGAGGATCAGTACACATGCGGGGGCTTCAAGACATCAGTATCTTGGATTCTTTCTTACTTATTTCTGGGAATATCCAGGGCATTATCACATGTGTCATGACTTTTCCTTTCGGTTTCCCCTTCTTTTGGGGATCCATTGATCTGCAAAACCCTTGAGGAAAGCATCCCATGGTTGCCCTGTTATGGGCTCCACTCATAACCAGACGCTTCCCTGCTTAGGGGGAATCTCCCAAGCCTCCCAGTGGCCAGTGATCTCTGTGTTCCCATACAGTATCCTTCGCTGCCAGGTTCACTTGGTTTTCCATTAAAATTCAGAGAGTGCATTTTGCTCAATGTTTTGTTACACTGTGTCCCTGCAGCAAGGCTGCTTGGAACTGAGACTCATGGACTATTGCCTATTCTCTTTCCTTCTGCTGTATCTGTTGTCTAGGGCTCAGTTCTAGTTGCTGAAGCCAGGCTGAGAGACAGGGACCCCCTATTCTCTTCTCAGGCATCACCTCGGCCTCCCTCACAGACTTACACTAAGAACACCCCCACACCCAGTCCTGTTGCTCCCATGCAGGTCAGCTCAGGCCAGCAGTCCCTGGCTAGGGACACCCGTCCCTCAGAGGGAGTGGAGTCTGGTTCTTCATTGAGGTTCAGTGAGAACTCCTCTGTTTTCCTCTATATTTTTAGAAAGAAGGTTGAAAAAAAGGCAGAGGGATCAGAGAGGCAAGTGACGGAGAAAAATGACAACACTATACTTAATCTTCTTAAGTAGCTTAAAATAAAAAGGAGAGTCAAACTCGGGAACTCTAAACAAGCCCATCTGGAATGTGAAGCGAGAGGGATTCCGGAAAAACCCTCAGAGTCACAGGCCCTCAGGCGTGGAAGGGATGCTCAGGGTCACCCAGCCTGGGTTCTCACCCAGTGCAGGAAGCCCCCGGGGCCCTCCCTCATGGAGGCTCTCCTCACACCAGGCTCTCCTTGCACCAGTATTTCTTGGCCTTTCTGTTCTAGCTCCATTTGTTAGAAAGTCCTTCCTGAAATGGGCAGTCGGGACTTTTCCACCCAAACCTAAGCCATGTTGGGTTCTCACAGGAGAAAGTATATGTCTTTAGCCAGACAGCACTTTCTGTGCCCACAGAGAGTAAACCAGTCTCATCTATAACCATGGCAGGGCCTGTATGCCAGGCTCTGGGCTTGGCACACGGGCAAGGCTGAGCCAACCATAATAACGGAGAGTCAGAGAAATAGATGGACGATCACCATCTGGGGTGATGAGACCTGTGCTAATAGAAGTAGGGAGCATTGGGGAGGCAGGCAGGAAAAAGGGGAGCTGCCCCAGAACCGGAGACTCAGGCTTCCTGGGAAATGTCACTGCAGCAGCAAGCAAGGTGCATTGGAGAATGTGAAAGACATTTGGTATCCTTAAATCAATGGTTTCCTCCTGGAATCTTAAGGCTTAGGTCATTAGGGTTCCTCAACGTCTAAAATTATTTTCATAATAATACATGACATGGTTTACCTTTTTCACTCTCACTCTCCCCTGAGAGTGTCGTAGCCCTTCCCAGCAGCTCCGTGGAATGTGATGTTATTACTGCTCTGATAGCCCGTGGAACACATGCTCGTGTGTTCTTTAAAGTTTCTCAGCTTTAATTTATGGTACAGTAACTGCTAAGGACATGACCCACCTGAGTGAGAGCTCTGCAGAAAGGCTGGAAGAGCTTAAATGGATTTAGAGCGTAAAGAGCAAGGTGTGGCGTGGGGAAGGGGCGGTTGGGTTGGGTGAGGTATACACCGACCAGACGACCAGACGAGGAGTGGTTCGGGTTTATGCTGAGGGCAGGAAGGAGACCCCATGTGCCTTGGCAAGGGCCTGGGATCCAGTGAGATGCACATGTTATAAAGAGTTCTGGGTTCCTCTGGAGCAGAGAGCGGGGCAGTCGTGGGGAGCATGCTGGAGGAAAGGAAATGGCCTGTGGGTGGTACAGGAATCCAGGAGAGGTGCGGTGGTGGCCGGATGAGGTCGGCGAAATAGATGTTTGGGAGGCAGGGTCCAGCAAGACTCTCCGGTGACTTCTTTTGCTAAAATCATCTTGGTTTGTTCTACCATTTGTGTGAATTAAATAATTTCCAGGCATCCCCACATACCTCCATATAGCCCAACCGTCTATTGGTTCCGGCTGTTCCAGGTTTGTCCCTGACCCTCTTAAAGCCTGACATGCAGAAATGGGTTGGTTCCCTGAGCTGACTCCGGCCTCCAAGGAACCCCAGCAGCCCCTGGTTTCCTTCAGGATATGTAAATTCAGCGCAGGCAGGCCAGGGAAAGACACTGTGCTTTTTTTAGAGCATCACATCACAGGCTCTGTGATCCCTTTGGCTCAGACTCTTTTTAATATCCTTGAAGAAATAAACTTTTCCATGAGCCAAACTCTGTAATTTATTTCTCAACTCATTTTCATCCTATTTATCTTTGCGTGTTTAAGTTTGTGGACTTCCCAAACTGACAGAAAACTCCGAAACCCATGAGCGATGCCAGCCATATCTTTGGGACTGGGGAAAGAGCAGGGGGTCAGGGTGGAGCGGAGTAAAGAGGGCTGACCTAGGCTCCAACCTGTCCATCAACGTGCTCTGTGCCCGTGAGTGAGCCCTGGAGCTTCTTTGAAGGTAGCGTCCTGTCCACAGAATGAATGAATGCCCTTTCTAGCTCCAACATTCCAAGCAGTTGTAATTCATTTATTTTAAATCTATATGAACAAGACAGAAGGTTCCTCATTTAAACGTATTTATTGAATATCCACCATATGTTATCAACTACATTCCATGAACTTCAGATAAATACAGTCACAGGAATTCTTGCCTTTGCCCACAGAAAGTGGGTAGAGTCGAAAGAAACCCCATTTTCCTATCTCTTTAGCAAAAACTATATTTCATAGATAAATTTCTTCTGGGGTATTCAAGAGCACACTTCATTTGTAGCCCAGAAGTTAACTAGCCAGATCTGACGGCCTGAAATCCCAATTAAGCTCACTTAACACAAGCGTATAATACATTACAAGCCTTGGGTTTTCTATGAGAGATTAACACAGGCACTGTTTTCTTTTTTCTTATTTGCATGAGTTTTTCCCCCTTTTTCTGTCTAGAATATTTCAGGTGCACTGAAGTATTCATCTGGAAAAAAACTTGGCTTCAAGTTTTTATAACCATATTTGTGTCAACAGCTGCAGTGTATATGCACATAAATATAGAATAGATGTCTATATAGATCTTCATAAATGTAAATTTAAATCAGCATAAGTATGTATAAATATAATTTACACACATATTTGGCCTCACTCCTAGTGGCCAGCTTATATAAACATGTGACTTTTCATTTAGTCACCGTATACATAAAAGGCTATATATTAATAATGAAGTAACAGTACTTTGTGCTTTTCTTCCTCCCCCTCCCCTTTTCCCTCTCTCCCTCTATTCCTCCCTCCCTTCCATCTTTTCTTTATCCCTCAGTTTCTTTCCTTGTCTCGGCTTTTCTCCCTGCCTCACCACCATACATGCAATCAACTTTCCCATCTGTGTGCATTTTTCTCCTTAGGACTCATTTGCTGTGATGCTCTCTTTCTCCAGGGCACAGCTATGCATTCATTGCTGCTTTGGTACTGATGTCTGATAACTGGTCACTAGCCTGGAAGCTCCATGAGGGCAGAGACCACGTCTTTAGAAACCTGTTTTCTCTGGGACTAGCCAACCCTGACACAAAATAGGCACTCAATAATTAATCTTTGAATACATGGATGGATGAATGGGATGGCTGGATAGATGGATGAATGGATGGATAGATGGGGGGATGGATAGATAAATGGATGTATGAATGGATGGGTAAATCGGTGGATGGATTGGTAGATGAACGGATGGGTGGATGGGTGAAAAATGGATGGTATCTATCTCTAAAGAGTGGTTTTCCCAAAAGACAACTTTCATTTGTTTGATTAAAATCCTTCAGTAGCTCCCATCTCTCTCAATATGAAGTCCATTCCCTTAAAGTGACATGTGATTCTACTTACTTTGCCAGCCTGACCACTTGCTGCTCTCCCATTGCTCTCGAAACCATAGTCATCTGGACGCACATTCTCTATCCACTGTTCTCTTGGTTTGGAATGCTTCCCCCACTTGAGCTTTTCTTGTTAATTCCTCTTTATTTGTGAGAACAGAGCTAATGTGTGTGTGTGTGTGTGTGTGCGCACATCTATTAAATATTTGATCCCATTTGAGTTTCACAGAAACCCTTTGAGGTAGTATTACAGTAGGTAACACAATGTGAAGCTGGATAGCTGATATTTTAACCCAACTTTCATGGCTTCAAAGCCTGGCGTGTTGCCCAGAGTGACAGTATCACAGAATATTCTACTCCCCATCAGGGAATTACTTAACCATCAGAGTCTCAGTTTCCTCATCTTTTAAATGAGTTTCATAAGACCTGCATCATACACTTATTGCTAGGATGAAAAGAGCTAAGGCATGTAACGTGCTTGGCACCACGCCTGGCACATAGAAGGTGACCAATTCATGAAGCTGGTGTTACCGAAGGGATTGCTGCTTTGGTGATGGATTGGACTCAGGGACACTTGAGGCTCTTTTTGACTTCTAAAAGTTTGTCTTTGATAACTAGACAAGCAGAAACCTTGCTAAGATTTCTATTCCTAACACACTTGCGCATAATAGATGACTAGGCTCACCTTTCTGTCCTTTCGAAAAGCATTTGGCCCTTCTGTTGATTAACAAGGAACCAGAGAGAAAGCCTGAGCCAAACAGATTTGTCATCTTTGCTCTCCTGTGGCTCCCCACCTCTGACAGTCGTCTTCTCCAAGGAAGGGAGAAAGACCACTCACTCCCTTGCCAATTCCAGGAGAAAGCCCATGGAGTGAGTGGAACATTCACCTGGCACTCACCGTCACGCAGCAGGCTCCTGTAGTCCAGGGGGCATTCACTTCTTCCTTAACTTTACAAGGGAGAAGATTCTTCCTGTAACATATATGTACTAAGGATTCACTATGTTCACTATCTTTGGACCAGGCCCTTTTTTAAGCAAAGGCTGTATTATATTGAGTGAAACAGAGCTACAAAATAGAGACAAAAATGATAAGGATCCTGCAGGATTTTGGTGATGAGCAGGTGCATTAATTAATGGCTATGGAATGTGCTTCAAATATACTAAAATGCTGCCCTCAATAAAGCTTTTTGAATGAATAAGTGACATGTGTGCCAACAACCCAGGAAGTCAAGGGAATCGGGAACTCAGTGGGATGGAGGGGAGATGGCAAGAAAGGCTTCAGCGTAGGTGGGTAGTGCCTTTGACTTAAATGACTGATTGCTTCTAGCTAGCATTTTCTGCAACAGATGAATGAACCTAGCCAAGGAAGAGTGGAGGGAATCTTAGAGCTGTGTCCATCTCTCCTTGCTCTTGTGTTATATTTTAAAAGGTTTTTATGCATTTTCCTTGTTTCCCTCTTTCTTCTCTTTTTCTCTTCTCTTCTCTCTCCCCACCGGATTTTCTCTCTCTTCTCCCTTGGTGGCAAGACACAAGGAGATTGAAGGCATGTACAACCTTCACTGGAATGGCTTCTCTACCTCATATGACTTCTGTTTTTCATTTCACAGTGATTCCTGTTATGCTGTAACAGCATCCCCACCCTCCACCAACCACTGATGCTAAAAGGGGGGGTAATGTGACAAATAGAACAGCTTAAAGTCCTCCATCCTACCTTTACTTACTGATCTATATCTCTTGCTACACTCCCTTAAACAAATTAGAGCCAATCACTACATTGAGCCCTGATTGCTATTCTCAGCGGAGCAAAGGAGAGCTCTGTGAGGGTCTAGGACTAATGATCTCAGTGGAGAAAAATTCAGAAGTCGATGCAGTCTGAGATCAGTGGGGATGAGGCATTGTCTCCAAGAGGAAAAAGCAGAAGAATCCCTCCTTCCTTCTCCTAGCTCCTCACCCAGCCCTCCCCTTTTTGAATCAGACTGGTCAGAGCATGGAGAAGCTCAGTGGTATGGGATGACCTCATGTAGAGAAGGGGAGGAGGAGAGATAAGATGGCTCCAGGGCTGCCTTCCAGCTCTGTCGTTTATGGTTCTAGACAGTTTCCTCCCAGAATGCTCAGTCCAAGGAGGAAAAAGCTATCTGCGCTCATCTCCTTTTTGCTGAAGGTTTCTGATCCTTCTGTCACTCCAAGCAGCTTGCATCAAAGGTGACACCATGAGGAATCTAGTTTATTTTAGTGGCCCCTGTATCCAGTAGTGAAAACAATGAGTATGAACTTCCAACAGAGCCAACACCGGCTTTCAGTGCTGACCTTTACACTTCAAGCTGTGGGACTTGGGTCATTTCACTCCATATCTGCTAACCTCTGAAATGAGTCCTTACAAGAGTTAAACAAGTTTATAGGACATAATAGGTGTTTGATAAACATGTGTCCCTTTCTTATTTTCATTCTAGCCACGAAGCCTACATGTGGCAGATGAGGAAGGACACTTTGGGCATTAATTCAATAGTAAGACACTTATTTGAATATAGTCTTGACCAAGTGTCTGGTGAATCACGTAAGATCTCTGTTGCAATCATGGGAATGAGCTGGATGCGAGACAGACAGCTGATTCACCAAAACACTGAGAATCTTCCCTTTCTTTTTCCCTCCATCTGAGTTCTAGTCAGGCCAACCTCTCCTGAGGTCTGCAGGAAACTCCAAGGATCGGACTGAAGGTCTGTCAGGAACTCATATCCTCATCTCTTCTTCATAGGCCATCCAGATGTTGAACAGCCCTGTAAGTCCAGTGTCCGCACCTGGAGCCCAAATTCAGCTGTCAACCCACACACGGTCCCGCCAGCCTGCCCTGAGCCACAAGGCTGCTACCTTGAACTGGAATTCCACTACCCTTTGGTTCCCGAGTCTCTGACCATCTGGGTGACCTTTGTCTCCACTGACTGGGACTCTAGTGGGGCTGTCAATGACATCAAACTGTTGACTACAATGGGGAAGAACATCTCCCTGGGCCCTCAGAACGTATTCTGCGATGTTCCACTGACCATCAAACTCCGGGATGTGGGCGAGGAGGTGTATGGCATTCAGATCTACACGTTGGATGAGCACCTGGAGATTGATGCTGCCATGTTGACCTCCATTGCAGACAGCCCACTCTGCCTAGCGTGTAAGCCCCTGCAGTACAAAGTGGTCCGGGACCCTCCTCTCCAGGTGGACGTGGCCTCCATCCTGCATCTCAATAGAAGATTCACAGACATGTAAGTGCACTTTCTGGATAAGTAGAGGACCAAGTGGGTGGGGTGTAGAAGGAAAAAAGGAGAGTCAGAGAGGCCTGTATTAAAAGAAGGTTCATCACAGCCAGACTCGCTTCTAGGGCTTTATAATGTGGCATTGTGTATAGAATTGTCTTAACAAGGCAGAACTAATATGGTGGGAAGAGCAAGGATAAGGAACCAGGAGGCTTGGATTTTGCTGATAGCTCTAAAGTGTGACTCTAAGCATCCCAGTCTTTCGAAAACTTGGTTTTCCCCAACAGTTGGGTGGGATTAGTAGTGAAGAAGTCATGTATTACTAATGAAAGTAGAATGATGAAGTTTGATAATGATTTCTTTTCTATGTTACATTGAAGAATATTCATGCATTTTGGTTGCTTCTTCAGTGTGTGAGAAAAAGGTGAAGTTATGGCAGATTGCTCACCTCTGAAATACTGCGAATTGACCATGTTCCTGGGTATTTGTATGAGACTTTTGGGAGGTAAACATCACCAGTCATGGTCCTTGATTTGTTTTCTTTTTTTGAAGTGGAGCACTGGTCCAAACCCATGTGATCGTTATGTGCCCTTGCAAATCTAGGTCTCCATAATTCTTGTGGATAGTCAATGCTTTTATGCAACTTAGTGTTTCTCCTTAATATAGTATATATCTCAAGCTTCCTCTCTAATACACCTTCTTCAAACATCCTCAGGATTTATATTTTACACAAGAGGTCACATAATAATGAAGTAATTCTTGCTTTTCCTATGTGCCAAACAAGGGGCTAAGGTGTTTACATCTTTTACTTGTTTCATCCTCTCTGCATCCACAGCCCTATTATCCTTCTCCTTTTACAAAGAAGAAACCAGCAGCTTAGAGATGCAAAGTCAGGTGTCCAGAATCACATGGTTAGGAAGTGGTGAGATCAGGATTGGCATTCCACCTTGACTCCCAAGCCAGACCACTTAGCCATTATTCAGTTAATGATGTGATTCCAACTTCTGCTTTAACCTCGCCAGTGAGGGAGCCTTGGCCACCTAATTTGGATACCAAG
Source organism: Corynorhinus townsendii (assembly GCA_026230045.1). Classification (NCBI taxonomy): domain Eukaryota; kingdom Metazoa; phylum Chordata; class Mammalia; order Chiroptera; family Vespertilionidae; genus Corynorhinus; species Corynorhinus townsendii. The sequence continues at coordinate 166,279,589 of JAPDVU010000005.1, read as the reverse complement.
ACTCTATGAAGTCAGTCAGCAAACATTTGTTGAACATTTATTACATGCTATGGATGTTGGTAGGGAACACTTTGAGTCTCAGAAAGAACAATAGCTCAGGAGTCAGACACCTTGTGTTTGGTTCCAGCCAGTCCCTTTACTGACGTTAGATAAATCAGTCTCATTGAGCCTCAATTTCCTCCTCTGTGTGATGAAAATGTTGAAGTCCATGGTTTCTATGGGTCTTTTGTGGCTCTTTCTTTGATTGTAAGATGATATAAGAGACAATCTGTGCTCTGTCTACTTGAAAATATTTATGAAGCCAATCATTAATAGAAACCAAGTTCTGGAGGAAACTTTTAATCTTTTTAAGAGACAGAACCACTTTCAAACACTTTACCAGCACTTCCTTTTACATGCCAGCAATTAACGTGCACATCACAAGCAAACCCTCGTCCATTCATTGACTTGGAGATGAAGAACATCTGTTTAAGAACTCAGAGGGAGCACTTGGTTTGTGTTTGAGAATGGACTTAGAATGTAAAGAATCGTCCTGCCTTGAAAAGATTTCAGAACCCTGTCTCTTCCATCTCCTCACTTGTCTAGAGTAGTAAAAGCTCCATAAATATGCATCCACTTAAAATTTCTTTACAAAACAATGGGGGTAATAAATAATAGATGTCTTAAAACCTCAGTTTAAACACAGCTTTCATTTTTTGCTTCAAGTTGTGAGCATGGGAGCGCTGACATCGGGTGCTAAGTGTGGAATGGTGGAAGTTATACTGAAGAAGTGAAAGCACCTGAGTTCTCTTCTCAGCCAGGTTACTAACTCGCTCTGCGATCTTAGGCTGGTCACTTACTCCTTCTGGTCTTCAGAGGCCTCCTCTACAAGGAGGAGGTTGCACTAGATTATTCGTGTTCAGAGTTGGTTACACAATGTGAAAACTTGAGACATTTTTAAATTGCCTTCGTTTCACTCGTATACCCTCCCAACTCGTCTCCCAGGTATGGACTTAACGGATAAGGATGAGGCCTGGCCACCATACTTTTAAAATCTCACCGGGTAATTATCTTGTGCAGCCAAGTTTAAGGATCACTTCACTAAATCACGTTCTCAAAGTGAGGTCCCCAACCAGCAGTATCAATAGCAAGTGGGTGCGTAGGAAGGCCAGGTCCCAAGGCCCAGCCCAGATGACAGCATCAGAAACTCCGAGTCTAGGCTTTTCCAGATGTCTCTGATTCCGGTTCAAGTTCAATACCACTGGTCTAAATGATCTCAAAGGCCCAGGAATCTGCCGGGTCTCTCACTCATACAAGTACTCATTCAATGTACAGATCTGCATTGAGAATTTTCTGTGTGTCAGAGCCTGTCCTGGGAGGTGGAGATTAGATGGAAGACTCAGACCTGGTCCCTTCCCTGTAGACACTCACACTTTAGTGCTGAAGACCTTAACTACTAACTAAAATGCCTAGTCCTATGTCAACTGGCTTCCAAAACCATCACTATCCAGGGCCATGTTTTTGTGCGCCATTTGTTCTTTCATTCACTCAATAAAAACTTCTCTCGACCCTAATGTGTGATAAGAACAAGGGCTAACCTGAGGCGTTCGCTGGCCTTTCTCTTTGCTTTCTTGAGTCCCAAGAAATTTACTGGAGACCTGGGCTGGGCTTCCTGACCTGAATGTTCTCTGAGGCTCTGAACAAAGTAAAAAATCATTCCAAGTCAACCTACCATTTCAACTCCGTTATCTCCTAGTAATTCAAGTTCTGAACTCCAACACACATACCTCTGTGTGTCTCTGCATGTGTGTGTATTTGGCTGCTTTCACATTTTTTCCATATCAAATAAATTGGCTCATGGACAAGTTCTATATAAAGACTGTTTTGGAGAAAAAGAGGAGAGAGAGAAAAAGTACCTTTTTTTTCCTTTCCAACTCAACCCATTACATGATCCCCTTTGACCTTTGTCTTCATTTTTTCTCTCAGCAAAAATATTTATGTTTTCTGTTATCTATCCTGGAGATAGTTTCCCAAGGTATGACATTGATGGAGGGAAGGGCTTCTGGGCTTACCCCATGGATGCTTCCAGTAGACTGATTACTTTTGGCCAGGATGAGGAAAAAATACCTACCATCTCCCTTAAGTGGAAACCCCTTCATTGAATGAGAAGTGACACTAGCAGAGGAAAAGGAGACCATTGCCAACTCTGCTACTAATTCACCATGTGACATTAAGACACATTGTGTCACTTATTTAGGCTTCAATTTCCCTGTGTGTAAAGTTGGGGGAAAACACATTATGCAATTCTGTGTGGATAGATGTTGTTCTTACAGGTGACTCATTTACCCTCTTTTTTCTTTTCTTTCTTTCTTTCTTTCTTTCTTTTTAAGTAAAAGGGATTTGGCAGAGATTGTCTATAAGATCAGTACCTGGAGTGGACCTCATTGGTTCCAATGCCCTAGTGAAATGTGTAGTGTGTGGACAATAATCATGCTAATAATAACTATTACTTACTAAATACTCACCTTTTAAATGCCTTACAAATATTTATGAGGCAGGTGACGCTCAGAGAAAAATCTAGAGCTCAGAAAATGTACTCATCCAACCTACCACAGCTGGCAATGGCAGAGCCGGTCTAATTCCAAATTCCACCTCCTTACCCACAACGCCTCCTGCTGTAATAACGCAGAGGCAGACCTCTAGAGCTCAGACACGCATCCAAGCTGGCTGAAATTCAAGGTGCAGCAAGTAGAAGACAGGCTTACAACTCACAGGCCTCTAGCTCACAGTCCCTTCCTATGACCCAGTCTTGGAGCCCAGCAACACAAGTTACATAGCTAGTTCTTTATGCGTGTGGCTGGGAACAAAGAAGGGAGGCTTCTGTTTCTCAACTTGACTGTCACCTTGACTTGCTTCTGCATCTGGTACCATGCTGCTTGGGTCTATATGGAATCTTCAGATTTCTCTAAGAAGTAAAACTTGACAAAACTAAGCCTTTTTCTTTTTTTGCTTAGAGTAAGTCAGGTGTAAGGCAAAGCAGGAACAGTGAATAGCAGCTCACTGTCATTGATCTGTTCACCTGCTCATCCATTCATCATCAATTAATTTAGCAAATAGTTACGGGTGTCTATCACCATGGAACTAGGAATAGAGTCCTGATCCCTGGCCTCATGAGCACACAGTTGAAAGGGGGAAATATGTAAGGAATCCAGTGATTGTAGTGCAGCATGAAAGATGCTGTAGCGTGAGGAGTACAGGGAAAACATAGGAAGGGTATCTAACCCAGTTTGAGGTAGTTAAAGAAGGTTGACGGATGAGTAATAATTGATCCTTAAAGAGACTTGCCATAATTCCATGGTTAAAACCAAGTGGATGCTCAGCAAACATTGGTAAATGAATAAATGGACAAATGAATGAGTGAACCAACATACTGTATTTCATAGCAAAAGTGGTTGTTCAATTTCAGAACAAATGTAGAGTTTTGAGGAAGGGAAATGTAATAATCTGAACTATTGATCACTTTGGTTCTTAAATCTACTTCTTTTTAACTGCTGTATAGTATTCCCTATTAGGAATAGCTGTACTAATGCTGGGCAGTGAGTATTTCACACATTTTCCTATTGCAGACAAATGCTTCACCAAGTGCTCTTGTATTAACCTCATAGGCATATGTGAGCATTTTTCCAGGCTGATGCTGAGAAGTGGAACTGCTGGGTGATAAGCCATGACCTTTTTCATTTCCGTGGATACAACCAATGGCTTTCAGAGAGAGTGACTGAGCTCACATTCCAACAGCAGTTGGTAGTGGGACCTTGTATTCTGCATTGTCACTACGATTTGACAAAATGAAAGTGCTTTGTCTTTGGGCATTTGATGTTCTCATTGATGTTCTTGTGATGAACATCTTGAGTGAGTATTTTTCAATTATTTTAACATCTCCTCTTCTGTAACTTGCTAAGAATATCTTTCATTTATGTTTGGTGGTTCATCTCTTTCTACCTTGGTTTTGCCATCTGTTAAATTGGGATTTTAATGCCAGCCTTCTTGTGTATCCATGAATGTTACTGGAATTTGGGTGAAGCAGGTAGTCCAGAGGGCACTATCGTTTATGAAGTTACTCTGAATAATCATTTATGCATCTATGCATTTATCAAATATGAATTTAGCATGCTTCCTGTGTTGGGAAGCATGCCACCTTCTTAAGACAAAATGGGTAACAAAACTAACCTGGTTTCTGCCCTCGTGGGGAGCCTTAATTTAGTCATTGTGTTACCTACCCTCCCATATGCTAGTAGCATCCACTACAGGTAGTACTAATATCACTACTAATAGTAGCTACCATGTAGTGAATACTTCATAGATGCTCAGTGTCTTTTATAAGCCTACCAATCAAGTGTAAGTATCAGTGTGCCTTATTTTTGGGTGGGGAAGCTGAGACTCAAAGATATACCATTCACTTAAGATTCCAATAGATGCTAGAGTCTAGTTTGACGTCTCCTTACCTGTCGCCATAGTGGGTAAACTGTAGAGCACAATCAGTCATCGCTATGCTGACAGGCAAAAGATGATGCAGCATCTCGGTGGATGGAGAAAGTCGATGTCAAAACTAGCTCTTACGGTTTTCAAGAAGAAATACAATAAACACACAAAAGAGAAGATAACACATTTTTTATTTTTTATTTTTTTTGAACATTTAAGTAGACAAGGTTCAAGAGTCTTGATGAAGTGTGGACATAGTCAGACCAGCGTGGTTTCCAGTAACCCGCTGCCGAAATGCATCCTTCAGGATAGCCTCCTCCTGAGCAGGGCCTTCTCCCAAGCCTACCCAACACAGGGTAGCCTCAGTTCTGATGTTCTCCCCCCCCCCCCCCCCCCAGAACAGAGGCACAGCATCAGGAGTGAGAGCTGTTTCTTCAAGCCCAGAGTGGATACCTCTGCTCCTAGCCCAGGCTGGCAGAGAACAGAGTCAGCACAATTTTACTCTATTTCTGGAAGCTGGGCATCATCCACCTGTAACTCCCTCTCCTCAGTCTGAGGCCAAGTACCTCTCAGGATGAAATACGGGTTCTGAGAACATTCGGGTTTTGCAAAATCAACAGATCTCCAGATTCAGCAGCAGCCATAGAAGTGCTGACTGTCTCCAAGTACCTTCACGATTTTGAAAGTGTGAAGCATCCATTTGATGCTAGCACCACTGAAATCATTTATCCTAAAAATGTCTATGTATCAGTCTGATGCACTGCCGAACTTTATAGCAAGTGGGCCATTACAGATGTTGAATAAGACACGGAAGTGAAATGATGGACCTATGGCTCTGTTGATAAATTCTTCCTCCCTTCCTCTCTTTCTTTCTCTCTCCCATCCTTCCTTCCTTCCTCCCCTCCTTCCTTCCTTTCTTTCTTTCTGTAACAAATCATTACAACGTGTCAATCTTAATGCTGGTACTGTAATTCTGAATCTTACAATTGGATAGGAAAGCTGAACTGAAAAATAACCCAAGTAAAAAATATCATTACAAACTAAAGATTATTATTTCAGGAGGTTAAAAGAGTATAATCTTCCCCTTAAAGGAAGGGGGAATGGCCCTTATTATATAGTTTTATATTTGGTTTTATATTTATTATTACTTAGGAAATAGAGGTCTAAACCAATCAGATTTGTGTTTTTATAAAATTGCTCCAGGTGCTCTTTGAAGAAAGGATTGAGAAATAGTGAAAAGGGCCATATGGGGGTTATTCCTAAAGTCCAAACCAGAACTTATGATTATTTGCATAGAAACGTGGATGAATTGGAGACACGTGTCAAAGGTGGAATCCACAGGGCTTGGCCATGTATTGGATGCAAAGGTTTTAAGATGGAGCTGTCCAGTGACTCCCGTTTCTGGTTTGAGCATTTGGAATGAAGTTATTTCCTGAAATGGAGGAATAGATTTTAGTGTAGCATTTGAATCGAGGGTTTTCCAAGAGTTTCTTTGGCTAAATAACAATGAGTTCGTGAAATCAGGTTGCAGTGTGTCCTGGTGTCACCTACTTCTTTGTTCTTTTGCTGTTTGTCCTGGGGATAAGTAGGTTGGACTGGACTTGGTTGTGTAGCTCCAATTCCTGATTTTTAAGAAAACAAACAAATGAATAGGAAAGAGAAGGAAAATAACAGCCGTCAGAGTAATTACAGATGTGGGAAGAAGGGAGGAATTTATCTCACACTGGGCATTGGCAAGACGAGCAGACAAAATCCATTCAGTCTGTGCTCAGAGATGATGAGAATCCTGAGGACAGGGCTCCATGGGTTCATGTTGTGTCTGTGGAAACAGAAACCTCAGGCTTTCACGTTAGAGATGCTGAGTTCTGAATCAGGAGATCTGGCTCCCAGACCAGCACAGGACTGCCTTGCTCTGGGACCCTGACCGGGTCCCTCCACGGTGTGAGCCTCCACTCCTTCCCCTGAAAAAAGTGGGTGCTGATGCCTATCCATACAGTCTCACAAGCGGTGCCCTGAACAACTGTAATGAGATCACAGCCTTGTGAGGACGTGATGCTGTCTGGGGAACTCTGAAGATTTAAATGTTTATGATTCTTTCTATTGTTTGGTTTTCATGAGGCTTATTCTTGGCCAGGGCCAGGCTGGAGAGTATGAGTGAAAGGCAAACACACGGACACGCACAGACACACACGTGAGACTATTTCCCATTTAACTCTAACCGGAGTTGATATGGTTCAGTGTTGGGTTAGAAGGAATAAAAGATAAATTTTACTTTAATCGCTGTAGCTGAACTAAAGGAAAAAAAAACCCCACCAAAATGCTGGCCCTGGATCAGAAGACCTGAATTCCAGGCCTGATCTGAAATGTTTCAGTGTCCCTGGCCTGTGACTCTCCTTCTGTGGGCCTAAGGCCCCTTCAGGAACAGGAAGGCAGGGGTGGCTGACCCTAAAGGACATTCCCAGGGCTGACATTCTGTTCAGACCACTGAGAGAGTCTAATTCTGCAATGGTGGAAGGAGCAGGTGCCATGTCACACTGGCAACAAGTCTGGATTGAGCTCAGAGACTGGCCCTGTGAAGACAGCCTCCCAGGCACACCAGGTATCAGAGCTCCTCCCTGACATGCGCTCTCTCTCTCTCTCTCTCTCTCTCTCTCTCTGTCTCTGTCTCTCTCTCTCAGGGCTTATCAATCTCTCCCTTTGTGACAGTTCCAGAACGTATTGCTCCGTTTTTCTGGTTGAGTAGCATTTTGATTAGAGGTGGGGACTAGGTAGTATCTGCCACCTTATCTTCATCTTCTCCGGCAAGGCCAGGCATCAAGTAGGTGGCCAATAAATGGAGGTAAATAAATGCATGCATGCATGTATGAATGAATAAGTGAACTCTGTGGCACATCAATAGCTAGCAGAAATCCATGATGATACAGATGATACTTGGTATATTTGAAGCTTTTCTTTAACTTCTAAGATGGATTAGTTACCGGAGAATCAAAGGGACAAATGAGAGCCAGGCCAGTGTAGCTCAGCAGTTAAATGTCAAACCAGGAACCAAGAGATCACTGGTTGGATTCCCAGTCAGGGCACTGCCTGGGTTGCTGGCTCCGTCCCCAGTGGGGGTGTGCAGGAAGCAGCTGATGGATGATGTTTCTCTCCGATCTTGTCGATGTTTCTATCTCTCCATCCCTCTCCCTAAAAATAGTGTGTGTGTGTGTGTGTGTGTGTGTGTGTATGTGTGTATTTTTTTTAAAAGGACAAAAGAGAAGTGAAACAATGCTGCCAAGACTGAGATAAGAGATGATGGTGCTGGTGTAGGCTAGTAAAGGTGAGAGGATGGAGGGAAAGGTGTGGGGCTGAGTCATACTAATGGGTTGGAAATACTTGATGCCTGAGCAGAGGGAAGGGGCAGGTGAGTGGTTGCCCGTTCCCTTCTCCTTCTATAGTGTGGTCCTATAACGTGGAAGACGCCTGTGTCACCAGCATCACTGAAACCGAGAATGTGGAGGTAGAGGCACGTTTGGGTTGGGATGAGAGGAAGAAGATGAGTGCAGAAGTGCCGTGCCGTGGGCAGCCTGGGAGTCAGTGGATGGCACACAATTACACTTCCCTTGAAACCATAACATCCCCTCCCTCCGTGGAGCTGTGGGAGCAGTCGAGGTAAGCTTGAGGTGTGTGCGCACATCAGTGCGTGTGTGCAAAGGTGTGTGTGCATTAGGATAGGCAGACAGGACCTGTGAGACCACTTGTTTTCTTTATCCGCTGATGCTCAAAAGTGTAGTCAGTCCAGTGTTCTGCAAAGGTCCCCCGGGCCATCGCAGGGTTAATCTTCCGTGGCACTAATACCTATAACATTACAAGGTACGGGCTTTGTTTTCTACCCAAGATTAATCATTCACTCATGGGCTTTAATACAAGCCAGACACCACCTCACTGCGCCTCATGCAGAATGCCAGTCCCCCTTCCATGCTAATGCCGGCTTTCACAGCCTTGTTGTCAGGGTGGGGAGGAGAGTTTTCTTTGCCCCGTTTCAATATCCTATAAACTAAAAGGTTTGGAAACTTCTACCAAACAAGGATGTTCGTCAAAAATACCAGGAAGCTGGACGTTGACTTTAATTTTCTATGACTTGCAGCAATTTATTCCCTTTCTCCACCCTCGAGTATCCATCCCACGATGAGAAACTTGGGATGAGTGATAACCTGAAGCCATTGAGCTCTGTTTCTTCATGTTCATGTTTCCTTGTTGAGCTCAGCACCTTGAATACAAGCTCCGTCTCCAGAAGCTTTAAGCAGAGACCATTATGAGGTGCTCCAACCTCCTACTTTCTAGGAATTAGACTGAAAAACTCTCAGTTCTGGAAGGAGCGTTGAAGCCCAGAGAGGGGAAGCCACTTCCTCAGAGCCACACAGCCCTTTAATGGCAGAACAGGGAATTGAACCTGAGGTTCCTGACTCCCATCCAGGTGCTCCTTCCCCCACAGAAGCAGGTGCTGGAGCTTGGCCAGGCCTTGGGACTCGGGTTTGAGTTCGGCTCTCTCAATTGTGGAGAAGTCTCTGTTGGAAGCTCCGAGTGAAATCGCAGAGAGCTGACATCAGTAACGTCATGGCAGCTGGGGCTGGGGAGGGGGCTGGTATAGGAAATGAGAGCACACATTTGGCCAAGCTCAGGGTCCACGTGACCCTCCGAGAGCCCTCGTTTCAAAACAAACTCAACCTTTTAGGTTCAAGTTCTCCCTCCTGTCAGAAACGTGACTTCCTGCTTCTAAGAAGCAAAGCTTACAAAAGAGCTCAGAAGACCTCGCAGACATCAAATAGCTCTTACAAAATAGCGTTTTGATGAGTTAAGTGTAAATGAATCAGAAACATAAGGATTACATTTTCCCCAAGTGCACATGGGTTTCAAATTTGAAGGGAAATGGAGTTTGCTAACTGCACTCCGGCTTTCACCGAACCCAAAGCATTCATTCCTGGGGCAGAGGGAGGCGGGGGAAGGGGAGAGAGAAGAAAGAGAAGCCCAGCCCCCAAATGGTTTTAGATGTGGTGCCAAATTCGAAAACGCTGTTGGGCTTGCCCTCTGCCAGTAATAAAATTGCTGGCCACCCAGAGAGGCCACAGGGAGGAGAAAGGAGATTGCTTTCCCCACTGGCCCCTGGTCTCAGCAACTGTGTTCAGTTAGTGCCGTTCAATCACCAGCTGTCACTGGGTCCCTGCATCGGACTCGCTGGCCCCCAATTGGCCTCGATTTTCACACTGTGCTGCATGACTGTTTACCTCCCCTTTGGGCTCCCAGAGGCCTTGGCGACTGGTCAGCTAGTGACAAGCCCCTGCTCTGTAGTCAAGAGACCTGTCCATCACCAGCAGGGGTGTTTGGGGAAGCTGTCACACATCGCCTTTGGTTGCATTCAGGAAAAACAAGAGTCCCTTGTAGATCTTTTCCGCTCTCCTTTCCTTAATGCTCTCCAGGTGTGGCGTTTCCCCCAAACTGGGAAATGTCTTTCCTTCCAGTCTCCGCTGGACTCCACAGCCAGTTAAGTCTCAGGACTGCTGTTACCTTATCCCCGGATTTGAAGCTCTGGATTTTTTTTTATTTATTTTTTATAATTTCCACATTGTCCCTCCATTCTTTCCCTGGTATTTTATTTCATTGCACCAAGAAAGTAGAAAATCATTTCAATTGGTGGCAAAAGATGATTAAAACAAAATAACAAAGGCCTTGGCTGCAAACTGTTAGTTTCATTAAATTGGCTACTGTGTTTTAAATTGGTACCAGGGCAAATCTTTGGACAACTCCCTCAAAAGCTGCTGGAATTAATCAGTCCCATGTATACATTTGCTCCTGCCTGAGCCTTGCACAGAATGAGGACAGCATTGCCCGTGTGCAAAGAGTTTTGTGTTACCTGTGTGAAGAGGGCGGACCCCACTCCAATTGGGAGGGATCCAAATGCCCAGGGGAGTCTCAGCTCCCTGTCATCTCAGTCTTCATCCCTTTAATCCAGACCATGAGTTGGAGCTCATAGTGATCACCAGAAGGAATTAGCAAATGGGTATTGCAAGACAATAGTCCATTTTCCCAAAGATTCTTTCTTGGCAACAAGACTCAGCACCACCGCTTTGCTTTAATAAAAGAGTATGTGAGGTGCAAAGTGCTGCTGTCTTCCGGATGGGTACCTGGAAGGAGGGATCTCTGGGAGTGGGGGGAGCCCAGCCTGTCTGAAGACGTGGGTGCGGGTTCAGTATCTCAGCCACTGTTAGCACATATAATTCTGATTTCTACAACTGGAGGAGGGGTGGGGCCTTAGGAAGTCATTGTTTCTGGACCCCTGCTTTTACAACAGTGGCCCTCCATCACTCGGTGACTCAGCATCTTACCTCAGAGCCTGCTGCCATCTATGCACACTCTAACTTGACCATCTAGGAAAACCTTAGCACTTCCTTTGGCTCCTCCTGAAGCTCAGTCTAACTGGATTTTCTTCATCTAAAAAGGTTTACCTGTGTCCTGTTTTGTGCTGTTCCTACTGCTCAGAATGCCGTATGTGCAATTTATGTCTTTTGACATTTTCCCATGTGCACTTTCTCAAACTTTAATTCATTCAACAGATGTTGTTGGAAGCCTATTCTATGTCTGTCAGGCACTGAGCTAGACACAGATATACAGCAAAGAAAGGCAGGCTGTGTTCTCTGTCCTTGAAGTACTTACCATATATCAGGGAAGATCAGACATTCAGCATCTAATTGCAACTAAGTATGCTGAGTTTTATAATGAAGTATGGGGTGCGAACACCTGTTTCTACAGGAATCAACCTAATCCAGGTGTCAGAAGTCTCCTCAAGCCTTTCTCAACCTTCTAATCTCTCTTTGGTCTTCCTCTCTGTTGGAGCTCTTCAAAAATCTACCCTGTTTTACAACCATGCTGCATTTGACTTATCCTCCCATTTGCCCTTGAACTGTTTGAGACCAACGATGCTATCTTCTTCATCTTTGGGATGACCCGAAACTCCATATATACATAGGGTGTCCCCCAAAAATGTATACTCACTTGAACAGCTGATAGGTTAAATGAAAACACTTTCTTTCTTTACAGATTTAACCCATTGAAATTAATAATGACAGCCAACATTTTGTGGGACACCCTGTGTATAAAAATATTTTAATAACTTAATAAATCAATCATTAAATAAATAAAATATTTTAATGGCACGAGGAAAGCAAGGTCCAGAGAGAAGAACTGATTCATCCCAAATCACAACCCAATCTAATGGGAGAACTATAAACATTTTCCTTGACATGTGGTCCAGATGGCATCCATGGCGATCCTGGAAATTCCTCCTCAAGGGCCTATGATACTCTGTATCCAAGTGCTTCACAGCCAGCCTCCCTCAATGAAAAGTGAGACCAGAGTATCTCTCAGTCTGAGACAGAAGTCAAGTGTTCGCTTAAGAATTCAGGTTGAATAAAGAAAAAAAAAATTAAGTACCACATGAATAAAGAGACAAAAAAAAATAAAAGAATTTCAGGGTGATCCACAGATGAAGTTGGAATTGAGGATATCATTATCACATGTGGGAAAACCGGATGTAACTAACCTTAATGTATGAATGATAAGAATTAAATCCTTTTGAGAAAACGACACAGCTCCAGAGTCCCTCAGTGGGGAAGGGCATTTTGTTGTTAAGTTTTAGATCTCTGTACATGAAATCGAATATGAAAACATCTAGCCTATTGCCAAAACGCGGTAGGCACACAGTTCATCCCTGCATCTTCCACCCCACGAGGTATATTTGGTCTCCCTTTCTACCTGTCCCCCTAAACCAGTTATCTCTGCTGCCAAAATGGTCTTTGGGAAACACACACGACGATGTCCTTGCCATGCAAGCCTGTTCCCTTCTCCTTCTAATGACCTGGCTTCTCCTTAGCTTAGCTTCCCCCAGTCAGGCCCCTTCTCAGAGTGTCCTCCTCAGCCTGGGCCCCAGGCTCCCACAGCCCTTACCCTTGTGGACTGTGCCAAAGCCATCCATTGCCAAGTGTTTTCTTCCCCACAAGCCTATGAGCATCCGAAAGGCAGGACCATATTTTATGGCTCACCGAGTCCTAGAAACGCAAGAGAAGCTGGGATGACTCGGTGAATGCTATTTGGGTGAATGAATGGATGAACGAATGAAATGAGATACATATATTTATCATATTTATCCAGGATTTGAAAAAGTGGTCAAAGCCATCAATATAATTGGGTAGCATAGAGCAAACTAGCTGCGTTTAATGATCTACATGTACTCTCTTTTATTTTTTTTCATGTACTCTAAAAATGAGGTTATAGGAACAGGTTTGTGATCTTATATTCATGGAAAATTGCATGTATGCGTGTTTATACATAAAATGATACATGAATGGATGGGTGGGCAGAATGTTCTTGGTAACGGCCACAAGGTGATGGAATTTGCAACAATTTTGCTTTATTGTAAGTTTTTTCACATCGTGCTCTAAGTGGTTAACACAGGCATGGGAGATCTTGATGGTTAGAAAAGTAGTAATAAAGCAGGTGTGATAATGCACTGTCACTTCTCAACAGGAAAAAGGTCATCTTAAAGATATGTTAGGACTGAAGCTATTTTTCTCTAAAATGCTACATAAGAAATAAAATATAATTTAGATGGAGTATTAGCTACCTAAAAGACTTTAGGGCTATGAAGGGAAGCTTGCCTTCTTTTCACAGAGTTTTTGCATTCTGGGTACTTATCCAAGGAGTCAGCTCAATGTCATGGAAAGGTCAAGGGTTCTAGAGTGAAACAACATGGTTTATATTCTGCTTTATAGCTGTTATCTCCATGACCTTGGACAAATTACTGTACTACCCTGAACACAATGCAAATGATTTCTACCTGTCAGGTTTGTATTAAACATAGTATGTACAATTTGGTGGACTAACCTAACAATATTTCCAATACTAATATATATTGGGAAATTCTAGATCAACCATAACTGGTGTAACTAGCACCCTTTAGAATGCATAATGAGATCAGGGGCAAGAAATAAAACGGAACTGGAAACTAGGCAGGAAAACGCCTCGCACCTCACATTTTATTGATGCAGTGCCATGAGTCTTGGCAACTGAATGGACAAAAAATATAAACAAAAAAAAATCTGAGAATTGAAAAGAAACTATCATTCTTCTCCTCTGTAACAGACTACATAGAACCAGTAATAAGAATCAACAAATTTTTAGACCTAATCAAACAGTCTATAAGGACTTCTAAATAGAATATCCATTTATAAAACTCAATTACTTTTATCGGCCCCAAAATATGATAGTACAAATATATATCTATACATGTATGTATGTGTACAGGTAGCTAGATATGTAGACAGATTCAAGCTACCATTTACAACAGCACTGACATCTATAAAATGCTTAGAGTTAAGAATATATTTCCTAATAAAAAAATCATCACAAGTTTTATGAAGAAAGCTTTAAACTTTACTGGAACCATAAACGATGACCTAAATAAATAAAAAAGTAAACTGTGTGCATAAATGGGAGCATGCAGTGGGACAAAGATCTCCTTTCTCTTAAAATACATCTATAAAGTCAATGAAATTGGAATCATAATCTTAACAGGCAGTTTTAGAATGAAACTTAAAATTCACATGAAAGAGCAAAGAGGTCTCCTTAGCATAGATCTGTAGCATAAATCAAGACTTCTGTAAAAGTATGGAAGTTAAAATAGACTGTGATGGGTACGATTTAAAAAAAAAATAGACCAATGAACCGAGATGAGCCATAAACAAACCTGTCTAAATCCTGAGTGACATATGGCGAGGGAGGCGTGACAACTCGGTAGTGAAAGAATTAAGTGCTCCAGACATAATGCTGGGCAAGTGGTTCGTCCGTATTTGGAAGCGTCGGGGGGAATAGTCCTCACCCACATCATTTTAAAAACTACATTGCACATGATTGAAGCCATACATGTGAAAATAAAAACCTTAAAACTGTTCAAAGGAAATAGAGGAGACTATTTTATGACCTTGGAGTGAAAAATAATTTATTCAACAAGACATGAAAAGCACAAATCATGAAGGAAATGATTTAAAATTCTACTCTATAAAGCAGCATAAGCAAAACAACAAGAGGCACAACCCAAATGATTAAATGATAATGATAGCAATAATAACAGAAACAACCTAGGTATCTATCAAGAGACAAATGGCCAAATAAAGTGTGGCATGTTCATGCAGTAAATTTAAAATGGCACTCCTAATCCTATGAAAGAAATCAGAAGTGATGAAAATAATCATGTCTCAGGTGAAGTGGTAAAATTTTAGCTCCAAACATAGTATAGGCAGGGAGTTTCCGGATTGCTGATCCCATCACTAAATGAGAATATTTGGTGTTGGAGGGTGGCTTTGAATCTAAAATATTCTCATGGTGTTGGCAAGACCAGAAAAGGGAGCCGTAGAGGCAGGAGGGCAAGCCAGCGGCTGCTGCAGCCATCAAGGTTGAGATGTTGGAGGCGACTGGGATGCAGAGGAGATGACATAGAAGCTGTGGGTGGGAAGAATTGACAAGGCCTGGGGTCTGCCTGGGTGTGGGAGGCATGGAGGGGAAGGAGTTCGAGTGACAGTGTAAGACTTTCCAGATGGTCTTAGGAGCAGCTGAAAGGAACAACTTGAAATAAATGTCCTTCTTTTAAACCAACCATGAAATAGATCCTAACCTCCAGGAAAGCCTTCAGAAGCCATGAGCTGGTCCTGAGAGAATTCTGTTCTACCTGGATCCCTGAGAAAAGAGGGATGCTGTCCAGCATTCATTTTGACCTTTCTTTTTCCATCTTTATTGTTGAAAGTATTACATGTCCTCTTTCCCCCCAGATTGACTTCTTCTAGCTCTCCCCTGCCCCTCCACTCCAGGCTTTCGCCACCCTATTGTCTGTGTCCATGGGTTGTGTGGGAAAGGGTGTGTGGCTGGGAAGAGATCATTTTGACTTTAACTTGGAGAAAATGTCATTTTATCACAAAACTTCTTCAGTGGGAGAACATTCTCTTTAATAAGTTGTACCCTGATACCCCTTCCCTACCTTTTTATGAAGGGAGTGGCCTAGGCTTCTATGTTCCTCTCTGAAAACAACCCCAGGCTTCTGTGAGATACTGAAACATGAGCCATGTGTGCGCTGTTGGAAGAAGGAGGGTTATTCAGGTTTCTCTACCAATCACATGTGCCATGTGATGCTAGTGGGTAAGAAGGAGGACAGTGGATGGAAGTTACTGAGAGACAGATTGTGACCCAGGGAAAAATTTGATAACCTAGGATCCAGAATTTTCAGACGTTGAAATCACCACTTGAAGAGAAAGCAAGCTGCAGGCAGGTACTGAGGTTGTTCTAGCCAAATGACGTGGCAGACTATCCATCAAACTATGAAACATGTGATAGATGATGGCCCCATCTTCATGGGTTTACCTAATAACCAAGGTTATAGGTAGTTACCTTTTCCTCCATCCTGTCTAGTAAAGAAAATACAGCGGAACTCCAGTTAATGAGAATGTGGATAATTAACAGTAATGGGTTAATATGTGTTAACTTTATCATACACTGAGTGGCCAGATTATTATGATCTCTAAACGCATAATAATCTGGCCACTCAGTGTGCATATATGTATTTTAAAGGCCTGGTGCATGAATTCGTGCATGGGTGGGGTCCGGACAGCCTGGCTAGGGGGAGGGGACATGGGCATTGGTCGTCCTTCCTGCTGGTCGAACTCCTGGTAGAGGGGACACTTTGTATATTAGCCTTTTATTATAGAGGATATACACTGAGTGGCCATATTATTATGAGTTCAGAGATCATAATAATCTGGCCACTCAGTGTAGGTAGGGCACATATGTGCTTTATATGTGTTCTCATAGTCTGTAGGAAAACACTGTGAGGGAGGGCTGTGACTAGTGTGAAGTAGGCTCAGAGCAGTGAAACTCCTGCCTGTGACACAGGAATAGGTGATAAAGTCAGGATGGACACACATTCGCCTGCCTGAGAGTTGTATTAATTGAGGAGGAGGAAGAGGGGAGGAGGAAGACATTAACAAATATGATTGCAGTGTCTTAAATATTATCAGCCATAAATCATTTGTGACACCCACCTCCAAATGCAAAACACAGTGTCGAAAGTGCTTTTCACACTCACGTGTTCCATTTTCACAAAAGTGTCCCATTTGCTTCAGAGAGTGACAATGTGCCCCCAGTGGCCTGAGATATAGCACAAAGAAAATTTATTATATACAGTAACATGGTTATATTTGCTTAATATAAAACGGGCCTCCATGTTTTAGAGCAAAATGAATGAAGGTACTGTAGAATGCATGTCATTTTTATGTTGTGCCTTCATGTCTTCCCTGGGAAAAGCCATCTTTCTCCCAGCACACTATTCCAGTTTTAGAAACAGCATCAGAAGAAGTATACATTCATTGGTGTAGAGATGGATAAAATATTGAATAAACTAAAAGGGAAAAAAAAAGAAAGTATATAATTATATAGACAAATTAGCATGCCAGAGGTTTACAAGGCAACGGTTACTTATACACTCACCCATACAATAGCTGAGGATCTTTATGCATTGCACCTATTTAGTCTTCATTGACAGAACACTAATGGGATCCCCAGGGACTTCTGGTCTACCCACAATATTTCTGTCTGCCCCAGCACTGCTAATACAAGTTCTCTTTCAGCTGATAAGCTCAACATTCTTAGGAAGGCTTTGTTCCTCACCACAGGCTTTAGTGCTCATACACTCCAGCTCATCCTTGTGTTGAGAGTCAGGAGACATTATCCGTCCATTGCCCCTACACCTGTTACCTCACTGGCCTTATCCAAGCAGCTCCAACCCTAACAACAGCTGAAACAACAGATGGGCAGGAGAACTTGAGATTTTTTAACTTTGCCTTCTTGTTTATGAAATCCCCCCTAACCCTGGAATCTGATAGGAATTCTCTTCATTATCATTTTGTGTGTGTGTGTTTCCCCCCATGGCGCATTGTTATTATTAATAAGTAAATAATTGATGCTAAGGGAAATGAAAGAAAGGAATAACAACTTCCTTTGACAGTGGTGGAGGAGATGGCGACGGGGATTTGTTCATGTGGAATTGATGTCAATATGTCTGTGCCTCGGAGGATAACTGACAGTAGCCAGGATCTTTTGATAGCAGGATGAATTCAAGCGGGGGGTCTGTCTCAAGGGCTAACTAAGGGAGGGAGGTGGTCTGGTGTGAGGGTAAGTGTGAGGACGTCAAAATAGGCCTTAAACTAGGAGGCGTTGAGAACAGAGGAGAGATGCAATGGAGGGCAGTTGGTAATCTGGCAGGAATCAGTGCTTGGAATGCCAATGCCTAGTCGGGATCCCTCCTTGCAAGGGATAAGATTATTCAAACAGTCCTAAGCTAGGGATTACAGAAGCAGAACACGGATATTATGCAATGGCATGTGCTTGTAAGGGGAATGCCTAACCTCTCTATGCCTCAGATTCACCATTTATATGTAAAATGAAGATGAAAATACTACAGCACATATAAGGTGGTTTTGATTCTCAAATGAGAAAATACATGGAAAGCGCTTAGCCCCAGGCCTGACATTCCATTAATGGATGCCGTGATTATCGTTCTTATTTTGGTCAGGAGTGAGCGACATAGGGAGGCGGGAGAGAGAGTATCACTGAGTGTGCATTGTAAGGAAAGGGCCTATGCGCCTGTAACGGGTTTCTGCTCAGATCTCAAAATAGCACAGAAGAATCAGACAATGCCCACAGAATCTGGCATGGTCTTTTCCCGCCTCTATAGGCCTTTGCTTATCCCATTGACTTTTCCTGATGGCAGTTTCCCACATCTTCATTATGGGCCACACGCCCTCTGATTCTTACCCACCAGGGTTATTGTAAAGGTTAGCTCAACAACAAAAAATACCTAGTAACATTCATGGTCATCTGTCCACTGATGCTCCTTATTGTTGCTGTGCATTTTGGTATAACCCATCATGAATGGAAGAGTGCCTTCACCACAGCAGACAATAAAAATCACTGGATAACGGAATGTGCAAAGATTTAAAAAAAAAAAAGCAAGAATTAGAATGTATGCAAGGGGGTCAATGTTGTTTGCCCCCCTCCCCCCACTGTGTCTGTAAAGCTCATCGTCGTCTGTACATTTTCCAGGGACCTCAGTCTTGGCAGTGTGTACCAGTACCGGGTCATCACCATTTCCGGAAGTGAGGAAGGCGAGCCATCGCCTGCTGCTGTATACACCCATGGAAGTGGGTACTGTGGCGACGGCATCATCCAGAAGTAAGTCGACCTCACTAAAGAAAGGGGAGGGTGGTGCTCATTAGGCCCAGAGATGCTCAGGGTGCCGGACAGAAGAACTTACGGGATGCTCTTCTTTGTGTGAGCTGCGAGTTAGCTTCGATCCCCAGCAGCCTGTCGGTTTATCTGCAGCAGTGTGCTACTCTTAGGACAAAAATAGTGACACGTTTTGGAGCACATACATTTCTCAGGTATGCAGTTGATCTGTGATTTTGACAGAGTGACCATCATGCACTGACTACCAGTATGCTTTTGTCCTTAGTGGATGGATGCATGCCACATGGATTCTATTACTCTCGCCCATCTCAGCCCACATTGAGCTAACAGGTCACAGTGCATCTGGGTCAAAGCACTTTTACATTCTTTGCTGGTTACCAGTTACATCTGTTAAAATTGCATATTTATTTGTTATTCTATTGCATCGTATTATATCAACACTTTACAAAAAGAGTCAAAGGCCCCCAAAATACCAAAATATTCCAACTCACTGTAATGTTGAAACCATAAGTCTGGAACAGTACTCCAGAGTGAATATTGAATGTGAGCATATGTACTGAATATATGGAGGCAAATTAGTAAGTGTAAAGATTCCCCACCAGCAGCCAAAAAGGAAAAGTGTGATCAGAAAATACAAAGCTGGATGTCTAAAACATGGATTTAATTGGTTATCATTCCATCCTTGCCCTTGTCCACAGGGCAAGATGTTATGCAACCACAAAGTAGGGGCAGGAAGCTAACAAGACTTTTGCATTGTTTTTATAAAAGTAAACCTTTGAGTTTTTTCCTTCAGAAAAAGTACAAAAAAATGTTTTTCTGACACAAAATCAAATAGGTTTGTCTCTAGGAGTGGAAAAGAGACCAAAAAGCATTCACAATTAACTTCCTTACTGCTAATATTGTATTTTCTATTGCTAATGTAGTTGCACGTCACACTCTTGCTAATACTCTTAAAAGTATTGGCCAATGTGCCTGGCCAGCATAGCTCAGTGGTTGAGCATTGACCTATGAACCAGGAGGTCATGGTTCAATTCCCAGTCAGGGCACATGCCTGGATTGCAGGCTTGATCCGCAGTGTGGGGTGTGCAGGAGGCAGCCGATCAATGATTCTCGTCATTGATGTTTCTCTCTTTCCCTCTTTTTTCCTCTCTCAAATCAATAAAAGTATATTTTAAAAAACTGTTGGCAGATTTAATGATACACATTATGTGTGGAGATGGCAAAACAAGCTATCGGCAAAATTCCTTCATTAAATGACACTGCTGGGTGTCCCATAATATCTGTGCGACATGGAACTGCAATGACTGTTTCTGCAGGGGGAGGGGTTGTAAAGAATTTATTTCACAGTTGAATGAAGCCACTGATGTGCAGAACGTGCATCTGCTCATAGGCGTAGCATACATACGAAAGAGAAGTGCTGGATGGCTATTTCCTTTAGTTCATCATTGACACCAGTGCTAGAGGGGCAGAGCAATTGAATTTGGCACTGAGGATTTCATAGTATGTAATGTGCACTGGAAACCTGCAGCGGGATGAAAGGACCAGCTTGGAGCACAGCAAGATTGACACAGTCATGCAAGTAAAGAGTTTGCACATGAATAGCCCTCCACACAGACCTCACTTATTGGCCAGCAAGGGCCTATGGCAGCATTGAAGGGAATAGTGAATGCCGTGAATAAGATCAGAGGCGGGCCAGTGAGGTACACTTTTTCATCTTAATGTGCAAAAAGATGCTCATGTGACCAAGATTTTGTGCCCCACACAGCTCACACACTGAAGCGCGCCGGCTGTCACAAGGAAGGTGCTAATTCAAGTTTTTCAAAGAAGGAATGACATTTTCAAACAAACGTTGACACTGATAAGGCCAATAGTGATTCTTTACATGATTTCCAGTGGTTTGCTGAGTGCTATGTCTCAGGGATATCTATGGATGTAAGGAGTCTTCAGTATTGAATTAAGGTGCAGACCACCTGATTGCCAAGAATTGGACGTTTTAAGCGTAGAAGATAAAGCTCCACATGTGTCAGAGGATGTATTTAAGGTCTAGACCCAGATGCAACTACCAGGCATGAAGATATGATTTCCGGTGCTTGATGCACTAAAATCAGGGGCAGGGGCGTCATTGCTGTTCTCTCTCCCATTAAGACATCAGCCTCCAGCTCTGGTGCACATGCTGTCCAGTGGAACATTGAGCAGCTGCGCAAGGCGGTCCCCGGGGAAAGTGCCCCATCATTTGTGGGTCCAGGATAGAGCAGCAGATCCAGAATCTCCAGCAAACACTTGTGGTCATTGCTGAAAACCCATAATTGTGATTTGGGATTTTCTAATTTAGCACAAAGAATAAAAAAGGAAACTCACTTGATGTGGAACCTGATCCAGCTCAGTCTCTCCATTTCGGAGCCCGCTATAGACGCATTGGTAAAACACTGCAAACAATGGCATTCTTCTAGCTGCTCTAGAAATGGGTTGTCGTTAGTATTCATTTAAAGACTATTCTTAACAACGATGTTTTTAGTGGTTTTACCTAGAATTGGTATCCTGCATAGACATCAAGTATGTGTTGAGTTACTTGCAGTTACCTAATAATTTTTGACCAGTTTTGTAGAAACTGAACAGAGCTAGTGAACATGAACAGTTTCCTAAGCAAAACCAACAAACACACAAAAACCACAACTTTGAAGTAAAGGAGGGATGGCATCTTAACTAATTGGATTTTTCAGGGTATGATACATGTTATTTGCTGTGTGTGTGTGTGTAAGAAAATGGTTGAAAACACTGGATGAATATTACGACAATGATAATATTCATAAATATTAGCTGAGCCTCCACTATGCACAAGGCACTGTGCTACATAGCCATCTCCTTGGGTTCTTCCAACAGCCATATTACATAGATCCTATTACTATACTTTACGAAACTAACACACAAAGATCCTATTGCTATACTTTATGACAACTAACACACAAAGATTAAAGTGGTTTTCTCAGCCGTACAGACCCAGTAAGGAGCAGAGAATCGAGACGTGAACCCAGGGCCCAGGTTTTCATGTGGATTCACCATTGCCTTGTTGTGTGACCAACCATTGTGCAAAACTAACAAGTAAAGGAGTAGCTACATGCTTTCTGCTATGTCCAAGGCACCATGCCAGGCATCAGGGTGCTAGGATGACAAAGACTGCACTTCCTTTGGCATCTTAAAGCTGAGGATAGGGGGCTCTTAAGTGACAGGACAAGGTTGGCAGTGTGACAAGCGCTGTGATAGATTGAGCCTGGTGTCGTTGGTCACAGAGAAGACAGCCTCCCACTCCCGCCTGTGAGGTCAGGGAAGGTTTTTCAAATCTTCTCTATCTAATGATAGATCTTTCATGCCTAGAAGATATTTGTGGTGTCCCTAATTTTATGCTTAAACCAAGAGAACACACTGTTTGGGTGATGAGGGAAGGCGGTTGAGAAGTATTCTTTGTGGCTTAGGGAACCCAGCCCAGGTTTTAAAAAAAAAAATCTCTCCCCAGATAACCCATGAAATAGCCAAGGAGCACAAGGCCATCACCATTTTCCAACGTGTGAGAGTCTGTGGTGGAGATTGGAACAGGGGTCCGGCTTGGGATTCGGGCTTCTTCTTTGCTCCTGGGTGTGCAGACAGGAGACAGCCTGGGTGGCTCTTTGGAGATCAGTGCGATGCCCTGGCCATCTTCAGGATTGATTGCAAGGCACCATCCTGCTACACTGACACCTCTTAAAAGCAACAAACATTTCCCAGTATTAATTGCCCGGGTGAAGGCAGAAGTCTGAGGACTCCTTCATGCTGTGACAGGGCCCAGCTGGGCTCCAGGGAAGGAGGGAGGGACAGCTGCCACACACTTTGCAGAGACCTCCCAGGACAGAGTGGGAACGGGCCTGTGATCCCCTGAGCATCTACTATGTGTCACACACCGTGCCAGTCACTTGACATTACATTTCATTCTTACACGCACTCTAAGGAGTAGGTATAATTACCTCCATTTTAACCAGTGAGCAAATGGAGCATTGGCATCTAGAATAGCACCTTCCACTGGATTTTTCTGTGCTGTCCAACACAGGAGCCACTAGCTACATCCAGCTACTGAGGACTCGAAACGTGGTGACTGTGACTGAGCCAGAGCATTTTCATTTGTTTTGCATGTTCATTGGTTTACATTGTCTAAGATAGAAAGATCAGACAGAGAGATCAGTGACTTATTGGAGATCACACAGCCAGTTTGGACCATGGGGATCAAAATCCAAGTTTTCTGTTTCTCAAAGGATGGGAATTTTTTTTAAAGTAACAGTTCATTGAGTCTTTCCATTATTATTCCTCCAGTTCATTGAAGCTTTCCGTTATTATTCCTCTCTCTTTTCTCCTAGGTCCAATTCCAAGAGCATGCTCATTTTCTTTCCATCCTAACCTCTGCAGAACCATCCTTAGGTGATGAAAATAATTCCTAGAATAAACAAGAGGAGGCATTTTTATTTCCTAGAAGCATAGTTAATTCCACAGGCCTAGGCATTCCTGATGCCAGCAAACAACACACCCAGGGAGAAGGCAAAATTTTCTGATAAAAGGAAAACCTAACCTGAGCATGTGAAGGGGAAAAAAAATCTTGACCTTTAAGAGCATTGGGAAAGTGGGGAGAGGGTGGACACAGGGCATAGTGAAGACAGCATTTATATTTTAGAAATGCCAAAATGTTCTTTAAATCCATCATTTTAAAGTGGCAGTGACATTTTCCGAACACAGTGCAGCAAGGTGTATTTATTCATTGGTTTGTTCATTCATGCATATCTTACTCCTATCTGACTTGCTGACTTAACTGATTGAGATCTCAGAAAATGTGTTTGAAACAGAAATTCTATTGTTATCAGAGACAAAAAATCAGGCCAATGTCATGGGATCCTACAGATGTACACCTTTTAAGCATCTCATCTTGATGATGAAGAAACAGAGACTTACACAGGGAAAGGGACTTGCCTGAGGCCTGGGCTGCAGGGGACTTTGCCACATCCGGCTGTAGTTTTGAAGCTGATGAGATACCTTTCTCTCCTGTCTGTTCTGCAGAGGCCAAGGTGAACAATGCGATGACATGAATAAGATCAATGGTGATGGCTGCTCCCTGTTCTGCCAACAGGAAGTTTCCTTCAATTGCATTGGTAAGTCTTTGTTATTTCCCTGGGCCTGGCGAGGGAGGAATAGTGAGGAATCCTTGACCAATTACAATAACAGCAATAGTTGTGACTGAATGAAGTTTCACTTCTTTATATTGCAAATATGTATTGAGTGCCTCCTATGGGCCAGGCACTGTTTTAGGCACCAGGGAATACAGCAATGGAAGCAAAGGGCAAGTACATCCCTGCCCTGGGTAGCTTATGTTCTCCTAGATGACAGACGTGACTGGGAACCGATGACCTAACTTCACCTTACACTCAGCATTGCTCTTCTTCACGCCAGCTGTCCAGGATGGTTAGTAGTATAGATTTTTAAGGCTTTTATTCCTGCTGTAGAGATGAGAAACATCAAAAGCTGGAGAGATTATAAACCTTGCCCAGAATCATACAGGTCAGAAGTGATTTGAGACAAAACCAGGACTTGGACCTCATTTTGTCTGATTCTTAGGCATGTGCTCAGTCCATTTGGCTACACAACCTCCCTCCAGGATCCAGGGACCGCCCCCCTCTCTCCAACCCTGCTGCGCATTCCCAACCTTGGGCATTTTTCTGATTTGAGGAAGAGGGAACAGCAGACCAGCCTGTGTTTAGAAAGCAAAGGTCCTTTTCCCACCTTCCCTTGGCCTCCTTTCTAAGTCTGGCTGATCTTGTTGTTTCAGCCCCACTTGGGAGGCCCTGGCCAGCCTGGGGCTGGTAAACAGACAGGGGTTGGGGGGCAGGGATGGAATTTTGAGCTGGCCCAGATGAGATCATACTTCCTTTAAGATGCAAATCGATACCTGAAGATCAAAGGTCCCCAGGCTAATCCCCTGGGCTGGAGGTGAAAACTAATCACAAATCATTTGCAAGTACAAAAGACAGAGGTGCTCTATCTGAGGAGGGTAGGGGCAGCTGTGGGGGGAATGGAAACTGTGCTGGGAAGATTTCTCACTGAAAGGCAATTTTCTAGGACGAAAGGGGAGGAAATGTCATGGGGTCCTCACAGTTGCAGTGCATTCGGGTGCGTTTAGACCTTCTCCTGGTAAATTGTTACTCCCTGAAGTTTTTGCCATGTATTAGTGACCTTTTATTCCAGTCGCAGCACACTATCTCCTACTTATTGAGCACCTACTATCTCCTTGGCACCAAGTAGGGGTCCAGCAGCACCATAGAGGGATCCCACTAATGCTTGTGGATAGAAGGAAGGAAAGATGTGGAGGGAGGGAGGACAGAAGAGTTTCTAGGCAAGACGTTGGGTTTTTAAATGGCAGAAGGTGGGTTGTTTGTTTTTTCCTTCTCCATTGATTTCAGTTTGTCGGTCTCTATAAAAGCCTGATATTAGCCAAGTGGTAGGGTTGAAAGAACCTTGGACTAAAATGAAGAAAACCAGGCTCTGGTCCTAGCTGTGGTGAGAACTTGCTGGATAATGCTGACCAAATCACTTCCTTAGCCTGGGCCTCAGTTTACCTTCTGTAACTTGAAAGGATTGAGTGAGGTGGTTTTTAAGAGCCTTGCCACTTAAAAACTTCTGTTGTGTGATTTTCAAGGTATGTGATTATGACTTCGCGTAGTCACAAGCTCTACCCTAACCAAACCCTCACCTTTGCTGTCATCCTGATGACACCCACATTACTCTCAGATCATGCTGGGAAGTAGCTACGTGTTTTACTTGCACTAAGGTGGCATGTGACTCAAGTGCTTCTGTGAGAAAGGTAGGATGTGGGAAGGTAGGATATGGAACCCTAAAAGGATGCTTGGGTTCTGACATCCATGTTCTATGTTGTTTGAGCACTATGCAGCCATAAACAAAAATAAGTAGCCCTTACAGGCAGAAGCTTCTTGTCCATGGAAAGGGTCTGCACAATACCTTCCATGGATCAAACTCGGCCTACTGCTTACATGTGTAAATAAAGCCTTACTGGACCACAACACACCCTTCCTTTACATATTGTCTGCTGTGTTTTCCTGCTACAACAGCAGAGTTGGGTGGTTGCGACAGAGACCTATGGGCCAAAATGCCTGCAATATTGACTATCCGGCCCTTTACAGACCACAATTGCTGACCCCTGGTCTGTGGATTTGGAGTCTTTGATGCTCTTGGTGCTTGGAGTCTGGTGCAGAGAGGAAGTGAAAATTAGGACATGGTTCATCATTTCTCAGAAAAAGAACTGAATTGTAAGCATACAGTGGTGGGGACTGGGAACCTCTGTTAGAAATAGCACTGGACAGCGAGTCCAGCCCCAGCTTGCCATACCTCCTTGGGCCTCACTTCCTTGCCTATACTTTGGACAAAATAGCTGGTGTGTACTAGATCAATGACTTGCACAACGGTGTTAAGGGATATGCTTCAGAGGAAAGGCATGATGATGAGAAAGTTTGTAAGAGAATGAGACTTGGACCCTAATAGATCCATTTTTATATACTGACATTTTCTACTAGATTCTGCTGAAGATGGATGATATTTATTGAACACCTGTTATATATCAAGCATATTTATAAACTGACTCTCATAACAATTCCATTAGTGTCCTGCTTTTACAAAAGAGGAAGTTGAGGCATGGGGAAGTGAACTGAGGAGAGGCAGTTAAATGGTAGAACTGGGGATTCAAACCCAGAGAGACTGACTCCAGAGTCAACTGTGGATACAGTTTACCACTGTGAGTAGTTTACCACTGTGAGTAGTTTACTCACAGTGGTAAACTACTTGCAAAACAGTAGCTCTTGGCCTTGTGGGGCTTCCGGGGTGAATGGGGAACATATCGCTGCAGGACAACTCATGGGGTACGTAATGGAATGGCATACAAAACTCTCAGGTGTGGGTGGTGTCCAGGGAAGGTTCCCTATTGCCCCTGTATGTTGAGTATGGCTTGTGCTAGACTAGAGGAAAGACCTCCACTATGCCCCCCGCCCTCACCATTTACTATTCCATTATAGAAACTCACAGAGACACAGGGCATCCCACAAAGAAAAGGGATCTGTCTCTCCAGAGATCCCAGCTCCCAGGAACTATATTCCAAGGACAAACTCCACAGCTTTAGTCTAGAAAACCATCTTCCTCTAAGAAAAGCAGCACAAGAATCAACATGCATCTTTGGCTCCCCGAAGATCCAGCTCTAATGAGTCAGAAAAAGGGGGCTAGAGCATGGGAGGCTTTGCCAAGGGGGACATTGTTTGCATCATTACATTTGTCAAGACAGTGGTCAAGATAGTGGCCAACAGAACAGGCTTGAGTGAGACTGGCTTGGTTCATACCATAGTTTAGACATGGGGCTTTGGCTAAGCTTCAAGGTTCTCATCCAGAAAATGGTAAAAATCCTGGGACTCAACTGTGGCAGTTATTTACCAATTTGTAGAGAGTTATTATCTGACTCCCTTCCCTAGATTTAGAAAAGAACTCTCTTTGCTGTAATGACAATGAGGCAGAGTCCAACCACCACGAACAAAGTTGAAAACGCAAGCATCTCCCAGCCCCCCTTGTAGCTGAGTGTGGGCACAAGACTTGCACTCTCCTCCTGACCCCCCAATCAGACACCAACCCAAGACTTTGAATCAGAAGACAGAGTGACCCTACAGAAACTATTCTGATAAAAGATAGTGGCAGTGGCCACAACCCCTGCATTTCCAAAGTACCAACGACAGCATCCAACCTTAGAGCTGGAGGTTCTGTGTGTAACAGCAGCTCTGAGATATCTTCACAAGACCAGTCACCGGACCTAATCTTGAGCTTGGAATTGGCTTCAGAGCCTGCAAGGCTAGCTCTCCAGCCCTCCCAGAGAGTCTTCCATAAGTATCCAATGTTCTCTGAATAGAGTTTGTTTGTTTGCTTGTTTTGCTTAAGTTAGCCAAGTTGGTTTCTGTTGATTGTCACTTAGAATCCTGACCAAATATTGTTGTCATAAGATACTATGAGGTTTAGCCCTATTCTTAGCAACTTGGACCTGCTTGACGCACATTAACTATTACTTTTCTCAGTGTGTGTGTGTGTTGGTGGGGGGGAGGGGGCGTTGTGTGAGCTGGGGAGTATGTGTATCAGCAACAACCACTATTTATCGATACCCATGAGGTGCCATGCACCTTTGTATAATGTGAACGGATGTGAGGTCTCTGGTATCCAGACGCGGGATCTTAGACCTACAGTGATGTCTTAACTTGCCCAAGGTCACACAGCTCATAGAGAGAGGGTGATCTTCAGACGAAGTGGAGAGCCCTTGCTTTTTGTATTCTACACTCTGCCTCCCCATCTGAGGGACTTCCTTCCTTCTCTCCGTTTTTTATTTTTTGGCACTGACCATTTAATAGAGCTAATGTTCTCCCTGGGTTTGGTCCCACCCCCACCCATGGGAGGGGGTGGCAGATTTATGGTGGCATTTCCATTCACTTTTCAGAAGCCCACACATCCAGGAGTATTCCCAGGGTGCCAATGTGTTATTATGCAACAGCCTGGGATGACCCTGTCCCACTTTCCCACCCCCAGGTCCCTCATCCCCCTTGCAACATGGTAAGTTGCTTGTTAAAAGGAATACCACCCACAAGACTCCTTGGGCAATGCATGCTATATCCCGGCAATGTGGAAATTATCTTGTCTCCGCACCCCCCTTTAAAATATAACATACACCAGGCCTGAGATGTCAGTTAAAAAATGTGGTATCAGTAAAATGATAACGCTCCCCACCCAGCAGGCACTGGCTGGAGGCATTGTTCGGCAGTTGTGGAGATTCTGTCTCTAAGCACTGAGTCATGAGCTACAGACAGGCTGCTGATAGCAGCTGGAGGAGGGAAGGCAGTGGTCAAATTAGTGGGGCAAAATGAGAAGCATCACCAAAGGGGTTACATTTAGTAATGTATTTCAGGCCATTGCCGGAAATGAGCTGCCTTCTGTGATGACATTTAGTCCATGAGGTGAGCTCTGCTGGTGGGGGCCCCTCCCCTTCCATGTCCTTCAGGAGAGCTGAGTGCAGGTCCGCATTTAGACTCGGAGGCCTGGGTGTGTGGCACGTTAGCATCTCAGAGCCTCAGTTTCTCCCTTTATGAAATGAGAGCAGATGGGCTGAGTGCCCTAAGGCTGCTTTTCCTCTCAAACACACATGTATCAAACACCTATTTAAAGGTGTGGGGGTTTCCAATTCTGCTTGTTGCTGGTATCCTCCTATCTAATAAAGAGAGGATATGCTAATTGACCATCACTCCATCATAAAGATGGCTGCACCCACAGCTGAAGCCAAGTTCCCATAAGGAGCCTTAACAAGCAATCAGCAGGGACCTGAGGCTACGCCCTCCCCTGCCCCCGTGGGGCTTGACAGGGGACCTCAGACCGTGTCCCCCACCCAGCAGGGCTTGATGGGGGACCTCAAGGTGCACTTCCTGTCCTGGTGCTGGGCTAGGGGACCTCAGGCCATGCCCCCTACCAGGTGGGGCTTGACAGGGGACTTCAGGCCGTGCCCCCCACACAGCGGGGCTTGACAGGGGACCTCAAGGTGCAACCCCAGTGCTGGGTTGGGAGAACTCAGGCCATGCCCCCTACCAGGTGGGGCTTGACAGGGGACCTCAGGCTGTGCCCCACTGCCTGGCAGGGCTTGACAGGGAACCTCAAGCCATGCCCCCCACCCAAGGGCTTGACAGGGGATCTCAGGCTGTGTCCCCCACCTGGCGGGGCTTGACGGAGGACCTCAAGGCACACCCCCCCCCCCACTCTGGGCCTGGGGGACCTCAGGCCATGCCCCCTGTCCTGGCATCGGGCCAAGGGACCTGAAGCTACGCCCCCTGCCCATCAGGGCTTGACAAGGATGGGACTGGCTGGGTCTGGATCTAGCCCAATTTGGGGGGTCCAGCCGGGTCTGGGTCTCATTCGATTTTGAGGTGCATGTAAGTGGGCGGGGACTTGACTCTATGTCTTGTGGTGAGCCCCAGACTCTGACAGGAGGAAGATTTTCATATACATTTTACTAATTTTCTTTAATCTCTGACACTTCTATTATAGAGAAAGGGCAAATAGCAATATTAAATTATTCCTTCTAATTCATCCCCTCTTAATGTGCATGAATTTCATGCACGGGGTCACCAGTATATTAAGAAAACAAAGCAAAGGGACCCCCATGTTGTCGTTCCCAGACGTGCACATCCACTGGGCGTCTCTTTTTCTCGCTAATTCCCTGCCACTAGTATTACATTGTCTCTGGTCTTCACAGAGCATCCCCTGCCCAGTCCTACTGCAGGGACCAATAACTCAATTATCTGCAAGGCAGATAAGGGAGAGGCGGAGGGATCCATTCGCCTCCCAGCAGTTACTGGGAGTGGCATGGGTCACCCAGCCTCGTGGCCCCTCTGTCAGGCCGCCCCGGCCTGATCTGAGCCAAGGGCAGAAAGGAAAACAAAAAGATGAATCGCCTCCTCTTCTTGGTGGATGTTCTGATGAGCCTTTAGAACAACAGTGACTAAAAGGGAAATAGCATCTGGAGGGGGAGGGGGAGGAAGAATGGGCTCTGCCAGGAGTCACAGTTATTGTTATTTTTCTTTCTAACAACATGAAATTAGGACAGATGACCCACCTCTCACCTTACAAAAAAAGGAAAAAAAGAAAAAGAAAAATTTTAAAATAAAACAAAATAAAACTTCTCCTATCTAGTATTCCTTTAGCCCTCCCTCTGTAGAAGGCATAGTAACTTCCGCCAAAATGCCTTCTTGAAATAAAGCTTCCCTTGGATGGAAGACGGACTTTTAAAAGAAGAAAAGAGAAATAACAGTGGTAGTGGTGGTGATGAAGGTGAACACGGTGCTATCTCTCAGCTAGGAGAGGTGGCATGCTTAGCACTGGCATGATGACTTATGGCTTAATGATTAACGATGGATTCATATGGATATGGGTATTCACCCATGTGGATTCTGGGTGAAAAGCCTGGCCCAGACACTTTTTATTTGTGCCTCAGATTTCTCACCAGTAAAATGGGCTAGTAATAGTTTCTACTTTTCGCAGTTTTGAGAATGAAATGAGGTTATATAGGTAAAGCATTTAAAAACAGCAGCACCTGGTAAATGTTACATATGTGTTTGCTACCACTGCTATAATTAATGTTATTAATATAATTAATAAGAAGTTGTAGCAATCCTCCCAGGAACCTAGATAAATAATAATATTATTTCAGTTTCATTGAGGAAAGAAACTGAGGTTCAGAGAGGTTAAGTAATTTGCCCAAGGTCTCACAGCTAGAAATAGCAGAGGTGCAATTCACAGTATCTAGGCAGAGCCTGCACACTTAACCATGAAGTCATTGCATTTATGAGGCACCCAACTATATCAGCCTTTGTATTAAGAGTCTCTTTTTAAAGTGATTTTATTCAGCCTCCCAGCAGCTCTGTATAATCAGAATAATAACGCCCATTTGGTTGGCGAGACAAGTGAGGCACTGGGAGATTGAGTGAATTGCCTTAAGTAAAGCAGCCAGCTAAATCATAGGAGGCTTCAAATCCTGTCTGCCTGCCTGTAAAGACCTTGTCAATATCCAGAGGAACCCTCCCCCCCAAAAAAAAATTACTTGAGAGCCTCCTTTTCCCCGTTTCTGCTTTGGTGCCATTGACTCACAGCAGGAAGCAAAAGTGAATGCACATGTCCTTCCTGTGCCTTTTTCATGACTCATGAAAACGACAACTTTCCGTTATTATCACCCCATAAATGTTCCACTGCACAGAGCCCATGCCCCCGACATAAGGCTGATCCAGGTTTGGGGTTGTATTTTCATTTTTAACAGCTCGCCCTCCTGTGACAGTAGCTGTGTTGTTGTTTAGCATAAGGGGAAGCTGTCACTTATGGGCAACGTGTTAGGGACAGGAGCCTGAGCTCAAATACCTGTTGGGTGTAATTTGTCTATTGGTTACTTCTGGGTCATCTTGGGCATCTCCTGTCCTCCATCTGAGCTCAGCCTTCTCTTCTGAAAAAATGGACATCATTTCTCTGTTGAGAGAAAGAAGGACTTAAGGTCTGTAGTGTGTTTAGCACAATGCATGGCAGTTAGTGAACATTCAGAAACACCCGTCAGTGCCAGTTCATCTTCCCTTTTCTCAAGTCCCATCTCAACTGCAAGGCATGCAAAGGCGCCAGTCCAACTCTGGCAAAAATGGTCCTGAACCAGGCCCTGCCATCAACACGTGGTAGTACCTTATGCAAAGTGACTAGAAAGGGATGGCGGTGAGCTGGAGGAGCTCCAGGGGCCCTTTCAGCTCTGACTTCTAGAATTTAAATCCCAGATCATTATTGTTTTTAAACTGTGCATTTTAAAAGAAATGAGGGCTTGGGGAGGAGAAAGGAATTCCTTTAACCCAGAGGGTCAAAGGGGGTCAGCAAGGGGACAAAGGCGCAGGAAAAGGAGGCGATGGGGTGGAAGGCTGCCATGCGGGCCGGACCAAAGATCTGAAGTCCTCTACCAGGAGGTCTGATGGATGCATTCAAACACCCTGGAGTCAGCACCGGTTAGGATCAAGCCTGCCTCCAGCCTCAGACCACAGTTTACCACCTCCTTTGGAAACCCGGGAGGCCTACCCCACAGAGAGGCCAGGCTGGAATGAAAAGAAACAGGAGGGCCTCTGAGGCCAGAAGGGAGCAATTCTAGCCCTGGGCCCGGGGGCTTCCTGACTCTCAGGGAGGGGTCAGGCGCGGAGGTCTTGGAGCTTGCCTGAATTCGAGGAATAGAGATCAAACTTTGATGTGTGCCTTTGAAAGGCAGCCCTCGTCCAAGTCAGGTGAATCTGGGTAGCCAGGAACAAGGGCTTCTTTGTGGCATTGCAAGCGACCAGAAGCCTGCCTGCGCATGCCTGTGCCTGGCTGTGCCTCTGTGCAGTCCTGACCTAGGAGCCCCGGGAGAGGGAAGAGGGGAGAGGCCTGGGGCCAAGTGTCCCTGTGGGCCTTTCAGTAGGTCCTGGCTCTCTGCTCTTTCTTGGGGACCATGTTGGCTGCAAGAGACATTTAATATTCATGAGTGTGATCTCCACTTGAAGGGAATGCCCTGAGGGAAAGTGAAATATTAAGCAAGTGAGGGATATAGACCTAATTGCCTCCTCTTTTCTTTCTGAAGAAAAGTAATGTGCTTAAAATAAGATGATGGATAGGCAGCCGGGATGGTGTGAAAAACCCACTGCCCTAGCCTGCAGAATAAATCAGCTTCCTGCTCTCACTCACACAGACAGAACCAGACAGAAGGCAGTGCAACTTTGCTGCCGGGTCACACCAGGTCACCCGTTCCCAGACCGTGGATGCCTGCTGTGTGCCCGGCACTGTGCTAGCTGCAAGGAAACCAGCAGTGAGCCAGCGAGACCAGAGAGGCCAGGGAAATGACACTAGTAATTATTGAAAACAATCGTTGAGAATTCCCCTGCATGGACATACTCGGAGGTGTGTAAGTGCAGGTCCTCCTTCCTATTTGAGGGATCAGGAAAGGCCTCCTTGAAGACGTGACATTTAACCTGCGACTTGAAGGCTAACCAGGAAGTGGGCAAATTAGGGAGCGGTGGGGCAGGGGCATGGAGTGAGGACTGCAAGAAGGTCAGACCATTAAACCCTCCAAGCAGGAAAGAGCTTTGGAAGAGGTCAAAGAAAGTCAGTGTGGCCGGATGGCAGGGAAGGAGAGAGAGCAGAGGCGGGACCCTAGGAGGCTCTGACCCTTCAGGGTCTCGAAGGCTGTGGGCAGGCTGTTGCTCATGGCATGGAAGGAGAAGAAGGTGGCACCCACGTGTGCATTCTGCCCTAAGTGCCAAGCCCTGTAGGCCAGTGCATGTTTGCATAGAGCAGGCACCTGAAAGTTACTTACTGTCCCAGCCAAACCCTACCTGCTGCCTGTTTGGAAGAGAACTAGCCCCCTTGATTCCGATATTTGCCGCTACAAAGACAGAGTGGAGCAGCTCCAACAGAGGTCTTGGATAGCCCCCATGAAGCCAGCACATTTATCGTCTGGCCCTCTACAGAAAGAGTTGCTACCCAACTGCTGGCAAGGATGTGTGAGTGAGTACCTAGTAGGTGAAAGAATGTCCAGTTAGGGAGAGATGGAGGCAGAGGAGAGAGAGGTGAGGGTATCGCCCCATCCGTCTCAGCCCTGGGCCTGTAGCAGCACAGCTATAATTGTGTTGGCCACCACATTTTCCATGGACACATCCGTTTTCCTCATTCATGAGGAAAGGTGTCATCGTGTCCATCCTTGGGTCCCCAGTCAGTATCTGGCGTACTGAGTCAAATGACCCCTTGAGTCAGAAGAGAGTGGCTAGGAGCCTGGGCAGCACCCTGATTTCCCCGGGAGAACCTACTCCCTTGTCTCATTTCATGCTCACAGCACTCCTGGCAACCACTTGCCAGATGACACAACAGAGCCCCCAAATGTTTAAATGACTTGAGAAAGTGGTCTCCATTCGGTAACTGTTTATTGAGCTGGGAAACCACCACAAGAGGAAACACACTTTGGTGATGGTCACGTCCCATGCTGGGCCCACAGCCACGCAAATCTCCTCCCGTGATCTTCCTGAGGGAGGCTGCAGGAAGGTGGGGATTGTCCCCTGCATTTTACACCAGGAGAAACTGAAGCTCAAGCAGGTGAAATTACTTGTTCAAAGCAGGTGATTATTAAGTGGCAGAGCTGGGATTTGAACCAAGATCTGCCTAACTCCGAAAATGGAAGATCAGAGTCCACCTCCAAATTAGCAGACCTTTGGAACAAGTGGGAGTGATGAGATGTGCATATAGATTTCCACCCTCCCCATCTCATCATCCCAAACAGTAGTCAGAATAGCAGGAATAGCTTGCTATTAGTTTAATTCACTTAATCACTTTTTTCCTATCAATTCCTCTGATTAATTGCACTGTCCCTATGAGGTAGTTTTAATATTATGGCTACTTTATAGATTAAGAAAAAGCACAGAGTTGTTAAGTAATTTACTCAAGGCTCCCCAGGAAAGGGATTCGGCTCTGGAATCTGGCTCTTAAGCCCTCAGGCTGAACTACTAAACTTATGCTACCTCTTGATCATTAATGTTATCTAATTTTTTTTTTTTAAGTGTACTTTCCAGAGCTGAACAGCCTACCAGCAAACAGGTAATGAGAAGGGACAACAACAGACTGTGCAAAAGGAATCTCCACATAAAAAGATCCCAGGGTCTCTTTAAGAAACACTGTCTGGAGTGTTTGTTTACAGATCATTAACTACTTAACAGAGGGAGAAACTAAAGGCCCCTTTTTCCTGGCTGCTGCTGATTAAATACCAAGGGGAAATTAAGATAAAGCAAATCTGAAATTATAATAATTTTAAGGGTTTTCAATTTTAATTCGCCAGAAAGATAAAATAGTCCATGCTCCGCATGTGCAGCCCTGCTCACAAGCACCAGGGTTGCCTTCTCTGCCCTCTGCCCTCAGCTTTGGGGTCTTGCAAAGACAGCTGAGACCAGTCTCACTCCTCTGTCTACATGGAGCACGTGCTGCATATGAAGCCAGGCGCCAGGCAGGGTGTGGGTGGGAATGACAAGCAGGAGCCAAAACCCTTCATTGGAGGACTGCAGATGACAGTGGTCAATAAGTATATGCAGGGATTGGGGGGGGGGGGGGTTGAGGGAGGGGCTGCCTCAGTAGGCATAGGAACGCCCCTGGTGGAGGTGGGAGAGTCCGTGGCAGCTTCCTAGACAGTTGGGCTCAGTAAGACCAAGAGCAGGGCCTGCTGCTGTAAGGTCCTAATATCAGGACATGATAGGAGCAGTGTTTGTTTTTTGGGCTTTTTAAAATGTGTTTATATTGATTTTTTTAGAGGTATAGAGAGATAGAAACATCTATGAGAGAGAAACATCTTCAGTCAGCTACCTCCTACACGACCCCTACTGGGGAGTTGAGCCTGCACCCAGGCATGTGACCTGACCTAAAATTGAACCAGCAACCTCCTGGTTCATGGGTCAATACTCAACCACTGAGCCACACCAGCCGGGCAAGGGGCAATGTTTTAAGACCCCAGTAGGGTGCTCTTCAAGGGCCCACAGAATACTCTTGGAAACTGACCTGAAGAGACTTCAGGGCTTTCAACACCAGTCGGAAACCAGGCCCAAATTATCAATGAGCTTAAACTAGACTTTTCAACTGCCATTGGCAGGACTGTAAAGTCCTGGCTAGAGCTGGTCTTTCACTTCAGTTCAGGAGCCCAAAACTATGTATATGACTTCTTGAGTTCAGCCTTGTTACCAATAAGAGGACTTCACAAGAGACTAAAAGCCCTTGACTTTCCCATTTGTCTTCATGCCTTTTGCCAAAAGAACTCCTAGAAGGAGAGAGTGAGAGAAGCCCATGGACCTGACCCAGAAGCACAGGGAGTGATGCTCTTCACTTCATAGGGTTGCTGTGCTACCTTCTTTCACTTATGAATTTACTCATCACACAGTTAGGTATCAGGTCTATGATAGGATCTGAGAAGCCAAATCTGCTGTGCTTGGGAGAGTTCCTGTCCTTCAGAAAGTGACCAATAAATGTTGCTCATAAGAGTTATTAAAAATAAGAATCTAGTTCTGATTCACAGGTAGAGAATCTCCTGTCCCTGAAAGAGAACAAGCAGAACGTTGAGACTTACTATTAAGGAAGTCAAGAGCGTGATTCAGTACACATATTTTAACAGGTTTCTCCTTCCCCTTACCTGGCTCTTTCTTGACATTCTGAACTCCAGGAACTTCTGAAGTCTTATCTTCTTCCAGTTTTCCTTACCCTCTCTGGCCATCCCTCCCCAGACCTCCTTCTGCCCATCTTTTCAATACTCAGGGCCCACTTTCCATCCTTCATGCTCTCCCTGAGCCCATCATTTCAAACCAGAGACTCTGAAAACCATCTCCAGCCTGGGGCCTTTCTCATGCCCGATGGGCTCGTTCCTCTGGTTACTCCATGGGATGCCCCACAGCCACGCAAAGCCAACACATATGTGGACCTGCTGTGACTCCTGTTTTTCTCAATCTCCACTGGTGGCACCATGAGCCAACCAGACACTTACAGGAGAACCTTGAGAAACATCCTTAACTTTTCCCTCTGTCATTTCCCACTTCACTTTGAAAATGTTTCCTTCCAAATTAGTCCCTCCTCTCTCTCCCTATCCTTACTGCTGCACCTGAGTCCTGTATCTCATTTCAGGTCCTGCCTGGACGGTTGCAAGAGAACTCGAACAGGTCATGGTTTGAGTCTTTGCTCACCCCATTTTCCCTCCATTGGGATCAGAGCAAGCTTCTCCTAATGCAAATGTCATTTTGCCCCTTTTCCTTCCAAAGTGTTAGGTGGCTCCCATATTTTCATGTATAAGGCGCCATTTTTTTTCTAAAATCGTTAGACTGAAAATCAAGGGGAGTCTTATACACGAAGTCAGCCAAGGAGGGAGCCACACACACGGGAGCGGGACAATAGCTGCCCATACTTTGTCAAACAGGCTTCCTCCAATCACGAGCCGTATTGTTACTGACGTCAGCTGATGCCATAATTGGAGGTAGAGGTGGAGAGTGCGCAGATGCAAAAGGGACCGGAGCATTCTGAGCCCATAAAGATGTCAAAAAATAAAAAGATAGCCCTAGCTGGTTTGGCTCAGTGGATAGAGCATCAGCCTGTGGACTGAAGGGTCCCAGGTTCGATTCCAGTCAAGGGCATGTGCTTGGGTTGCGGGCTTGATCCCCATTAAGGGACATGCAGGAGGCAGCCAATGGATAATTCTCATCATTGATGTTTCTATTTCTCTTTCCCTCTCCCTTTCTCTCTGAAATCAATAAAGATATATTTAAAAAAATAAAAAGATAAATACCAGTAAGCGACTGTCTTACTCTACAAAACTCAAACTGAATATAATCAGCTATGCAAAAGAGCATGGAAATAGAGCAGCAGAGAGACAATTTGGACCTCATTCCACTGAGTGTAGGATCAGACAGTGGAGAAACAGGAAGAATAACTCTTTAAGATGCCAAAAAAGAAGAGGCCTTAAGAGGAAAACCAGCAAAATGTTTAAAATATTGATTTCTTAATTTTGGGTTGGAAAAGGGGGGCGTGTCTTATACACAGAAAAATGCAGTAAATCTAAATTCCTTGCTATGGCATCAAGACTGGAGTGGTCTGATCTAGTCACATGTACCTTAGGCTTCAGAATCTTCTGGGCTTTGCACCTATGATCCTGCCTCGAGCTTCCTTTCATTTGCTCTCAGAGTTCCCCTGCCTGGGATGTGTCCCCACCAGTTACTCCTCCTCAGAGATTCAGCCCAAGTGTTAGCCCCTAAAGGAAGCCTTCAGATGCTGGGTAAGATTGAGTTGGGGTTGGTGGGGTTCCTTCCTGCTCTCACAGCATCTTGTGCATCAGAGCAAAATGCTGTCAGTCAGTCAATTCTTTACTTGCCCCTCTCTGAGCTCTCAGCATGCTGAGACCCAGTTAATTCCTCTGATTCTCAGGGTGTAGTCCAGGACCTGGTAAACAATTTGTGGCTCAATAAGTGTAGACTATGAGTGAGGGAAGCATATATTTTTAAAGGAATGTTTCTTAAGTTGAGAGTGACTTTCTTAAGTTTTATCTATCAGGCAACGAAGTGTCGTAGAGCTGGACCTGGACCTGTCTGAATCACAGACTTTCCACCTCACAGGGGTCCTCTCTACACGACATCAGCACTGGGCTGCTTATGTTCAGATCCCAGCTCTGCCCCTAAAGGGGTGGGTGCTGCTTTAGTCTGATTGTACCTTCCTGTAAAGGAAAGACTGGCTCCAAAGGCAAGCCTCCTTTATCTCCATACTGACCGTGGTCATAACTCTTTGATGAGGTCCAAACATTTTACAACTTTAGGGGAAGGGGTGGGTAGAAGCAGTGAATTTGGTGGTTACTTAAATCACCCCCCAGAACTCTCTGATAACCCCAAATCAAACTGCTTTCAAAACAAAGTCGGGGTCCAGCTAGCTTCCTCTTGGGAACCATTCTAGTTAACTAGCAGCTGGAAAGGACTACAGGTAGACCACCCCCCAGGCAGAGAATTCAAAAGGAAGTGGATGGCTGTGTAAATAACACTGCTTGAAGGGGCATTTAAGCAGAGGCTCTTTGTTAAGGAAATTGATGGCTTTGTAAGTACCCGCCTCTGAAGGGAGTACTTGAGTGGAAGGTTTCTGCTCTCCCCTGGTAAATTCCCTAGTGGACTGTGGGCCAGGAGTCTGGGCCCCCAGGAATTCCATCACTTGCCAACAAAAAACTTGGATTCTGCTTTTAAAAATTGAAAAAGGTCACCAAACCTTAAGCTATGGAGCCTGTGCAGTTTAACTGGCACCAGGTAGCTGAGACAGAGTGCTTCCTTTAGGGAGAGGGAGACGCTGATCTTCCCAGAACCTTTGTTCCTCCCGCGAGGCACCTTGCTAGGCATTTTCTAGGCAGCTTCTCATTCCATTCTCCTGAGGTCTGCAAAGACAACACATCACCAGCTTGCTGAAGGGGGAACTGGGCTCGGAGATGAAGTGGGCTGCTCATGGACACCCCGTTAATTGGTGGAGAGCAGGGATGTGACAGCAGCCCCAGGCAGCCCCCAAGTACCACAGAATCGCAGGGCCTTGTGGAGAGAATCAGATTAGCGGTCTCAATAGCTCCCCCTCGGTATCCACATTCTCACAAAGAGTATCCAGTGGTCGGCAAACTGCGGCTCACGAGCTACATGGGGCTCATGAGCTGCGGTTTGCCGCTCTATTGCCTAATGAGTTTGCTGACCACTGGGTTAGGCAACGTGGGTGGATGTAAGGGAGTGGGTTTTGGAATCAAACAAATAAGGATTTGGGTTTTGCTGTATGAAACTCTTTAAAGATGATTTCCCTTGTCTGTGAAACGGGGATAACACTGCCAAACACAAAGGATTCTTCTGGAATTAAAGGACATTGCATATTTAAAAGCATTTAACACAGTGCCCAGCAGGAACCACATCATCCAATTGTTCATTTAGCAAATATACTTATTACATAGTGGCTATAATTCTAATTGGG
Organism: Corynorhinus townsendii; assembly: GCA_026230045.1. NCBI lineage: Eukaryota > Metazoa > Chordata > Mammalia > Chiroptera > Vespertilionidae > Corynorhinus > Corynorhinus townsendii. The sequence goes on along the minus strand of JAPDVU010000005.1, from coordinate 166,239,680 downwards.
GAATTAGATGATGCTACGGAGAACAGAGAGAGGGACAACCGGCCCTTCTGGAGTGGATTGCTGGAGAGATTTTCCAGAGGAGTGTCTGGTTAAAACTGGATAAAAGGATGGTTGGAGGATCATCTTAGGAAAAGCAGGGCTGGGAACTAGGGGCGGGGAGAGGGGGGAAGAATACGGGACACCCAAGAAGTGGACAGGATTTCAGCCTGCCTGGAGCTGAGACAAGAGCGTGAGAGAAAATAAGAACGGGTTGTGGAAGCAGGCAGGAACCAGATGATTTCTTGACGCCACTGAGTCTCAGAAAACGTTGAATGAATAACTATCTTCTGAGGTAGCCTGTTGCATTTCCACACCAACTGTAGTTTGTTAGAAGAGCTTTCTACTGTGTCCCCTGGGAGCCTTCTGTTCCTTAGGGTCAGCATTTTCATACCTATGTGGACATCGCTTCATGAGGGTGCCTAGCTTGGGCCCCAGTGGTCACCAGTGGCTTCGAATTGGTCTGCCCAGCCATCTCCAGGGCCAGAGGAGACTTCCCTGACATCCATTCTGGCACCTGCAGCCAGCAATGCCATCTGCAATCTCACACTCTTGTTTGAGTGAACACCTCCAGTTGGTGGAAACTGATTTCAGAGAGACCACAAATCCCAGGAACTTTTTCTGAACATGAATAGTGATGCCAACCCTTTTCATCTCTGATCGGAATACAGGGGTTTTGATTGATCTAGAATGTTCCAAGTTAACTCTTAAGATTTAGAATTGATTTTCCCCTCCTTTCCTTTCTTCCCACTTTCCTTCCTTTGCCCCTTTCTCCCACCCTTCCTCTCCTTCCCATTCTTGATTCCTTACTGAGAAGAGAGAGACACATGCTCACATTTCTGTAAAAACAAAACTCATTGTAACACTATCAATCAAAGAGCACATCGGTTCAGATGAACACACAATCCTTTTCAAAGGACAGAAGAGTAGCTGGTCCATCACGTAAGACAAAGAAAATGTACCTGAGTGCAGTGCACTCCTGCCCAGTGACTTGGCTTCTCTCTTCCGAGCAGCACCAGTTTGAAGAAGGAGGACACTGTGGCTCCAATGCCTCATCCTTTGGACTTACATGAACCATATGGCAGGAGGGGGCTGCCCACGCTCATCAGAGCTCAGGGTGGGAGGTTTCTTGCATAGGAACCCTTCCAAGAACCCACCACACTGTGGTCACCTTAGTCACCACCAGCTATGCCAGATGGGCTTGATGGGTGTGGTTTTCACGTGGGGCCCTGCTTTGGCCTCGATTCCTTGGTTACTGCTAACATAGCGTCCCATTGCTCAAAAGTCTCTCTTCTCTGGAACCTTGAAGATGTCTTAACAGACAGATAGGCAGCTTGTTTTACTGAATTGAAGAATAGATACGATGTGTGTATACATTGACTTTTACTTGAAGGAACTGTTTTTTTCATGCTCATCTACATGTATTTGTCACAGACCAATTTTTGTTTGACATTGCATTATATCCAGTGTTTATACGATGAGCCTTATCCAGTCAACCCAAACCTTGGGCCTAAAATAATTAACTGTGCAGTATTTAGTGAGTCACTTAACCTCTCCGAATCTCAGTTGGGATACTTGCAAAATGAAGCCTGAGGATGAGATAATTTCTAAAACTCTTGCAGCACTAAAACCATCAATTATTCATTCATTCAGTAAATATTTTCAGATGGTCTTCCATGTCCTGAATTTGAAATGCAATAGTGAGCAAAACAGCCTACCTTTCAGCTCTTGAAGGACTGCTCTTCTGTTTCAAAAAGAATGAAATGATCAATTAAACTTTTGAAGAAGCAATATAATGCTGTGTAGCACATAAAATAGACTAGTGGGGCCAGGGAGTGGGGGGTGACTGCAATGAAAATAGCGTGGTTAGGAAAGGTCTCACCAGGCAGGTGATGGTTGAGTTGAGAACTAAACAACGAATTAAAAAAGCCATTTGATGATTTGGGAGATGAGTTCTAAATTGGAGCTGTGATAGAAATATGTGAAAACGTTATCATGTGTGAGTATGTTCCATAGCATTATTTTACTTAATCATTACAGCTACTTTCTGAAATGGGTAGGAAAAGTGATATATTTATTAGACAAGAATGAAACCCAGAACGAGGAAGATGTGGGTTGCCAAGTATGGGAGAGTAAGTTAGTGACAGAGATGAGCTTCAAATTTTATTTCCTCTCCCTAATGTCATCTGCTTTTCCTTATAGTTCTCTTCTGTGTTTCTCAGAATGGTTTCACCTACACCCTTCTCAGTCTTCATTTTGCTGATCACGGTTTCCCATCTTCAGACCAAAAAAACAACAACACTACTTTAATGATTAGAAGAAAAAATATATCAAGTACCAAATATGTAGTAGAGTGACTTAATTGAAGGAGATCTTAAATTAAAGGTAGCTGATTTAACTCTCTCCTTCTACAGAAGGGGAAAGTGCAGCCCAGAGAGGGAAATGACTTGTCCCCAGCCTTGGGTAGAATAGAGGACATCTACTCTATAGACTCCCGTTCTCTTGACCATGCTATTGCTTTTGAAACAGGGTCTCATTCTTTATTCTTTCTCTCTATCTTTTTTAACCTATGTATTTATTTATTTATTTGGGGGGGGGGTGATGAGATCACATTAAAACCATTGACATTCAGTTTGTAGTTTGCTACCTTTCATCACTGTCACTTTCACATACTGTTCTGCATATGAATGTTTCAGATGGTTTTTCTTCACTTATTATTAGCGTATATTACCCAAGACAAATCTCATTGTATTTCCTGTTCATACTTCTAAAGGCCTTTGCATCCTAGATGTTACTCTTCCTCTTGTCTATGCTTAGGATGCCTGGTGTATTTCACGGCCACTGTAGAATCCATTGTGGTACTGACATTTATCCCCTCTTTCCTATCAGGCGATAGCAATGAACCCAAAAGAGACCAGCTAAAACCCATTCAGGGCTTTGAACATTCATTTCTATTGAATGTATTGTCATTTATTAGGATCACTATCTTTGCTTACAATCTTTTTAGGCCATTCAAATAACTGTAAAATTCAAGGTGATGTAAATGCATTTTCAAGTTCCAATTCATAAGACCATCAAATCTCTTTATTAAATTTCATTTTGGTATGCACCACATTTTTTACCTAGATATTTCATTTCTTTGCAAATTCAGTTAAGAAAAAAAAAATTTAGGACAGATGGTGAGTCACGATGTCTCACAGGAAAAAATATTATGGAATGGTTTAGATAGAATTGGATTGTTCCCCTTTATATGTGCTTGAATTTGTATTATGATCTCATTCTAATTGATATTTTCATAAAAATCTTTGTGTAGTAGAATGCTGAAACAGATTCAAATCAGGTTTGAGCCATCTTCAATATAATCAATAACAGAGATTCTAAAATTCAAAAAGAGCTTTGCTAATTCATTATTTACTGAATACCTGCTTTGAGATTGACGTTGTCCTAAGTATTGGTGATGTAAATAGAGGTAAGACTGGAGCCAGCCCAGAAATATCTCACAATCCAAGAGCTGTACATTTTCATGCATTTATTTATTTATTCATTCATTTATTCATTCATAAATATCAGTGACAGTATGGCAAGGCAGTGCTCTTGATCCTAAAGAAAGAGGTACACTTTGAGACATACTCCTATAAATCTTATCATAAATAAAAATTCATTTTAGATAGTGAATAATACTGTGAAAGAAATAAAATACAGTGGTGTGCTGCTCTTTAATGGTGTGGGAAATAGGATGTGAGCTTACTGTAAGTAGACGGGGTTGTTATTTGAGGAAGTACTATTTGAACTGTACTATTTGAGGAAGTACTATTTAAATGATGAAAAGGAAGAGAGTGTGAGAAAATCGAAGAAAAAAGTATTCCAATAAAGTGAGTAACATGTGCAAGTTCCTGAAGCAATAACAAGTTTGGCTTATTTAAGGAACAGATTCTTGTTGAATTGATGCATTTATGGATTAACAAATAAATGAATGGAACCTAGTGAGCAAGAGGAGAGTAATAGGAGACATTCAGAGACAGTAGGGATTCATAGGCCATGGTACAGATTTTGATTTTGTTCCATGTGACATGGGAAGCCATTGAGATGCTTTAGGTAGGAAAGTGGTCTGATATAGTTTATCTTTTTAAAGGACCACTGTAGCTGTACTCTAGGGGAGGGAAGATTGGGAATCAGACATAGAAAAAGCTGGTTAAATGAGCAATACTTCAGTGATGGTGGCTGGGATTAGGGTGCTGGTGATGGAGCAAAAGTAGATCTTTTTGGAATTTTCTGAGATGAAAGAGTCTCCAAGATGTACTTTTTTTTTTTTTTTTTTTTGGTTTTGGTGAGTTGGCTAAAAAAATAGGAGTGATGATTCAGAAGGTTTTGGTTTAGCCATTGTTGAGCAATGTTGTCATTTACTAAGAGGAGGAAGAAAGGAATGTGGGGAGAAACCATTACTTCTGTTTCAGACATGTTGATTTTGTGATGACTTTAAACAGATATTTAAGTAGAGATGTCATTGTTGGGACTCAGAGAAGAGGTCATATCTAAAGAAATGTTTGAGTCATCAGTGCATAAATGTTCTAAAATTTGTACTTAAAACTTAGAACTGGATGAGAGGATGTAGATAGATAAGAAAAAGAGGGCCTAATCGCTAACCCTGAAACGTGGCAACATTTAGTAAAGAGTTAGGGAAGCAGAAGACAGCACATGAATCTGTGTGGGAGGAGCTGGGAGCCAGAAGGGATAGGATGGCATGGTGTCATGGCATCCAAGAGAGAATACTGCTACCTCAAGGAAAAGGTACTTCTTTATATGCTTCAAGGTTCTTTGACTTTGAGGTGTGTGTTAGCAATGTTGAAGTCAATGGTGATCTTGGTTTGGGTGGAGTGGTAAGTACAGAAACTCGATTGGAGAGAACTAAAGAGTGAATTCCAGGAGAGAAAGGAGGTAAGTTTAGATAATTCAATAAACTTTACTGTGAATCATAGAAAGAGAAATGTGACATAGGAGACAGTGGTACAGAGATGTGGGATGATGCCACTTAAATTTTTTAAAATTTACATTATTTAATTTTTAAAATAAAAAATGTTTATATAGGCAATATCCTGTTTTGCTGATATGGAAGAAGAACATAATGATGGAGGAAATAGAGGGAATTGGACAAATAGGGATGCAGAAGATTGATATATGAGGCTTCGTCACCTGAAGATGCTAGAAGTAAATCTTGATAGAAGACTCAAAGGTGGAAAGTAGCCTTTCAGGCTAAGGAACTAAGGGTAAAAGCTCTGAGGCATGAGTCCTGGGGAGGAACTGTATGTGTGCATCTGAGAGTGAAGGCATGGTCGGAAATGAGCCTAAGCAGGAACATTGGAACTGGGCAACAAAAGGGAGTGAGAAGCAGGTGTGGATGTTCAGATTTTGCAGGAGTCAATTGAGTATTGTAAACATGATCAGGTTTACGTTTTGGATGAAAGGCTCATCATAGGCTGCTTTGTGAGGAGGGACTGAAGTGGGGAGACCTTCAAGCCAGTGGTGTCAGGGCCAAGAGGACAGAGGACAAGGCTGCCCCTGGAGGGTACTTTTCATGGCAGGCCTGAGAGTGGAGTGGAGTGGCAGCGTGAGACTACATCTATATTCACTCTACTTTTCCTGGTGCTTTTGGGTTGCTGGATGGTGCCTGGTTGTCACAGTGAAACACAAGAAGGAATTTCTGGCCCACTTTGGTATGTGGCCAGCCCTTGAAGGAACCTGAAACCGACTTCAGCTCCTCAGGTTCAGTTGACCTCATCAGCATCTGAAGCTGGTTAGTGGATTCATGGTTCTGTAGGAGCCCTTGGCCACCCCATCGTCTGTACCCTGGACAGGCTGATCTGGTAGAGAAGGTTAAGGACAAACCCCAGTTTGAATAGAATTAAATGAGGCCAGCAGTGTAGGTGTCTCACAAAGCTTTTGAAGGATCAGCGATGCAAAGTCTCAGTATTTCTGTTCCAGAGGAAACATTTGCCAGTGGGACCAACTCCTAAACCCCAGACTTTCCTTTTGCAAACCTTCAGGGGTTAAGCACTGTAGTTGCCCCTGTTCCAAGGAGCTATTATTTGGACACAACGATCATGCATATTTTGGTCTTTTCTTATTGTTGTTTGGATGAATTGTTATGTGGCATGAAGCTTGTTGTGGTTGGATCCATCCCTAAACAAACAGCTGAACTTAAAAAATACTATTTTTTTTCCTGGTGCTTAAAAAAATAGAAAGAAAAATAGTAATCATTGGACTAAAAGAGACTATTGCAATGCCAGTCAGTCACTGTTCCCTCTGGAAATAGAAACAGATGCGAATTTCTCCAAAGCTGACCCATCTTCATAAACAGGAAGTTTAGAAAGACAGGTAAATCTATCTACCCTTAGGAAGGTAGCCTATCTAAGAGTCTGTGTTCAAATTCTTTGCTTCCTCCTTGAGTCCTAAACCAAATCCATCTCCTATTACTTAAAACTCTCACCTCCTCATTTGCAGAGAGCTGTTTTTTGTGTGTGTTTTCTCAATGGGCTGTAGACTTGGTAACCCCCCAATAGCTTCTCAGATTAGTTATATTTAGTTCACACTAAATATAACTAAAAATGAAAAATGAAATCAGAGATTCCACAAAATAATATAGAAACTTGGTAAAGGGTCAAACACGATTTTGTTGCCAGAATCGTATACTGAAAGCCCGGTCTGTTGCGACAGCATGGTGCTATAGAAAGAGCACTGCACTGTGAGTTCAAGACCCATCAGTCTAGTCCTGTCTCTACTGGAAATTTCTCTGAAGGCCTCCATAAGTAACCGCGACATACGAACCTCAGCTTCCCTCATGTAAAATGAAACTATTACTTTCAGCTCCAAGGTCATCATCATCATCATTGACCAGTTATTGATCATCTGTTATGATCAAGCCATCTGAGCATCATACCAAACCGTCAATCATTCAACCATTATTCAGAGGAGGAAACCAAGGTTCACAAATTCTAAGTGATATGCCCAAAGTCAAATCAATAGTAAATGGAACCTCTGCTAAGCAAAGTCAGGTCTATACCTCACTGCCTCAAAGACTGTGAGCCTCACCGGTAACAGCACACCTTTCTTGGTCAGGAGAATCTTCAAGGTCTCCCCATCTCTAAAGGATAATGTTCAAATTCCTTAACGTGGCATTGCAGTCCTTCCTAATTCTGGCTTCAGATCAGCTTTTCAGTGTCTCAGCTCCAGGATCCATTGAACTCTCTGAACTGTGACTTTGCCAGACATATACACACACGGACCAAGATGCAGTTATATTCTTCCCGGAACATGGGCAAATCCTTTTGATCCTCCAAGATGCTGCCCCCAAAGCATCTTCTCAGGAAGCCATCCCCCATTTTTCCAAGTAGTGTTGATCCCCCTGCAGGAAAGGAGGCCTGTTGGTTTCATTAGTGTATCCCCAGTGCCAGCGCAGTCACAGAGCAGATACTCAGAAACTACTGGTAAAGTGAATTGATAGTCCTCACCAGTTCTCCTCTGAGGATTAGGATCTATCTTAGCTGAGGATGATAACATCCCTCCTTCCTAAAATCTCTTAAGATTGGGCACTGTGCCTTTAAAACCTGTATTACTTTCCCATCTCTTAAGTCTGTTATGGTAGTTTGATCATACCCAGCCCTATATTGAAGCAGTCTAAAAGGGAATCTTGTCTCCAATTTATATGTGGGGAAACTGAGGGACAGAGAGATGAACTAACATACTAATATTACCCAGTAACCAGGGGCAGATCAGGAGGGTGAATCCAGCGTTTCTGAATTCAAGGATGAGAACTTTTAACAATAGCTTGAACGCCAGTGTTTGCTTATACGTCAAAGTAAACTCATCTCATTTCCCTGAAGCGTGGCTTTCTGAGTTTTCAGATAGGGGTGAGGATCTCTGTCTCAGTGTCCTTTGGACATGCCTCGGGAATGCAGAGGCATGCATTTCAGTTCCATGGTGCAGGCCTACGGAAATCGAAGATTACGTAACGCAAAGCAGCATCAGCTGTGTCTGTCCACTTACAGAGTCCATTGGGCTCAGGCTCTTGGAGCTGAGCTCATTGCTTCCCAAAGGAAAAGGAAGTATCTTTCAAGTAAAAGCTCAACCATGGAAGACAGACTTGGCAATGCCCCCCAGCCACAGCAAGACTCCTCACTGGATAGAGCAGATTTTTAAACCTGTCACCACATGAAAGGAACTGAATCTGAATTGTGGGGTTCCCTCAATGTCAGTAGAGGTTCCCTCATGTCAGGAGAGGATGGACTGGGACTCAGCTTTTCCCTGCAATCCCTCTGTAAGCTAGTTGCCACTGGTGTCTCAATAACTTTCCCTTCCCCCTAACACCCAGTGTAAAAAAATGTTTTTTCAAAGAGCACAGCATTTAAACTATATTTGGACAAGAGTATATGCATCATAGGTGCCAAATTTTAGTTATTCATTCATTCAACAGATACTTACTGAGAGTCTAATAGGTTTTCACAGTACCTCTCCCAATGGGATGTATTATTATCACTGCTACCTAGCTACTACATGGAAGGCAGGCAGCAAGGTGATCATTTGGCTTCAAACTCTTTTCACAACCATCTGCTCCCCTCCTAGCATAAAGCATTCAAGAAGGACTAAGTAAATTGTAATGAAAACAGAATGGCCAGTCTTGTTCTATTGTTTTGTTGTCACTGTCTTTGTTTTTCCTGGCCACACATTTGTATTCCATTCCCCACCATGTTCCCTTCAGTGAATGGGGCATGGGAGTAGGGATGGAGAGAGAATTCCCCAGATGAAGATGGCCAGCTGTATCTAAAGGGCCCCTGGGACTCTAGCAAGAGAAATGAATAGCAGAGCCCAAGGATGTTATTCAAAAAAAGGGGACTCAGAGTAGCTTTGTCAGCAAAATCTTGGGGCAGAAACCAGGGATCTTTCCACTCCCCTCTCTCTTTCTTCTCTTTAGCTCTATCTCTGATCTCTCTTTTAACTCTGTCTATATCAATCTATCTATATTAACTGTCTATTTAGGTACCTATTTACCTACCTATATCTATCTCTTTCTCTCCTCCATTCCCAGGTTCTGCTGATTCTAGGCAGACATATATTAAGGTCTTAATCATAATCAGGAAGAAATTAGCTTCATGAGAACTCCAACTGTAGCCCCAACTCCTGACACTCTGAGGTCTCTTTGATGGGGGAATAAATGGTCTTCTTAACGAATAGATCCTCTACAATCTTATTTTAATCTTACCTTACTGATCTTATATTAGAAGAGCAGAAAGGTGTTACCAAGAGTGAGGCAACCCCATGACCGTATCTACAGGAAGCTGTGCTGTAATTATTCTATAGATACCACACATAGGGGGAAACCCCTCTGCAAGGTGTCAAAAGTGAGGCTTGTACTTCCAGCTCTGTGGACACCTCACCTGCTGTGGCTCTCAGTGTTCCAACAGATAAAATGGGAAGGGGGCTGGCATTGTACACACCATCTCAGGAAATCACTGTAACCACACAAAGGTAAGTATGAGGGAAAAGAAGTTCAGAGAAGACAGGTTATTTTGTTTCAATCCTACACATCTTATATGTGGCAGAGTTGGGATTGGAAACTGGCTTTACCTGATGCCAAAACCTATGCTCTTTGCAATTCCCTGTCTTGGGTGAGTGAAGTCTGCATTGATGGTTGGTCATTCTTGGATTGGGCCTAAGCTTTATTTTATGTGAGTTGGCCACACTGACCAGGACACTGGAGCTCCGGAGAAGTGCTGAGCCTGTGTCCGTCCCTTGCTTGAACTGCCAGGCATGCTAGTAACCACTGGAGTCTGTGCTGGCTCTAACCCATCCTCAAATAATTGAATTATAATGAATTGATTTATTCTGGCTCTTTCGATAGTATTTCACTATGTAAACTGCAGAAATAAACAAGGGATTTTGGAGCTTGGAAGGGGCTCAATATTCTACTGCCCCTGAATTCACGGACTCCTTTTTCAGATAGTCAGCATCCTAGGAATCCCAGCCTTATTTCTGCTTAACCCAGGCGCTTTCTGTTACGGGGAAGGCTTCTTGAAGGTGTTGTAGGCGAGTGCTGACTTCACAAGCTGATTCAGTTCAGTCAGTTAGAAATAAAGTCACCCCTTAGAAGATGAAGCCCATTATTGTAGAATGGGCAAGGCTTGGCTGGCTTACCTGAAATGCCCAGGGTATCTAACAAGCCCTCAAAACCTAGAGAATTAGCTAGGAAGAGCTCCTAGCATCCCAGTGGTCTAACCCTCTTCTCTCTAATGAGTAAAATCGAGGCCAGAGAGAAAGAGTCCTGTCTAAAGTAACAGAACAATTTAGTTACAGAGCTGGGACAGGAACCAGCCTCTCGTATATAAATTCACTCTTTATGTGAAACCGAAATCCTCTTGGAGCTAAATAAACCTCAGTTTGCAACTGGGGAGTTCCGTGGCATCAGGTAATGTCTCCAGAACCTGGAAAGGGAAAACCTGAGTTCAAAACCAGGATCCGGCATTAACACTGTGATCTGGGGCAGATTATTAATGATGTGTGAGATCTCGTTTCCTGATCTGAAAGACTAAAATGATAATTAAAATAATAATGCCTTCCTCACCAGCTTGCTGTGGGCTCACTTGGGGTAATGAAAGTGGAAGTGTTTGTGAGTTGTGCGCGCACGCGTGCGTGCGTGCATGTGTGTGTGTGTGTGTGTGTGTGTGTGTGTGTGTGTAGTAAAAAACACGTAAGATCAATCCTCTTAAAATGTTAGGTGTACAGTACAGTATTATTAACACAGTATATGTCCTTTTATGACTGACTTATGTCATTTATGATAATGCCCTCCAACATGTCTGCTCATGTTGTCACACATGGCAGGTTTCCTTCTTTTTTGAAGGCTTAATAATAATCCGTTGTAATGATCAGTGATGGGCTTTAATAGTGCTGATGATTTTTCTGGTCCAGTTCCACAGCTGCTACTGATGGCTGAGACCAAAGTACCAATATCTCTGTTCTCCCCCTTCCGTGTCTCTCCTGCAGATGAACCCAGCCGGTGCTATTTCCATGATGGTGACGGGGTATGTGAGGAGTTTGAACAAAAAACCAGCATCAAGGACTGTGGTGTCTACACTCCCCAGGGATTCCTGGATCAGTGGGCATCCAATGCTTCAGTTTCCCATCAAGACCAGCAATGCCCAGGCTGGGTCATCATTGGCCAGCCGGCAGCATCCCAGGTAAGACGCCAGCCATGGGTGGCATTTCCTGCCGATATTCTGAATCTCTGCTCTTGTCCCTCAGAGCTTCCCTCCTCGAAGGTAGTGTCATTGGATGTGGCCACGTGACCATACCTCTAACCAAATGTAATTCCAGAGCCTCACGAGTACCATTTCTCGGGGATTAGATGTGGAATAGCTAAGCACAGGGAAGGAACATCAGGGTAATGACTGTCCTCCTATGTCCCTACCTGTTATAATTCACATTTAGGAAAGAATTCCATTTTGGACACACCACTGGAACTCAATGGGAAGAACACATTCTTTTGGAGGAGTCCCACAATTTATTTTGTGTGTATGTGTGTAGGAGGGTTCTCCTTGAACACTCCTGTGAATTTGCTGTGTGGCCTTGGACCAGTCTCCCCACCTCTCTGGCCCCCATATTTTCCCATCTTTAAATTAGAGAGTAGGTCAGCTTAATGATCTCTAAGGACCTTCCCAACTCTAAAAAGCTGTGACTCACTCCCCAGTCCCTTAATGCACTATTTGTGTTCCAGGGTTCTTCCCCAAAGGACTCTCTGCTTGGTTGAGGGACTAAGAGTGTTGGGGCCAGCAGAGCTTATGTGATTCTAGGGATGGCTGTGCTGTCCCCAGAGCCCCCTTTCCAATTATCCTGCTGAGCAAGCACCTGCCTTCTTTTGAGACTCCCATTTCCCAGAGACACGACTCAGTGCTTCTGACCGCCTGGCCCAGTGGCTGCCTCTGAGGCCAGCCTGCCTCCTGGCCTTGTAGATGAGTCATTATACTGTTTCCCTGATTCAGGGTCAGGGGGGATAGACCTGATTTGTAGATAAAAGAGAGATGTGACCTTCTCCTGGGGCCCAGTAAAAAAAATCATTGGATGAGGTACAAGATGGGTACATTCACTTATGTATTTTATAGTGTTTATCTGATCATTTCTCATTTACCCATTTGCTTATGTTTACATTTATTAGATTCCTTATTCATTCCTTTGCATTTGTTTATGACTGCCCTGAGGAGAATGTGTGGAGAGAAATGGGAGCACAGTATTCCCTGATGCTTCTCATGGGCAGTGCCCGCCTGGTGAATGAATGAATGGGTAAATGAATGAATGTCTAGGCCTCATCCTACCCCTGTGCCATTGCTGTACTTGAGGAACTCATCTTTGGCTACACCCAATTTCACGAGCTCTAATAACCCGTTTGTGTGTCTGGCTCTCCCATTAAGCTGCTGGTACTTTCATAACTGTTTTGGGTTTTATTCATCTCTCTCCCATTCTTCAAGTACAAGATCCAGATAAGACTAGCTGCTCAGGAAATGTGTGTTTAATTGATTATAGATTTACACACGTGCACACACACACATACGTGTGCACATGGCTACATATGACAGACAACACTAAGAGACAATGTTCAAGAACCACATCTGTATGACAGAGAACATCCTGCTCAGGGATGGCAGGGATGGCTGTCTGTAGAGCCAGGAATTCCAGATTCAATGCCAGCATCCCTTTCTAGAAGTGTTTCAAAAACATCATTCAAACAAGGGAATTATTAACACACTCAGACTCTCACACGAGCAAGAAGTAAGGCAGCAGCTGTATTTAAAAATCACCCAAAGGTGATCGCTGCTAATGTGAGAAGAGGAGAGAAAGACTTTTCCAGTCTTAACGTTTGAAAGAGACTTCATGGGGCAATTATTCCACTTTGGTAAGGAGGGGGCTGTCAGGAATTATGGGCAATTATCTCTTCCTAAACAAAAATCCAATTTAAAAAAATCATTATCAATACTACAAAGAGGAGATGAGGAAACAAAATCATCCTATTGAATTATTCATTGCAACCAATTTTATTTTAATGAAATCGACTAGGTTCCATTACTCTGGGCTTGGCCATAATCTTTGTTACAAGGAGACTTCAGCTGTAACTAAATTTGCCATGATGAGATCAACTCACTGGAGAATACAGAGTTGAGGAGGGGGTGTGGGTGCAGGGCCAGGCAGGGCGGCCTGGAGGGCTGTTGAACAAAGTCTCCTGAAGTGCCCCTCAGAAAGCAGATGCCTAGAAATCATTCACACACTGCTCCCCCAGCATGTGCACACACACACATGTGCACACACACATAGCCTGTGTAATCCTGAGTAAGGCTGTTTGTGGAATGGAAACTAGCTCCCTTCTGACAGCACAGCAGAGGGGGATGAGGTATAACCATGGCGCTCATTACCTTGTGCAGTGATTAGAGGAGGCTGGTAGCTAATTTTCACCCTGTCAGCGACTCCAGTGAAGAAGTTGATGGCTTGAGAAAAGGAGTTGGGAGGTACCTAGATGCACCTTCCCCCTACACAATTAAGCTCTTCTCCTCCTCCTTCTTCCTCTTTCTTTCTCTCGCACACACAAAAACACGTAAACATTCCTACAAAAATAGGCAGTGTAGGGGCAGGATTCCAGAGAGTAGGAACAAAATAGACACAGAAGAGTAGTGGAGGGGACCAGGAGTCTCCAGGTCCACCAGCCACCATACTGGACACTCATACATCTCATAGCCTATCCCCTTGCCATTCCTCAAGCTAAGAAGTATTGCCCAGCTTGGAGAAACAGAGAGGCGGAGTGGCTTCCCCAAGGTCCCATAGCCCATACATGGAGAATCTAGGATTGGAAGGATGTCATGGAAGATGATAGCAGAAGCTTAGGAATATGTATGTGATCATGTTCAGAAGTTGAAAGTAACTGGATTCCTGGCAAGTATCCCTGGGAAACAAGCAGAAAGAATCATAGGTGGACAGATCATAGAGTTGTTGTCACTGTGCAGACACTGTGAGATACGTGAATTCTCTGCCTGACTCATGAGCACTGCCCACAGCTTTTGAGTTCAGGCTGCTTCCACTCCCTGTCCCGGGGGTCCTATTCCCTGGCCCCTTGGTGCTCACCGGGATGTCCATGAACTTGGGCAGTGATGAAATGACTATGGTTGTTTCCATTTTCTCTTTATAAACCAGTTTTGTCATACTCTGTCTTCCCCTGATGCTATAAAAATGAGAAATACAAGTGTTTATTGAAGTCATGTGTCTGGCTCTATGCTGGAGTCTGTGAAAGAAACAAAAACAGGGGGGTGGGGGGAAGACCCAACCTCTGGCCTGTCTGTGAACAAGACTTAGGCACGAGAATTCTCTGGGGAGAAGCCCTGTCTGAGTAAGTTGGCAGGGTCTCACTGTGACCACTAAAAAGAAGAAACAGTCATTGTGCTATAGGAGTCCAGAAAATTGATTAAAATTTGATTTTTTTATTTTGTATAAGCTCTCCACTTTAACAGTTTCTGAACTCTCTCTCCATTCTCCTCATGCAAGATCCCCAAATTTGGTTAGGACTTAGTTACTCCACCCTGAACATTTAGTTTTATATTCAAATGTTACCAGAAGTATCAAAACTTCCTGGTTGTGCAAATTGGGCTGAACATCCTATAATAAGAGACATTCTTTGGATATTTTGGCCATGCACCTTCCTGGCCCAGCTGGAATTCAAGAAGTCCCTGAAACAGAACAAACATGGAAATGAACCCAAAGAATCCAGTTCTCTCTGTTCTGGGAACCTCAGAAATGGATTGGTTTAAAGGTACTTTTTGCAAAGATCCCATCTTGTTCTTATTTTGTCTCCATGTTTCACATTTCTCTGGTGCTTTACACCAAAGGCTGCCCAAATGAGATGTAGCTATTCCTTTACCCTGCCCCGACCCCCAGCATTTCTACCAAAGCCAGTTTCCTCTTCTCCAGGCAGGCACCTCCTCCTCCCGCAATGGCCTAGGGAAAGTGTGGAAACACTAAGGAATGTGCAGTGTTCTCCCAGGAATCATGGACCTTCACTCAACCAACCAGTTCACTTGGTTAATACTTTAAGGCTAAGATTTAGGCTAAGCAGATCCAGGGCAGTAGTTTCAGAGTCAAGGTAAAGAAAACCTTGAGATTGAGAATCATCCGCAGTTGGATGGAGAGCCTTGTGAGGTGGAGAGGTCCCCACCAGGAGGTTTCCAGCTGAGCTGGTGATGGAGCAGGAAATGCCTGTGTTGGAGACCTAATCATCTCCACTTCCTTTGCAATTGGGTCTCTGACTTCCTATTTATTATATCAACCCCTTAGTGGGTACATCCCCTGGGTCCTTTGACAATTCGTTTTGTTTCTTGGCATGCCTATAATACCTCGTGCCTCTGTTAGAATACAAATCATGATTTGTCTTGGGTTATAGCAATTTTGTATTAATTCATTTATTTGCTTGATCAAAAAGAAGTCTATTTGAACCCTGCATTGAGACCTGTGGGCAGGTAGAGAGCATGGGCGCTGATGGGTGAAGAGGAAGTCGTGCAGATGCAGCTTTGCCCTCCTAGCTTCTCTCCTTCCTTGGGAACCGGGAGTAAATGACTCCTCTGGGAACCTCAGTTTCCTCCTCCAGAAACAGGGAATGATACCCTCTACCTGTTGGAGCTTAAGAGAAAATCAGCAAAAACACGTAGCCCTGGGTGTGTTTTTCCACTTAGTGTGGGTAGTGCCAAGGTTAATTTCCTCTCTCATTCATGTTAGGCTCCCCTAACACCCTCGCCCCAGGGCTGGCCCCAGTGACCCGCCCAGTACAGCTCAGTCAACACTGGGTTGAGTTCAACACAGTTGTGTTAGCAAATGTTCACTGTAGCCTCAGGACTGTGCCAGGCATTTTGAGAGACTGCAAGGAAGTTCTGGCCTTTCTGCTGCCCTCATAGAGCTCACCGTTTCGTCAGAGGGTGTGTCCATCCAAATCCCATCCAAGACCCAGGAGTGTGAGAGTTGGAGGGAGTTAGCCCGAGGAAACCACACTGTTATCGGCTTACTCAGTCTGCAGGGGTGAGCGCCGGCATGTAGGGATGGGAAAGTCCTGTGCCCACTTTCAGAAGATCCTGAGCAACTTTTAAAAAGAACATCCAGTTTCTCCAGGCTCTGCATCCATTTTTTTGAATCCTACAAAAAGAGGAATTGCTGTCCTCACATGACAGGTTGGGACAGTGAGGTTCTGAGAGCCAGGTGACAGACTATGGGGTCACCCTCGCAGGGGCTGAATCAGGGTGCAGGCCATGGCTCATACGGACTGATGGGCAGGACAAGGCAGCTCACACCTGCTTCAGTGACTGACACAGGAGAATAAGCTGAGAGAGCCAGTGCCTTCGCTTCTCTGCATGTGGAGGGTGCATTCAGAAAACACCAAGAAAATAGGGGTCCCTCTCTAGTCCCCCCAATATTTCCCTGCTGTTTCTGCCATGCTGCCTAGATCTCCACCTGTAGGCTCTCATTCTTTAAGGTTAAGTGTTGCCCTCTTCAAGAGGCATTTAAAATGTGTGCATGAAAATATGGGAGAAACATAGGAAAAGTTTGAAGCTCTCAGCCCCTGAGTATAAAAAATTCCTTTGATTTGGGATGTATGCCTGACTATTTCTGGGTTCTGGGAGAAAAAGGAGGAAAAGCACACACAGGACACTTGTAGAGGGAAGAGGAAACTTCGTTCCGTTTATAAGTTTGCCACAGCTCAATGCAAAATAAAGGGAAAGTCAAGAGACATGAGCTAGAAAAGTGTATGGGGACAACCTTCAGGTGCTTGAAGCTTAGACTTGATGTTGAATGTGATGGGGAGCTTTTAAGCAGAGGGCTAACAATTGGGTACTCATGTGAGGACTTGATGTTGAATGTGATGGGGAGCTTTTAAGCAGAGGGCTAACAATTGGGTACTCATTTGAGGAAGGCAGTGACATCCGTGGGATATCTCCTGTATGCCAGACCCCATACTAGGGTGTAAAACTGCAAAGTTTTACTTCCCCTCCCTCATGGTGAAGAAACTGAGTGTCAGAGAGATGAGCCCCCATCACCTATGGGGCTCTTTCTCCTACTTCCTTTTCTTAGCCCACGCTACTGGTATTCATTGTAAAAGCCTCGCTCAGAAATATGGCATGGACAAGCAATTCTCCGATGCTGGTTGGATGATGTTATTTGCAAAGGGCAGAGAGAAACTTCGGGCTCACACCCAGTGCTGAGGTCACTTTGAAGGGTTGTTCCTTCCCCACGTGTGTCTTCAGCAAAGCATGCGGCTCTTCTCACTAGTGACTTGGGACCGCATCTGCCCATGGTGGAGGGAGGAGAAGGGGCGAAGGGAACACACAGAAATATCAGACAAGATTCCAAGCAGTTTTCTCCAATACCCACGGGATCTGCTTTCTCCTGGTGGTTTCTGAAAAATGTTTCAAGAGCACATGTGCAAGTCATCTGAGGAGACAAAACAGAAAGTCCATGGTCTGTTACAGCCTGTCCTGTTGGTGTGGGGCACCCAGAAGTCCTCCAGGAGAGTCACAAACAAACAGTCTTTGGGTCAGAAAGGAACCCCCTGAGCTGGTCCCTACAACTGTCTTGAACTTGTCAGGGAGCTGGGCTGCGAGGGACTTTAAGTCAATCGCATGTTTCAGGATCCCAGCAAGGGCCTGTCCTCCCCACCCTCTCTTGCTCCCTCCGCCTGCATTCATTCACGCTTTCAATGCCTCCAAGTGCCAGGCACCATGAGTAGCCTTGGAAACTTGCAGTGATGAAAGTTTTCAAAGGAAAACGAGATTGAGGGTCAGATCAACCTAGTTCTCAGATCCGGGATCTACCACTTATAGCTGACCCCTTCGGGCGAGCCGAGCCAGTTGTCTTTGTCCCTGCCCAACTCCTTATCCATAAAATAGGAGTGATAACATCCATATGGCGGGTGCTTGACCAGGATGACACCGCTGAGCCAGAAATGTCATTTTCCTTCTGACAGCCACTGAAAAGTTTTTTAAACAAGTGATTCTTGCTGCCAATGAAGTTACTGCAACTGAGAGACCCAATTAGGAACAATTGAGGTTTTATTTTATTTTTTAAGGAATACTCTTTTGGTCATAGAAATCAAAGCAGAGAGATTTTTTAAGAGTCTCTTGGTCTTACTTCACTTACTAAGATTTGACTTTGATTAAACAACTTCCCTAAAACCTTGTCATCTCCTAGCTGTTAGAAAATGGTCCTGATATTTGGATTCAAAAGCAGTGTAATCTCGTAGTGGACTTACTACGTCCAAAGCATCACTTTGAGCAGTGGGTAGAGTTTGAGATGAATGATTCAGCCACTGCCCTGCAGCCATCTGTCGTGTCCATGGAGGGCAGGGGACACTGGAATAGGGCCTTCTAATAAGAGACAGATATTGGCCAGTTGCTGTTATGCGTGGACAGAGGGGAGTACATTGAGGGGGAAGGGGGAGCCTGAGTAGAAGCAGGGCCTAGCAGGCCTCGTCATGTAGCAAGCAGGTATTGATGGCACAGGGCAGGCCTGGGTGGAGGGGCCCATCTTCATCTCTTGCCTGCCGTCGGCTCCTGACTCGAAGCCCGAGAACAAGCAAGGCTCTGTGGGCTCGGGCATACCCAGCACTGCCAGCCCATGCCACTTCCCCTTTGGGAAGACTCCTTGGCTTTTGTCTCTCTCACCTCTTCCTCATGCCTGACCCACTACCCTGCACCGTCTCTGTGCTCCACGTCTCCTTGCCCTATCATGGGACTCAGCACCAGGCCCTTCCTCCCATCCCTGTCATTCACCCAGACTCCCTCAAGACCCTTCTCCATTCTTGCCTTTCATCTTCTCTTCTCTTCTTCCCTAAATTATTGTTGTTGCTTTAAGTGGGGGCAGTGGTGTATAGCCAGCATAGCCTTTGCTGTATAATTTGGTTTCATGTTTGGTACCCAAGAAACATGTGAAAAATGTAAACAGTGTCTGCTCTCTGAGGCTGGGGTACACTTAGGAAGCAGGAGCCAGTCAAGCTTGCTGAACCCACTGCTCGGGGTATTCATTTCTGACCCTGGAACCTCGTGCTCATGCCTCTAAGTCTGAAAGGAAACTTTCTCAAGCCAGGCCCCGAAGAGGGATTCTGGGGGGGAGTTGAGTTTTGCTGTGCACAAGATTTTGTTTTTGTTTGTGTTTGTTTTTCATGCCCCCGACCCCCACTCTGCACCCCCCAGTCTTTACTTTTTAAATTAGCCTGGTTGTGTTATCAATAGAACCAGACCCAAAGGAGCCTTCTGGCCTCTCTCCCAAGCCAGCCATGGGTTTCCTGACTCCTAAGTCATCAGCCAGATCCAGTGCCTGGAGGCCCTGGGTGCAAGTGTGCATGGTCCTTTTCCAGAGAGTAATGGGCCCAGACAGGCAGCGAGAGAAGGCCCTGCCCAGAGCCTGCTTCTCTGGGCTGCTGTCCACTCTGTGATCCTCTCTCAAACTAGACCCATCTGTGCAGTTGGAGAAAGGGGACCCTTGGCTGACGTCTACACTTCTCTCCATCCTGGAACAGATCTTAAATATACATACTCTTAAGTATACATAGATTCAGGAGCGATCTGGTTTGCTGGCAGGATAGCAGCTTCAGGAATATGGATGTGAGCGATACCCAGGTCCAGGTCTGTGGTGCAGCTGCCGAGGGCAAGAGGTCCAGGGACTGAATATCAGTTCAGTGCAACGTGAGGGAGGAGATACACTGCCATGCAGCAGGGAGCTGTGGGAGGGAGTTTAATGCCCCAGAGCAGGCAGGAGTGTGTCACTGAGAGTCCAGGCTGCACGCCAGCTGTGTTCTGCACCTGCACAGTCCTGTAGAGTAGCTTATAGCCACCTGTTATGTTGAACCCATGAAATGTGGCTCATGAGACTGAGGACCTGAACTTTTAATTAATTTACATTTAAATAACCACATGGGGGTGGTGGGCTTTCCATTGCATAGGAAGAGTGGATCACATTCTCCCGTGTGTATCACATCCCAGTGCTGCCACTTACAGCGAGATCTCAGGCAAGGTACTTCGCCTCTCTGGTCCTCAGTCTTCTCATCTGTAAAATGGGAAAATTAAGTGGGAGTTGTGGGGATTCCAGCTAAGAGCACCCATAAAATATTTGGAACAGTGCTTGGTATAGACCTGGTATCTACAGTCATTCAGTTCAGTTGTTTCATAAAATTCTTATAACCAATCTATGTAGTAGGAATTATGTTCCCATTTCACAGATGGGGAAGCAAAGGTTCACGCAAGGTCCTCTACTCCAAGTAGTGGAACAGGAGTAAATCCAGTTCTTTTAGCCTCATAGCCCATGCACTTTCTAGTGTACCACACCACTTCTCTTAACATTTAAAAAATAATAAAAATAATACTTCTCTCTTTCCCAGAGTGAGATAGGACACACTAATCTTTTGGTGATACAATGTCTTACATCCTTTCAATCTGCCTATGCTCAGTGGGTGGTTTTTGTCTCTGGAGTACATTTTTCATAATTCACAATAAACATTGGTCTCAGTGATCTCTTGCCTGTGGAGCTCTCTATATGGTTCCCGATGGCCTATAAAACCCAACAGCCTCTGCAGACTGGGCCTTGCGTGATCTCTACCAGCTTTTCCTCACAGCCCGCTGCCTTATGGATGCATTCTAGGCCTTGGGGGTTCCATTTCTCCTGCCCAGAGCATTCATCATTCACTTCTCCACCTCTTTTTTTTTAAATGTTTTTAAATGTAATTAAAAGTATATGTTTTCTACATTCACTATTATTTTGTATTAGCTTCAGGTGTCAGCATAGTGGTTAGACAATCCGATACTTTACAGTTCCCCTGCTATTTCCAGGACCCACCTGGCACCATACATGGTCATTACAGCTTCTCCCCCTCTGGTAACCCAGGTCCAGCACAAATGGCACCTCTGCCCTGTGGTTTCCTCTGACCACCCACGACGTGCTGCCCTCGCTCTCTGACAGCACCTATCCCTTCTAAAGCACCCAGCCGCCCAGAGCGCAGGCTGCCTCTTAGACTGCATTTGCCTATGTTCATGGCTTTCTGTACCAAATGGCCTGTGACAGCTAAGGACGGGGCTCCATCTTCTCCCTTTAGTATTTCCAGTGCTCAGCACAGGGCGGGCCACTTGCAGAATATTTGGAGAATATGTATGAGCCACTGAATGACACTGTTGGGAACAGCCCCTGCTGAGGGATGTCTCCTTTATGATCGGCTTAAACATACAAATCAGTGTCTCTAAGTGATTCCCTTATGTGCCAGGTGACATCCCCTTGTTCCTACAATAGGTGACCAGAGTGAGCAGCGCCTTAAGTCCCCTGGTTTGTCCCTATATGCCACCATGTGAGTTGGGGGGAGATGTCCTGAAGGCCCATCCTGACCCCAGCCCCAAATTCTCAGGGCCTCTGTGATCGCCCGCCACTCTGGAATGTTAGCTGTCTGAAGACAGGGATTTTATGTTGTTCTCCTATGTTCACTGCCGTGAATTTCAGCATCAAGAATAGGGGCTGGCACATAGTAGGCATGCAATGACTATGCCTGCACATTGCACTATGACAGTTTTGTACAGAAAATAGGAAACTGCTTCTGGAAGATGCGCCTCAGGACACGACTCCACCCAGAGTTTTACTCAGGTAGCGGCTCACTTTCACTGGCTTACAGGGGAATGAATTGAGACTCACAACGGTTAACTAACTTACCCAGGCTTCTGCAGCTGGCCCAGGGGTGGGGCAGGGAAATAAAGAATTTGAACCCAAAACTGTGGTCCTTGAGAGCCAGGAAGAAAGAAGTAGGAAGGGATGGAGGAGGGATGTGCTCACTGTGTGTGTAGAGTGTGTCGGGCTGTGTCTGAGACTTGCGTGTGCTCACCCTACACTGATCCTCCAGGGCAGGCACCATCCTCTGCCTCATTTGCAGTGGAGGAATTAGGGCTTTATGAAGGGTTCAAGGTCATGCTGAGAGTCAATGGCAGAAGCTTAGATTCCAACCCACATCCCTTGAAAGCTGGGAAGTGTGTGTGACTTCCACTGCTCGAAGGAAGGTTCAAGAAAGCGGCAGGGGTATGGGGTTGTTGAAGAGCTCACTTTGTGGATCCCAGGTCATGTTGCAGTTGTGCCCAGAGATCTTGTCTCAGAACAGCTGCTTCTGTACCCTGCGTTTGTACAGATGTGGGCTGCCTGGGTCAAGGGCCCCACTGGGGGAAAGCATCGCTCCGGAGGTATCTGTCTGTCCCAGGAATCTGCAGAGGAGGTGGTGGACACGTAAGTCAGATATGTCCATTGGGCATTTGGTGGGCAAAGCCCCCAGTTTGCATGTCATGATCACCACTCCTACTTCTGAATTCTGGAGGGGCAGGCAGGAGAGAAACGTCATCCTTGTCCTCAGGAATGAGAGCCCTTCTGTGAGCTTGCAGGCCAGCAGGATGCTGGGAAAGCATCAGCAGTCCCTGTCCTGTTCCCTGCATATGTCCAGGCATTGCATCCTTTGGAGCAGGGGTCCTCAAACTTTTTAAACAGGGGGCCAGTTCACTGTCCCTCAGACCGTTGGAGGGCCGGACTATAGTTTAAAAAAAAAAAAAAACTATGAACAAATTCCTATGCGCACTGCGGGCCCGGGATGAGTTGGCTGCTAAGCAGGACAGGCAGCGGCACCAGCGGACCGGATAAATGTCCTCAGCGGGCCGCATGTGGCCCGCGGGCCGTAGTTTGAGGATCCCTACTTTGGAGCTTCCTCCAAGGAGTGGTCACGCTGGAGGCAGCACTGGCAAGAGCACTATCTGCTCTTCTAAAGCAAAGAGGAGGGAGTCAATAGCTCCGAGGGTTTTCGGCCTTTGCTCACAGGAGTTATAGGTGAGGATCAGAGACCCTGAGAGCTCAGTGAGAACCAGGGACAGAGCATGCTACATGGCCCTCCTGGCATTGAGTAGGGTCCTGGCAGGTACAGTGACTCCTCCTCGATCCTGGATACAATGCAGAACATACAGATCTGAACTAGGCAGCTGATGAAGACAGGAAAGAGGGAGAATGAAGGAAAACCAAAACAACCAAGCCCTAGTTTCAGGAACTTGAGAAAGTCTTGTTCTTTTAACACAGAGATGCTTTTAAATGAAAAATCACCCCTGACCTGTCTTCAAAAGGCCAGTGTGGTCAAGACTGCCGTAAACGATCACTTGTCTATTTCTAATGGAGGGTTTCGGTGACCAGGCCCACAGCTGGGATATGGTCACTGCTTTCTTGACTCACCCACGAGTATCTCAGGGCTCTGAGAGAAAGGCCGGGAGGGCTGGAGGCTCCTGAAGACACCCTGCTCCGCTCTGCATGGCTCCAAGCTGAGTGGCGGTTCCCAAGTTTCAGTGCTTTGCTCCAGAGTTGGCTGCGTTTCCCAAGTCCACTCTGGAGCCAGTAGAGAAGGCATTTCAGATTCAGACTGATTGGGTTTGTGTTCTTGGTCTGAGGCGGTTTTGGAGTGAAGGGTTTAGAGCAGCCAGAAGTGCCTGTTCCTGCTCTGGAATCACCATACCTCTGTATTCTGGTCTAGAACTGGACGTGTCTCAGGCTCCGCGTACTTCTCTAGACCTGGCAATGCCTCTGGGCTCTGAAATAAAGATCCTGGTGCTTCTGGCTGGCCGTGCCCCAGGGCTTTCCCGCAGTGCAGGCAGTGTCTCTGCGTTCCCATCTAGTGTCGAGTGAAGATTCTGGTCAGAGCTGACAGCGCCCTTCTGATCTGACCTGGCGTCTACACTGCTTTTCTGTGCTGATCTATAATAATGAAAAGGCATGAATTGCTTTCAGTATCGGTGTTTTAGAAAAGGAGAGATTTGGAAACACAGAAAGTTAGCTATGTGTTTTTTTTTTTTTTTAAATATGCTCAGAAATCTGTTTGCAGCAAGATTCTACACCTCGAACTTTATCCTTCATGCCTCTGCTGTTGACATCATTGGGGAAACGGGCTAGTCATGGCTCAGCTGTGGCCCAGCTTCCCTTCTCCTGCCTCTCTCTCTCAAGCCCCTGCTCTCCAGGGCCCATTTGACATGAAGTCTGCATTTCAGACCCGGCCCTCAAGCCGAGATAGCCGGGGCCACTCCCTTCTCTCCCTCCTCGAACCCAGAACCTGCTGTGCTTTTCTAGGAGTGTTTGCTGGACCTTCCACCCAGTTCCCTCTATGGTTTTGGGAGCTTCAGGAGAAGAGATTTTTACCTTTCTTTCTTTTTTTCCCCCTCTGGGATCCATTTTCTCATGTAGACCGTGGGGAATTAAGAACCGAACACATAATCAGTGCTACATTGATGTACTATAGTGAAGGAGTGAATGTATGAATTAATGAATGCATAAGAGAGAAATGTGGGCTTTGTCTGGGAAAAATAACCGGAGACTTCCAAAAGGAAAGGAAGATCTCTGGGAGCCCCAAACCTCTGCCTCTCACCCCTTAGGAATTTCAGGAAGGCCCCACCACCCACTCTCCCAACCCTGTCAGCATCTCCCTGTTGGAGAAGGCACGGCTGCCATGAAGTCACCCACGGACCATCTGGCTGGGGATCCCGTGTTCCTCTTCTGCTACAGGGATTACGTAAGCTGGACAGCAGCCTCCAGATGTTAGCAGTTTCTGCTCATTGTCCCCTCCCTTTTCAGCAACAATAATAATAATTAAAACAAACACAGGCCTCGTCCCCCACCCGCACCCCTGAGATTACAAACAGGTGGGCCCAGATGGCCTTCCCTCTCCAAAGGCCTCCTAGTCTCTAAGTAGAACAGCTGACCCTTGGCAAGGCCTGCCCTGCACAGAGCGGAAAAGCCAGGCCCGCTGCCCTGGGACGTGGGCCCCAGGCCCCAGCGAGGGAACCTGGCCGTGTCATGAGAAGTCCCTATGCTGGTCCTTCCCTCTCGCTGGCTCCCACCCCCAAAGCCATGGCCTCCAACTTAAATGGATGTATTTTGGAGGATGAGGTGGCTTAAGAGATTAGTAATGAGATCCCAAGTCTTTCATTGCTGGGTCAGGAGTTCAGCGCGGGCCTGGGTGACTGGTGAATGGCATAATTACAGAGGCTGGAGCAGGCCTGCCAGGGCCCCTGCGAAACGAGCCTGCTGGGCCTTTCAAGGGAGGAGTTGTCAGCAGCACAAAAGCCGACGACCACCGCATCCGACACTAATCACTCTCCCTTGTTGGAGGATTTACTGGCTGGAGCCCCTGCCCAGCACCTCCTCACAACTGGCGTCTGGGTTTCGGTGATGGGCGCAGCCACATGGGGAGAGACTGCCCAGCCCATGGGATGGAGTCCCGGAAATTAACCTTCCATAAAATGCAAATTGGTGACCAGTGCCATCCTTTTAATCATTACTGCTACTGCTATCGTGGTGATTTCTTCCTCTCCCTGGGCCTCAGTTTCCCCATCTGGAATGGGGTCCTTTGAATCTCCCCTTCACAGTGATTTAAGAATGGAGTTAGTGGAGGTGAAGCAGAGGGGTGCTCATCACTGTCACCTCATTATGACCACCATTTACACTGTGGGCTTCAGTTTCCTCGTCTGTACAACAGGGGACAGACGTGGAGTAGCGCAGGCAGGGGTCAGACCCAGGCAGGCGTGGCTTTGGCACTCTTTACTCCCCTGCCTCACTGGAATGTGAGCATCTGCCCTTGGAACACGGGTGTTGGCCATAGTGGCTGGTTTAAATGATGGCACAGAAAATATTTGGGTTTGCCATCTGTCAGAGGTGCTCTGTCAGGCCTCTTGCTTAGACTTCCCTTTTGAAGAAGATTGGGGTATCTAATCTCTGTACCCTAGAAATCCAGAGCCTCTGTGTGTGAAACAATTGCATGAGCAGTGCCAGTACCCAAGAATCAGTTTTATGATTCTGAACCATCTCTCTTCTAATACACGACTTTCCCTCCTGTACAGATGTTAGCACGCTGTAGAACAGTGGCGTCTGGCATGATCTCTTTGCTCCACGCCCTTTTCTTGCACAATCATTGGATCAGGTCAGGAGAATACAGCCCAAACCAGAGGATTTCAGACCTGTGGGAAGGTGCAGGCCTGGAGGATGTTAGACCCCCTAAGGCATGTGAAATGCCTCATAGGTTATGGATAGACCCAGAGGGAAATGAGGTGCTAATCACCCCAGAGCTGAGCTCCAAGGCTGGAGGGCATGGATACCAAATTATCTTATCTGGAAGTGTCTCCTGGTGGAGGCCCAGGTCTGCAGCTATTTCCAGAACTTGTGGTGGGAGGAGGTGCCATTGCTCTGGCCACACACTGGCCCTCTGTGCAGGAAATGCCTCTTTGCTTGATTGTCAGTGCACATCAAATAATAAATCCTGGGACTGAAAGAAATGCAGTCCACCCTCCCCTCCCCTCCTATCTCTTTAAGGCAGGCATCAAAGGGGAAGGCTGCTCTGGAGGCCTGGGGAGGTAATCATTGTTTCTAAGTTTGTGCAAGAAAGGCTGGTGTCTCTGTCTCCTTCTCTCCCAGTCTCTCTCTCTCTCTCTCTCATTTTTTTTTTTTAATCCTAACCCAAGGATAGTTTTCCATTGATTTTTTTTTTTTTTTTTTGAGAGAGAGTGGAAGGAAGGGGTAGAAACAGAGAGAGAAACATCAATTGGTTGGATCCCACATGTGACTGGAGATCATGCCTGTAATCGAGATACATGTTCTTGACCAGAATCGAACCTGGGACCCTTCAGTCCAAGGGCTGATGCTCTGTTCACTGAGCCAAACCAGCCAGGGCTCATTCTTTCATTTTCTCTCTCATTCTCTCCCTTCCCCTTCCCTCCCCTCCCCTCTCCTTTTCCTTCCCCTCTCCATTGTTATCAAGTGTATAAAAAGGAGGTTAGAGAAGGGGATTGAAGGTGTGTGTGTGTGTGTGTGTGTGTGTGTGTGTGTGTGTGTGTGTTGTGTTCTATATCTTTTAACCCTCAGTGGCCCTTTAAATGGTCCATGTTCAGGGGGTCAGTTTGGAATAAGGGGCATAGGAGAGAGGTCAGGGTGGACTTAAGAATGAGGAGAAGAAGAACTCGGGTTGGGGAGGATGAAAGGATGCTGCAGACAGAGAGAGAGAGGCCTGAACCTGGAATGGGAACTTGGGTTGCATGGGTCATACGTCATCGTTTGCGAAGAGGCATGGAAGCACTTGTTGGAAAGTCTGACATATAGCAAAGGATCAATAACATTATTATTATTATTGTTAGTACATTTTTAAAATTCAACTCATAGTTGCTTAGTGCCTACTTTAGGCCTTCCTCCACTAGTTATGCTGAAGACATAACAAGAAAGACCCTATTCTTTTTCTCAGTGAGCTAACAGCAAGCTCAAGGATTGCAAATGGGTTCATTTCCTGGGCCACTCCTGACCAATCACATGCGCTCATGGTAGCCTTTGTTGAGATGGATTCAGAGGCCTGTACGGCGGGGAAGAGCATGCATGGTTTATTAATGCCACCTGTCCTGAGATGGGGGGATGCTGGCACCCGGCACCACATGTTGGCTTGACTGGTCCAGTGGGGTCAAGGGCTGTTCAACTTCCTGTTAGCTATCAGCCTCAGTTTCCCATCTGTAAGTAGAGTGACTAATACCTTTCCCATAGGGCTGTTTGAAGGATTCAGTGAGACAATGTTACCCAACAGGCTCTGTGGTGTAGAACACCAGTGAGAGAAATGACTATGAATAGCAATTCCTAGTGTCATCATCATATTTAATGCACAGCAACCCCATGTGAGGCTGGGGGGTGGCCAGGTCTGGCTGTGGAGCCTGCCAGTCCTCCTGCCTGAATCCTGGGTCTCCCACTAACTTCCCTGAACCACAGAGTCGATACCATCTCTGCACATTGGTCTAGGCCTGGAGAGACCCGGGCTTCTGGGTCAGATACGTCATCCTGAACCATGTGGATCACCTTGGAAAAGCTACACCAGTTCAATATAGGCAAGTCCGGTGAGCCCCACCCAGTGACACCAGTGCAAAGGAGAGAGAAATCAGGCCCAGGCACTGTCCTTGAAGTTCACACACAGAGACAGGTGGACATATGGGAAATGCAAGTGCATTACACAGAGGACATGAGCAAGAGTTATGGGGAAGTCCAGCCACTGGGGGGAAAGAGTGAACTTGGAATCCAGTTCCTCTGACTAACTCCTAAGGCCTTCCACACCTCAGAGTGCTTGTGTCTAACGGGACAGAAATGCTTACTCCTCAGGGTTATTAGGAGGTAGGAGGACTGAATGAGAGAATGCATGGCGAGCAGCCTTCCTAGTTGGCCATCTTTAAGAGTGGGTGCCCTTTCCCTCCCCCACGGGAGCGCCGAGAAGAGAGCAGCATGTTCTGTAAGGAACAGGCAAGCTAACTGCACAGAGGTGGCTTTATTTCACCTGGGCCACCACTTCATGTTCCTTTGTCCCAAGGCCCTTCACAGCCAGGTTATGACGGCTGCCTCCCAGCAGGCATCCCCCCCCGCAGTCATCATATCCAGAACTCGGATCCTCTTGCAACCTTGCAATTCTTGGGAAAATAAGTTGGCACTGGACCCTTGAGCCTGAGGTGAAAATGTGGCCCGAGTAGAAATCTTGGGAAACACTGCCTGGTGTGCGTGCTCATGTGAGCGTTCATGTGTATTGTTGCTGTCAGCAAGAGCCCCCACAGTCGTCCCGCCCTATTCCTTTTCCTCCTTTTCTTTTTTTCTATGAAGCCCATTCCCAAATCCCTTTGGGTTGAAGGAGGAAATTAGAGAGGATGGGCTAGAGGTTTGACAAGCACTTCCTCCCTCCTGTGATTGACAAAAGGGCATGTAAATCTGTAAAAGAGAAATCCAATAGGAGCCTCATGACATCTCCCCTGTGTGGGAAAATACCAGCACTCCGGCTCTCCTGTTCTCCCGCCTTTGTGTACGTCGTGTGTGGGTGGAAGATAAACGGGATTTAAAAAACCTCTTGAAAGCAAGACATCGTTAACTCCTCTAATTGAAAGCAGTCTTCGCAAAGGAGTGGGTTTGGTGGCGGGTGCTGGAGGTAGTGGCTAGCAGTGCATGGAGTGGACTAGAGTCACAGGTCCTGGAGACACGGAGGCCTCTGCTTCTGTCATCCTGGGCACTCCAGGCACCACCAGACATTCCAGCCCATCCCAGAGGAGCTTATAGCATCCCTCCAAGGGATGTCTCTCCCCTCCGCACTGGGCTCTGTTCCCATCTATTAGGTGCCATGGCTGGAATCACATCTTTGAGGACCATCCTAACTCAAACATCCATTTATCTCAAAGCTCTGGAGAGGATTTCCCAGCTCTTTTGCAGCACGCATGAAGAGAAAACAAAACAGAAAATGCATTGCTGGAATGGGTGCACTGAACTGTTACGCTACTCCTCTAGCTGCCTTAGGCGGAAAAGGTGGCTGGGAAACGAGCTTCCACCTCAGAGTATCAGAGTCCTGGGCCGTGGGTGGGCCCAAAGGCCAACAGGAGGGGACACTGCACTGCAGGTCCAGTACTTTCCTCCGCCGCAGGCACTATTAAGAGGCCGGAAATCAAGCTGGCCGCATGTGAGCACTGAACACCCTTTGGGTGTTCCTCTTGCTCCATCCTCTACAAGTGGGAGCAATGAGTGTCAGAAGTAAGCGACTGAGTCAGTTCTAGGAGGCAGGTCCCTTGCTTGGCCATCCAGGGCTCTCACAGCCACATGGCCCAGCCCAGGGCAGACCAACAAGGTGAATTAGCACCTACTCAGGAGCCCAGGTGGAGGCGACAAGGAGAAATCCCAAGTCCATCCTCCATAACAGCCCTGAGAGCTAGGGAGGCAGGCCCTTTGCAAGCTGGCATCTTCAGTGAAGAGTGTGGGCTGAGTTGGTACCTGGATTTGAGTCCTGGTTCTTCCAACCAGTTGTGTGGCCTTAGGTATATTGCCAGGCCTCAGTGTCCTTGTCCATAAAACGGGTACCACAATAGTGCCTACCTCACAGTGCTGTGCTGAGGATTGCATGATGGAGTGCATATGGAGTCCGTAGAACAGTGCCCAGCATAGAACAGGCACACAGTACAGGCTGCTGCGGCTCTGCTGTTGTCACTATGTTGTTACTATTGTTCCCTGGGCAACTGTGGCAACCCCTGTGGTGGGTGATCTGCTAAGATTTCTTGGAAGGTAACTCAAACCCGGTTCTCACCTTAGAAGTCTTCAGAGTTTAAAGGGATAAGACTGGGCTCTAAACAACTGTCATCCAACTTGACATGTGCAGTAACTGGCGTCTATATAAAGAACTCTATGGACATATAAGAGAGAGCAATGGATTCTGCCTGGGGGCTAGCAAAGGCTTCCAGAGGAGGGGTGCCATTTGAGACTGGCTTTGAAGTGTGTGCAGTATTTCACAAAATGGCCAGTCCTGTGCAGTGGAGGGGAGTTGAGGTGAAGGGAGGAGTCTGGGCACAAGCATCATGTGGCAGTCGGCAGCATGTGGGAGAGAGTTGTCCAATGAGAAGGGAGCGCTGCTGTGCACATGTGTGGACACCTGCTGCTAGAGGGAGGAGGCAAGGCAGCTGGCAGTGGAGGCAGGGACGGGCTGAAGCAGCTGTGCCCAGGAAACTGCTTTCTCCAGCTGTGGGCCATCCCATCCTGTGGTTCGTGGGAAGCGGTGGAGGGCATGGTAAGTAGCAGGTGACAGAGTGGTGATTGTGCTCTCTTCTCTGTTAGAGGAAGTGGAGGTTCTGACCAAGACAGTCATGGTGCTCCATGATTGAGTACACAGAACATGAAGTCACAGGCATGAAGTCGCAGGCATCATGTTTCATCCACAAATGGATGTATGGCCTGGGAAGAGTCATGTCAAGCCTCTGTGCCTCATTTCCTCATCAAATAAGTGGTATGATCATCTCAGCCTCACAGAGCAATTGTGAGGATGAAATGATACTGTGACCGTGAGACCCTTGGTGGATGCTATTACCTGGGCACTCAGAGATTATTTAATACAAGCTCTACATTTCACAGGTGGGAAGATTGATGTCCAGCTAACAAGGACACAGCCAGGAGTGACTTGGGTCTCCTGTTTCCCAGGGGTGTAGTTGAAGTAAGCAGGTATCTCTGAAGATGATGGAGAGAACAAGGAATTGTACTAAAGAGGCCACCTTATCTTTATGCCAAGGGGGGAAAGGGTTGCTTGCCCCTGGGTTCCCACAGGTGCTAAGATAGTGATAGGAGGCACTGACCTGCTCAGCCTCCATCAGAGACCTAGGGTTGGGTTTCTTAGAGAAGAAAGAGGCTAAGGCACCCGAATTCTTGTCTGCTATTTGTGCCACGAATTCTTGGGGGAAGAGGGAGAACTTTCACTGGAGAGGGTTCTTCTACCGAACAAAAGTACGATTGAGAGGGTGCAGAACATAGGTGAGGAAAGGGCATCCCATTTTGCATTTTCATAACCACTTTTTACTTACTTCCTGTGTTATATGGTGCAAATCACCTGCCTCCCTTGACCACTGAAAAAGGAACCATCCCAATAGAGAACCTGTATTCAAATCCCCGGAAAGAGTAGGAGAAAGTGCAGCCAGGTATCTCCCCCTGGCTGTTGGCAGGGTTGTCCAAAGCTAAAGTGGGCTGTCTATCCGTGGAACTGAGTAGTCTGTCTATGAAGCAATCAAGAGGATGCTAGGCAATCCCTCCTCCAGCCCTGGCAAGACCTAAGGGAGGGTGCTTGCCAGCCCAACCGCATGACTCCTTGCCTAACACCATTATATAAACCTCCCTCCCACTCTCACCAGATCATTTATTTATTAATGTATTCATTCATTTGATGAACATCCATATTTTAATCATTCAAAATAGCATTTGTTTTATTTCACTTTATTGGGATAAAACACTTAACAAGAGATTCACCCTCTTCCGTTTTTATGTGTGCCGTACAGTGTTGCTGATTGTAGACAGCGTTGCACAGCCGACCTCTAGAATGGAACTGAACATCTTGCTTAACTGAAACTTCATGCCCAGTGATCAGCCACTCCCTTTCCCCGCCCCCAGCCCCTGGCCACCACCATTCCGCTCTTTGAGTCTATGACTTCGACTATTTTAGATACTTCATAGAAGGGAAATCATGTAGCATTTGCCCTTTGGTGATTGCCTTATTTCATGTAGCATAATGTCCTGAAGGTTAATTCATGTTGCCTCAAATGGCAGGATTTCCTTCTTTTTTAAGGCTGAATACTATTCCATGGTATGTATATACCACATTTTGCTTATCAACTTATCTGTTGATGCACAGGGAGGCTGTTTCCATATCTTAACTATTGTGGATGATACTACAATAACCATAGATGTGGGCAGTGCACACAGATGGGTTTCTGTGATAGGAGACCCCCTCTTTATCTCTCTAGGGGAGGGGTGGGGAACCTTTTTTCTGCCAAGGGCCATTTGGATATTTATAACATCATTTGTGGGGCCATACAAAATTATCAACTTAAAAATTAGCCTGCTATATTTGATCAAAGATTTAATTATCTCACTCCTAGTGCCTTGTTAGGGCCAGACCAAGTGATTTTGCCTGGCTTATACAGCCCCTGGGCCGGACGTTCCCCACCCCTGTTTTAGGGGCACCTGAAGCCTGGAGGCTGCACATGTTTCTATGTGCCTTAAGATAGTGAGCGATGTGAAGGGAGGGATCAGATCTTGTTCATACCAGCGGGACACAAGTTACTTAAAAAAGTTACTATGTTCAACCCCCTGACATCTCTGGGCCTGGGGAGCTGGGTAGAACCCTTGGCGTCCTCGGAAAGATTTGCACGTGTGAGAGTAGAGAACCTAAGAGACAGCGGATGGTTCTGCACCAGTTTTCACAGAGATGCACATTGGAAGGGGGAGAAGGTCGGGAGAGATTGGGAAGGTCACTGGAGCAGTGACGCTGAAGAAACTGGACAAAGAGATATGACAGGTGAAGAGGAACGTGGGGTGTTGGAGGGAGAGCTTGGGTTCACAGGAGTGTGTGATGTGCCTCTCCTGCTTGTTCCCTCACAGAATGTTCAGTCAATTCTACATTCCCACTCATGCTTTATGGCATTGGATTTGCTTTTGGAGGGGAAGGTGCAAAAATGGGGGTGGAGGAAAACAGAGCATCCACATAGAATCCATTACCTTGGGATCACACCTGTATCCTGTGACCCACCTAGGATACAAGTGTGGCCATGGGCATGGGTAAGGCTCTCTTCCTCTCAGGGCTTCAGAGTCCAATATGCCATGCACCCTCCATAAAGAGCAGCTGAGTGAGCAGCGGCATGCCAGGTCCATCAAAGCAGGAGCTGCGAGCCTCTGTCCCCCTGCACAGCCTCCCCCACCTCCCAGGGACCTAGATGGTTTTAAGATCAACTGGGGTTTTGGGAATTTATTCATTCCTCTCTGATCTGCCTTGACTGTCCCTGGTCAGGATCCCAGCCAGCCTGAAACAAACCCAACCCTGAATAGGAAAACAGTAAAAGAATTAACAGCAGCACCTTCTTCTAAAGCCCTGTCTAGCGCTGATAGGGCTGCCGAGATAAGAGGAAATTGTATTGAAGCAAGACTCCTCTGACTGGGAATGCTTTAGATGTGGAGATAAGCCCCCAATGCCTCCCAACACACACACACACACACACACACACACACCAGCCCTCCAGAGATGTGCTCCACCACGCTCTGCTGGGGGACAGGCAGCTAAGACCACAAGGGGAAAAAATTCCAAAATGATACATGTCGAATTGCTGGCCTGAACTCCAAATGCCATAGATAGTTTATGCAAAGTCTCACACTGTTGTAAAATGTAACACAATCCACTGACAGGCCTGCCTAAGTTCGGTCCAGTTGTTTTTTGAGAAAAATAAATAAACTTGAAAATGTCTTCCATCCCATGAATGTGACTGTGTTTTACCGTGGTCCCTTGAGTGTTAGGCTGCTAGAGATCTGAATGCCTAAAGCTCCTAGAAGCCATCACTTAATCCCTGGGACCTTGACTCTTCTTAAGAAGTTACCTGTGATATTCAGGAAACCAGTACTGCATTTCCAGGACCCACTGCTGCCTCGGGGAGCTGTGAGGGAAACTTTGGCGACGAACACATTTCAATAATTTTCATTGTTTTTGAAGCATTAAAGCTCTTTTTGTAAATGAAACTTTCAAGGCGGCTTGATATCTAAAACAGATGATGCTCAGATGATGGCCTGGTTGAAACGGTGGAGCAGAAACTAGGTAGATCCTGCCCCAACCCACCCCCCATCCTGAACCCCAGGCTGACACCTCCAGGGAACCCTAGGAATTCATAGGTGATACCTTGAAAACCTATGACGCCATCCAATATTCAAATGTGAAAGATAAACCCCAGGTTCAAAGGGGTGAGATAACTAGTCCTAGTCCACAAATATACATCGAATGTTGGGGAGCCTGGACCAGAACCAAGTCTCCCTAATCCATAGCCAGCTCGCCATTGCAAAACTCTTGAGTGACAAGGTGATTCTCCAAAGTTGGTTAAGCAACTTTCTTCCTTTCTCTGAGGTCTCAAGAATGAATTGATGAAGATGTTAACATTGAGAGAAATTAGATGAAGGGTATAGGGAACTCCCAGTATTATCTTTGCAACTTTTCTTACTCCAAAACAAAAAGGTTATATATTTTTAAAGATATAACTTTTTTTATTATTGATTAGAGAGGAAGGGAGAGGGAGAGGGTGATAGAAACATCATTGATAAGAGAGAATCACTGATCAGCTGCCTCCTGCATACCCCCTACTGGGAATCGAGCCTGCAACCTGGGCATGTGCCTTTGACTGGAATTGAACCTGGGACCCTTCAGTCCGCAGGCTGACGCTCTATTCACTGAGCCAAACCAGCTAGGGCAAAAAAGGTTATTTTTTTTAAAAAAAGCATTAATGTTTGCAATTATAGATTACAGTGCAGCCAAGTATTTTTATCTTGCTTTTGATTAGTGAATTTGATGTAGAACTTCAGTACTCTATTTTTTAATTCTTCTGTTGTCATCTATATGAATCCCTGGGTATAATCTTGTTTTGTGTGATTTTTATAATGGTACCTATCCACTTAGGTCTTGTTCTTTTTAATCTACTCAGTGTTATGTTTTTGCAATCTTTCCAAGTTGATGTCTGTGAACTCACAAGTAAGGCTTCCATTTTGCTTGGCCAGGACCCATACTAAGCAGGTGTTAAATATTGTTAGCATCATCCCTGTATATGAATATCATTCAGTCCTCTTAATACACTTTTACTCATAGAATCCCATCATGTAAATATGTCATTTTATGCATCCCTTCCCTAACAGATGAACAGACAAACTATGTTCAATCTGTTGCTACTGTAGTTGTTGATAGAATGGATATCCTTCATCCTTGGATATCTTGATCCTCTCCAGGTCAGCCTTCTTAGATGAGCAGACTGAAATCTGCAGATGTGGAGTGACAAGCCCAAATTCATAGGGAGGTTTGGAGAGAGGAGCTACTTTAGAGCTCAGCGGAAAAGCACTAATTTGGGATGACCAATGTTCTGACCAATCACAAGAACAGCTCAGCGATTCCTGTCCTTCTCCATCATAGCCCTTCCCTGCTCTGCAGTTTACAATTATGTGTGTCTATGCAATTACTCAATGAACATCTGCACATGTTGCCACTCTGAGTTCCTCGCCATCCGTCTTGTCCACTTCTCATCTCACAGTGCTTGGCAAAGAGCAGTGACTCAATAAATATTAACCTGAATGTATGAATGAACCAATGAATGAAGTGACATTTGGATACACACAAAGCCCCTAAGTTTGAAGAATTTTGCTGGTCTATATCTCTGTGTTTCTTTTAACACAAACTTGGTACATCTGTCATTGAGAATGAATGCATGTGTATGTGTGGATATATGTTTACATATATACATATGAAGTGGTGGAGCTGATTTTCTTAGGGGGGAGCAAATGTTCATACTATCGCAGTCTTGCTCTGTTGTTAATGTAGCCCTGAGCACAGTTTACAGATTTATTCTGAAGTGTGCTCTGCTTGGTGTTCAAGAGTCTCCGAGATCCAACCCTGCAGCCTGCCTTTTCTGCCACTTTCCCCAGCTCAGATAATACAGTTTACCAGGCAGCTTACCACAGCTTAACCCTTTTGGATGTCTGCTGTCCTCTGAGGCTGAGCCTCTGCATCTGTTCCCTCTACCTGCCATGCCCTTCCCCATATCTCTACCCTGTTCATACCCAACTCAAATATCAACTCCTCTAGGATTTGTGCTCCCATAGAATCACTCTGTCAACTCTACCATCAATGGCATTGAGGATTTCCTCCTCTGCGTGAGAATGTGGACTCCTGGGGTAGACTCTTGATTGTCTCTTCATCCCTGATTCTTCCTGCAAATGCCAAGGACAAAATATGTAGATAGCAAAGGTTTATCGATTTAAATTTAAGTCGATCTCTGCCACTCTCTACAGCACTTGTGTTTCTTTCTCTTTTCCCAGGTGTGTCGGACCAAGGTGATTGATCTCAGTGAAGGCATCTCCCAGCACGCCTGGTATCCTTGCACCATCAGCTACCCCTACTCCCAGCTGACCCAGACCACGTTCTGGCTCCGGGTAAGCCAGTGCTTGGAGAGCCCTAGGTGTGCCAGAGGCCCCAGGAAGCTCTGCCTCCCATGACCCTTTCTTAGGATGGTTTGTCTGTCCATTGAGGATGCTCATTGTAAGGACAGGGGACAAAACACTGATCAGTGGGATGCTTCTGGAAATGGAATCCCTTAATTGCTTGTGAAATACCTACCCCCCCCCCCCAAGTCATTCTTGTCTTGGAAGAGTTGGGATACTTTTGTCCTGGAACCTCCTATTCATTGTTCAAGACTCTTAAAAATGTCTTCTCTTCCCTGAAGCCTGTAGTGATCTCCCCAATAGAAAAGTGGCTATTCTCTCTCCTCTAGTCCTGTACATGTTTGGTTGGTCAGCTGTTGATGGCACTTGTCACATGGTGCCATCCTCCTAAGGACCGTGGATTGCATTGAATTTCGATTTGTATGTCATTGACCTATGTTAAACCTCATAGTCTACAGAAATGCACGGGCCATGTCTTATTTAGCTTTGTCTCTTCAGTGCCTAGTACAGAGGTTAGCATGGAGGAATGACAAACAGTAACACCACCATTTTTTGTGGTTTTAGTATGTGCCAAACACTTTTCTCCCATCATCTCATTGAGCCTAACAGCCACGTTGTGATACAGGTCTTCACTTAATCTACCACTTAAGGTGAGGGACCGCAGGCCCAGAGCAGCACAGCCAGCACTGATGGACAGGCACATCTCAGAGAGAGCAGAGCTGAGATCGGAACAGAGTTTCTGATCTCAGAGCCTGTGCTGTTCACTGGGAAGCTCCACTGCCCACTCCATTCCCATTACAGAGCCACAGCGAGTACTCCAGTTCCTGAAACAGGAGGTTCTCCCTGAGACACACTCACACCCTGAATCCTGTGGCTGCTTCCCCACCAGGGGACAGGGGCATGCCGTGACCCTTTGATGTCATATGCATTTCAGGCATACTTTTCTCAGCCAATGGTTGCTGCAGCTGTCATTGTCCACCTGGTGACCGATGGGACCTACTATGGGGACCAAAAGCAGGAAACCATCAGCGTCCAGCTGCTTGACACCAAAGAGCAGAGCCACGATCTAGGTGAGCATGTCCCCTCGGGCCTGGCTGGCTCTGGGTGCCTGGTTCCACCTTTGCCCATTGTGGTCCTGAGGGTCAGCTGAGAACTTCCTTCCCCTCTCCTCTTTCTCGTTCTCGTGGGCATTCTCATTGCCTTCAAGTCAGGATGTGCTTGTGGGTCTAGAGAAGCCTGACTGACAGGTTCAGGGGTGAGGGATCAGTGTGGAAGTCCTCCTTCCAGTGGCTGCCTTCTGCCAGCCACCTATAACTCAGCATTCCCGATGGTCCTCCAAAGGCCCAGGGAAGGAACCTAAGTAAGGCCCTTTCCCACTGTCCACATCAGCACCTGAGACCTAGGGAGCCCAGGCCGCAGGGCAGTGGCTTTTTACCCTGTAGACAGAGGTGCTGGGAGTGACCCCACAGCCGTGTGTCCAGTGTGAGCTCCTGACTTTCCCATGGGAGTAAGACCAGGAAAGGTCCGATTCAGGACTATGAAGGCAGGGGAGGAATCAGCTGCCCCAGAACACAGGCTGCAGTTGGCACTTGTACTACCTGTCTCAGCATACCACAGGAGCCATGGACATAGAGCTGATGGGCAAGGTTAGAATCCGGCCCCGCCACTCAGGTGCCTGGAAAATGGGAGCCATTTTCTCCACCTCTGTGTGCCTCATTAAGAGCTCTGGGACAATGATGCCATTGTACTGTCAGAGCGACATGGGAAATAAGTGAGGCTTGAGACTGAGGTGGCCTGTGCCTAGCATGGCACCTGCCCCCAGGAAGTGCTGTTACCTGCTCCCACGTTTCCGACACAGCCATCCCGGATGGGTGGAATCCCGGGCCAGCACCACAGTCCAGGCATCAAAGCCGTGCCCACACACTCCAGAGGGAGCTCATTTCAAAGACCCCAAGATTGCAAGCCGGCGACGGGTCATTCTGGGGTCAAGCAGCAGCCCAGAGAGCAGCGAAGGCTTTTCGGTTTTGTGTTGATGTTTACTTATTTAGTTAGTTTCAAAGGCAAGGGGGAACATCCTAATAAGGAATAGAAAGAAAACCCCTCTGGACTTATCTGGATTCCTGGTAAATTTCCCTAAGTGGGAAGCAAATATTTTCATAGCTATCCTGGCAGAGGCCACCACAGCCAGGCTCCAAGCAGAGGGTTTCAGCGGAGCCTGGCAGGTCCGGTTCCCAGGGAGCTCCTACGTAACTGCTACCTGATGCAGGGACTTCCACTGTCCCTCCCACCAGCCCATCTTCCATCCTCAGCACCCTCACTTCCCCTTCAGATGCTTCCCAGCTCTGAGAGAATGGACCACCAAACAGGGGGAGGCCTCATGCCCCCACCTAGCAGGCCTGCCCGGCGTGGTTGGGATCATCCCATTTTCTAGATACTGAAACTGAGTTGTGGGGTTTATTGGAGTCACATAATAAGGAAGTGGCTAAAGCAAGACTTGAACCAAGTTCCACCAACGCCAAAGCCACTTTGTTTCACCCACTGCATCCCACCTATCACTCCCCTCTCCTTCTGGATGCACATCTCTGCCTGCCCCTCTGCCTGCCCCTCACCCTGCCCCTCTGCCTGCCCTTCTCCCTGCCCCTCTGCCTGCCCTTCTCCTTGCCCCTCTGCCTGCCCTTCTCCCTGCCCCTCTCCCTGGCCTTCTCCCTGCCCCTCTGCCTGCCACTCTCCCTGCCCTTCTCCCTGCTCCTCTGCCTGCCCCTCTCCCTGGCCTTCTCCCTGTCCCTCTGCCTGCCACTCTGCCTTCCCTCCTGAACCTGAGGACCTGCTCCCGGTTCTTTTGAGGGCTCTGGAGTGAGGGAAGCTTACATGCTACTTGGACTGCATTGTCGCTGGCTGCTCTGTGGCCCTCTGGAAGGCCACTTCCTGCCCAGGGTTCTCAGTCTCCTGTCCACAGGATGGTCATAGAGGCCCTTATCTAGTACCACTGCAATGGTCTGTAGCGGTGAAATGGTTTCTGGGAAGGCAGCCTGAACACTGGCAGTTCTGACCAGCAGGCCCCAGTGCAATGTGGGAGGTGGGGGAGGCTGGGCGGAGGGGTGGCCCTTTGGAGGAGGAGAGGGCCGTGGGCACTAGGTGAGGGGAAGGCTTAGGGGGCAGGGAGGCAAGGGGGTTGGAAAGATTTGGAACCAAGAGAAAAAGGCAGACAAAGAAACTTTCAATCAAACTCAAAATCCCCACCGGCCACCCAATGGTGCTTTTGTGCAGGGACATGAAAGGGTCTGGGGGCTTGGGGAAGGGCCGGTTGGGAAGGGCGTGACTGGCCTTGAGTAATGAGCCTGGCCCCCCGGCCCTCTGTCTCCCCTGACAGGCCTCCACGTCCTGAGCTGCAGGAACAATCCCCTGATTATCCCTGTGGTCCATGACCTCAGCCAGCCCTTCTACCACAGCCAGGCGGTGCGAGTGAGCTTCAGCTCACCCCTGCTCGCCATCTCGGGGGTGGCCCTCCGCTCCTTCGACGGCTTTGACCCCGTCACCCTGAGCAGCTGCCAGAGAGGGGAGACCTACAGCTCTGCAGAGCAGAGGTAAGGCACCCGGGCCTGCCCACCCTGCCATTGCGTAGCCAAGTGGGGATGGAGGAATTCTGGAATGGGGTGGCCATGTGAATTGCCATAAAAATCTCCGGGCATCTCCCTCCTCCATCTCCTGGGCTCTGGGCAGCACTGCCTCTCTGGGCCTGCCGTCCAGGGGTGGGGAGGTCTGCAGGGCTGGGTGGTGGAAAGAGGGCCTCTTTTGCTGGCATGCAGTCCCAGTGGCTTGCAGGGGGACCCTGGGACATCGCTTTCTCTCTCTCTGGGCCTCAACATCCTCATTTGAACAGAGAGAGGGTGGTGGGTCCGCTGGCTTTCAGCTCTGAAATGCTGGAATATCCTGCTTCCTGAGTGGCACAGACGGGAAGCATAACTCTGAAATTTAGGGGGAGAGAGGAGGGCTGTTATTTGTCTCATCCCAGTTCGCTGCGTATTTTCAGTGATGGGTTAAATCTCTGTCTTCTCTAAGCCCGGCTCCTAAGATCCCCCTTCCCCCTGCACGTCCCCCCCTCCCCACCCCTGGTCTAGGAGCCTGTCTTTGAGCTGCATAACATCACCCCCTCGGTGCCTTTGACCTGGCATCTGTTCTTGAACCTGGTTTAGGTCTAAGAGGGGAAGGTGTTTCCTGGACACCTTTTGGTGATCTTCTTACTGGATCTGAATCTACCCCTTCCTGACTGTGTGTCCTCATATAAGTCGCTTTGCTTTTCTAAGTCGCAGTTTTCTGTTTTGGAGTAAATGGGTGATAACATCTACCCCATAGGGTGGTCGCGAAGGTTAAACAGTGTGCTGTAGGTGAAGGTGTTCTTGCACATTGCTAGGCACCGTGCAAAGCTAATGCGTTAGTAAAGGACATTTATCTTTCTGTGACAGTGGTGCTTTTCAGCCCAGAATCCTGCATAGAATCCTCAGAGGAGGGCAGAAGCAGCCTCGGAGATGTTCTAACATGCAGAGGTGTCTGCACTTCTGTACTTTCTCGAATTCCAGGGCCCCAAGAGGGGAAGGACTGGTCCAGAGTCACACAGCATCACTCATGTTCATTTAATGAGATCCAGAAGGAGAAAGAGAGAGTTGGGGTCTCAGTGGGCTCCCCCAGAGTGAGGCCCTCTGAAGGGCGAGGCAGCCCTGCCCTGTGTACCTGGGAGCGAGGAGCGGAAATAGGGTCGGGAGGGCGACCTGGGCCTTTCCCATGGCCCTGCTGCTGCAGAGGACACAAAAGGTGGTTGCAACACCCACATTACTCTGCACCCACTGTCTCTGGCCTCTGTTGTGCAAAGTCTGTTGCAATCCTTTGGAGGCCAAAGAGCTCCTTAAATATCTCTCATTGCTACATTTCACCCTGAGAGGGCTTTGTCCTCCCCGGCTCCCCAGACTATAAAAATAAGTTAATTCTCAGAACCCAGAGAAACATTGCGGATGGAAAATGCAAATCCATCGACTGGGCCACAATGCTCTCCGTCGTCACCCAGACACCGCACCGTCCGCAAGTGCACTGAGGCCGGCACTGAGGACTTCGAGTTCTTAATTGGCAGGTCCTGGTCCCCAAGTAAACAGCAGGAGGGAGAGTTTAATCTCAGAAACAAGTCAACTGATAAGTGCCTGTTGGATCCTCTGACTTGTGGAGGAACATGAAAGTGGGGCAAAGTGTCATCCTGCCTCTGTCTGGTTATGTGACCCTAAACCAGTCACCCATTCTCTCTAGGCCTCGGTTTGCCCATCTGCAAATGAAAATGGGTTGGATGTTCTCTGTGGTTCTTTCCAGTTCTAAAAGTCTGTGGTTCCCAAGAGCTGGGAGCGGGGAGAGGGAAGAGGAAGGGACCGGCACTTATGATTGTAGTTTCTTATTTCATTATCACCTCTGTTCTGGGAGGTGTGGACACAGTGAGGGAGTCAAGGCCATCCAAGCAGTCAGAGGCCAAACCCTGCTTTGTCTGCCCCTAAATGCCATGCTTTGCCCATCGGAGCCAGGAACATCTGTCTGGGAGAGAAGAGGACTTTTCACAGCTGCTCACCTGCGAGCATTTAGTCAGT
Source organism: Corynorhinus townsendii (assembly GCA_026230045.1). Classification (NCBI taxonomy): domain Eukaryota; kingdom Metazoa; phylum Chordata; class Mammalia; order Chiroptera; family Vespertilionidae; genus Corynorhinus; species Corynorhinus townsendii. The sequence continues at coordinate 166,197,435 of JAPDVU010000005.1, read as the reverse complement.
GAGCCAGTCAAGTGCTGAGGACACAGCTCTGAGGCCTCTGCAGGCTTGGCCTGGGCTGGGACCTGGCTGGGGCAGGCAGAGCGCCCAGGACTACTGAGGCTTTGGGGATGCAGGGCCCTCCTGAATGCCTGGCTGGGGTGGGGGAGGACAGGCAGGACTGTGTAAATGTGCAAATGCATTCAAACAAACAAATGAGGAGGAAAGAAAAGAAAAATAAGCAACAATTGGAAAAAGCCATGGGGTGGTTTCCTGCATTCTCAAGGCACCAAGGTAAACAAGCATCAGTTTTTATAGATTTCAGCTTGTGGTAGACACATCCCACTTCACTCCAGGCTCTCCCTGGGGAGCGAAAGGTGCTGTTTCTCCTCTCCCCTCCCCTCCCCACACCCAACCCTTCCATCCCTCCCCCTTCTCCCTCCCCATCTATTCTTTCTTGCTTTCTCTCCTTGCCCCCCCCCTCTGTCTCCCTCCCCTCTCTCTTCTCTCCCCCCCCTTTTCCCTCCTCATTTGCTTTCTCTTCCCCTGAGAGCAGCATGATACCTAGTGGGCTGCCACGAGCAGCATCATACTCCACATCGATTCAGGTGCTGTGTTCTGAGTGATACTCGGGGGTCGTCCCCAGTCCCCCTGCAGTCCTAGGAATAAACACAGGGCTCCAAGAAAACAGGATCAGGTTTCAAATGAGAGGTCCAATTGTGGAATTCTGGCCAAACCCTGGCTCCATACAGAGTTAGGGGAAGGGGGAAAGATGGGGGATTGCATAGCGATGATCGTGGTGGGGGAGTTAAGAAGCTTTTTCAATGAGAAAAGCAACAATCATGAATTCAGGCTCCAGTGTGCACGTGTCTCTCTCTCTCTCTCTCTCTCTCTCTCTCTCTCTCTCTCTCTCTCTCTTTCTCTCTCTCACACACACACACACACCACCTCTATCTATCCTATGGTTCTAAGCAGAGATTGAGCAGTTTATTATAAAATTCAGTGGGTCATGTATGCAGACAAATAACTTCCCTCCCTTCTTCCCTCCTCCATTCTTCCTTCCCTCCATCCCTGCCTCCCTCCCTCCCTCCTTTCCTTCCATTTTCCTTCTTTCCTTCCTTTCTTCTGCCCCCCCCCCTTTTTCTTTTGTATTTTCCTCCTCTACCTCAAACTTCCCCCAGTCTCCATGCCAGCCCATCGGGGAGAGGCAGTGGGGTAGAGAACTAACTTTTAGAAGGTCAAAAGGAAAGACATTCTTCCTGTGTTCATATGCGCTCCTTCCATCCAGGGTGGATTGGCGGTTGGAGCGGGTGGTGGGCGCCCACAGGCTGGAGCCCAGAGTTCCTGGGGGCTGTGCGCTGATAGGAGCCCATGCGTGAAATATCCTCCCAGGTGAATGTGTAGGAATTCATATGTAAAATTTGGAGCCCATAATGAAGCTGCCCATGAGGAGACCACAGGTTCAAACAGCTTCTCAGAACCTCTCAGAACACCTGCCGGGGTCGCTGGTCCAGGGGATACCCCTGCACACGGAAGTGCAGTGCCCGACGTGTGTGCATCCCCACTGTGCTGGGGACTCCCTGACCTCCGGAATGCTGTCCAGCTTCACCCCTCAGCGTCCATCGGATCTTGCTCTTCCAAGTCCTTGTCAATCTCTGGGATCAAGTCTACTCTCTCCCCTTCCAAGGGCTCCGCAGTGACACACGTCTGTTGTTTTTCCCTCATAAAACCGGGACCCCTGACAGCTGGGGGCTCTTCGAGCTTCTGGTTCTACTCTCTCATCTGAGAATGGGACACCTACGGTCCAAGCAAGAGAAGTGAGTGACCCAAAGTCACCCAGACAGCTGGGGCAGAACCGGCATTTGAATCCAGTTTTCCGGATCCAGGATGGAGATCTTTCCTCCTCCTCGGAGGTTTTAACACTGCTGTCCCTCCGGCCAGACTAGCTAGGCACAGGCCTTGGTCCCGCAGGCAGCCTGGGACCGGAGGGAACGGCTGCCTTGGCCGGCATGTGCCCTCCACTGGGCACACCCAGCTCACCTTGCCCTCACCTGTCCACAGAATCTCTGTCCCACCACATCACTGGCTTCCAGAATTCCAGGATCTGGCCCTCAGCCTCCTGCCATGGGAGCTGCATCAGTGTCTCAGTTTCGCTGCCCATGCGCCCCTGCAGCCGTGGTGCCCAGAGCCTCCCTTCACTTCCTCCAGGGTCGAGCACGCTGTTGTGTTGTTTGTTTTGTTTTGCTTTGTTTTTGTTTTGCTGTCCCCATATGAACAACCCACAATGCTTTATAAACAACCTGCTGTTATTGTCTCCCATAACCGCCCCATGGCATGATTGCAGCTAAGTGGCAGGGCACAGGGGTCAGGCCAGGAGTCAAGGGCACAGAGCCAGGAGAGGAGCCCTCGCCACCCTTTGACTTCTGTCCTAGCTGCAGTGTGACCCAAGTGTCCCCTGTTATGCATGATCGGGGCCCTTTCAAGTGGTGGTGGGGGCAGCAGCTGGGGGCTTGGCTGTCGGATCACCTAAGGTTTCACCTCTACATGGAACTTGAGTCTATAAATAAATGAGTGAGAATATAGATAAGAAAAGCAAATTCATAAGTATCTGATTCTCTCTTCATCTGGGGTCGGGGGGAGTTCCCCAACTTTGCCCAGATGTGTGCATTTCATCCATACATTACCAGTGCTCCTTCCCCACCCCTCCCATCCGCCACATTCCTCCCTTCTGGGAAGTGTCTTCCTTTTTCCTTTTTAAATTATTTTTATTGACTGTCCATCATGGGTATTAAATTATTCCCCCATTATTTATTTTTTTAATGAAGCCAGAGGCTTTCCTTTTGTTTTGTTTCCCTTGTTTTAATTTTTGTTTTTGTGTTTCAGAAATGACAGGGCTGTGTCGGGGAGTAAATTATTTGGGAGGGGCAGTTGGGGTCATGTTTGTCATTTTTGGACAATGTGTTCCCATAACCCTTTCCAGCTCACTGGAAAGAGGTAGGGTCAGGGGCTTTGTGGACAGACAGACAGATCCACACGAATCCTGTCTACACAGAGTATGTTTGGACGAGCAATTTAAATTCTCTTCACTCCCCGCTTCTTGAAGATAGAATGAAAATACCACCTCAAGGAGTCACCGTGAGAAAGCAAACAAGATGATGTCAAAACACAGAGGCCAATGCCTAGTGCATATTACCTCTCTTCCCATTTTCTCCCTTCTTCAAGCCTGCAAACCAGTTGCAGACAGATATGCTGAAAAAGTGGGGCTGCCTCCCCCCCGAGTATGTTCTGGAAGACACTAGTCCTAAGACATGTCCCATGAAGTAAGGTAATCAGCGTTTGGAAAGTGGTGCACACCTTCGTCGCTGCTGGAAACGCACAGTGTGGTTTAAGAACATTCAAGGTTCTGAGAAGGCCTGCAATGAAAAAAGCAACCTGGTCTCCTTAATACAATGCTACCTTTCTCATATGACCACGGAACCTCTGTGGCTGGGTACCTCAGCGACTGTTTTCCTTCTAGAGCAGAAAGAGCCCGAGTACAGAGACCACTTTCTCAGGGAGCCGCAGTTTCCAAAGCATTTTCATGCATCGGCCTTTCTATTCGACCACACGCTGAGTTCCACCCCATCCTGGACCTTGGCACAGGCCCTTTCCTCTGCCTGGGATTCCTCTGTCCCAAACCTGTGTGTGGCTGATCCCTTCAATCCAACCAGGTCTCAGTTCAGATGTTCCCTCCTCATGCAGGCTGCCCTTGACCCCTCTATACAAAGTGTCCTGCCCTGTCCTTCCCCCCTCCCCCCGCCACAGTCACCCTCTATAATTTTGCCTTGTTTCAGGGCCCTTACTGCAGGCATCACTGTCTACAACAAGCTTGTGTATTACTGTTCTTTGACACATGTTCTCCTTCCTGAAACACCCAGGTGACAGGAGTCTGACCTGTTCCCTCTGTTGCTGTCTCCCCATGTGGAACAGTGTCTGGGGTGGGTCTGCTGCATAGACGAATGAGTGGCTTACAGGTCACCCTGCTGACAATCTTGAGAGAGAAAACATTTTATTAGCTCTATTTTACAGAGGAGGAAACTGAGGCTCAGGGTGTTATGACCTTTCCAAGGTCAGACAACTGATGAAAACGGCAGAACTGGGGCTGGAGCCCAGATTTGCCCACTTGCTAAACCCAGTGCTCTTTCTATTCTAGAAAATCAAGTTTTCCAGCTTAGTCTTTTTCCTGCAAATGATATTAATGTGCCCGGGATTGAGGAGGGCATCGCTGGTTCCTTAATGGCCCACAGCCCAGAGAAGCTCTTGTCTCTCAACAGGGCTCCCAGCATCCCTGGGCCATCATCAGACATCAGACGGGAGCCCGGGAAGTGCTGGGAGTGCAGAGAGAGCTCGATCTGGGAGGCAGAGGTGGAAGCCGCGCTTGGAAGCTGGTGGCTCCCTGAGTGAATCTAGTTGAACTGGAGCCACGTGGCTCTTTCCCCAGCCCTTACACAATGCGAGCAGATGCACTGTTTGGTGTTGAAGCCCTTGTGTTGACTTCACAGTTCCAGTTTTTTCCAGGTCTCCTCGTGGCGCAAGGCCAAGGCTGCCAGGAGCAGGGAGGAGGGAGGGAGTTGGAACCTCTCAGCAAATGTCCGGGAACCCTGCTAGCCCTGTGATTCTTTCCGATTCTTTCCTATGGGGGTTCTATAGGGAGCGCAAAGCCCATGTTAGTGTGAGGACTGACAGACACCTAAGTCAGATGCTTGCCCTTCCCCCATGTTTCAAAAAGTGAATTTGAACAGAAGAGGTGAATTTTGGTGATGTGCTTTGGAGACTTTAGCTTCTCCCCTCCCGCACCCCACTTTTTTCTCACCACCCTTCTGAGCAGGGGAGGGAGTGTGGTGGTGAGTAGTCATGTGCTGTAAAAGCCTCAGGAGTGTGGTCAGGAGACTGGCAAAAAGGACAGACATCGGGGATTTCCTCTTAAGCTGGTTTGACCACAAATTGCCTACTGTGTCCTGGATAAAAACAGGAAAATAAACGGCCTGAGGCTCTGGATACAAATCTCGTTCTCTGTGCATAGTGTGCCTGCAAGGCTCTGGGGCAGACAGTCAGAGAGGTAAAGGTGGGAGAGAAATGCCCCAAGAAACTTCCGCTGTTAGGAATCATGTCAACCTCCAAGAAATAAATGCCTAGGAGCTATGGGAAGACACTGCTGCCACTCGCCACTCGCTTCTCCCTAGTTAGGGAATGTCTGCCATATGCAAGGTATTTTTATTGCCAATGTGGAGTGCACCCAGATGAAACAGGCATCATCTCTACCCTCAGGGCATTTCTAGTCCAGGTGTGGGGAGAGGTTACCCACAAGGACTTTGGGGCCACACATCTGGGCAGGAACTGAAGTAACTGAATCTCACTGGTCCCAGTTTTTTCTGACTGTGAAATGAGTAACACTGAGCTTATGGAGGTGTTGTGAGGATGGAGTGAGCTCATGATGTGAGCAATCAGGGACCAGGCATTCGTGTTCCTGCGTGTCAGGGCTGTGCTAGGAGGGGAAAGGTCATCAGGCGCAGGGATGTCACATCGTTCTATCTGCATCCTTAAGGATGAGCACATATCCCACACTGCTGGGTGCCCAGGGCCTGTGCGTCAGTGCCTGAGGCAGGCACCATGGGGTTAGAGAAAGGAGCAGGTTGCCTGCATGGAGCTCCCCTGGGACATGGGTGAAGTGTCCTATGGAAATGTACATGTACCAGGGACCTGAGGAATGGGGTGATTAGAATTGGCAGGAAGATTGCAATAGCAGCTGCAAAAGACGTGAGGCGTGACCTCTGGGCATCTTTCCCAACAATTCATGAATTGCTGTACAGTTATGAAGGGCTTCTCCCTCCAACTTCAGTGAGTCTCATGGCCATGTGGGTTGGCCAAATCTGAGAATACAGATTTGGTGATGTACCTTGCTCAAAGGTATGCAGCTTCTAGGGAACAGAGCATAGATGTACTGCTATCATTAGCCACCATTTATTGAGTGCTTTTTGGTGCCAGGAATTCTGCTCTGTACTTTCCCTGAACCATGGGATCTAATTCTCACAATGACCCTTGGGAGTCAGTACTACCATCCTATCTAATAAAGAGGGAATATGCAAATTGACCATCATGCTGTCACAAAGATAGTGACACCCAGTCCCCTCAGCTCTGCTGGAGTGCCCCAGTCCTTTCAGCCTCACTGCGCTGAAAGGTGGCAGGCGCACGGTGCAGCCGGACCTGCCCTTAGCCCCCCAACTGCCCAGGGCCGGCCTGAGGCACAGGCAAGCCTTGGATGGCAGCTGCCTCGCTGATGCCCAAGGCACAGGCAAGCCTCAGATGGCGGCTGCCCAGCCACCCAGGGCCGCCCGAGGCTCAGGTAACCAGGGCCAGCTGAGGCTTGCGCTGCCAGCAGTGGCAGCAGCAGAGATGTGATGGGGGCATCACCTTCCCCTGATCACTGGGTCGCCTCCTGCCCCAAGGGCTCCTGGACTGTGAGAGGGGGCAGGCCGAGCTGAGGGACCTCCCCCCCCCCTCCAGTGCATGAATTTTCATGCACTGGTCCTGTAGTAAGATATAAAGAGGCTTCTATTCAACTTGGTGTCTGGCAGATAAACACAGTAAATACTTGCTATACTGAAATGATACCCATTTCATAGATGGGAAAACTGAGGCTCTGCAAGGTTAGAAACATAGTTACTTAGAAAGCTCTCAAGGATTTAAACCCTGGTTTGTCTGTTTCTGTACATGACCACTGCTTCCAGTCTTCCTCACCTAGGCCAGCTCCTTCCTCCCCTCCATCTCCTCCTCTTCCCAGGCTCGGCCTCCTAACATTTTAGAGAGGGAGGCCATGAGCCTTTATCTTGCAGCTGCAGTACCCAGGTCCTGCAGAGAAGCTCCCTCTGACCTTCTGGTTTCTTCCCTCTCCAGCTGTGTGCACTTTGCATGTGAGGCCACCGACTGTCCGGAGCTGGCTGTGGAGAACGCCTCTCTCAACTGCTCCAGCAGTGATCGGTATCACGGTGCCCAGTGCACTGTGAGCTGCCAGACGGGCTACATGCTCCAGATACGGAGGGACGATGAGCTGATCAAGAGCCAGGTGTGTGCAGGCACTGGGCCCGCAGCTCCTCTCCACCTGGAAAGGCTGACCGGGTGCTAAATATGCTCCCTGCTGGGTCTCCAGTATTTAAAATAGTGCTGCCACAGAGTAGATGCTCAGTAAACATGGGGTGATTGACAAGGCTCTGAGCTATTGCCTGGGGAGAAGGGTGTGTCCCCATATCTGGGATACCCTCTGCCGCCACTCACTGTGTCCGTCTCTACCTTCCAGATGGGACCCAGCGTCACAGTGACCTGCACTGAGGGCAAGTGGAACAAGCAGGTGGCGTGTGAGCCCGTGGACTGTGGCATCCCGGACCAACATCACGTCTACGCTGCCTCCTTCTCCTGCCTCGAGGGCACCACCTTTGGCAGCAAATGCTCCTTCCAGTGTCGCCACCCAGCGCAGTTGAAAGGTACGGAGGGCCCTCTGGCTGGGCTTGTCCTGCCTCCTGTGTGGGAAACCCAGAGCTGCTTCCAGGTTCCCCTCCTGGGTCTTAAAATCCAGGCCTTGGGTGGATTTTATTCGTCTCCTGATTTCTCGCCACCAAGTGCACTGGTTTACATGTCCCTGTGGGCAGTTAAGGGAAAATCAAGGTGTGGACAAGTATGGCAATGGAATCCCCTCCAAGATCTTGCAAGTTTTGTAAAAATGGAGGGAGGGAGGGAAGCAGGGAGGGAGGAAAGAGGGAGGGACAGAGGGACGATTCAGAGAGTAACATTTGGAAGGGATGTGACTAGTGTTCTGGATATGGTTAGGGCCCAGTAAGCCTAAGAGGTAAGTATTATTATTATTCCCATTGTCACAGAGGAGGAAATTGTCCAAGGCCACCTCATTCGTGGCGGGATTCACATTGGCGCCCAGGTCTCATCTTTCTCCAGAGCCTACTGCCACCCTTAGGAAAGGCCAGCTGGGGAGAGGAGCGGGTGCAGGAGGAGGCGATTACTGGCCTCTCCTGGGCTGGGTTCTAGGTGTGAGAATGTGGATAAGACATCATCAGGCAACCTGAAGAAGAGGCCACATTTGGAAGGAGTGAGAGACTGGGTATCCTAGGATTAAAAAGGCTTTTCAAGCTCATAGGAATAACCAATGATTGGGAAGATGGAAAACAGAGGGAGGAAGGAATTTGTGCAAAATCATGGAGCATGTTAGCCACATTATCAGGATACATGCTCTTGGCTTCCAGCCGAGTATTGGATTTGACATTATACCCAGTTCTCAGAGGGGCCAGGACCCGCTCCTTTGCTTGGTTTATTGGAGGAAACATTGCCCCTTTATCAGATATCCAAAATGGTATCTCTCTCAAGCACAGAGGCCATTTGGGGTTTATCTGTAGAGTGTGCAAAAGTAGGGGTATGAGGGCTTGGAGGGAGATCTATAAATTCTCTTAAACTTAGATATAACGTGTACTATTAAGTCTCAGGCATTTTGGCGATCAGAGAGGGTCAGTGGTTTCCCCAAATTTTCAAGGGGATACCTAGCTTCAAAAGACTAGTGGACTTGAGTTCTTGGAAGGCAGTGGCCATATGTAATTCCTTTGAACATTGCTGTCAGCAAACCCAGGGCCTGCACACAGTGAGACTCCATAAAGTACATTGAGTGGATGGCTGGATGAATTAATGACGGTAACGCCACAGGAAATATTTAAGAGTGAATGAAAGACACAGCATTCTCACTAAACTGCCCCAAATGAAAAGTGGGGAACGCTTTGGGGATGAATTCCTTAGGTCCCCTCATTTTTAACCTAAGACGATTTGAATCAAAAAGCTATAGATCTTTTGAGTACTAAGAAGATTTGACCTGAGAAAGATGACAAGACCAGTAGAAATTGTAAACCTCTGTCATTCAGGCTGCCTAAGCCCTTCTCTTGGCCCCTTTTGCCTAGATGTGGGGTGGCTTCCTAACTTCCGGCTGGCAAATTACACATCTCAATCAGAGGCTGTTGGGATGGGAGGTGCATACATTGCCATTGATCATTATACCCCTCATTATGGGTAAAGATAATTCTTCATCAAAGGGATTCAGACCCGCCTGCCATTGCGTCTGTGCTGACATGGGCGGGGCAGCGGCTGTGCTGTGCACATGAGGCCACAGAAAGGCCATCGTGTTGATCATGGTAGAGCCTAACTTTGCCCTTCCCTTGAGAATGAAGGGAAGCATCTCCCCAGCGGCCACACTGACCCACTAGAACCCATGGTCACTTAGCATCACCTGGTGCTCAAACTCCAGGTATGACCCTCTGCTTGGAGCTGCTGGCAGCAAGGCCAGGTGGAGGCCCTGCCACCTCTCTTTAGCTTGCTCATGTCTCCTGGGGTAAAGAATTGATCAGAACTTCCCCCCATTATTTTGTTTGCTTCCCTTTCTTCCCTCCATCCTTTTGTTTTTCCTTTCCCTGCAATATAATTCAAGCAAAGAGAGCATTGGCTTTAAGTAGAATTAAGTGGATCAGAATTCTAGAGTTTCTGTTCCAATTGTTTGATCTTAGGTGAGCAATTTCCCATCTCTGAGCTCAATACCCTCATTTGTAAAATAGGCTAACGAGTGCCTAGCAAAGGACCAGGTTGAGGAGTGAACGAGGTAGCAGGTATAAAATGCCAGAGCAGAGAACGTGCTTGGGAAATACTTTTCTCCAAGAGGCACCCTTGTGAGGACTTGTGCAGGGACTGAGTCTTGGCAGCTGGGCAACAGGCTCCACCCTCCTTGCTTTTCCCAGGACCTGGAGGTGAGTGTCCCGGGAAGCACAGCCACCACCCAGGACAAGCAGCCGAGTGCACCTGAGAACCTGTGTAACACAGGTAGCACCACAGATCCACTGGCCCCTTATATTCCAGTGAATTTTTCTTGCCTTTCACTGAGATTCCAAGCCCTCTTCAAGATGTATGCCAAATATCCCAGGAACTCACAGCCTTAGAATCACTTGTGCCAAGGTCCTTCCTTTATCCAATAAACACTAGACAGACAGTATCATACCTATAGAAATGCATGAGAGGGAAAATATTCTCAAGTTAAAAAAACACAAAACTTCAAAATCAAAATCGTGAGTGTTTAATGGAATGGCTAAAACTGCAACATTATTTACATCACCTCACCTCAACCAGGTTGGGTGCACTTGAAACTGACTATGGAGTAGGGGGTCTACAGTGAGTGTGCCCTCATCCTACAAAGCTCCTTTTAAAAGACTTGCTTTCTGTTCTGGCTCTTGTCGCCTTTTCTAGCCCAGTTTCGCCTCTTTAACCTCAGATTTAAAACTCGGTCTATCCACCAGTTTCTGTAAGATACTCCATGATACCATTGAGCACCTTGACGGAGACTGGCCACATTCTATAGTGCCCAGCAATTAACCTTCTCACCTGCTCTCAGCTCTTTGATCCACCCATTATCCTCTCCCTTCAAAACACTGCCACAGCTTCCCGCCCTCTAGGAATTCCAAATTCTCTCTCCTCTCTCAGGCAAAGACCCTTCCATCTTTTTCTGAAGTAGATAGCCAGGCTCTGGAGGGTTCGGCTTTATCCATGGTTCTTATCTGGCACCTTCCCACAATCCAGGTCACCTCTTAAGAGGAACTTCCCTATACTTCCTAAGAGAATGTTTCCTTTTACCACCCTAGTATTTTGAAGAGAGCAGAGTCAAGGGTGTCATGGGTCCACACCACGACTGTCTTCTTTGTCCTTCTTCCGCTGCTTCTACTGTCACTTCTGTTTCTTACCAAGAAAAATAAAACAATCTCTTCCCAATGCCACCAGCACCGGCCTTTGGCTAACACAGCCACCTGAATGTTTATTTGTCCTCACTAGCTGCAGTTTTGTTTTCTCAAAACAATATAGTGACCAGTATATGGCCTTTCACATCCTAAAATGTTAGAGCTGGGTTAAGAATTCAAAGAGAGCCAAAGAGGTTAGTTTACTAGTTCAAGGTCACAGGTAGATTCATAATATGTCATACACTTAAAATAGAGATTGAAGACCTGTTGTGTGCTTGGCACTAACTATGTTCCAGAAATAAAAGAATGAAGAGGGTGTATTCCCTGCCCTTAGGATGTGGGCAGTACCAGCACCATGTACTGTGTTGAACCCAACCTTGGATCTCCCGGCCGCTCCTCCTTGATTCTGCCCTAGGTTACTTTTAATCTCAAAGGCACTTCCAAAGAGATTTGGTTTTCTGCATATTCTTTGTAATAAAATAATAAAAACACATTGCTTTTGACATTGTGTTTATAGTTACTTTAACACTCACTAGAGATTGAAATTTCCTCAGGCACATTTGTAGATAGGCCAAGCAAATTTCTACCCTCTTAACTTTAAATGATGAACAAAGGAAGGTCAGGGTCACACAACTGTTTGGAAGCCAATCTCTGACATCAGCACTCTTCCCTCCACAGGGAACGCCAGGCTTCACCCAGTGTCCTTCACGCAGTGTCCTTCAGCTAGTGTTGCCCGAGGGATCTCAGACAGGAGAAGGAGAAAGGGAGGCGTGGAAGTGAGGGAAGCATCACGGGTCTCTTCAGAAGCCAGTTACTGCTGTGGGGAGCCAGAGCTCATTCTATTGAGGAGCGAGGTTATGCCCTCTGCAGCTCTAGAAACCAGCCTGTGAATCCACCACCTCCATGTCTGGTTGAGTGTTACTTACAAGGTCGTTGACACTGTAGGACTGTGAACTTGCCCTGCGAGCAGGCAGAACACCCGTCCATGCCCATGAGAATGGGCCTCTGCATAGGTAGTAGTGTTTCAGGGACAGTAAACACCCTTCAGAGTAGAGAGGTCAGGGCCCAGGGATTCAGGCAGGGCACGTGCAGCCTGTGTCATACCCTACTTTTTCCAAAGCCACACATGCCCTAGCTGGTTTGGCTCAGTGGATAGAGCGTCGGCCTGCGGACTGAAAGGTCCTAGGTTCGATTCCGGTCAAGGGCATTTACCTTGGTTATGGGCACATCCCCAGTAGGAGGTGTGCGGGATGTGGCTGCACATGGAAACACCCATGCGCACAGCTCTGTGTCTGCCCCTCCTGGGTTGTGTTTGATGTGGGTGGGGGCATGTCCATGGTCCTGAATCACCGGGTCTTGCTTTAATGTGCTTCTTCCTCTGACTGTGGTGCAGGATTAACGCCTGTTTACCCTGTCCCAGAATTCACATTCCTGGTTTGCATTTTTTTCTCTTCTTGATTAACATTTTGCAAAGTTTTGTGCTATCTTAGCCACAAAGGAACCTCATCGTCCATTTCACGATTTTGATTTGCATAGCAGATGTGGGATACTCTTAAGAGTCCCAACACTTTCTTCACAGATATTTTATCCTTCTTGGGCAATACAGAGAAGGTGCTCTCTGCAGATTTTTGATAACGCCTCTTCCTCCCAAGCTTTTGCTGTGCATTGGTACCTCACACCGCTGCCCCAAGCACAGAGGCAATGCAGGAAGCCTAATGACTCCTCCTTCCACACCCCTCGTGCCTTTTAGTTGATGTAGAAATAGCTGTGGTTTGTTTTTTGCAGCATCACAGTTTATCAACGTGGGGTCCTCTGGGGTTTACAGATACTAAATGATCTGTGCTCACCAGATGATTCACATTGACAATGACAGGAAGGAGGGGAGCAGAGGAGCTTACATATAATTGCACAGGACTCTCTCTTCCTCCTTCTCCCTGCTTTCTTTCTCTCCATAGTGCCCACTGCCTTTCAGTGCACCAGAAAAGTTACTTCCTGGTATAACTTAGTGTTCCTCCATCCAAGGAGAATATAAACTCCCAGAGGGCAGGGTTTGAGGCTACTTTTTTAAGTTTTGTCCACTGCTCTGTTGGTAGTGAGCGCTATGTAGATGCTTGTTGAATAAATGAAAGCTTCTGTGCAATTCACAGAGTCCTTTCAGACCTACTAATGCACGCAAAAGGTTAGGAGGGAGGAGAGGGAAGGAGGGAGGGAGGGAAGGAGGGAGGGAGGGAGTGAGGAGCTTGACACCATTTTCTGGACACTTTTCATAACTGTTGTTTCATTGTATCTTCACACCACCAGGAAAGGCAGGAGCAACTGTTTTCTTTCTGTAGCTGGAATATTGGGGTTTGCCTCTTGGACTAGCTAATAAGGGCTCTGCTGAGCATATAGGGCCAGCTTCCCATTAAAAACAATAACCGTCTTGTAGTGACACAACATTGGTTTTGAATGTCATTTTCACTAACTGTGAGAACTTAGGCAGGTCACTTCCCTCCAGGAGTCTCTGTTTCCAAATAGGAAGTGTCAGACTAGGAACAGTGCTGTGAGAACATAGGAGATTACGCATCAGCGAGCAGTCGGCACATAGCAACCATCAGCTCGGCCCCTATCACTCCCCCCTCCTTCAGATCAGACCTTCCGACCTCCAAATCCCAGACCCTCCGTGCTCCCAGCCCTGCTGTCAACACTGTTTAGTAATACCCCGGAAGAGGAAAGTGTGATTGAGAAACCCAAGTTCTGGGTCCATCTCTAATTGTACTGGGGAGGCTTGGGGCAGGCTGTGCTGATAATATACGACCTGGCAGGGAGATACCGGACTCCCTGGGTTTCACTTTTATTTGCAAAGTCCCCGTCCGGCCAGCTTCTGGATGGCCGTCAGCACGTCGGTCAGAGCTGGCACGGGCTGCGGGGGGCATGCTGTTCTCCCAGCTGCTTGGCAGGACGTCAGGAACATTGGGGACGGAGAGAGTGAGACCTTCAGATACCACGATGCTGTCACTTCCAGGCGCGAGGGGAGCTGGATGAATAGAGGGCGCATGGCCTGGTGCAGCTGGAGGTCACGCGGCACATTGGGTCAGAGCCCTCAGTAGACTCAGCAGGAGCTTACTCTGCCAGTTAAGAGGAGGCAAGGCCTTCCAACCCTGGGCTCAGAGGTCCACCTGGCAAAGCAAGGGGGGGTCTCTTTCCTGTGCAGTAAAATGATCCAGGAGCCTTGAATCTTAATTCACGGTAGACATGGATAAGTCACCCCCCAAGCTAGGCTCCTCCTTCTGAGCGGCTCTCTCCATCTCCCAAGGTTCCTGGGTGTAAGTGTGAGGGTCTGGCATTACCCATGGAAGACCCTCTGGTTCGTCAGGTTGGCATAAGTCCAGGTAGCCCGTGCATGAGCTTGACTGTCAGACCCCTCTCTGTCGTCTCCAGGCAACAACAGCCTCCTGACCTGTATGGAGGACGGGCTGTGGTCCTTCCCGGAGGCCCTGTGCGAGCTCATGTGTCTGGCCCCACCCTCGGTGCCCAATGCAGACCTGCAGACCGCCAGGTGCCGAGAGAACAAGCACAAGGTGGGCTCTTTCTGCAAGTACAAGTGCAAGCCTGGATACCACGTGCCCGGTGCCTCTCGGAAGTCAAAGAAGTAAGTGGGGCAGGTTCTGGGGAGCAGCAGAGCTGGGTCTGGCTATCTGATTAGAAGCCAGGATTCTTTTCTTTGCTGGAGGCAAAAACCCATTCTGTGTTACGGGAATCTTGAAGGATGTTGTGAATATCTGCCTATTGGCTGTGTGACCTCATGCAAGTGACTTCCCTTCTCTGGGCCTCTATTTTTCAATAAGAAGATGAAGGCTATAATAAGAGTTTCCCGTAGGATGGTGTGAAGAATAAACGAGGATGTGTATATAAAGTGCTTGCAATGTGCCTGCCACATAGTAATTGCTCAATAAATGGTGGGTGTTAATGTCATCAGTGTCAGCACCAATCAGAGTGCTCGGGAAGGGAGAAGACAGGGACAAGTAAGGCTTGGATTTTCTTTTTCCTTTTTTTTAAACTAATTTTAATTTTTTTAATTCTCACCAGAGGATATGCTTTTCTCATTGATTTGAGAAACATTGATCAGTTACCTCCTATATGAGCCCCAATGTGGATCAAACCCACAACCTACACATGTGCCCTGTCTGGGAATTGAACCCATGACCTTTTGGTGCAAGGCACAATGTGCCAAGCATTTAAGCCACCCAGCCAGGGCTTGGATTTTATTTCAGTTCATATGTATCTATGACAAAATCTGAAACTCCTGCTCATCCCTGTTGAAGAAGTTCTACGGATGAATTTTCCTTAATCCCTATACATGCCCCCTCTCAACCCCATAAGACAGGTAGGGAACCAGAAGTGGAAACACAGCTGGCCTCAGAGACACCTGGGAGTTTGGGGAGAGCATGGCTCTAGCGATTTGTTCCTTGAGATGCCTTTTCTTTTATCTCTTCCCTGAAGGCGCGCCTTCAAGACTCAGTGCACCCAAGACGGCAGCTGGCAGGAGGGAGCCTGTGTTCCTGTGACATGTGACCCGCCTCCGCCAAAGTTCCACGGGCTCTACCAGTGCACAGACGGCTTCCAGTTCAACAGCGAGTGTAGGATCAGGTGTGAAGACAGTGATGCTGCCCAGGTAAGACTCCTTGACCTTGAGATCAATACTCGGGTCCGCCTCCTGTCTGCTTACCCAAGACCAGCCTGTAGTTCAAGAACCACTTCCTCCAGGGGACTCTCCAGATGCCAGATTTGTGCAGTAGCAGCATCACCAGTGCAGAGGTTAAGCAGTTGGATTCTAATGCTCTTTGTGACCTCTCTGAGCCTTGTTCTCTTCCCTGCAGTGCCATATTGTATTTGTTCTGAGATCCTTAGCTTTGAAAATACTTTTGTATTGGAACCCTGATGAAGGAAATCATATATTAAATCCCAGCATATGAATTTGATTAAAGTGACTCTAATAGGAGTGACCAAGGCTGTTTGGCCAACTGTCTGCCACCATCATCATGACATCGATCCCTGAAGTATTTAAAGTCAGAAGACTCTTCGAGCATAAAGAAAAAAGGCACCATATTTAGACTAAAGATACAGTTTTGAGAAAACTACCAAAAAAAGAAGAGAAGGAGATGACAGGGATTGCATTTTATCTTAGTCCAATTGTAACTGAGAGGTAGCCCAATAGTTTGCCGGCCTCTGCTGGAGTTCTGTGAATTAATTGTCCTTAATCCTTACACATACCTTCCCTACACCCCCCAGGCAGGCAGGTAGGGAGTCAAGAATGGGAAAGAAATGAGAGGCCAAGCTAGCTCCAAAGAAGACCAAAGTCTATAAGGAACGCCACCTTCACAGACCCAACCTGTTAGGGCAAATCCCAAGCCCCGTGTCTCCAGGCATGCAAGGGTATTCATCCAGGTGAGACCAGTGTCCTGCCACCTGGGCCCAGTGCAGGTTCCACCTCCAGCCAGTCCTCACGAGTCTTATTGTTGGCCACCAAATACCAGGCACTGCCAAACCACCACCGTCCCCTCCGCCAAGCCATTACCAAGCCCAACCCATTCTCCCTCCAAGACATCCTAAGTCCTCATCCTAATGTAGGCCACCAGCACCTCTTTCCTGGGCCACCAGGAAGCTCCCTGGTTACCTCCCTGTGCCTATGCCCTGGCCTCTCTCCATTGTGCTGTCCATGTTTCAGCCAGAGTGGTTTGTTTGGAGCATAAATCTGATCATGATGGCTCCCCTGCTTAAAGGCTTGTGAACCAGCAGCTCCCATTTCCCTCAGGATTAAACCCCAACTCCTCAGGGTGGCATTCAAGACCTTTCCTCTATCACCAGAAAGAATGAACTCCCCTCTGCCATCTCTCACCCTTTCCAGCTGCCTCACTAACCACCTTTGATGATTTCGCTCAGGACCCCTTCCTCTAGGGACCCTGCCTTGATGTCCCTCACACTGCTGGGCTCAGGGTCCTCCTTCACAGCATTGGACACACTGCACTGAAATCCATGTTATGCCCCCACCTTACCTCCCTGCCCCACCTTCCAACCCCACTGGGAAATACTTTCAGCACTTGGGACAGTGCCAGGCACCTAATAGGGGCTTGGGAAATGACAGGGCAGGACAGAGAGCCGCTGGGAACATCCAAGCCAATCACCTCATTTTCCAGTTCAGAAAACTAAGGCTCAGAGAAATCTCTCAACCACCCAAGGTGACACAGTGGGGGTCAGTGGAGTCAGAATCAGAACCCAGGGCCCCCAACTGTGGACGGACTGAATTCAATAGGCACTCTCTGAAAATCCTTGGTAGTGTCCGCTGAGGGATGTGTGTGTGCCTGAGTCGTTCCCATCCTTGACTTCCAGGGAAGCAGAAGCTGGGACTGGCACAAGCTAAGGCCAGAGATTACCTCGGCCTCACGCAGGCCGATCAACTTCCCTCTCACTCCCTTACATAAAACTGTTGCTAACTGTTACCCCGACTACTGAGCCAAATAATATTCTGGCCGCGGTCATGTTATCAAACTGAAACCCAGTCTGCCTGGGGCTTGCCAAGTACCTTTCATGGCCAGTTTGCATTTAAAGGAGAGGGAAATGTAAATGTATCAGACGACTCAAGCAGTTCAGTTTGGCAACAGGCAGAGAGGCTAGACGCAAAGGAGCAGGGTATGGCTTGTCGGCTCAAAGAATGAGGGAGCGCCTGCCAAATGGGCTCCTAATACAATTGACGTTTCTAGTTTGTACTGCAAATGAATTTCCTCTACCCTCAGACCCGGAGACTGGGAGCCAAATCTAGTATTCACCTCAGATCCCCTCTTGCTGCCTGTAAACACTCAGAAACATACGGCCCAGAGCATCTTAAACCCAATAGCTTGTAAGAGCAGGAATTCTTGGCCGTCCAAACGAGTTCAGACCCTGGCGGAGAGGAGATGCGTGTTCGCTCTCCCACTGTCACAAGAGCAAATTAACTAGTAAATGGATTGGTTCATTGGGAACCAGGATGATGGTAGACCTGGTGTCTGAGTTCAGATCCTGGCTCCACCACTTTACTAGCAGGGAGACGTGGGCAAGTTATTTAACTCTTTAAGCTTCAGTTTCCTCATACACAACACGGGGGTGGGGGTGGGGTAAGAATAGTTTCTTTGTGAGGATGACTGAGGTCGTGAAAGCAGTGTATGTCTGAGTACCCCTTGGAATGGTGCAGCACACCTGTGCCCCCTACGCAGCAGCCCTGGGGAAGGTACAAGTGAACCAGACCACCTGTGAGGTCACGTCTAGTGAGGAAAATTCCTGATGCTCCAAGTGGGCTCTTATAGGAGCTAAACACCAAGGCAATGGCTGCAAAGTTACCCCAGAAAGTCAGAGATGGGGCATCCAGCATGCATGAGGCCAGGGTGTGTGTGTGGGGGGGGGGGGGGGGGGGGAGGATCAGTGGAACCACAAGGACACCTGACCTGACCTTTGTCTCAGTAAATCAGTACACTATGTGGATCCTCTAGACCAGTGGTCGGCAAACTGATGCGGCTCATGAGCCGCGGTTTGCCACTCTGTTGACTAATGAGTTTGCCAACCACTGTTCTAGACCAGCACTGCATGGTCACACTGTGCGATGGTGAGCACTCATAGCTGCGCTGGGCACTATGGTGACCACTAGCCATGTGTGGCTGTGGGGCACTGAAATGTGACTGAGCAACGAAATATGGTGCCGTATATAATTTTACACAGCTTGCACTTAAATGTAAACAGCCCACACTTGTATATTGGCTACCCTATTGGACAGTTTGTTCTAGAATGAATCTTTGTAAACCAAGACAGAGAACCTTCCTAATGACAGCTTTCTCATTGTTAAGTGTTCCCCGGATGCCGAACCAGTGTTGCAGAATTCCTCTTATTTTGACAACTCTAAACCTTTTAAAAAGACACAATATGCCCATTAGCCAGATGAGGAAGGAAGGTTCAGGAGGCTCGGTGCTTGCCCATGGTTGCAAGAGGCAGTGGTGTTGACCGATGCTCGGCCCAGAGGTTGCCAGGGCAGGCTAGTAGCAAAGGCAGGGTCCATGTGTTCGTCCCCAGGGGACTGGTGAGAAGTGCTGATTATCTCAGCACTAATCCAGCGCAGGTGCTCCTGAGCTGTCTGAGGTGACGATTCAGGCTCAGTTCTTATTTGTAGGTGATTAGGGGAGTGGGCCATCTCAGGGCGGGGACGGGGTCTGTGGGAGGTACCTAGAGGCTGGAGCAGGAGAGGAAAACCCTGAAGAGACTTTGTGTACAAAGTTATTACTAAGTGGTGGGTTTCAGCAACTCAGCAGGGGCAAGAGAGGGAGCATGGGAGTGGGATCCACATGCCCTCAGTTCCTCCCGTGGATCTCAGGGTGGCTGTAGAAGCCTCTGCCACCAGTGGCGTGCAGCTGCCTTGATGGGTTCTGCTGTGGACAGCATAGCGCTCAGGTACAGTGCCTCCGCAAGCAGGGGCCACATCCAGTCTCAGGGTCGTCCAGTGCTTGCCCATGCACCCAGGCTTCCTAGAGGAAGTCAGAAACATCACCCGTGTGATGTGAGCAGTGGGCAGGACTCAGAGTTTCTCCCACTCCATCCACTTATTCTATCAATGGTACCACTGGACCCCAGAGAGCAGAAGGACCTTAGCCAAATCACCCAGCAGGTCACGGGCTAAATCAGGTCTTAAAGTCTCAGATCTCCTAACCAAGCCATCACACAAGCCACGTTTTCCTGCCCACGCTGCACCTAGCTTGCAGGAAGTGAATGCACGTGACTGGGAACAGAGACCAGTAATTAACAGCAGCTGCAATTTATTGAGCATCTGCTCCACGCCGGTTGCTGGGCTGATACTTTATAGAGACAGCTGAATTTAAGCCCCATGGCATCTGGCATTGCTGTCCCATTTCACAGACCAGGGACCTGGGATTCAGTGAGGTCAGGTGCTTTGCCCGATTTTATACAGCCTGGATGTGATAGAACTGAGGTTCCTGTGGGCAGGCCAGGCTGCCTCCAGAGCTCAACTGTTTCAATCCTGCACTGCACTTCTTGGTTCCACCTTGCCCTGATGCAGCCACAATTCTCTCTGCCATTATTTCATTTGTATTTCTAAATAGAAGAAGTTTAATTCTCCACCTCCCTACCTTTCCTTTCCCCTCCCCTCCATGCTGGTAAATTCACAGAGGCTTACAGTCAAGAGACCTGGCCCCAGCATTGGCACCTATAGGACTGGGCACATCGCCTCTCCATTCTTGGGGCTGGCATTTCTAAAACATGTGTGATGGTTGGTTGATTCTGAAGTAACCTTAGAGATAGTATAGCAGAGTGGTTAAGAGTCTTAGCTAACTCTTAGAAAGCCTGATGTGTGTGCCAAGCACTAAAAGCTTCACTTAGGCTGCCCAGCCGGCATGGTTCAGTGATTGTGTCAACCTATGAATCAGGAGGTCACAGTTCGATTCCTGATCAGGGGCACATGCCCGGGTTGTGGACTCCATCTGATTCTCTCTCATCATTGATGCTTCTATCTCTCCCTCTGTGTGGACCTGCAACCCAGGTACGTGCCCTTGACCAGGAATCAAACCTAGGACCGGTCTGTAGGCTGATGCTATAATCACTGAACCACACTGGCCAGGATGCAGCATGCTTTTTCTTGCAGATATTTACACAGGCTCAGAGAAGCAGACTTGCTGAGGGACACTCAACCCTCATGAGAAGGATTTCACCTTAGTGTACAAATTGGTGCATTCAGAGCCAGGTAATCCAGTGGTCTCTGATCTTCCCTGATTGGATGCTCAATCAGGTCTTCTGTGGTCCAACTCACATCAAGGACCTACTCCGAGGATCTTCACCAGGTGGTAGGCAAGCCCTGAGTGAGTGCCCTGGGATCTAGTCCTGGAGGAGGGTTTGAACATCAGAGAGGTTCCAGAGAGTCTGCTGTGCAGAGGGGGCATCGAAGGTGTGGTGGTAGGGAGCAAGAGAGGTGTGCTGGAGAGGCCAGGTGACCAGGAGACCAGAAGGAAGGGCATGCACGTAGCAAGAGGTGGGGCTGGACCTGTTGTGTGGGTTCCGCCATGGAAGCCCGGGACTGCCAGCCTGGGAGCATGCCTGGTGTGGAAGGCAAACACATCTTAGCAGAAGGAGTCTTCCTAAAGCAGATTTAGTCAGCAACACAGAGTGCCAGATGAGCTGGGCAGGAGAAAGAGACTGGAGGCAGCAAGACCGGTGCCTTCATGCTCCCGCCTTTTATGGTGGAGCCTTCCCGGTTTGAAATTCCCCAAACAGATTCCAGCGAGTTCTGATACATTCTCTGTTGCAAACTGAGCTCCCCAGCCAGCTCTGGCCCATGTAGTGCTGAGGTCTGCAGCCCTGCAGGGGCTGGAGGCCAAGTGCATCATAGCCTTGGGCCAAGGCTCCAGGAAATTGGGGTCAATTTCCTACTCCCATGGGGGCCCAGCAGGATCATGGGGCCTGGAGCCTGGGGCTCTGTGAGGGAGAGTTGGGGTTCTCTGAAGCCATAGGAAGCCTCTTAAACTTCCCCTGAGCTCACACAGAACATCTCAGGGTGGACTATGCAAGTCGGCCCGCGGCTACATGCTGGGGATGGGCCACCCTTCCCCCACGGACACGGAGATTCCCAATGACATTGGCCCCGCCTTGTGCTGGCCCAGGAGAGGCCCAGAGAGGGCCCCCCTTTCTCTTCTGAATCTTATCTCTTTGCAGCTGTTTTCCCAGATGGGAGCTTTAGACTGCATTAGCCCTTCCACAGAGTTTATTTGTTTCCTTGGCATGCACTTATTCATTCATCTCCTCATTTCTTCATTCACTCACCTACTCATTGATTTCCTCATCCATGTGTTCATTTATCTTCATTTAATAGCCAAGTTCATTCCATAACTCTACCTATTCACCCCACCTTTTGTTAAGCAAACAGTTCTTAAGTGAATAGAAGAAATATCCATTGAGTGATGAATGAGTGAACGGAATGGCCAGGACCTATTTAAGTTTGCAGAAGGCCCTGTGACTACACAGGTGAATAGGGCACCTTCCTAGACCTTAGGGAGCTTATCATCTAGGCAGGAACTGATGATAGACAACGGGGTGATGCGTGTCAGAGATCTTAAGGCAGTGTGCTCTGCAGAATCAGGAGGCATTAGGACAATGGCTTGTGCCAGATGATGATTGTGGGCAGCAGGAGATAGGAAACAGCAGACAGAAGGGCACTGAACACAGAGCATGGCCGTGTGATCCAGCTTACAGTAATGGAGGCAATTTAAACTAAAGTTCAAGGTTGGTGATGGTGCTGCAGGGAGCAAGGAGCAGGAGAATGAGGCAGAGTTAAGGCTGGGCACTCTGGGAATGGACTCGGGCCATTCCACAGGTTGGTGCCCTGGTGGACACAGTCAGCGCCCTCTACCTCATGTATTTTATCTCCTCGTGACCTTGAAAGAGGGAGAGTATACACAGCTTGTTCTCAGGCAGATGGACCCCTAGGCAGAAAGCACCCACGGTTCTCCGTTTCCAAGAGGTAGAGTCCAAACGTAAGCTGACATTTAAGGCCCCACACCTTATTGGCCTTACCAGCTCAACCTTCCCCTATCTCTATATATCATCTCCTCTATGAAGCCTTCCCTGATTACCCTTGCACAACCGGTGACTGTCCCCGAGCACAGTCACACTGACATGGCTGGCTGCTCACATGACTGTCTTTTCTTCCCTGGCTCAGTGGGACCAGATACTGGCTCGCTTTACTTTCAGACCCCACAGAGCTGGGCACAGAATGGGCACTAAGAAATGGTCCTTGAATTCAGAGGTAGTTCTGAGATTTCTACAGGGCTGGACTCCCATTACAACCTTAGACACGGAAAGGAGTTTGCAGGAAGGCCTGTGTCTGCAAGCTGTGTCTGCCTCTGTGGTGCAGAAGATTGAGGAACCAAGTATTGTTTATTTTGAAGACTCTAAGGAGGGCACAAGTCAAAGTACCCCCATGCCAGCTTTTTGGTACCATCATTGCTGGAATGAATGGAATGAGATGATGTGGGAGGGAGGGAGAAAGGAAGGGAGGGGCAAGAAAAAGCTTCCTGGCAGGGCCCAGGCTGTGCCATGAGCAGATGGCAGAGGCCTGGCATGGGGTGCTCTCTCACTGGCTGAGAGGAAGCAAGCTCTGGTGTTTCCCTGCCTCCTCATGAACAGTCCCGGGCCCATGCTCTCACTCACCGTATGGGCTGGGGTGCATTAGGGCCCTTGCCTTCTCAGTTAATAAAAACAAATCTCTCCAATTGAAATCTCTGTAGGGACACTGAGTCAGGACTTAGGGAGCCTGGGAGTTAGGCTCTCTGAGAAGCTTTGGCTAGTTCAGACATGGAAAGGAATTTGCAGAAAGGGCCCACACTGAGCCCTCCCTCAGTTTCCCTGTCTGTAGAATGGAGGTATTACCAATGCGATTGGTTCCACCATGTTAACAAATTGCTCCGGTTTCCTTTTTTACTTGAGAAGCTTTGGTTG
Organism: Corynorhinus townsendii; assembly: GCA_026230045.1. Taxonomy (NCBI): domain Eukaryota; kingdom Metazoa; phylum Chordata; class Mammalia; order Chiroptera; family Vespertilionidae; genus Corynorhinus; species Corynorhinus townsendii. The sequence continues at coordinate 166,174,156 of JAPDVU010000005.1, read as the reverse complement.
AGGGTAGTGTCTCTCTCGGTCTGACTGTATTTCCGTGGTTCTCAGGGCCGGGGGAGCAATGTCATCCACTGCCGGAAAGATGGAACCTGGAGCGGCTCCTTCCACCTCTGCCAGGAGATGCAAGGCCAGTGCTCGGCCCCGAACCAGCTCAACAGCAACCTCAAACTGCAGTGTCCTGAAGGCTACGCCATAGGTAGGATGGGTGCATGCGGGCAGCGTGGGAGGGGCAAGAGTTTCCGAGAGCCCAGGCTGGTGCCTCGCTGGGTAGCTGGGTAGCCTCTGCCCTGTGGGGCCCTGTGGGAGGCCCTGGGAAAAGGGAGATAGATGAGAACCCGCTCCTTCCTCCTGGAGAGAGTTGGGGTGGGGATGCGGTGGGGGGCGGGGGGAGTGTGTATAGCAGGTTCACCTACACAGGCTCTGAAAGAGCTTGCTGGACACGAAATGATATTCCAGACAGAGGAACCATGTGGCAGGGGGAGGGAGATGAGAAAGCAATATGGTTCGGTGTGGCTGCCTTTATTATGAATCTTAACATTTGCATAAGTAATCATCATGAGCATCTACATGGGTCAGCACTTAGAGGCGTATGTCCTGTCCTCTCAGTAACCTTCAACAACTGAGCAAATGGAGACTTAAAGGGAGAACAGAACCTGCTCCAAAGCCTGAGTTCTTTCCATGGCATCTTGGTTGCCTCCGAAATGAGGATAAACAAATAGCAGCTTCAAAATACCATTTGCGTGGTGATAGGCTAGTTTGCAAAGTGCTCACAGCAAGGGAGACAACCTGGGCTTTGATGCCAGGCATTGGCCTGGTGGAAACCAGGAGTCTGGACAGACACATTAATCACCGTACTGAGGCTTTCTGGGGAACGGGATGTGCATGGAGCCTGAGCTCAGCCGAGGACAGTGATGCTGACCTTTTGGGCGGATTCCCTAATTGACCATGATGAAAAGCCCAGGGAATCGAATGTCCTTTCTCATGGCCAGTGTGATTTATGGGACAATCACCCGGCATGTCTGGAGCAGAAGGTTATCTGTGCACATACTCCCTCCCCAGCACGCAGAGCCAGCCGGTTCTGCACCCAGCAAGATGAGTGGCCACTTCTTGAGAGCAGAGGTGGGCAGGGCCTGAGCATCCTGCTGGAGATGGAAGCTGCCTCAGAGCCCAGAAGTCTGCACCTAAACCTAGAGGAGAAACCAGCGCTCCTTCCTATATTCAGCCCTGCTCCGGCATGGTTGCCCTCTGTGACGATTCAGAAGGCACTTTAAGATCCTACAGAGCCATGGTCCAAAGAGCCTTGACAGGAGGCGTGCAGAGAGGTGGTATCTCCTAGGGCTTGCCAATGTGGACATTCTAGAATGTAGGGCAACAGGTGAGCAACAGCAAGTCTGTTGGCTGCTCCTTCCCAAGGCCAGTGCTCCGCCTGTCACTGCTGATGGATGTGCCCGGCTCTGGACACTACGTCTGTGACAGCATCCCTACCCCCAACTTAGGATACGCAGTGAACATTCAGTCATACGACTGGCAGTAAGCAAAACACTGATTGAGTTACTTTATTTTTAAAAAAAAAACCCTATAAAAACAGACTTTATGTCTACACCCACTGGCGCATTCAAATATATTCACACATGCATAAATAAACACAAGCACACATGTTTGGGAACAAAACGTAGACCCAAACACACACATCCTTCAGTAAACTCATGCCCAGCACGTACACATCAGCCAAATGCCGCACGAACACATCACCCACAAAAACACATCCACACAGGCACACGGAGCTCATGCTAACACGTGACACATCAATACACACACATTATGGGCACAAACATCTCTTAGGAACCAAACGTATCAAACACACAGAAAAATGCACAAAAGGCAGGCAGAGCTCACACCACCATGCATACCGATGCATCTCTTGTGTATAGACTGCATTCCCATATCACAACCACTCACAAATGAGCCACAGGGCCTGACTCTGCGTACCCTCAGCACAGTCTAGCAGTGGGCGGAGGTGGCAGCAGCATCCCTTCACCCATGAGCATCCTCATGATCAGAGCTGAAAGGGAAGGAAGTCTGTCTGACCTTGGAACCTGAATCTCCTTCCCTCCCCTGCAGCCCACGCTCCCACTGCCACACAGATGTCCTTAATGAATGGGTCAGCCAGGTTGGTGGGGGCACACAGGGGAGCCTAGCCAGGAGAAGCAATGGGGGACACTGCGGGAGAAGGAAGAGGGAGGGCAGGGTCCCTCCTGGACACCCAGCTCCCTCTCCCTCCTCACCTCCTGGGGACCAGCTCCCTCTCCCTCCTCACCTCCTGGGACCATCTCCCTCTCCCTCCTTACCTCCAAAGTTCCTCAGACATCAGACATCATCCCTCCCAGGTGAAGCCCCTCCCTGGGGAGAGCCCACCTCTCCAAGCAGAGGGACTTCGTCAGAAGCCTTGTAAACAGGAGTGGGGTCTGTGTGGGACTTAGGGCACTGGAGGGCACATCTGGGGCTGCCCAGAGCTGTAGCTTGGGCCAGTCCCCCAGCAGGACAGGGAGGCTCTGTGGCAGTGAGGAGCCCTCATGGCTACTGCCACCAAAGCTGCCACCTCCCTACTCCTTGGGGAAGGAGAGGCAGGCAGGGGCCTGGTGAGATCACTGCTCTGTGATGATGCCAATTAGGGCTCATATATTACAACACAGCAGCCTGGTCTCCAAGCCCAGAGCTGCCCAGGCGTGAGGGAGGAGAACGCAGAGCAGGGAGCACAGAGAAGAGGAAGTAAGACAGGCTCAGCACAGGGAGGCCACTGTCTTCTGTGTTGACTAGAGTTTTTCCTTTCTCCCCTTTTGGGATAAGACAGCTTTGGTCTGTGTCTCAGAGGCTGCCCCTTCTTTTTTGAGAAGCATTTTATCCTGGAAGCCTGGCGTTGTCCTTGCTCTCTAGAAACTTCAGAATGGATCTCATGATAACCACCAGCTTTGAGCTTCCCCACTGCTCAGCCAGAGTCCCCTTTATTCTCATCACTCATCTTTGACTGTTCGCATTCCCCCCATTGCTTTCTTCTCCTCTGGCCCTTCACCCCTCTCTGTCCCCTTCCACCGCCTCCCTTCCTCTTCCTCTGTGAGGCTCCATTATTCCATCACTGGGCTTGGAAATCAGCGAGATGGGTTCTCATTCATGGTACTGGACCGTCAGCTCTGAAACCTGAGCTCTGGCCACCTGTGAAAGGGGCGTGAGGACACCTCTCTTAGGGGCTAGATGTGCAGAAGGAGCAACCTCTGAAAGGCACTCACAAGGCAGGTCACTCCACCATCTGGGCTCAGCATCCCGGTGCTTAAAGTGAGGAAGTTCTAACCTGTCCTGCACCTGCCACCCACCCTTGCCTCTTCAGCCCCCATGTCTCTTCCACTGAAGGGAGGACAAGCTGCAACAGGAAGGACACGGGATAAACTGTGCATGCGTGAGAAGTGTGTGTGTATGCACACACGTCCATAGGTATGTGTGTATGCATGTGTACAGGGTGGGGCAAGAGTAGGGTTTTGTTTTTTAATGTATTTATTATTGATTTCAGAGAGGAAGGGAGAAGGAGAGAGAGATAGAAACATCAAGGATGAGAGAAAATCGTTGATTGGCTGCTTCCTACATGCCCCCTATGAGGGATCCAGCCCACAACCCAGGATGTGTCCTGACCGGGAATCGAACTGTGACCACTTGGTTTATAGGTTGACACTCAACCACTGAACCATGCTGGACTCGAAACACAAGAGTTTATTCTTGTATTATTATCTATTAACTAGAGGCCTGGTGCATGAAATCATGCATGGGTAGGGTCCCTGGTGAGATCACTGCTCTGTGATGATGCTCATATATTACAACACAGCAGCCTGGTCTCCAAGCCCAGAGTTGCCCAGACGTGAGGGAGGAGAACGCAGAGGAGGGAGCACAGAGAAGAGGAAGTAAGACAGGTGGCAGCGCAGGCAGGCAATTGGGGCCGTTTGGGGCCTTCCGGCTGCCAGCCAGAGCCTTCCTTTGTTCTGCACAACCCCCTGGTGGTCAGAACACATCATAGTGAGGATCAAACTCCCAGTCTCCCAGTCGAACTCCCGAGGGGACACTTTGCATATTAGCCTTTTATATATATAAATTATTATTTTCCATAGGAACAACTTTAAACCTACTTTTGCCCCACCTTCTATGTATACACATACACACACACATTTGGAAGGGAGCCTTTAGAATGGCTAATAGGAATATATATATATATATATATATACATATATATATATATATATATATATATGTATGTATATGTATATATATTTACATTTATATTTATATATATATACATATACACACACACACACACACACACATATATATATTTATATATTATAAAGAGTTGTCTGTCTCTTGTGAACCACATGGTGTTCAGGTGGGGAAAGGCCTCCTTAGGGCCCTGGTCAGATTCTCACCCCCTAATCTTAGCTCACATGAGTAAGCACCTTTTTGGAGGCCTGGGGACACATCCTGGGAAAGGGTTGATTTTCAAGAGATGTCAGAATGTGTGAGGTCAGGCCAGAGCATGAATGAGCCAAATTAGAATTAGCTTGCCATCCCACAGCTAAACAGCTAATTATCTTCAAGGAGAAATCCCTGGACTGAAGGCTTCAATCCCCGTTGGTCATCCATGCATTCATTTTTTTCAGTTCTTTGTATTACTTTCCATGTATTCAGTCATTTATTCATTCATGCACCCACTCACACATTCACTTCCTTCTTCATAAGATACCTAAGCCCCTATTCCTCATTCATTCCTTATGTCATGCATTCATTCACTTACTCATTTCCTCTCCATCTATGCACTCATTGCCTCAATGTCTCTTTCATTCATGTCATAAGTCTTATCGAGTGCCTGCCTGCATCTGCTATGCACAGAGTGTGCTGACCTTGTGGAGCTTACAATCCCACAGGGTAGAGAGATATTGACAGATGTTAAAAGTCATCAAGCCAACCGAAGGGGTAGTGACAAATGCGGGTGTTGTGAGGGGGAGAGGTCTTCTCTGAGCACGCTGGGAGTCTGAAGGGTCCTTAGTAAGGCGCCAGTTGAAGAAGAGTAGAAGGCATGAATGCAAGTCCTGTGCCAAGAAAAGGCCTGGGGCTGTGATCACTGCTCACTCTGCTGGTGCTTATTAGCAATCCCTGTGTGTCGGGCAGCAGGTTAGGCTCAGGGATGAACCTACCTTGTCCCTGCCCTCCTGGGGCATCTATGTAACTGTGGAAGGGAGACACAAGGGGGTAGGGCCAACCCTGGAGCGAGACTCCTCACTGCTGACCAATGCTCCCTCCGCTGCACACATGGAGCGTGCTTTTTGGAGGATGTGACCTGGGCCTTGAAGCCAGTAGGATTTGACTGTGAGAAGGCAGGTGGTGGGATGATTCAGGGGGAGAGAATGAGAGCAGGACAGAGGCAAGGATGTGTGGGGCTCAGAGGGAAAGCCAGGCACAGGCCAGTTGGACTAAACAAAGTGTGAAGGTGGTTAGTGGGAGATGAGACCATGAAGGTGGTTAGTGGGAGATGAGACCATGAAGGCCGGAGAAGGGGGTTGGACCTTGCCCCGGATGTGGGGAACCTTGGAAAGGTCTTCAAGCAAAGGAGGTACAAGACCGAACTGGGCTTGGGGCCAATGCAAATGGCAGTGGGTACCAGCTGGACTGGAGACGAGAGAACAGTCAGGGAGACCAGGGACAGCCCTGCTGGGGAGCTCCCTCCTCCCACTGCCCTCAGGGTGGGCAGCCCAGTCCACTGGGGACCAGAGAGAATCAGGGCCCACACTGGGGGAGAGCAGCCCTGGGCATTAAGAGACTGAGGCTGAGTGGCCAGCTCACACTCGATGCTTCCCTGCAGGGTCCGAGTGCACCACCTCCTGCCTGGACCACAACAGCGAGCCCATTATCCTGCCCACGAACGTGACCGTCCGTGACATCCCTCACTGGCTGAACCCCACGCGGGTGCAGGTAAGTGACAGGGGCTGCCTACCTGAGCCTAAGGGGAGGAAAATGCACTTGTCGAACACTTGCGTTGCCTGGGTGCTGCACTCATCGCTTTAACTGTGTTACACCATCACATTGCCACACCTCCCTGTGCGGTGGGGACAGCCACTCTCCAGGCCTTAAATATTTAATACTTGCCCTCTTTTGGGTCCTGTGCTTAGGCCCTATGCTTTCTTGTCCCACTGGATCCTGATGACAGCCTAGGGGACTGATGTTTCTAGTTACAGAAGAGGAAACCTGGACACGCACCCATGAGTAGAGAGCACAGAGTCGGGTCACACACGCACTCATGAGAGAGGTGCTCTCGGGCTTCTCAGTGTGAGCTCTTGGAAGCCTTCTACCTCCCACAGCCTAGATTTCTGGCATCTTCCCTGTGCTTTCCTCATTTGGTGGAAAGCAATTAATATGTGACATGGGGAACTAGTAACACCTACAGTTTGTGAAGCACTTACTATGGTCATGTGCCCAGTACTGGCACACAAGACTGCATTTAAACATTGGAATGGTTTTGTGGTGCAGGGTGGGCAACACTGTCTGCCTTCTCAACCTGTGGACTCTGAGATCTCAGGAGTGACAGCTCGAACCCAAGCCAGAGCCACATGCCCTGCTCTACTCAAGTCACCAGGCTGGTTTGCCTGGCCAGACCTTGGAAGCCCCGCCTCCTGACAGCCAAGGGCATTGCCCATTTTATTTGGGGGCTGGCCACTCCCACTTCCCTTTATGTGATCAGTCAGGGGCCCCCAAGCTGATGTGGGGGCCCACTCTTGTCCTCCAGGGCAGCACGCATTCCAGGCCACAGGAACCGGCTCTGGGCACTGCCCTTCCCCTGGAGAAAGTAGGAGGCAAAGGCTCCGGGGTGCAGGGCTGAGGTTCCACTCTGCCTCTGGCCCAGTTTCCTGCCCGGGTGCTGGGAGGCCTCCGGTCTGCCCACCTGCAGATCGTGCCCCAGATAGCTAGGCAGAACCTGATACCAGGTGTCCTGTTTCTCAGATGAGTGGAGGGCAGGATTGCAAGGGCTTACTCAGCACTCGGGGTCTACGGACCTGGCACTGGACCTGGCCAGCCCCTCCTGCTTCCCCATGTCCCCCAGCATTCTCCTCCCCTCCCTTTCCCTCCTCTTCCTCTTCTGCTGCTCTCTGTGCCATCTCAGCTTTATCTCCCTTTCCTGTCTCTCTTTTCCCTGTGTCTCTCTTCCCTCTCCTACAGGACTGTCACCTCCCTCTGCTTCTCCCACCCACTTTCCCTCCATGTCCACCCCCTCTGTCTTCTTGCCTCTGACTCTCCCATGCACCCACCAGGCAACCCTGTTTCCCTCAACTCGCACTCCTCCAGCCCTATTCTCCACTGGCCATGCCTTTCCCCATCCCTCACCCAGGGTCACACAGGAGCAGAGCTTGGACCATGATCTCAGCTCCTTCCCTCCATGCCTCCCTCTCGCTCCTACCCAGACTCCCACACACCCACAGGCAGGGACACACTACCACACAGTGCAGACCCAGGGGACACTCACACCCAGGACCGCGGGCCTCCTTTGCCTGGCCCAGACCATGGTGCCTTGACCCAGGTTCCACTCAGGCCTTTGCTCCCCACCCTCCCCACCCCAGGTAAATTCCCATCTCTCCCTCTGAGAGCCCCAGGCACTAAAAAATTCAGTTATAATTCACTGTGAAATAAATCCAGGGATTTGAAAGCCTGCAAGCCCCCCTCCTCAGTTGCCCTCCCGCTGCCTACCTGCCCCAGCCCCCACCCGGTTCCCTGGTCGGCCAGCCTTTATTGATGCTGGCCTACCAAGAGAGCCATAACGAGGTTCAGACCTCCACTGGTCTCCGGAGGCCTCATTATCCAGGAGGAAAAAAATGTGGTAGAAAAAGGGAGGAGGGCGAAGGGCAGAGATTGATGATTTCCAGGAATACGGCAGAAAAGCTGGCCTCCGCTGCACACTTGCCCCTTGTGTGGCGAGAGCTGCAGAAATAGAGCTGCTGGTGCAGGCGAGGCGGCACCAGGCCAGAGCAGGCCCTGCACAACTCTGCCTTCTGCGGGTCTGCCTCCCAGGACCAGTGTGAGGTAGATGGTTGGGGCAAGGGTCTGCCCCAACTTCTGTCACCTTCGTCCCAGAGTAAGAAAGTAAGAGGCGAGAACTGACAGTTCATGGATGCCTACTGTGTGTCAAGTATTGGGTCAAGCAATTTCCATCGCTATTTTCACCCCAAACTCCAACTCACACACACATGTGCACACACACTCCCCTATGAGGTATGTAGTAGTCTCTGTTTTTCCAGTGGAGGAAATGAAGTCTCAGAGAGGAAGCCTCATGCCGAAGAGGAAGTGAACGGGGACCCATGTCAGTTTGATGTTGCAGCTTACTCGAGCTACCCATGCAGCCTATCTTGAATGTACAGTAATAATAAAGGCAACATGTTCATTGACCTATTACCAGGGATATGCTGGTAAATGGTTAGCAACTGCCCCTCCCGCAGAAATGAACTCTGATTTGTAGCATTTGCCACTTACTGTAGTGTAAATATTCTTACCGTGGCAAATACCAAGTTTTCCAAGTTACTGTCACTGCACTCAAAGTTAGGAAGAGAGAAACCTCACTGTTTCCTCTTGTGAGCCCTGGCAGGCCAGCTGCAGCCCACCACTGGTGCTCAGTACATGGCGGGCTCAGTTCTAAGCACTGGCATATAAGGAGAGAACGAGGACTACTTAGATGAAGACCATATCACCACTGACATCATGTGCTACCACAACAGTGACCTTTGTGAAGGCAGGCCCGTGGTCATCTTATTTACCATGATATGCCCCGCAGTGCCTACCTCACAGTAGGTGCTCACTAAATATTTATGATTGCTGAGTGAGGTGACCAAAGTTCTAGTTCAAGTCCAGGAACCTTCTTGCTGTATGTCCTTGGACAAATCGTATCACTTTTTAGGCCACGGTCTCCCCATCTGTGAAATGAGAGAGAGGCTAAGATCAAAAAGCCACAAACTCAAACATCTGCAGGATCCCGGCAGGTGGGCTGAAATGGATCCTGCTTCACCTAATGGGTGAAGCAAGCCAAACATAATTTTTTATGTTGAATACCTATGTATATGTTTCATAATAGCAGTAGTATTTACTATAAATATTTCAGACTTAGAGGAAATATAACAAATGTACATACTACCCAATTTAACAAAGAGGACTTTCAGATATAGTTGAGGTTCTTTACTCCCAACTGATCTATAACTTACATGGTCATCTTAAGCATACATTGTGGTAAGTGTTTATATTTGTGTCCACTCATGAAACCAGTACCTAAGTCTGGGTGGGGACATTTCCAGCTCCCCAGAGTCCTCCCCTCTCCATGCCAGGCAGTCCCCCACCACCAATGTAATCCCTGTTGCTTTTCTTTTTTTAATTGGTATATAATTGGCATATAAGATTATATTAGCTTCAGGTGTACTAAAATATTTTCGTTTGACTTTCTTTACGAAGAAAACACTCTATCCCTTTATTTTTTTTAAAGTACTCCCCCTAGGAGTTCCTCCCTGACTCCCCCCTCTTCTCCATACCCCTCCACACACAGGTACATATACATGCACTTTGAAAGTAATAGGGAAATCTTCTTCCAGCCTAATAAATGAGACAATACAATACAAACTCAAGGATAGATTGAAAAGCCCCTCAGGCTGAATGCTGGAGAAACTACAGGGAATGGTGGGGACTATGGTGAACTGAGGATAACAGGCTACTTCCAAATGGGGCAGCTCTAGCCAAGTGTGGCAAGGTGGAAATATGGGCTTGGGGTGGCCAGATTTTTCATTTTTTCTTGAGTCTTTAAAATATGAAATCTCTCGGGGTTTTCTAAATATTGGCAAATAATTTTGACTTCTGTTAAGGACTTCATGTGCCAAACCAAACATTTCTGTGGGTTGTGTAGCCTGGAAGCTGTTGGCTCACAACCTTTGAATAAGATCGACTCTTCTGGCCCTGGGTACCTAGAATTCAGGGTTCAGGCTCTGCCGCCAGCTCCTCAGGAGCACCTCCTGTCTGCCCGGCACTTACTCTCACCCAGAGGAGCTGGAGAGTTTCCCAAGGGAAAATGCTGCTCACGACCTCAGATACTTATAATTCCTCCAGGTAGATGGGGCCTTGAATTTTGTAATGGCTTCTGAGAAAAGGGTGGAAGGAGGAAAGAGAGGGAAAGAGGAAGAAAGGGCCAGAGGAAGGGAATTAAGGAAAGAAAAGAAGAAATCAGCTTTTATTGAATATCTGTGATATGTAGGCACTGCTTGTTAGGCAATTTCGTATGTGCCAACTCATGTATCTCCATCACGCTCCAGTGAGATACATAGTATCACCATTTAATAGATGAAGACACTGAAATTCTGAAAAATTGCCATTGCCCCATTCATTTAACTAATGTATCTGAATCAGAATGTGAATCCAAGGCTAATTCTCCTGTATCTGTCCTGCAAGGCAACCACCTTATGTTATGCGTATGTTTATGATTTATGTTATAAATGCAACAAACGATACAGAATTCATTCCTTGAAGAGAAGATAGCACCATGGAAAATCCTGCCATGTGTCCAAAGGTCAGAGGTGGAATGGTTCAGAGTGAACATCCGTGTATAGGAGGGCTATCCTGAGCCGTGGAGGGGAAGCCCATAGATGGAGAGATGTGTCCAGACTCCAGCGATTCCTCATTCACTCTTAGACACAATCACACAGTCACTCATCTGCTCATTTGTTCATTCACTAGTTCAAAGCCATTGATTGCATACCTCCATTGAAATGGCAGGTATTCTTCAGTTACAAGGGCTTTCAAAAAGCTTACCCACTTGATAACAAAAGGCAAAAATACAGTTTTTAATTTTTTTTTAAAGTTAAAAGATACAGTTCACTCACAGAATGTCCCATAAACCAAGGAAAAGTCCAGGAGAAAAGACAGCATATCTTAGAAAATACCAGGAGGGGTGTGGGATCTGAGCTCAGGATGAGGAGGCTCAGTGTATTTTCTCATATGTCTGATTCCGCCTGGGGCCCATCTTTTAGACACTCTGCCCACTCCCATGTTTGTCTCAAAGCCTCTCCACCTTTTTGAATCTTGGTCTATCCATCGGTCAAAAGAGTAAGCCACTTTATGTTTGCAGCTTCGGGGGCTAGGGGAATCTGAAGGAGAGTGTGGCATTCAAAGTATAGACCTGGAAATCAGATGGATGTGGCTTTAATTCCTGACCCCCATCATCTATGTGTATGATTTGGGGCAACTTGTTTAACTTCTCTGTGCTTCAGTTTCCTCTTGTGTAAACCAGATTCAAAATTAGTAACCTATCTCATGGTTACGATAAGAATTAAATATATGCAAGTTCTGAGCACAGGTCTTGGACCACAATATTTGCGTAATAGAGGGTTTTGTGTTGATAAGGATCTGAAAAATGATGTGGTTGATGATGATGAAGATGATAGTAGTGGTGGTGGTAGTGTGGCAGCAGAAGTTCTGGTATTGGTGACAGTGGTGGTGCTGGTGAATGTGATGGTGATAATGCTGGTGGTGGTATTGATGGTGGTGGTGAGGGTGGAGATGATGATATTATATTTGGTGGTGTTGATAGTGGAGGTGGTAGTGATGATGATAGAGTTGTTGGTGGTGGTGATGATGGGTGGTAGTGAGGGAGGAGGTGATGATTTTAGGGTTGGTGTTGATGGTTGGGGTGGTAGTGAGGGTTGTGGTAAGGGGGAGCTGATAATGTTAGGTTGGTGCTGTTAACGGTGGGGGTAGTAGTGAGGGAGGTGATGATGGTATGGTTGGTGGTGGTGTTGATGGTGGTGGTAGTGAGGGTGGAGGTGATGATAGTGGAGTTGGTGATGATGATGGTGGTGATTAGGGTAGAGATGACGATGGTAGGGTTGATAGTGGTGATGATGGTGGTGGTGGTGGCGGTAGAGGTGATGATAGTGGGGTTGGTGGTGTTGATGATGGTGGTGATAGTGCTGGTGTTGTTGACAGTGATGATGGTGGTGGTGGCATTGGTGCTGGTGGTCATTGCAGCTTAGGAAGACAGTGTATTCTTCCTATGCACCAAGGCAGGAAATGAAAGCTGCCTTACAAAACCTGGTCTGAAAGGACTCTGATGGGACTAGAGGTCTCACTGGCATCAAGGAGAGCAAAGCTGAGGGGCCGCATCGGGATCTCACAATCTGTGCTGTAAACAGCCCAGCCTTTCCTTCATCTCCTGCTGCTTGTCCCCTTTCCCAGCTCTCCTTACATACAGAGGGGCCCTGTAGTGAGACAGGTGGGGCGTGCAGTTCTGAGGAATAGTGGAAACTCCAAACACCTTGGAAAGATAAATAGGCTCATGCAGATGGTATAAAAGTTCTTTTTCTGAACTCACGTCAGGTAAACCTCAACTGACAGAAACATGTACAACCACACCAAGACACTCCTACGGACAGACTAAATTAGCTCCCAAATAAGTAAGGGGAGGGATGGGCATCAAATCCCTAGTGGATCCTAACCCTACTGTTTCTACTACTTCAACCATTACCGAGTGCCCCTCCAACATCCTGTATTTTGGCTGGGAACAGACTCTCCGGCCCAGAAACGAAAGTCTGGTTAAAGTTTCTCAGAGAATGAAAGCAGGCGATTCTCTCTACTTCTAGCCCCATGGCTGGGAATCGGGCCACAAAAGCAGCTGAGCTGGAAGGGAGGAACATGGGGGGCACTCGCATTCCTTCACTTGGTGAACACGTATGTGTTTGCTGTGCTCCATGCCTGGTCCTGGGGAGAGACAGAGAAGTCTCAAACCCAGGCTCTGCCCCTAAGAATCTTAAGTAATCAGTCCTAGGTTAACCATCTCCATATTATTTATCTCTGTGTGTCATCACAACAAGCCTATGACACTTTCAGTGCCCATTTAACAGATGGGAGAACCAAGTCTCCGAGCGGAAATTTACAGAGCCATTTTAAGTCAGAATTGGAACCACGCCTGTCATACCTCAGCACCCAAGGTCCTTTCCATATATTGCTTTGCCTATATCTATTGGGAAAAGGCAGACTTGTCAATAGAGGTAGTAGGGAGCTAGATAGATTTCACATTTCAAGACTGCTGGCAGATTTTCGAAATAGGCTATTTGTCCAAGATCTTTAATTCATTCTATACTAAACTGGTTCTTTAAACTAGACACTGTGGTAGGCATAGTAAATGTCCTGATGCTCTAGGACAGTGGTTCTCAACCTTTCCAATGCCGTGACCCTTTAATACAGTTCCTCATGTTGTGGTGGCCCCCAACCATAAAATTATTTTTCTTGCTACTTCATAACTGCAATTTTGCTACTGTTAATGAATTGTAATGTAAATATCTGTGTTTTCCAATGGTCTTAGGTGAACAGGTGGTTCTCCCATCTGTTAAATGGTCACTGAAAGTTTCATAGGCTTGTTGTGATGACACACAGAGATAAATAATATGGAGATGGTTAACCTAGGACTGATTACTTAAGATTCTTAGGGGCAGAGCCTGGGTTTGAGACCTCTCTGTCTCTCCCCAGGACCAGGCATGGAGCACAGCAAACACATATCTGTGTTTTCCGATGGTCTTAGGTGAACCGACCTAAGACCATCGGAAAACACAGATATTTACATTACAATTCATTAACAGTAGCAAAATTACAGTTATGAAGTAGCAACTAAAATAATTTTATGGTTGGGGGTCACCACAGCATGAGGAACTATATTAAAGGGTAACAGCATTAGAAAGATTGAGAACTACTGCTCTAGGAGAAGGGGGGAAACGAGAAAATACAGGCCATCGATAAAATCATCTCTATCCTGAGATGGATCCATTCATTCATTTATAACATAAATACTTCCTAGGCTTCCTCCATGTGCCAGGCACCAGTCTAGGCCTGAGAGATCCAAGGTGAACCAGAGATGCAGTGTGGCAGAGAAGAAAGGCGCCCATCCCAGTCTCAGCCATGTCTCAGAGTCATGTGATCCTCAGTTCCAAGCTCACCAAGAAACCTAACTACTATTTGGGTTCCAGATAGGTCTGCCCTCAGGGAGAGAATGAGCCAACCACATGGTTTTCCCACATTCTGACCATGTGACTATTTCTTTTTTCAAATATATTTTTATTGCTTTCAGAGAGAGAGAGGGAGAGAGAAATATCAATAAGAATCATTGGTCAGCTGCCTCCTGCACGCCCCCTACTGGGGGTTAAGTTCGCAACATGGCATGTGCCCTGACCTGGAATTCAACCATGAATAGGTCAACCCTCAACCACTGATCCCCACTGGCTGGGCTATTTATTAATTAAAATTTATCAACTGGCTCTCAGCCAGGAGAGCAAGCCCCAATCATATCGTAGACTTCCACGGCTGGCCGCAGACACAGTTACGTCTCGCTACAAATCTAAGCATTTGCCTCCCGGTCATTTTTCTCTCATTTTTTACTGTTTAAAAGAAATCATTGTTAATCTGGGATGAAAAACAAGTCATTTATTGTGGACTAGAGAAGGGAGCTTCTAGGATGGTTATATTAGCCCCATTCCTGATGCTATTTTATTTCCCTAGTTTTATCTTTCTTTTTTTACCTACTTTAAAAATTATCCTCATGTTGGATGCTATGCTATGAGCTGCTTTACATTATTTCCAAAGTGACTGCTAGGTTTCAAATCTTGATTTCTCCACATAACCGCTATGGACCCTAGGGAATTAATTGTCCTTATGACCTGAGAGTTAATGCCCACCTCACTGCCTGGCAAGAAAGAAATAAGATCATGCATAAAGCAATTAGTACCTTGAATGCACTCCATACATTTTAGTTGTCATTATCATAACAGCAATTGTTATTAAAGGAGGCTATAAATAAATACATATATGCATACCTGTCAGCTCTGCCTGAGGGTGGGGGAGGGGAGAGCAGCACAGAGGCAGGGAGTCTGTAGCAGAAAGTTCAGAGATAATGAAAGATTCTCCAGGTGAAAAGATGGGGACAAGCTGTTTGGGGAAGGAGAGCAGCAGGAACAAAGTCAGGGATAGGGAAGGGAAGTGTGGGCCATCTCAGGGAAGTGTGAGCAGGCCCATATGGCAGGGCTGCAGGTGGAGGCCCGAAGGGTTCTCTGTCTCCACAGGTTTCACATCCAAGGTTAGTTCATTCATCCTCTGGCTCTCAAACAGCACTGTGGACCAGAATCATTGGGAGGCTTGTTTTTCAAATGCAGTCAGTCCCAAGCCCTGAACCGCAGAGATTTGTATTTATTAGATGCAAGGTGGCCCCAAAGAATGTGCCTTTTTAAAGAGTTCCCACAGTGGCCCTGGGCAGCAGTCCCCAGTGTTCGCATTCCCCCTGCTCCACACCATTCCCCATCTTCCTGCTGCAGCCACACACATATAGTTACATGCACACACCACTCTCTCTCCCTCCCTCCTTACCTTCTTCCTCCTCTTTCTCTACCCTTCCTCCTTCCTCCCACCTTACCCCCAATTCTGTCCATGGGTCAAAGATGAGCCACAAATTTTCTGAAGGGCCTTTCCGATCTTGTCTCCATCCCTCAGTTCTTCTTGTCAGCCCTATTCCTGCCAGTGAAATACAGACTCAGGACACCTACAGTGAACACAAGAGTTACTTTAATCTTATGGCTCCTGCTATTGCAAGCACCTGGGCAGTTTCTCCACGTAATTCCTAAGGGGAGGTTAGAACTTGGAAGATCCAGAAAGTGGTGGGGTGGTGGAATGTGGTGCCAGCAAAGAGATGATCCCTCCTAGAACCAAACCCATCTGACCCGTCTCCCTGTCTCCACAGAGAGTCGTCTGCACGGCTGGCCTCAAGTGGTACCCTCACCCTGCTGTGATCCACTGTGTCAAAGGCTGTGAGGTGAGTCCCCAGAAATGACCCTACTGTTACTATTGTTATTGTGTTAATCATGGCTACCATTTACTGTACCTGCTAAGTGTTATAAATATCCCTTTAACTGGCCTCCTAGCCAGAAATCAGTAATCCTATTCTACGGCTGGTGGAATTGAGGCACAGAGATATCAACAAACATACTCAAAAATATGTTTACTGAGTAACAGAACCAGGATCCCGAGCTGGGTTGTTCTGCCTCCTAACCCTGCACTTAGCATAATAGTGCATTTCTGAGTGAGAGTGGCAGGGAGACTGTATTGATTTAGCATCTGTAATACGCTGGGATTTTACCAGCATGTTCCCATTTAACCTTCACAGAACCATGTGAGGCAGGTGTTTTCCATTCCTACTTTATGGTGAGCATCTTACAGGTCATGTCCTTCTGCCATATGCATGTCACTCACTTGCTCTTCAACCCGTTAGACCCAGCCACTGAGCTGAAATATGGTAAATGAATAACAGAACCAGGATGCTCTCGGACCCTTCAACTTGGAGTCACAGCCATGCCCTGGGACTTGGCACCATGGAGCTCTGTCTCTGTGTATCAGGGACAAGCTTGGGGAGGGCAGAGTACTGGGGGTGTCACCTGTGCTCTCAGGAGGTGCTTTTTGTAAAACTAGAAGACACGTCTGTGAGCAGGTGCCCTGTGGTTCTGCTCAGCTGGTGGTGAAGAGAGACCCCAAATCCCATCCAGGTGGATGTCCAAATCTCCGTGGTTCCCCAGAGCCCACTCAGGAAAAGGCAGCTGGAAAGGACTGGACTGTGCTCTAGAAAATGTTATATTCGATGAAATTCTTACAATGCCAGAACCAGAAACGCTCTTCTAGGTGACCTAAACCTGACCTTTTAATCTAAAGATGGGGGAACGGAGACCTAGATGATGGGTGGTTGGGCTAAATTATGATAGAATGCCCCACCTGGAAGGGTGCTTAGTGTGTCTCATCCTGTTCATTTCTTGTATAAACTGGACATTGTGGGCCAGAGAGGGATGGACTGGCCCAAAGTGGCACAGCATAACACACAGAGCCAGACATGAGCCCAGGGCTCCTGACTTCCAGGCGGGTGCTCTATCTTCCCCAGTAGGTCACCTCCTACTCCTGAACCATCCCCTGCCCTGTGTCACAAGACAGTCCCTGGGTCATGCATTTTTGTCTACGTATTGGCTAGGGACCTCCTGTGGCATCTTCTCAGGGCACCTGGCACTGGAGCCTTTAAGAACCCCATTCTCCCAAGAGTCAGCAAGGGACAGCAACACCAAGGCCACGTCCCTGTGGTTGTTGCTTCCTCCCATCTCCCTAGATCAGTCCAGCATTTCGGGCAAGGGAGCTTGGGTTACCTGGGCACGCGTCCTGCTGAGTCGGCGGTCTGGGCCACCAATGTGACAGCGGAATTCGATCCCTCTTTTGACTCAGCACTGGGGCCTGTGAGACCCTCACCTGTCAGGCTCCGAGCCCTGCCAATGATGCTTATCGCCCTTGCCCTGGCAGGTGCCTCTCGTCTCCTTTCTTCCTGAGCTTCGCGCCAATAGTTGGCCTCTTGTCTGGGACTGAAAAGGATGCTTAGAAGAGATAGAAAGGCTGGGTCTAGGGAGGGGCCATCTACCTGGAGGGTGTAGAGGTAGCCAAGATCCAGAAAGGGTTTAAGACACTGCACCCCCAGCCCTCTACCCCAAGCTGTGTCCAAAGTGGTCATGCACTCGCTCAGTCATCATAGCCCCACTGAGTGCCTATTATGTGCCCGATATGGCTCTTGGTTCTGAGAATAAAATGATCTTAACCAAATGAGAACAGTCACTGTGCTCCCCTGATTTGCCCGTGGAGTCTTCTTGCCCTCCATCTATCTGTGCATCCATTCAGCCATCTGTGCCTCCATCGTCCATCATTTTACTAAATAAACACTCCAGGAACACATATAAAGTTTTGCTCAAATTTCCAGGCATTTTTCTGGGAAATAGGGCAGTACCAATGGATGACACACACTCCTGTACATAAGGAACTCACAGTATAGTAAAGGAGCAGACAGGAAACTGAAGGAGGGCAGAAGGTCTTGGGGGTGTCAGGGAAGGCATTTTAGAGGGACCACGTTGGAGCTGGGTCTTAAAGAACGAATTGCTTCCATTGTTAGAAGTAGCAGCATGAGCAATACCAGACAGGAGAAAGCTCTAAGTAGCAGATCTTTGCACATGCCCCTTTCTCTGGAAATTCTCCCTTCTCCATCCCTATCTGAGTAACTCCCACTCACCTCCCAATCTCAGCCAAAATGTCCTTTCCTCAGGGACACCTTCACAAAGCTCACTGATGAGGCCAACTCCTTTGACTCTACTGAAAAGGTCTCATGGACCTTTCTCCCATACTCCTCTCCGTGTTGACATTGGCCAGTTAGATGTGTGGTTACTTGGGCAGTTCACACTCAGTTTCCTAATATATTTGCATATATTTTATTATAAATTATTTTTAAATTACCTCCTACCAGTAAAAGTGGGGCAAGGGGACTCAATTTTGCTTATCATTTCTTAAAGTAAAATGAGCCCCCTACTTTAGGAAGATGTAAGTGGTATGGCTTTGCATTCCCCAGTATATAGGAGTGTGTCTCCCAGGGCAACCATACTTTAATTGGGAAAAACTTGGCTACATAAGACCCTTTATAAATGTAGAAGTGTTAATTTGTCCAAGGGGGTGTTGGGATCTGAAGCCAGGAAGAGGTTTGGGAGAAGATGAGAGACGGTTAAATGATTATAGACCTATGCCTGCCACCACCCTCCCCGCCCTCGCTTTAGGATGCTAACAAGGCACCTTTCCTTCCTGCCTCTCTCCTCCTATAGCCCTTCATGGGAGACAATTACTGTGATGCCATCAACAACAGAGCCTTCTGCAACTACGATGGTGGGGACTGCTGCACGTCCACAGTGAAGACCAAAAAGGTAGGCAGTACCCTCCTCCCCAGCAGCCCAGCTTACTAGGCCGGGATGCCCCCTACCTGTTGGACAACCCATTGTTCTGGTTGTGCCAGCGCTTGCCTCCTAGCTGTATTGTATTGTATTGTATTGTATTGTATTGTATCATACTGTCTTGTGCTTTTTATTCTTTTAGCCAGTAGTGGAGCTAATATCATGTGCTTGGACCCTGAGCAAGGTTTGAAGGCTCATGGATGATTTTTGCAGATGTGGTCCATTACCCTGAAAGCTTAGACAAGTGACAGTGTAATACATACTTTTAAAGGGAAGGACAGAGTGCTGTGGAGCCTCAGGTAAGAGGTGGAGAAGGCTCTGCAGGAGGCTCGGCATTCAATGCTGCATTTTGAGGGTTGAGGGGAAGAAGTGGGGGTGGTGACCCGGGAAATGGAGCCAGAGACAGAGACTGCCTGAAAAGTCCTGCAGAGAACATGCCCTTCTAGGTTGATGGCTAAGTTCGAGGGGAAGAGAGAAGACGGGACACTCTCAACAAGGTTCGTCATGGCCCTTGAGCATCATAACCTCTCTTGTTGTTCACACTGGTACAATGAGTCTTGGTTGTGATTCTCTTCTTTGTGCATCAGGAGTGATTCAAGTGTTTATAGTAAAACTGATACATTGGGCTGAGGTGCATATCACTCACTCACAGAGGGTGGAAATGTCCACCTTCCTCCTGGCCAGAGCTGGGACCAGAGTTTGGGTCCAGCCAAGAGCTGGGAGAATGGTGGTCGACCTGGGCCACTGAGTTGAGAATTATTTGTGTGATCATTGAGAGAATGGGAAACGATCTCTGTTTTTATACTCATCTATAATCTGAGCTGAAAAATCACCTGATATCAGATGTCATTTGATCTACTCGCTCTTCCGTTTCCACCCATGTTATACATCAATTTTGGCTTTTGGGGGGTTAAAAAGGCTCCCTTCTTCCACTTTAAACTGTCCTTCCTGTTAGCCAAGGCTACGGAATGCAGGTGGCCAGGCTTCCTTCCTGCAGGGAGATGCAATTTCATTGTGCATGTCTGGGAACCAGCACGGCCTGGGCCCTGCACACACAGTGTAGGCACGGCGCCCCCCTGGCGAAGCTCACGGCCTGTGAAGGCCAGGGGACATTAGGTAGTGAGGAATACGACATGCATCTAATCACCTTGTGGGAGAGGAAGTAAAGGAGAGGTACGGGATCTCACGGAGAACAGTGTGCCTGTCAGCATCTCCCTGAGAAGGTGACATTTGTGTTGAGACCTGGACTGGGAGAGTCCGGCTGAGGGTGGGCAGGATGGACAGGCTGTGAGAATTGTGTGTGGCGTGTAGACTGGAGCCTGGAGGCCTCTCTTACTGTGCACATGGCTCAGCCTTAGTGATCAGCTGTTAGGAAGAGACTGGGGCTTTCTTCAGATGCGGATTCCTGGAGGTCTTTCTTCTGGAGAAGAAAGGGGTCCCAAATTAAAGTCATTCTTCCTCTCTCAGTTTGACTTCTACATAAACTCTAACTTCCTGAAAGCTTTCTACTTTCTCTTGTAAATACCTATCTGCTCCCTGCAATAAACTGGCTTCTAGAGATGAGAGGTGGAGAAAATATATAAGAAGATAAAATACCCCTAAGTGAGCTGCCCAGTGTGCCAGACACAGACAGACACTTGTCCTCCATCACCTTCTTTAACCCTCATTTCAACCCGGCAGGCTGCTATTCGCCCCGTCGCACAGGTGAGCCAGTTTTGGCTCTGAGGACCTGCGGGACTCACTTGAATTCATTTGGCCATGAGCGCCAAGGCTCCCATTCCAACCCAGTTCTGTCTGACTCACAAACCCAGCTTTCTCAAGCATGGGCTGAGTCTCCAAAGAGGAAAGCAGGTGGGGATAGGGCCGTGTCCTCAGAGCACCCGGGCATGACCTTCTCAGTTCCGGTTGCAGTCAGTTCACTGTCAATCCAGACTGCCCTGGAACCTTGGGTGTGGGACCCTCCCCTTGGCAAGGTGGAAGCCGCTTTTCCCAGCAGCAAAGATAGGGTGGGGAATAGCAGAGGCTCCCAGCCTTGCCAATCATCCCTGACGCCCAGACAGGAGTTTCCCCAAGTGGAAAAACGTCCTGGTTTCTGTCTCCAGTTTCCACAGCAGGAAGCCTCCGAGAGCAGGAGAGGGGCCAGATTCCTTCCTCTCCTCCTCTCCCCACCCTTACCTGGTGGTCCCACCTGAACTCTTGGCCCCAGACACATATCAGGGGACATTCCCTGACCATGAGCATCCAGACTGGCACTCAGAAACTCGTGGAGTGGGCAGACTTGCTTCCTGCACCTTTCCAAGTACAGCAATGCCATTAATTGAGCACCCGTATGTGTTTGGCCATGGGTTGGAATCTCTGTGCTTAATACCATCCTTAGACCCCAGGACCACTCAATCACGTAGACAGCTGAGGCTCAGAGAGGCAGGATCATCTGTACGAGGTGACAGAACTTGTTAGGATTTCGCCTTTCCCAACTACAAACAAATAATGTAGCTGCTATTTATTGAGAGCTTGCTATTTGCCAAGCATGGCGCTAATTGCTTTCACATGTGTCATTTCATTTCGTCGGCACAGTGGCTCGTTGTAGGTGTTGCTTTTGTGTCCTCCTTTTACAGATAATGCAGCTCAGGCTTAGGAGGGTTAAGGCCACGCAGCCAGGAAGTGGTAGAGCTGAGATGCAACCCCAGTGACTCCTCACCACACAGCCCTGCCTCTGCACCCAGTCTGGACCTCTCACTGCTCTGGGCTTGCACTTGCCCTTCCCCTGGTGGGTGGGCTTCTCACTTCTCAGTCCTCCTGGACTGAGTCCAGGGTATGAACTTTGGGTTCTGGGTTCACCGCTCAGCACCTTCTCCCAGACTTCCTTCTCGCCAACTCTCCACCTAACCCTCTCCCCGGTCCCCAGGGCTGGGGCCTCCCAGTCACTTGGCCCAGAAGGATGTCTGTCTGCTCCCTCCATCCTTCCTCTCTTGTTTGTCCCTGCAGACACCAGCTGTTTCCCACATCTGCCTTGTGTGACCTGGGCCCGGCTGACAGACAAGAGCAAGACAGTGCAGGAAACTCGGTCTGACGGGTGACCAGTTTCTCACCCAGACACCTGTCTGCAGCGCGAGGCAGACAGGAAGGGGTGGGACTCAGCTTCCCAGTGTGTCAGTGTATTATTTTCCTGGTGGAGCCTAAAGTCTCCAATACAGAGCAGATTTCCAGAGCAGTTGCTTCAGCAGTTTCCCCTCATAACAACAGCAACAAGTATTCCTTTATAATTGCAGTCATTCCAAGTAAGCACACGTGGAGAAATAACAGTGGAGGGGAAATCACCTTAATGTGTCAGGCGCACCCAGGCTGCCTAAGGTGTGGTGGCCTGGGACCAGCATCCTGGTCACGTTTCTGGCAACTGCGAGACTGACTCTAGAAGATGCCTGGGAAGGGGGGTGCAGTCCCAGGCTGCCACTTAGCTCTGTGCCCTTGGGCAGGCTGGTTTACCCCAGCTTTTTATTTCTTGATATTTGGATTAGATTCGTGTCTCAGTATACGCTACATGGCCTCCTGCATGGGATGGTCATTGAGTAAGAACTTGAAGGTTACCAGAGAGTGAAAAGTTGTTAACTCTAGAAACATGTCTTTGCACAGGATGGCATGCTCAGCTGATGACATTACATGTAGGCTTACCAGATATATTTGCCAAATCTAAGTGAAGAGAAAATGCTATACTGTGATAGAGCCCGTGGTCTAAGGAGGTTAGTGATTCTATAAAACATGGGAAGACTATCAAAACCATTAGGTGGAAAGCAGTTTTCTTAGCAGAGTGGCCAAGATAAAGGGTTGGACATTGGGTATTAGAGCCAGGGATGTACATCAAGGGCCTTTACATCTTGGCTTAGCAACCAGAACAATCCTTTAAAACAAGTCAGATGGTGCCACACCTCTGTGCCAAGCCCTGCAGTGTCTTCCCATTTTACTCTGAGCAAAACCAGTTCTCCCAATGGCCTTGAAGGCCCACATGCACTGCCCACCCCCATTACCTCTCTGACCTCACTCCCCACTACCAGTGCCCCCTTCACTTGACCCCAACCCTCCGGACTCCTTGACAGGCCAGGCATTCTCCTGCCTTATGGTTGTCATGTTGTTTCTTTGGCTGAGAACCTTCTCCATTCCTCCTCATGAGTCCCCCTCACCTCCTGCAGGTATTTTTGCCTGAGTGCCATGTTCTCAAGGAGCCCTGCCCTGGCCACCCACCTTCTATCACCCTGGCACTCCCAGACCTATTTGCCTTGGCTTCCACTCCTTTTTCCTTCCGTGACACTTTGCACATCGGCACATACTACAAAACGTATGCATTATTGATTGTCTGGTAGCCCCTGCCCTTCTTGCTGCTAGAATGAAAACTCCAGGAGGGTAAGAGCATGCATTTGATTTGATTCCTGACAAACCCCAGGTTCTGATGCTGTGTGGCTAGGCCATGAGCAAGATGGACAGGGTTCAGCCACGCTGAGCTCGCACCTTGTGGACTGGTGGTGGGCACTGAGAGTATAGTCCCTGCTCACGGAGGCACTGCAGGTGAGGGGGAATCAGTAAGCTTCCAGAGAGGGCAACACCAGAGCAGACAGGAAAGGTGCAGGAGGTCTTGCCCAGGTCAGAGAAGTAGGGTGATGACCAGACACGAGGATGAGAGAGAAGGGGGCTTCTGGCCATGGGCACAGTCTGTGCAAAGACCCAGACGGAGGAGAGAGCACTAAGGGAAGTATGGTTCCCTGCATGTGGTGGGAGCACAGGGCAAGCAGGAAATGGGCAAGACATGAGCCTAGAGGGATGAGCAAGACTGATATAGGTCGAGCCAGGGAATCTGAGTTTTATCTAGAGAGCCATGGGGGTAGTCAATGATTTTAAGCACTGAACCAGCCTAGAAGGTTCTAGAAGGCTTCCTGGAAGAGGCGACAGATGTGCCTAGCTTAGAAGGTATGTAAGGATAATAGGCAGCAAATGGCTAAGCAGATTAGACTAATCGCCCCTGTCCAAAAATCACTGGCTTCTGGAACGCTATGATTTCTTCATCTGGGGTGTAGGTCTGACTTTTTCATGTGATGAATTAGACACTCATTTTAGCTTTTCCATCCTGAAAAGTTAGTATCGTCAAAACTATTGTCAATACTATCATCACTACCATTATCACCATATCATCACCATTACCACCAATACCAAGATCACCATCACCGTCACCATCATCAGGCACATAGTACATGCCATGCACTATGCTAAATGCTTTACCTGAATTTTACACTTTATCCAAAATACTTCTTTGTGGCAGGACCGCTATGACTTCTGTTTTACAGAGACACTGAAGCCCCCAGAGGGGAAGTTGCTTGTTTGATGACATACACTCAGTCAGTAAGAGGATGAGAAACCAAACCCATGTCTCCTTTGGATCTAGGCTGGTGCTTTTCTCTGCTTTACTACACTTTTCCTCCATTTTATTCTCCACTCATTCACATTGAAACCAACCTCTGTATTCACGGACAGTTCCATGCCCTCTGCCAGGCACAAATCCATGCTACTACCCCCAAGGAGCTTGCAGGGGAGTCCTCAGACTCAACATCTCCCCATAGTCTCCTTGGTCTCCTTAAATCTTTCCATCAACACTATGAATGCCCTGACACCCAGAGTGGCCATGTGACCTAACCAAGTCCCACAGTGGGCGGTGGACAGACAGGGCTGGCTGACCTTCAGTCCCGGGCGCCTCTCACTCCTCAGACTGCACATTCTCCGCTGGGGACCTCCCTGCAGAGTCTGAGTCCAAATCTAGCCCCTGCCTGTCTCCCAGCTCAGAGGAGACCTGCAGCCAGGGCCTGTGGTACACTTGCTCGGCCTGCATTCCTGAGCCACTCACACATGTGGGTGGAGGTGTCAGCCCAGGCAGCTTACCCAGAGGAAGAAACCCCTATGCCTGAGCGACATCCTCAGCCCAGAGGGAAAAAGGAGAGAATCCTGGCCTTTAGTCATTGACCTGAGCTTGTTGACAGAATGCCAGAATGGGTGGCCAAGCATTTATGGGGTGGCCTGGCTACACGGCACTAGGTATCTCAGATGGAAACTGGCCACTGCAGGGCTTGTGCTGTGGGTGGGCTTTCTTGGGAGGCCATGTGGGGGAGAAGGCGGCAGCTACTGGGGCAGGAAGGGGCCTGAGGTTTCTGCTGAGTGCTGACTTTGTCAGGACAAGACTCAGGATGCCCCAGTTTCTTTCTCTGTGAAAAGGGGACCCTGACTCCCACTCTGCCTGCCATTTGGGAGACAGAAGGGTTGCAGACAGGAATGGAGAACCCAGGCTACCTGCCAGCCAGTGACTCACCTCTTGCATCTCAGTTTCCTCCATGCTGTGGGACAGGGATGGTCAGAATAGCTGCCTCAGTAGGGCTGTTGGGAAGGGTGAGTGCGATAGTGCACATTGTGTTGACTGAGGGCTGGGTATGTAAGGGAGAAGGGGCTATTATCTATCCGGCAAAGCAGTAGTCGCCAGCCATGTGGTGAGTCAGGCACTCTCAGTGTTTGAGTGGGTTTGGAATCCTGCATCATCTACTAATTGATAGGCTGTGAAGGCCAGGGTGGGTGTGTTTTGTTATAGACATTCTGAGGCTTCTATTTTCTCATCTGCAGGATGTGCAGCTAATAACAACAGCCTCGTGAGGTGGTGCCATGCTAGCATGTGGCAATCATCTGCAAGTGGAAGGCCCTCAGGAAATGCTAACATGCATGTGTGTGCGCATGCGTGTGTGTGTGTGTGTGTGTGTGTGTGTGTGTGTGTGTGTGTAAAGTGGTGTTCACTGCTGTGAACCTGTAGGAACATAAGTGCATGCATGTATGTGCGTGTGCTTGCATGCATGTGTGCATGTGCATGTGTGTAAAGTGTTCACTGCTGTGGACCTGCACACATGGGCTTCCCCCGTCTCATCCAGGTCAGGCCCAGGAGCACCTGGGAGGGTGGAGGACTGGTCACTGCCTCCCTTCTCTTCCCAGGTGTAGGCCCTTGATCAGGAGGGTGCTTGTGCAGAGAGGAGAGCTCAGGACAGGCAGTTCCCACAGAGGTGAGCGAAGGGCAGGAGGAGGGGACAAGGCACTGGGCGTCTGCCCTGGGCACCTGCGAGCTGGTTTGGAGGCAACATTATTTCATTACTCCTTCCCAGAATCCTGCGAGATATTTATGAAGACCTCATCTTACAGATGGGGGGGGGGGGGGCGGTAAGTCCACAGGATGCCAACGACTTGCCAAAGCCACACAGTGCCCACCCCAAGCTGGGCTTGTCTGCTTCCGAACTCCTTGGAGGGCTCAGTAAATGCAGCTGCAGTTCAGCATGTGGTGGAGATGAGGAGCCTGTTTGTAGACCTGCCCCTGAGAGCAAACCTTCTAGACTTGGCTGTGTTCTGTGTGGGGTTCCTTCCTTAGGTGCCAGACACATTTCTTTGGTCAAATGCTGAAATGGCTTGGGCTGACCCAGCAGGAGAGAGAATGGTCACTCACACCCACAGAGCCAGGTCGACCAGACCAGCCTGAGAAACCAACTGGAGGCAGGGTCCTGGCACCTGATTGCTGAGGAGAAGCTGGTGGAACTGGGGGTGGCAGGAAGGGGAGCATGCAAGGAGCATGTGCAGAATGTGCATCTCTAGGTACTTTCTGCCCAGGGGTTGCCTTCTGTCTTTCTCAGACTGAAGACTTTCAGAGAGACAGAAAGGTACAAACGATTAAAATCCAAAGCTCAGGGAAGGGCAGGGACTTGTGCCAAGTCGCCTAGCAAGCGAGGGCACGAGCAGAGGCTGCCTGGCCTGTGTGCTGCCTGGATATTCATCCGTGCATCCATATGTCCCTCCAGCCCAGGGTTCACCTGATCTCTATATATAAAGACTCAGTTCAAAGCAGACATGGTCCCTACCTTGACTGAGCTGGCGTACAAGTGAGAAGTGCTTCAGTACAAGGAGCATGGAGACAGGGTGCTGGGAGATGGGATGCAAGTGAGGGTGCCATTGGTCAGGCCAGTGAGGGGGGAGATGAGACTTGCAGAGTGGGTGAGCTGCCAGGGGAGAGAGTCAGGGAGAGGACCATTAATGGCTAAAGACTTAGAAGTGGGAAAGCACTCGGAGTATTTGAGGAACCAGCCCATAAATAAACAAGCCGCAGGGAGTGTGAGGAAGAAGGGGGCCAGGTGAGGTCTAAGAAGCATGTGGAGAGCGGGTCCTGCAAGACCTTGACCTCGTGGTAAGGACTTTTGAGTCTTACTTAAAGAGACAGTATCTACTGAGTTTTTGCTTGTGTGAGGTGAGGCAGGATGCATGAGAGAGAAATCAGACTGAAACGGTCCCTCGTGGTTGTAGCGCCCAATGGGAGAGTTACGGACGGAATTGTGCAGGAGATATTAGAGGTAACTGGATCATTGTAACGTTAGGATGTGTGCAAGGGCAGCAGAAGGGGACAGATAAAGGGATGGGTGAGTCGAGGACAAAGAGGCTGCCCAAGTCTGGGAGGCGGGAGAGGGGGGACAATAGGCAGGAAAGGTGTCACAGACGGTGAAATTTGAGCTGGTGGGAAATCTGAGTCAGCACATGTGTATTTAGCATTGAGCATCTTCTGAGTGTTAGGCCATGTGCTGGGGCGTTTGCATATTTCTTCTTGTTTGATCCTCACAACCATGTGAAATATGATGCTTTTTTAATCACACTCTTACAGATGTAGAAACTCAGGGTTATGGCAGTGAAGGGCTTTTCCCCAAATTGCTGAGCAAGAATGGGGTGGTAAGGATGCCCACCCAGGCCTCTTAGCTCCCACGATGGAACTCTCCCCACTCACCGTCAGTTAGACTTGGACTTGGCTCTGCCTCAGTTTCGCCACTCGGACTAGAGGGTTTTCTCCATGTCTTTTCCCATTCTAACACTCTGTGCTTCTCCTGGAGGTGAAGAGGTTGTGGGGGAATATTCTAGATTGGAAGGCACAGCCTCCATAAGGGCATGGAGGTTGGGAAGAAAAGGTGCTAAGCAGGGAACAGCAGGGCGTTGTGAGCAGAAAGACACTGCATGGAAGAGGCAGCTGTGAGAAGGCTCCCCCAGCACCAAGCACCTGTGGGCTTCAGTTGAATAGGCAAACAGGTACTCTGGCTGTGGGTGCAGAGGAGGGTCAGAGAGGAGAAGTAGAACATACACTCACTCACTCTATGGATTAAGCCTTGGAAAACAAGAATGAATGGGGCTGACATGGCTTGTGACTCACCAAGTGAGAGAGAGGAGGAAAGCTATATATGTGCATAAATAGGTATATGGTTGAACTCTGAGCATATGTCAAGCACTGTGTGATAGGTGGTTCTTGTCACTTACTTCACTCATCCCTCACCACAGCCTCAGGGTCACGTATGCTTTCACTGTTGCCATTTAATGAATGAGTTACCTAAGATGCAGAGAAATTGTCACATGCCCCAGGTCACACTGTTAGATGACAGAGCTGCTGGGGTTGATACCCCAATCTTACTGTTCATCCCTACATTTGGACATGGAGAGAGGTTTGGAGAAAGGGAGGGAGGATCGGCCAAGAGGCAGAGAGAAAAGAGTTAGCTACACAGAATGAGTCCACGACCTAGAGAGTCAGAGCTCTCTGAGGCTCTGTGAGCACTTGGAGACCCTGCCCGGGCAGGAGGCAAATGAGGTCACTAAATCCATCTGCGCAGATGGGGGACCCTCTGGGGACATGTGATGTGAATGTCATGATGCAGTGAGGTGAAATCTGCTTGGCTTGCATTAGCCCAGCTTGGGCTCAGGCAGGGGCTGCACGGTGCTCTTAGGAAAGACAGATCGCTGGCTGCATGGGGAAGACGTTCGCTTGGCTGGGCTCTGTCTCTGTTTCTAGAAAGGAAGGCGGCCCAAGGTCACAGAGCACGTGAGGAGATGGAGCGGGAACTAACACTAGGGCTTCTCACTGTATCTTTTTAAACATTTTTTCAAATCATTATTTCTTATTTTTCCCAGGTTTTGTAATATCTACATATAGCAAATCATTGTATGCCTCTCACTTTCCTTTTGCTAAAATCTGTTCCTAGGTCCTTCAACCAAATGTTATGCAAAATCTCTGTGTGAAATGTCCCCAACGGGATCTCAGGTGCCCTAGCTCTCAGCTTGCTGAGAGGAGCTTTTGTAGCTTGCATCCTTGCCTCCCAAAATGGAAGTGCCCAATCCGTGCAGAGAGCTGTGTTTTCTTAAAAGACACTCTCACGTCCTTTATCTCACCGATCACCTCGACAGTCCTACCAAATATTCCATTGCACATTCTCTGAACAGCTCTGGGAGGGTGCATTACAGTTCTTCACCTATGATTTCATTCAGCCCAAGAGGTCATAGTGCAAGTCAGTCTCATCATATCACTTCTATAGCTAAGCACCTGAGGGTGAAGGAGAGGTGGCTCGTCCTACTGGAAATACAAGATTTGCCATTTACTACTTTGGGGAAATGCCTGCCCGTTTCTGAGCCTTCGTTTCTCCACCTGTGAAATGGTGACTGTTTTTGTTCCTGCCTTACAGAGTTGTCAAAGGGTCCAATGTTTCCGTATTTGCAACGTATCTTGCACATTGCCTGACCCATGGTAAATGCCACCCAAAAGGAAAGCTGCTAGGATAACAACCCAGGTGATTTCGATACAAGCTATCATAGGGGCTAGAAGGAAGCAAAGTCAAGACTTGAACTTGGATCTGCTGTCCCCCCAATCCAGCGGTTGTCCTCTGACTTGCCTCTCTGAAAAGTATTCCTTGAGACCCAAACACCTGGTTCACCTCCCCTCTCTTTCTCTCCACAGGTCACCCCCTTCCCCATGTCCTGTGACCTACAAGGTGACTGTGCTTGTCGGGATCCCCAGGCCCGAGAACACAGCCGGAAAGACCTCCGGGGATACAGCCACGGCTAAGGAAGGACACGGAGTTAAGAATTCCCAGCGCCAGGACCCGCATCCCTTTGGTATTGATTTCACAGTCAGCTGCTCCACGGAATGGCCTCTCCACACCAGGGATCCTTAGCATCCAACCGGTCTGCCTTTAATTTCACCCAGGAAGGACTCATAGTGGGGGTGCACAAAGCAAGTCTCACCATGTTGAGTAAAGGCATGGAATCCCACCCCATGGTCTTAGATGGATCACATGCACAGCATGCAGTCCCAGAGCCTCCTAAAACTCTAACCATTTGTCACACGACCGCAGCGAGAAACATGCTCTGTGCCCAGGAGTGTGCACATCTGTGGTTAGTACACATGCATGCATACACACCCATACAAACATCTGTGTGAGGGCAGTTTTGGAGACTGAGCAGAGAGAGACTGGAACAAAGTCAATCTTTCCTTTCCCAAGCTCCCAGCCAATGCTGTCCTTGGGAGAAAGAGAGTTGCAGAAACTGCTAAGACCAAGTATTGAGATGCCAAGATAGGTCACACCCTGAGGCTTGGAATATGTAGGACGTGCGCAGTGGTACAGTTCTTTGGGATCGGAAGTGAAATGGTCTCTGATCACCTACCTTCTAGGAAAGTAGGGCCCAGGGAGAAGTAAAGAATCCAAAGTGAAGCCCCCCGATTTTTCCCGCTGTCATGGGGGATTTACCCCAACTCCAGGGTTTAAGGCCAAGCTGGAAATGGCTTAAGATTACAATGTCAAGGTATTATAAGAGCCCCCTGCTTGAGGCATGAGGCCATAATATCCCTCCGGAACCCACCCATTCCCCAAATCTTGCCTTGGGACCACATTTGCTGCTACTTTTCCTGCTGCTCTATCCTATACATTGAGTAACCCAAGATGGTAGGACTAGGTTAGGAAAAACCCCACACAACCAAACAGTCTGCCTTAAACGTGACCCACATTTCCCCACAGCTCCTCACTCCCTAGTCCTCCTGCAAGAGAAACTCTTCCTTGGCCCCCAAGGAAGCGGTCCTCTGTGGGTGGGCTTCTCACCCTGGAAGGGAGTCGGAACCCTCAGCAAGAGTCCAGGATATCTAAGCCAGTGTTAGATTTCATAATCAAGTGGAACAGTGTTACGTTTCTGCGATGCTGGAGTCAGCTGGGGACTGTTAGAGTTGTAGGGACTCTTGAGTTATGCTTCTTCACTGAGCCTTCCTGCCTGTCCAGGCTACAGCAGGCTTTGGTCCTGAGGACCTCGAGGTGGCCCTGAGCAGCTAGCCTTCTGGAACAGAGAATCATCTTGGATGCGATCAGTCTCGACTATGTTCCAGGGGCCATCAGAGGGCAGTCCAAGGGTGCCAGCCTCGGTCCCCAGCAACCCAAAATGGTCATGATGTTTCCCACAGTCTTCCATCTGCCAGTGTTCCCGTCCATACCTGGGGGTGGGCAACCCTTCCGTCTCCCACATTCCACCTCCAAAAGTGTGGAGTAAGTCAGTCAAACGCCTATGGGAGCCTCCCCTCTTTGGGGCCCTCTTTGCCTCTTTTCAGCCAGTTTCCATCCACTCCTTTTGAGGAATGTGGAGAGAGAGGAATACAGAGAAAGGTGGAGAGAATGGTTAAGTTTGACATAATTTCTGACACCTGGAACTGGAAAAGTGAGGCGATGGGAAGGTCTAAATTACACATAGCCCATAAAGATTGCTATAAATCAAGTCCTCTCAAGTTTAGAGAAGACAACCAACAAAAACAGTGAGGCATGGGAGCGGAACACGCCAGGCATGTGTGCTGCCCCACCACGCTCCTGCTTCTGAGGCAGGCATTGTTAGTTACAGCGCTTTCTCCCATGGGGACCAACAGGAACTTCAGAAAGCTCCTGACTCTATCACTCCCGACAGCAACTGCCTGCTGATCAAGGACGCTTGAAAAGACACTTATTGGCCATCATCTTGGTCTGTGATATTAAAAAAAAAATCTATCAAGGTGCTTTTTGCACAGGTGCCCACAAATAAGGATGCAGTGCTTAGAGAATTTTGTGTGGCTCGCACTACATTACCAACTCTGAGACGGAGTTCCAGAGCGGAGAGGCTGCCACCGTTGTTAAGGCCAGGCTTGAATCCTTTATGTTTCTTCCTTACAAACTCCTATTTTCATTCAGGACATGTTTTTTTTTCTATAATTACCAGGGCCAATCATTAGCAAAATAATAATTATAATAGAAGACTTCATCCCGTTCAGTACCCCTCTCCAGTGTCTTAGAGCTCTTTCCAACTCTCCAGGCCCCTCTCTTGCTCTTGAGTTATCACCCCGTGTGGTATTAGGTCGAAGATATGAACTAAGAAAAATAACTTTGTTAGCCCTCCCTGTTGCTTTATGACACCAGTAAGTAATGCAAACAGCCTTGGAGACCCTGAGACAACGTGACTCATAATGGACCTCACCAGCTTCCCTTAAATGGACCCCCAGCCTCTCCTCCCCCTTGTCTGTCCCCACCTTCTCCAGCTGAGTAGTTTCCTGAAGGCTGCCTTCTATCTTCGAATGGAGGGGAGCCCTCTGAGCAGACTTCCACCTGGTCTCCTTACCATCATTCAAACCTGTCATTTGCAAATTCCCTTTTGCTAAGGCCATTGGGCAAGAGAGGCTGCTGGATCGGTGGCCGGCCTCGTGCCCACATGGGAGGTGTAACTACTAGGCCCTCCTCCCACCTTAGTGGAGGTGGGTCTGCTCTATTCATGCAGTGCACTGACACCCAGTTTCATTTTCTTTCTGGGAATAAGCTCGTCTCATCTTCCCATCATCTGTTTAGGAAAAGGGAGTATTCCCAGGAGTTAGCCCTGTTGTCTGTCAGCACTTGGGGGTCCTGCATCTACAGAAGGATTAGCCTGTTAGCAGCAAGAAAGGAGAGAGGAGGTAGACAGCCATCCAAGCCCTCTCTTGGGAAGCCTTTTTAAGCCACAACCCCGCCTGCCTGCCTGCCCAGAGGACTTGCATTGTCCCCACCCCCACTGCCACTCCCACCCGCAATTCAGTGCCAACCACCTCTTAGGGGAAGACGGTCCTTGAGAAGTCTGTTTCGGTGGCTGACTGGGTGTGACGGACAGGAGAGACCGGTGTTCGTAAAGAGCAGGGCTTTGAGGATGGAGGTTGTCAGCTGCTGCTCCTGGCTGCAGCGGGTTGAGTCGCTGCCTAGACAGTGCTCTTGGTCTCGGTCCCACCTGGCCAAGACGTAAATGCTGTTTGTTGAAAATAATTCTTTGAGACAGATTTCAGCTACCTCCCTTCCAGGTTCGCGTTAACTTGGTTGCAACTGTCCATTTGTTATAGGTCTTAACCTTTGTTAGAGAGAAGGAAGGAAAGGACGGAGGAAGAAAGGAAGGAAACTATATTTTCAAGTGATCAGTTTTGAGGTTTTGGGTGGTGTGTTGTTTTTTCTGGAACTACTTCAAGTGCAGAATTAAATAGAAGAAATTGATGGTGACAAAACTGTACAGATAGAAATTAATAGATGAGGTTAAAAGGAGATACAGATGCATGATTAAAAATAAGATTAAAAAAAACAATTTTTGTGCTTCCTAAAGAAAATTGTTTTTTCTACAGACTGAGTAGGTAGACACAAGCATAAAGATTTCCCTACAGGAGACATAGAGTGGGGTGCGTAATACTGCTGTTTTCCGTACGTTGTGCTACGCCTAGGAAATCAGGCCACTTCCCCCTTGACGTGGAGTTGTTGTTTGGGAGGCGGTTTGTCTCTTTGGTGGCAATGTGTGTTTGTAGGGAGTGAGAGGGCTGGCAATTGGTTTTACCAGATATTAAGGGGACATATTGTGTTGTGCTTCTCATAATATAAAATGTGTGCCCCGACCAGTACCATTGGGCTTTCTGCACTTAGAACCACACTGCACAGTCCACCGGGCTAAATGCTGCTACCCGACCCAACAGGTAATCCCCACAGTTTCTGAGAAACAAAACAGACCCAGCAAACAACACACGCAAGAGCTAAATAGCACATGAAATGAGAGCCTGTCCTTTTTAAACCCATTCATATTTTGCCAAATTCCTACCCACTGTTGGGTCCATAAAGGAAAAGTTGAATAGCCACACAGGAATTATGTCCCTAGAATAAGAACCTAGACATCTTGACTCCAGGCAGCAAGCAGTTTGCTTAGTGATCTTGAACAAGTCATCAATTCGCCTCTCCATTTGCCTCAGTTTCTCCAGCTGCAAAATGGGGATACTACTACTTAACCTACCTCACCATGGGAGGCCAGGGGATTGGGAGGCCCTGAGGTTCTACTCAGGCCATAGGGAGCTGAGAGCCAAGGCTACACACACAATCCATGGGCTCCCTCAAGAGAGGTGGGGGCCCAAGAGCCTTTTAGGGACGACAGTGAGTGGGCGTTTGATACTCCAGAGGCTAAAGCCGGAGTCTGTGTTCAGAGAGAGGCTTGTGTTAGGGAATATTTCATCCTTAGGTAAATTGGACTTTCCCCGCTTATCCTGGCCTTGACAAGTTCTATCATTTGATTCAAAGCCAATTACTTCCTGCAAAGTAAAAGCCAGTGTACTGCTTCCTCTTCCACACTCCCAGGCCATTTCCTACTCTACAGAGGATGGGCCCTCAAGGCTCTTCTTCCCGAGTGTTTGGTTAGATCTGGCTTTCTGAGTGCAAACCCCTCGGGGCTTCTCAAACTAGACACCAGCAGTCAGCGAGGAGTACTTTGAACAATTACTGAGTTGCTTTTTGGGGTCTCTATAATCAGTAACCTGTCTGCAGATACCTATCTATATAAAGATATTATATATAAATATAAATTTACATATATATGCACATGTATATATAGTTGTACATATATGTGTGTATATATATACTTAAATGTAATATTTACAAAATAAAACTGTGATCTCGTCTAGAGAAAATGTATTCATATTACAAACTGCTCTTCCATATTTAAGTACCATATTATACCTTTTTATTATTGTTATAATTATTATGGGTATTTCTAATTATGATGATGTTGAAAATCTGTTTGGCACCTTCTGGAAACTACCAAAAAAAAAAAATAATTCTCCATTGAAGTGCTTAAAAATCTATTCTCATGAGAATTCTACTGGCCTACTATGAAAAAGGAAAAAAAAAAATCAAAACACCGGAACCAAAACATGATTCCAATCCTTTTTCTGTACCTCACGCGCATAAATTTGCTGCTCCTATTTTGGGTTTTATTTTTTTTCCTGTTCATGTGTTTTTATGGATCTAAGTTAAGTCTTTTAGCAATATATAAAAATGTAAATAGTAAACTTTATTTATTAAGAATGTCATCTTTTTTAATTTATATTTACACAATTGTTCATCTAATTTATTTTTTCTATACGGTTTTAAATACTCAGACATATTTTGCTGTTCATGGTATTTTTATCCTGTTCTCGTGGATTCGTTTTTCCATACTGTTTTCTCTGGTCTCAATTACAGGTTGGATCTCACAAAAAAAAACTAATGTCAAAGACATAAATATTTTGCCACTGTTGATTACTATACTTTAAAGTTCTATATTATGAAAATATATAATAGCTTGTATGCTTCAGTTTGGAGTGGTGTGTGTTTTGTCTGCTGTGGAAACCTAATGGACTCTTATATATTCTCACTGATATGGCAGAAACCCCCGGGCCTGGCAGGAAACCAGTGGCAGCATGAATCTAGGACACACCCATCTCCTGCACAAACAGTTCCAGGAGAGCATATCCATTTTGCATATGCAAACATGAACACCATTCTCACGTCTTACAGGAAAGTCCAGTTTTCAGGGACTAAACAAATGTTACCTCCAGCCATACCTGCCCTTGGAATGCCCTCTTCAACAATATATGCCAGCGCGTTCAGTCTTATTTTGTTCCTTCGTCATGAAACACACAGTCATCCCGTTCACACCACAAACCTGCAGCCGACACCAACGTTTTGCTGTTTCCGAGCTGCCTATGGGATCTCTCCTCTTTTTTAAATCTTGTCACAACCTTAGTAGCTGTGTTATCTTTGGAAAGTTATTTAGGTGCTTTAAGAAATAGTTTCCCCGCCTATAAAATGGTAATAATAAAAGTCCCCACGTCAGGAGGTTGTTGCTAGAATAAGATAAATATGCGAAGTGACTAAAACTGGCAGATATTATATAAACTCTTGGCTAGGATTATTATGAGACAAGGGCTGCTTATGACATGTATTAACAATACACTCATTTTCTTCCGAGATTGGCTTGTTTTTTATAAGAATGAAAAGATGTAATAAAGGACTCATTTGCACAGGCATTGCCATGGAGTGGGGTTCCTGGCACTGCACCCTGAGCTGACCGTTGGCAGCACAACCAGAGGACGGGTCAAAAGATTTGATACCTGAAATGCTGAACTCTGCACAAAAGGGCAGTTTCGGAATATCAGTGTGGATTACAAAAAAGGCACGGGTAGGGGAGCCAAGAACTCCTCGTAACCGGTTGGAGAACTCC
Source organism: Corynorhinus townsendii (assembly GCA_026230045.1). Classification (NCBI taxonomy): domain Eukaryota; kingdom Metazoa; phylum Chordata; class Mammalia; order Chiroptera; family Vespertilionidae; genus Corynorhinus; species Corynorhinus townsendii. The sequence goes on along the minus strand of JAPDVU010000005.1, from coordinate 166,137,887 downwards.
CCAACACTGAGAAGGCTAAAAAGGGCTAATTCCAATGTAACCCTGATATTTGGGGCTAGTGATCTGAATCCAAACAAGCAAGCTCAGTGTACATTCCTGATAACCTATAATTAAGTCACTACCTCCTTCCCAGATACTGGTCTTGCCATCAGATATGGCCCAGAGACCCCTAACACCTGGGGGCCTTCTTGCAAGGCCTGCAAAAAAGGACCAGAAGCATAATCCATATTTGCGGAACAAAGACCACAGGGATATATAAAGGAAAGCCCCATGCATGTTTCTTCACTTAGATTTGGAAGGCTGTTCCCTGAGTCCACCAGTGTATTAAACAGTGTCCCTCCTCTTTTTTGAAGTGTCCTTGGTTTTCTTTGGTCTTCTGCAACAGCTGGTTCCCTGACCGGGAAACCAACTGTGCTTGGCTTTTTTGGCCTCTGGTAAGGGGACAGGGCTTGGGGCCCAGGGGCTCAAGATAGGCCTCCGGAAGGCGCGCCCTGCTGATTTTAGCAGAATTGAACTGGGGGACTCCTGGCGCTCCCGGACCTCAGCCTAGGACCTGGCTGGCATCTGGAGAAGTGGACGGACACTTCTGGACCTGTCAACAGAATCGATAACGGAGGGGCCCCAGTCAGTCAGGCCCACTCCAAATGAGTGGAAGGGAAAGCTTGATTACCTCCCCGGAAGTCATAGGACTTCATCAGTTAAATTGGTCAGGAAACAAGTGGATTGTGTTTTTGAACGCTGAGTGAATGTCTGGTGAAAGTGTGAGTGTGGAGGGAGAGGGCCTGCCCTCTCCTATCCTTTGTGTGGCTCCATGACCTTGGTTACAGAGTCCGAGTGGGCCCCAACCTGCGGTTCCATGATTTGTCATATGGCATAACGGTGACTCACACCCACGCGGAGGTGACCAGGCCTGGGGGTTATACAGGTGCACCTTAGCTAAGACAAATCTAAGCTCCCAAGGGACACAGCCAGGCAGACATCTGAGTGAGGATCTGTGAAAATAGGTGACCCCCTCCCTTGTCTGTCTCACGCCACCAATCATCATGGGGTTGGGACAAAGTAAACCCACTGTTCTCATTTGCATGTTGAAAATTTTTGAAAAGGGTTTCAATGGAGACTATGGTGTTAAAATGAACCCCAAAACACCTAGGAAATTCTGTGAATTAGAATGGCCAGCCTTCAGGGTTGGCTGGACCTTGGAAGGCTCCTTAGATAAGGGACTGGTCAGGGCAGTCTGGAATGTAGTCACAAAAGACCCTGGACACTCAGATCAGTTTCCCTACATAGACAGCTGGTTAGAAATTGCTCAAACCTTGCCACCTTGGGTCTGGTTCTGTGTGTGCAACAAGGGACAGAGTAAAGTTTAAATAGCAGGAGTGAAGAGACAGGCAGGGCAGGTGCAGGCTAAGGGAAAGCAGGCAGGAGAGGAGAAAGCAGAAGAGAAGCAGGCAGAAGAAAAGAAACAGGTCCCTCAGAAGGGAACCCAACCCCCTGTTCTGCCAGGACCCCCTGAGGAAATCCCACCAGTTTTACCACCTCCATATGTGCCACAGGCGGCACCAAGTGCACCCCCCACGGGTCTGGAAGGTCCGGAAAGTCTGGAAACCACCTCCCTCCATCTCTCCTCAACTGGGCTCTCCAGAGCCAGTTGGGCGGCACTTGCGTTCAGCCGATCAAGGGCCCAACCCACAACTGGTACATCAGATGCCTCTCAGGGAGTTTCGGGGTGCCCAAGTGCTTGGTGAAGATGGGACCTTGCAGAAGGGAAGGCCAGTCTATTATTATCAGCCCTTTACCACAAGTGACATTCTGAATTGGAAACATTACACCCCCGCTTATTCTGAAAAACCTCAGGCCATGGTAGATCTCCTAGAAACGATTTTCCAGACCCAGAAGCCCACCTGGGTGGACTGCAAGCAGCTCCTTTTCACGTTCTTTAACACTGAGGAGTGCATGAGAGTAGTATCAGAGGCTCGGGAGTGGCTCCAGACCCAGGCCCCGGCAGGAATATTAGATACAGACAGATGAGCCAGGGAGGCCTTCCCAGACGAGGAACCTGATTGGAACCCGAACTCAGAAGATGGAAGGGCCAGCTAGAAAGATATTGGCTGGCCTTCCTCCAGAGGGTCAGGGCCGAAGCCAAGAAGCCCACCAATGTGGTTAAAATCTCTGAGGTTTTCCAGAAGCCTGATGAAAGTCTAGCAGCTTACTATGAGAGACTATGTGAGCCATACCGAATCTACACTCCCTTTAACCCTGAGGCCCTGGAAAATCAAACCATAGTAAATGCCACTTTTGTAGGCCAAGCCCAGCCTGATATCAGGAGAAAATTACAGAAGCTGGAAGGGTTTACAGGGAAAAAAAATGCCACTGAACTGCTGGAGAGAGCCAACAAGATTTTCATCAACCAAGACAGTGTGGCAAGGAGGAAGGAAGAAAATAAAATAAAAGGAACAAGACAGGGATGCCCATTCTCACCACTCCTGTTTGACATAGTACTGGAAGTATTAGCCACTGCAATTAGACAAGAAGAAGAAATAAAAGGCATCCAAATTGGAAAAGAAGAAGTAAAGCTGTCCTTATTTGCAGATGACATGATATTGTACATAAAAAACCCGAAAGACTCCATCAAAAAACTAACAGACTTAATAAGTGAATTCGGCAATGCAGCAGGATACAAAATTAATGCCAAGAAATCTATGGCATTCCTATACACCAATAGTAAACTTACAGAAAAAGAGACTAAAAAAGCAATCCCATTTACCATTGCACCAAAAAAATTAAGATACCTAGGAATAAACTTAACTAACGAGGTAAAAGACCTTTACGTGGAAAACTATAGGACACGGAAAAAAGAGAAGAAGACGTAAACAGATGGAAGAATATACCATATTCATGGATTGGGAGAATCAACAGCATTAAAATGTCCATACTACCCAAAGCAATCTAAAGATTCAATGTACTCCCCATTAAAATACCAATGGCATATTTCACAGACCTAGAAAGAACTCTCCAAAAATTCATCTGGAATAAAAAAAAGACCCCAAATAGCCACAGCAATCCTGAGAAAGAAGAACAAAGTAGGTAGGATCTCAATACCAGATTTCAAGCTGTATTACAAAGCCACTGTTCTCAAAATAGCCTGGTACTGGCACAAGGACAGACATATAGATCAATGGAATAGAATAGAGAACCCAGAAATTGACCCAAATCACTATACTCAATTAATATTTGACAAAGGAGGCATGAACATACAATGGAGTCAAGACAGTCTCTTCAATAAATGGTGTTGGGAAAAATTGGACAGATACATGCAAAAAAATGAAACTAGACCACCAACTTACACCATACACAAAAATAAACTGAAAATGGATACAGGACTTAAACATATGATGAGAAACCATAAAAATACTAGAGGAATCCACAGGCAGAAAAATCTCTGACATATGCCAAATCAATTTCTTCACTGATACTGCTCCTAGGGCAATGGAAACTAAAGAGAAAATAAAGAAATGGGACTATATCAAAATAAAAAGCTTTTGCACAGCAAAGGTGACCAACAATAAAACAACAAGAAAGCTCACTGCATGGGAGAACATATTTGCCAATGTTATCAACAATAAGGGTTTAATCTCCAACATTTACAGGGAACTCACGCAGCTTAACAAAAAGAAGATAAACAACCCAATCAAAAAATGGGCAACTGGTCTAAATAGACACTTTTCAAAAGAAGACAGAAGGAAGGCCAAGAGACATATGAAAATCTGCTCAAAGTCACTAATCATCAGAGAGATGCAAATCAAAACAACAATGCAGTACCATCTCACACCTGTCAGAATGGCCATTATCAATATATCAACAAACAACAAGTGCTGGTGAGGATGCGGAGAAAAAGAAACCCTTGTGCACTGCTGTTGGGAATGCAGACTGGTCCAGCCACTGTGGAGAACAGTATGGAGTTTCCTCAAAAAACTAAAAATGAAACTCCCATTTGACCCAGTGATCCCACTCCTAGGAATATATCCCAAGAAACTAGAAACACCAATCAGAAAGGATATATGCACCCCTATGTTCATAGCAGCACAATTCACCATAGCTAAGATTTGGAAACAGCCTAAGTGCCCATCAGCAGATGAGTGGATTAAAAAACTGTGGTACATCTACACAATGGAATACTACGCTGCGGTAAAAAAGAAGGAGTTCTTACCATTTGCAACAACATGGATGGAGATGGAGAGCATTATGCTAAGTGAAATAAGCCAGGCAGAGAAAGATAAACATCACATGATCTCACTCATTTGTGGAATATAATGAACAACATAAACTGATGAACAAAAATAGATCCGGAGACAGAGAAACATCAATCAGAACATCAAACCTCAGGGAAGGTAGGGGAGGGTGGGGGTAAGGGGGAGAAATCAACCAAAGGACTTATATGCATGCATATAAGCCTAATCAATGGACACAGACAACAGGGGGGCGGAGTCATGAATAGGAGGTGGGGGGCAATGGGGGAGTAAGGACACGTATATAATACCTTAATCAATAAAGAAATTTTTTAAAAAAGAAAATACAGAGAAGGGCCAATATAATAGCAGCAGCTTTTAGAGGTTCAAGCCCCCAGACAGATCAGAAAGGGAAGCAAGAATACATATTAGGGGGAAAAGGAAGAGCGAGCCTGAGGCGAAACCAGTGTGCCTATTGTAAGGAGACAGGACACTGGAAGAATGAATGTCCCAAACGACAAAGTAAGAAAAGGGGGCCCGCTTTTCCACCCAGCCGCTATCAACCAGGACCACCTGAAGCAGATCTCATTGGGTTAGCAATGGCTGATTCCGACTAGGGCAGACCAGACTCTTTTCAGCTGGGCCCCCCGCAAGCCCATGGTCAGAATGAAAATTGGGGGCCAGCCTGTGGACTTTATGGTTGATACAGGAGCTGAGCACTCAGTAGTCACACAGAAAATAGCAACTCTCTCAGGAAAGGAGGTCACCATTATTGGAGATACTGGGGACCAGACCCATAGTCCATTCTGCCACCCTCGCTGATGCCAACTTGGTGGTCATCAAGTAATTCATGAATTTCTGTACTTGCCAGACTGTCCAGTGCCTCTAATGGGTAGAGACCTTTAGCCAAAATGGGGGCAGAAATCACTTTTGCTCCAGATGGCTCAGCACAGCTTCGTCTAAGTGAGGAGACCTCCGCAATGATCCTGTCCCTAGCAGTGCGAAGGGAGGAAGAATGGAGACTTTATACCCCCCAGTCAAAGGCCTCACCATTAGAACCTGAATTAGAGAAGGAATTCCCACTGGTCTAGGTGGAAGAGAACCCTTCAGGCCTGGCTAAGGACCACGACCCAGTGCTAATCGACTTAAAGCCTGGGGCACAGCCTGTTAAAATCCGCCAATATCCAAAGCACCCAAGGGAAATGAAGGCTAGGGACTGAAAGAAAGCAGGCAGTATGCGCCATTCCAGTCCCCAGCACCCGGCAGCAGATTTGGGAATTCTTGGGAGCAGCAGGGTTCTGTCAAATTTGGATCCCAGGGTTTTCAGACCTGGCTAAGCCTCTCTATGAAGCTTTAAAAGAAGACAAGGCACCCATCAACTGGGGTCCCAAACAGGAGAAAGCCTTCATCACCATAAAGGCAAAGCTCACTGAGGCCCCAGCACTAGGGCTACCAAATGTGACACGAGTCTTTAATCTTTGTATTCATGAGAACAGCGGGGTAGCCCTAGGAGATCTAACCCAGGAGTATGGACCCTGGCAAAGACCAGTAGCCTATCTGTCCAAGCAGACTGACCCAGTTGCCTCCGGGTGGCCCCCATGTCTCAGGGCCCTTGCAGCCACTGCATTGTTATGAAGGAAAAAGACAAGCTGGATATGCAGTGGTATCAAACCTTAAGACAATCGAGGCACAGGCCCTGCCTGAAGGATGGTCAGGGCAGAGGGCAGAACTTTGGGCTCTGCCAGAGCCTTAGAACTCAGTAAGGATAAGTGTGCCAACATCTACACTGACTCGCGCTATGCCTTTGCTACCCTGCATATCCATTGGGCCATATATAAGGAAAGGGGGCTCCTGACGGCCGGAGGAAAAGGAATCAAAAATCAGAATGAGATTTTAAAGTTACTGGGAGCCCAAGGAAATAGCCGTCATCTACTGCAAAGGTCACCAGAAAGGGAAAGACTCAGTGTCAGAAGGAAACCCACGTGCTGATGCCGCAGCCAAGCTGGCTGCTAAAGAACAAGTGGCACCGTCATGGATCATGTTGGTCCCCGAATTGCCTGAACCTTCAAAGCACACTCCGCAGGAGGAGGAATGGACCCAGCAAGAAGGGGGCAAGAGAACGAAGGAAGGCTGGTGGATACTCCCAGATCATAGGGTCTGTGTCCCAGAACAGTTAGCCCATAGGTAGTCGTCCAGCAGCATGAAGTTACTTATTTAGGGAAGACTGCCCTAGAAGCTTTGTTAGGCAGATACTACCTAATTGCCCGTCTTCCCTCCTTGTGTGTCTCAGTCTCTCAGCGTTGCCTTCTCTGTGCTCAGAACAATGCCAAACAGGATCCTGTGGGACTGATAGGAGTTCAGCGCTGTGGGCAAGCTCCTTTTGAGGACTTAGAAGTAGATTTTACAGAAATGGGGCTTAGCAGAGGAAATAAATACCTGCTAGTTTTTGTTTGTACCTTTGTAGGCTGGGTCGAAGCATATCCCACTCACACTGAAAAGGCGAGAGAAGTCACTCAGGCATTGCTGAAGGACATAATTCCACAGTATGGAATGCCTCTGACCATAGGGTCCGATGATGGCCCAGCCTTTGTAGCAGAAATAGTACAACAGGTAGCTAAGGCTTTAGGAATTAAATGGAACCTACATACAGCCTACAGGCCTCAGAATTCAGGGAAAGTAGAATGCATGTACCGGACTCTAAAACAGGCTATGGCTAAGCTATGCCAAGAGACAACCTTACCCTGGACACATATCTTGCCTCTTGTACTCCTGCGAGTATGCTGTGCTCCCGGGGCCAGGGTAGGTTTCTTTCCCTTTGAAATTCTATATGGTAGACCCCGCCCTTAATTCGGCCAAAGGGAGATTTGGGGGAAACAGGGAACTTAGAAATCCAGAAACGACTACAAGGACTCAGAAAAACTGTCTTTGAGGTACACAGATGGGTTACTGACTGACTACCCATCTCTCTAGGAAAAGCTGTACATCCTTATAAACATGGAGACCAGGTTTGGGTAAAGGACTGGGAAAAGGAGCCCCTCACGCATCAGCGAGGGTCCCTATGCAGTTATATTAACCACCCCCACAGATCTCAAGGTTGCAGGACTGAATACCTGGATCCACCACTCCCGGGTGAAGGCAGCCCACCAGCCAAGTGATGCCCAGCCTGAGTGGAAGGTGACCTCTGATCAGAAACACCCCCTGTGGATCACTCTCAAGAAGACAGCGATCTAGCCAATCAACCTGCTCCAAGGAATTTAGAAACGCCCTGCTGAATTCTCCCTAATACTAATCTTTCTTTCTTATCTCCTTCTAAAGGTAATATGCTCTGGTATTTCTGGATAATCATTGGTTTTATATTTTTAATAATTCTAATTTTATCTTTTTATGAGTGCCACCAGAACCTGAGGCTAGTACCCTGAGGAGAACTCATCTGCCCTTGCTGGGACACAGAAGCACCATAAAATTACTGCTTCCCACACAGCAAGGAAACAAAGGCCTCATCATGAATTGTTGGACTACACCTTGTCATGCTATCCTTGGCTACACCTGCCTTGCAGGAATAGCCATAATACTGCTCTTTGTCCTAGCAGTTCACTGTTGTGGACCCCCCACTGAACAGAAATAGAGGGAATAACATGCTCCCGCTAATAATCTTAGCTAGCACATACTTGCCTCCCATAGGGACCACTGAAACTCGCTACTCAAATATGCTAGACTGGGTAGCCTAAGGGAAAGCCCCGTCAAGCTAGATTTTTATTAGCTATACTTATCAGCCTGCAGCATGTTATGACTCTACTACCAAATGCACGTGGTGGTGGTGATGGGGGGGGGGGGGGTTGTATTGGATGGAAAAAATGATAGGACCTGTCACAGCCAATGTGCAGCTCACTAATGTTGCTCCTATTTGTTTCAGCAGTACCCAGGCCCAACATCCAACAGGTCGTCTCCCAGATGAACTATGCAACTCTACCCTCAAGGCTGAAAATACCACCTGGTGCTCCCCTGTAGGAACATTCTATGTGTGTAGACCGCTGCTTGCCTCTGCCTGCCTGCAAACTGGATGAGAATGCCTTTAAACTTCAGAATTCCCTACAAACCCCTCATGGGATGCTAATCCCTTTGTCATCATCCCTTTTCAGCTAGAAGCAGTTAAGAGCGGTCATCGTCCATGTTCACCATAACATCCCGTAATCGTTGTACCACAAGGCTAAGAGAAGTTTGTGGGACAAGAGGGGAGGCAGGGGAATGAGAAGGCTAAAAAGGGCTAATTCCAATGTAACCCTGATATTTGGGGCTAGTGATCTGAATCCAAACAAGCAAGCTCAGTGTACATTCCTGATAACATATAATTAAGTCACTACCTCCTTCCCAGATACTGGTCTTGCAGAACCTGTTACTGTGAACAGTGCATTGCCCCAGATGGAGGATTATTAATGCTGGTGCCCGGCCAGACCATCAGATATGGCCTGGAGACCCCTAACACCTTGGGGCCTTCTTGCAAGGCCCGCAAAAAGGACCGGAAGTATAATCCATATTTGTGGGACAAAGACCACAGGGAGATATAAAGGAAAGCCCCATGCATGTTTCTTCACTCAGATTTGGAAGGCTGTTGCCTGAGTCCACCGGTGTATTAAACAGTGTCCCTCCTCTTTTTTGAAGTGTCCTTGGTTTTCTTTGGTCTTTTGCAACAACACAGACATGAGGGAGGGCACCAAATACAATGGAGGTCATTGGGAGAATCTGCCAGATCACTGGTTATTTCCCAAATAAGATAAATGATTACAGTTCTATTCACTTCTCTCAAATTCACTGTGAAGACTGACATGAAATTTAAGAAATGGCTTCATGAAAAGAGGCATATGTTTCCTAAATAGAAAGATTAAGTGACAAAGTGTGAACATGACTTTGTGTACGCCCTGGTTTTGTCCGCAGAGACCAGAAGTCACAGTGCGAAGAGATTTCTCTTGGAGGGTATGAGACGTTCCTTCTGGCATCTTTTCCACGCACACACACACCAGCACATACTTTGTGGTAGGGAAGTTCACTGGGCTTTAGTGGCTTTGACTTCTCACTATCAGACAGGCAGAAACAGGCAGCATATAGATCTATATGTCACTCCAGGCTTTAGAATTTGTCTAACCACAGTATTTTAAAGTCTTTTTACCAAAATAAATAAATAAATAATAAAAGGGTAGAGGCGGCTATCATGCGACACTGGCACTGGTAAACCCAGTTCTCAGATGCCAAGAATAAGAACCTAGGACAAAAGCATGGCCCTTCTAGCCAGCAGCCCTGGAGATACTTTGCTTCCTTGAATGACTGTATGAAACCCTCTCAAGGAATGAGGTCTGAGATAGGAATCAGGGGAACCAGACTCAAAAGCCATCTGCCCCTGGTGTATATTTTCTAAGACAGGAGGAGTCAGTGATGTGAAAAAGGCAGGTGATAGGTTTAGCAAACGGGACCAATAGGTGCAGCATCCTAGATAATAAATTAAAAAACAAACAAACATGGCACTCTCACAAAACTGACAGGCCAATGCACTGGACCAGTGAGAGGGCAGGGAGGTGATCCTGGGACCGTGAGCCATGCTGAGGGTATTGGGCATTATCTTAGCAGCAATGGGGAGCTGTGGAATGGTTTTTTTTCTTTTCTTTTCATGATCAGATTTGCGGCTGAGAAAGATCCCTTAGATGGCATGCTAAGGAGAACGCTGAGGGAGGGAGGAGCAGATGTAGGGAGTCAGAGGACAAGGTGGAGACCCGGAGAGAAATGGTGGCTATTTGAATGACAATGGTAACAGTGGGTGGGCAGAGAATGTTTCCCCTTCTATTCCATGGTGAGATTGGACAGAATGAGCTGCAGTGTGTCACATTCCACGATTCTAGAAAGTCCTTGTAGGCCACTGCTAGTGACTGATTTTAGGTTCCTTTTTTAAAAAAAAGTAATAGACTATTTTTCAGAGAAGTTATAGGTTTACAGAACAAGTGAGCAGACAGTAGTGTTCAAATTGGATTTCCTTTTACATAACACACTATGGGGATGGGGGCATCTAACTATTTTCTAAGGTGAGCTATCAGGAAAACATACCAACAGAGCCGTTTTTATCATGTGTGTGATATCAAGGCATCTTCCTGCTGAGAGGAAAGCTCTGGGGAAGGAGTCAAGATGGGCTCAGGGGGGACCTGGGAGCCCCATCATTTACATGCTGCACCTGCTTGCATTCCAGTGGCCTTGTTTATGGAATGGGTTTTATCATTTCTGTCCTAAATGGGCCCCAAAACACTATCATTTAAATACTCCAGGGATGACAACTATTTCAACTTAATCTCGACACAGACTGACGGGTGGTGATTGCAGTGCTGGGTTGAGAAAGATTTTCATAATGGGGCCTGGCTCCAGGGAAAAGAGGAATGCGACCTTGCGCAAGTCATCTCTGAGCTTACTCTCCATGCGGAGCTGCCCGGGTGGAGATGGAAAGGCCGGTGGCTGTGTAAATGCTCCACTTGCTTTTTGGAGTTCGATACAATTGATTTCTTTGTCGAACGATGAACTGAAGTCTGTGTTGAAGGGGAGATTCTCCAGGGCTGTGCACATGCGGCCACAGGGCCCCAGGGTGGCCTCCCTGGCCAGCACGCTCTCTCCTTGACCAAGACCAGAGATGTAACCATCTCCACGCTGTGCTGAGCCCCTTGGACAAGTGGCCAGTCTGCACTCTGACTGCTGCAAAGGGAGCACTCTTGACCAAGTTGCAGCATGTCCCCCAGCAGATGAGTAATAAATAGACTGTGGTCTGCTCCAACAAAGGGCTGTGACTCAGCCAAGAAAAGGGATATAAAGTACTGAGGTGTGTGGCAGAGTGGATGAACCTCCGAGTCATTCTGCTGAGTGAAAGAGACCAGACATGAAAGGTTACATGTCATATGATCCCATTTAGATGGCATATCCACAACAGATAAATCCATATAAACAGAGTGCGGATTGTCCAGAAGGTGGGGTCCTACTGTGTGGCTCCCACCAGGAGCCGTCTGGGCTTCACATGGAAAAGGAGCAGCGCATCGTCCCAGAACCTTGCACCACGGAGAACACATTCCTCTCCAGGATTACAAGTACCTCAGAGTAACACGGACCACATGCCAGAAGGGAAGTGACCAGACATCCCATTTTCTTCTGAAACAGACATAAGGTGTCTTTCCGTCCATACATCTGTGCGCATGCATGCATGCAACACACACACACACACACACACACACACACACACACACATGCCAGGAAGGCGCAAGTCCCAAGGACCCATTTCAAAACCTCTTTCCAAGGATCCAGAGAGAACTTGGTTTCCAGACGTTCAGTGCACCGCCCAAGGCCTAAACCCAAACCTTGATATTCCTCGCCCACCAGGGGAATGGCTTTCTGTCGAGTTGTTACAAATTTTTCTCTGTGTTGATATTTTCAAAATATTTTCCACGAAGCTCCCTGCCAAATGCTTTCATCTCAGACATCTGCAGCTCTCCTGGAACTCACAGTGAACACATACAAAGCGTCGGCTGTTGGGACTCCACTCACCTGTACAAGTTGTGTTCAGAGCCTGAGATTGGTAATCAGCCTCATTCCTCAAAAACACAGCTGCCCCACGTTTTAGCTAGCCTACCTGCCCCCCCTCCCCCGTGGATTCTGCCTACCCCCCTCACTAGATGCTGCCTACCGCGAGAGACTTCTTTTGCCACCATCCCCACACCACCACCTGCCCCACCCTCACTTTCTGCTCCACGCAAGCGGAGCTCCCTTCAGTTCCCGCAGCATTCCATGCTCTCAGGTCTGAGCTTGGAAGTCAGGCTTGCCCTTCACCTGGAACCTCCCTTAACTATGAAGAGCTCACACCCATTCGTTTTTGAGGTCCCAGCTCAGATAAGCACATTAACAATTATTATTATTATTATTATTATTATTATTATTATTATTATAGCTTTCATTGACTGCAGGCTTGCTATATACCAGGCATGAAACAAAATACTTTATAGGCACTCCTTTAATTGACACAACAACCCATAGAAATAGAGATAATTATTGGTTTCCTCATTTTATAAAGGAGGAAACTGAAGCATAAAATGTCCACTAACTTTCCCAAGGTCACATGACTAGAAAGGGGTGAAATGTGAATTTGGACCCAGGTGATCTGATCCTGAATCCCCAAACACAATGAGGCCGTATGTTGCTCCTCGAAGCCTTTTCCAGAGTCAGCCTCGCCTGGCAGGCCTGCGAGCTCCAGACAGCCCTGATTTCTCCCACAGCTGTCTTAGCCATCCTACACTCATTGTCGCTTTACTCCTCCCATTCCTCAAACACACACACAATCTGCTTTTCATTCAACCGCTATCCCGAAGCTCACAGTAGGTCTTCTGTGATTGTTTGAGGAAGATATGAATGCATTTGGACAGAGTCTGAGATAAATACCATTCATGGAGAAAATACATGCCGATCCAATTAGTGGTATAAACTCCAGGCTGTGACTAAACCAATCACGGGAACAAAAGTTTTCAGCATTTTGGTAAAGTCTGCCCACATAAAAACCATATGTCAGTTATGAATCTTTTTCATTTATTCATCGAAGGAGCCCCCAAAGGCCTCTGATGCTAAGGCTTAACCAAGATGAGCATGTGGTTAGAAATAGGAAAATCTGATTTAAAAAAAAAAAAAATCAGTAATTCCAATGCTTAGCACATCCCTGTGGCCTGCGTTTGGATGAACAGAGTCATAGATGGATAAGAGTTGGTTAATTGAGGGCAAAGCTATGTTTAAAGTTTTGATGCAAAGTAGAGAAGTGGACAAACAGAGAAGGACATCCGGGTACCTGAGAGGGGGTTGGTGTAACCAGGACTAACTCACCTACCCCAGGCCGTCTAGTAAGTTACAGTGGGAAGACAGGTCTCAGCCTTCATAGGCTCAGATAGAAGGAAGTGCTGACCCATCTGACTCTGAACCTGCAACTCTGGCAAGAAAATGAGGTGGCTTCCTCCATTGACCTGCTCTCCCTCTCTGACACCTCCAGGCTCTGAATGAGAGGAATGTCAGTTACTAGACTACCAGCTAGTTCACAGAGCTGATGACTGGTGGAAATCCTAGGCTTAGGCTTTCTCATTGTGTAACAGGGTCACCCAGACCTCTGACCTCTGAACCATCACCTAAGTCGGTCAGAAATGTGGTGCCATTATTTTCAATTTTCCCGGGTTTTCTGGCAAAGCCATAAACTTTCTTCTTCCCAGGGCAATGGACAGAGTAAGCCAGAAACTGAGGACAGCAGCCCTCCTGCTATCAGATGAAACATAGACATCCCATTGCACTGAAGCTGCTGCCCAGACGCCATTGCCAGCCACATGGCTCGGAATGATCGCCTGGCACTGGCCCATGCAGTGACCACCCAGCCATATGCCACCACGGAGTACCTGAAACCTGGTCTGTTTGAGATGTGCCAGATGTGAAAATGCACACAGGATTTCAAAGACTTTCTGCCAAAAAATAAAGTGAAGTCTCACTAACAATTGTGTATATTGATCACATGTTGAGAAGATAACATTTTGGATAGTTGGGGTTAAGTTTAACATGTCACTAAATATAATTTCACACATGTCTTCTTCAGTTTTTAAATGAGGCTACTAGACAATCATAAACGACACGTGTGACTCACACTCTGTTTCTCTTGGGTGGCACTGACCTAACAAATCCTTAACAGTCAGCCTCAATGCCTGTCTCTTCCCATCACAACCTGCGCTCCAGGTGCACCGAACTCCTCCCAGGCCTCCACCCCAGCAAGTCTTCTGTCGCTCCCCAGGCTTTACCTATAGGGAACATTTTATTTTTCATTTCATTTACTCTTACTCATCCTTTGGGCCAGAGTTCATATGTCACGTCCTTGGAGTAGCGAGGGGTGTGTTCAGCTTCCAAATTTGGGTTCAGGGCCCCACTCTGTGACCTCATGACCCCCTGATTCCATCCATCATAGGACTTGTCAGGCCCCTATGATGGACTCTATCACCTCTAAAGACTGTGAGCAATAAGAGTGAAGAAATTGCTGCTGTACATGGTACATAGTAAGTGCTCAATACATATTTAAGGAATGAGTAAAGAAGGAAAAGAATCTGATCACACAACATCAATGGCACCCAACACCCTACAACAGGGATGGGAAAGTATAGCCCAGAGGCCAAGCCTGGCCCACTGTCTACTTCTACAAATAAAACTTTATTGGGACACAGCTATGCTCACCCATTTACACACTATCTATCGCTGTTTTTGTAAAGCAGAGGTGAGTCGTTGTGACAGAAACCATATGGTCCATAAAGCCTACAATTCTTATTGTATGACCTTTTAAAGAACATTTGGGATCCCTGCTCTATAAAATAATCCCTAGCTCTTCTCCAATCCCTGCTTTCTGCCCAGCCTTCTCCAGTGATGCTCCCCCTACACTCCCTCTCCATGTCAGGGGGCGGCCTTTCAGCAGGGCCAGGAAACCTCCCACACACATGCTCATCCATTTCATCTCCAGGGCCCACTGCAGCTCTCAACACTTAACACATATACCTACTTAGTTACTCAGTAGGCAATAAAATGAATGTATGTCCACTTACAAGTCTTTCTCCTCTAAACTGAACTACTCAAGAGAAGGGGCAGTGAATTCATTCAATTCTTATCTAATAAGTGCCCAACATGCCTCATATGCTGTTTCAGGGGCAGAGACAGAATGGTCAGGGTGCTCAAGGCACTTACAACCAATGGACTGGGCGGTAAGACTGCTCTCCCTTAACTGTGGCCCCACTGAGCGCCAGGAATGTTGTAGTTGCCCTGTACATACTTGAGTGAATGAATGAACGTCTCCTACCAGAATCACACTTTAATATTTATACAATGCTATAAGCAGGGAAGTGAAATTAGGACTCAGGCTTGCGTCAGTTCCCAGTTTTGATAGGCAGGCAGGAA
The DNA here is from genome assembly GCA_026230045.1 of Corynorhinus townsendii. Taxonomy (NCBI): domain Eukaryota; kingdom Metazoa; phylum Chordata; class Mammalia; order Chiroptera; family Vespertilionidae; genus Corynorhinus; species Corynorhinus townsendii. The sequence goes on along the minus strand of JAPDVU010000005.1, from coordinate 166,122,690 downwards.
ACAACTGTGAAGAACATAGATTTTGGAGGCAAACTCCCTGGGCTTGGATCCTGGCTTTGCCACAGGCGCTGTGTGTGACCCTGGGCAAATTGCTAGACCCTTGTGTGACTCACTCTTTTTACCTGTAAAGTGCGGATAAAAATGCCTGTGGAAATGACCTGTGGGTTCAATGACCGATACCCTACATACAAACTGCACAGACCAATGCCTGGCCCATAGCAAATGCTTTGTACGTGCTGGCAATCATCATTCTCATTGTCACTGCTATTGTCTTCACTGCCTGAGAGAGGACATGTGACAGACATGTGATGGCTTCAAGAGCCCAGCTGGTCAAATGAGGACAGAGAGGTCTGCTCCGCCCACTTTGCTGTGGGACTCAGATTGGAGGCATCAGTGGGAGAACTTCACAACCTGTAAAGTACTCTCCAGATGTGAGCCATGGTGATGATTATCTCCCAGATGTGGAGGCCCAGCCAGCACGGACACATCTGCAAGGAGCAAATATCTGGAAGCCTGTCATTCCATCATCCAACCTCTGCTGCCCTGCCCCCTCCTGCAGGGCTCCCCTTCCCACCCAGCACTTGCCAGCTCCAGGCTTGGAGCGGGAAGAATAACATTCTTCTGGGTTCTGCCCAGGGTGGAAAGTCCAGCTCTTCACAGTTTCCATCATGTCAGAGCTGCATTAAGGCTTCTTATGGGCAGCGAGGAGGGTGTGGAGAGAGGGTGGGAATGGGAATCCCTTTCCCTGCGTGTTTTACTAGCACCCCTCGCTGAAATCTTTCCATTCAGTCACCAGAGCCCTCACAGGGGCACGGCTACTGCTAGAATGTGATCTTTAAAAATAGGCCGGCAGAAAAAGAATGCCTCATTGAATCGAAGCATACATCCATTGAGATTTTCCCCCCAACCATTTTTTTTTTCCTCTTTGCTTTCCAGAATACAACACTGTCTGGCTTGGTTCTCAAAGCAGTTTTGGATTTAAGGCTGAGGCTGATTTGTAGGGAGGCCCCCAAAGTAAGTCAATTCCCTTCCATACAGATTTATTCAGCATGAAGTATGTGCCCAGCATGGTGCTGGGCACTGAGGCACACAGATGAATGGAGCACTCAGTGATGATCTCACAGCCTTAGCAGGAGACAGTCACAGAACCAGAGCTTCCTGACAAGCTCGGGACGGGGGAGAAGTGGGGGGGGGGGGTGCTAACATAGGCACTTGGGGGATCTTGGAAGAGAGGATAGTACAGGACCAAGCACATAGTAGGTTCTCCTTAGGAATAACGTGAATGAGTAAATGAGCACTATATAGAGTTCACTCAATTGAGTTCAAGGAAGGCTTCCCAAAGAACTCCAACATAGTCTTGGATCATGGTTGACTATCCGTGCCAGGGTTCACAGTTTGCAAGCAACAGCAATAGAATGTGGCAGAAGGAGAATTTATTGCAAGCATTTGGGGGAGGCTGCCCTCCCTCCTCCCTTTATGAAGCACAAAGACCAAGGCTTAAAGGAGCTAGAAAGCCAGGCTGTTTGGAGGCTCAGCAGCACGAAGAGCTAAAACATCTCCTGGCTCTACAGCGAAACACACCCCAGCAGCCCCTCTCTGTATCCCTCACTCCTGGGAGTGGTCTCCAGTTGGCACAGTAGGTCATATGTGGGTCATGAGCAGGAAGACTCCTCTGCAGTGGTGGATAATAACCCTTTAAATGCCACCACACCATCCCAGTGGGTTCTCTACCCTGTCCTTCCAAGAAATTAGGGTGTTGCTGAGAAGCAGTAAGTGTTACTGAGCAGTCAAAGGAAGACATTGCAAGTGCCTCACAGAGTTAGGCCGATGAAAAAGAAGAGCAAGAGTCTGCACTCTCATGAAAGCAGAATGAGCAAAGTTAGGGAGGTCTAGAACAACAAGCAGTGGCTGAGGACTTTCAAGCAACTTGGCACGTCTTGGTTATAAGGCATGAGATCAACAGTGACCGGGTGTGAACAGGGGCACCACGTGGTGGGCTTAAACTTGACATTGCACTGTGCAGTGACTGGGACAATGAAGAGTCTTCGGGACCCAGTGCCACGCTTGCCTGTGTCGCTGCTGCTTGGAAATAAAATACTGCCCAGCGTCAAGGGCTGCAGTGTGCGCTGTGACTGCTACTGCTACTGACACTGAGACAAATAGATTCAACAAGTCCAAACGCCATTAACCTGATTACAGATGTGCAGAATGAGCTCTGAGCTTGGCCTATCCCCAACCGGAAGCTTCACCTAAGACTTAAAAGGAACAAGGGCAAAGAATTCTCATCTGTGGCACATGCCCCATGTCCCAGCCAACCACTGAAACTTCTGCTGACCAGTGAGGACCCTGTGTTCTGTCTGAGTTTGTTGACTTTGTGTTTAGCATAAGCCCAATTCTTACGTAACAGGACAGGTGGTTGGGTGAGAAGCTCTCTCTCTCTCTCTCCCTGAAGTTAGGTTTTCCTGGAACCTGGAGTGATGCCAAAGGAATGGGCAAGTGAAAACCTAAGAGAAAGCAAACCACACACACCTACTGTGTGCCAGGCTCTATGCCAGGCCCCTTCTTATTTGTAATGTCTCCCCTACAGTGTCCCATTGAGGTAGAGGAATCTAGTGAGTCCTGTTTTTCTGGTGGGAAAATTTAATTCCAGGTCTGTAAAGTCCCCAGGTTTGGGGGAGCTTGGATTTAAACCCAGGTTTGTCTGACTCCCAGAATTCCTCTGTCCCTTAACAGTTCTTCCATCGTTAGTTTGTTCTTTGCCATGGGGACAAGAACTTCAACTTCATTGACTCAATTTGTGCCTTTCTATGGATAGAAAGCTCACCACCTCACACACACAACATCCCCTACATGAAGACAAAGCTTGCCTCCCTGGGCAGACCTCTTGTCTCCACTCTATTCTCTTGCATGCCAACAAAGGAGCTCATTCCTTTAGCTACGTGCCTACCACTCTAATCTCTGAAGATGAGATTGGGCCTCGGTGTATTCTCTGTGTAACCTCACAAACTCTCTGTGATCTGGTTGAAAAGTTCTTGGAAATCCTCTAGATCTGTAGTTCTTACACATGGCAGACATCAGTCACGTGGGAGACATGCAAGGATGCAGATTCCCAGGTTGCTCCAGAGACACTGGAGTTTCAATGAGTGGGGCTTAGAAATCTGTATTCCCCCAGCTCCTGAGTCATTGGGACGTTTTGGTTTAATTCTCCAAATCATACTGCATGGGAGATCAAGATCCAAAGAGAAGAAATCTGCCCAAGGCCACAGAGCCCATCGGTCATGCTCTCATTTCCTGATGAGGCAAGGCCAGACTGCTGATGCCGCAGATGGCCCCTCCAAACACACGCCTCTTTCTTGTGCTGCCCTGCGCAGGCTGCTCCTTGACTGTGGAGTTGAATAGCTTGCAAGTGAGTGAAGAAACTACGTCATCCCTGATCATAAAACCTGGTGAACTGCAACCAGGCTGCTATTTGTTCTACGGAGCCACCTGGGAGGCTGGCCTGACTTGGCACTGGCCTTGCTTCCTGAACAGAGGCAAGGCTTTCTTCCCTGCCCCTCCCTACCTGCCCGGACGTCAGGAAAGGAGATGGGCGTGGGGTGGCAGAGGGGGCAGGAAAGCACTGGAGATAAAATCAGGGAATATTCCACTCTTGGTTCTGCCAGCTGCATGGCCTGCGACAGGTACTTTCTCCTCCTGGCCCTCCGTCTTCCCATGTCTAAAATGGGAACATTGGCCCCTGCCATGGCTATGCCAACAGAGCTGCAGAATCACTGGGTCTTAACTCAGAACTGTACACCAACTCCTAGGAAGGGCATGACTCCAGGCACCTCACCCAACGTCTCTATGCCTCAGGACTCGCTCTGTAAAATGCAGTGTCAACAAGTGCATCATGGGGTGTGATATACAGCTCAGCACAGACTATGGCCTTGGAAAGTGCTCAATGAATGGCAATCATTGCTCTTATTGTGACCAAGTTCGTCATTCTAATTGGAATCCCCAAGACACCTGCCTCTCTGGCCAAGTGGGAGAGTGCTGAGCTCAGCCTTACATTTGGACAGATTTTTCCAGTTCCTGCTAGGTCTTTCAGTCCCCTTGGGCTCCATGGCAACCCCAAAAGTGGACCTTTTGTCAAAGGGGCTACTCTGCAGATCAAAAGAAAGACCCCAAAGGCTCTCTCTGGAGACCCTGTGTGAGCACAGATCCAGCCTGTTTCCTTATCTACAAAGTACAGATGGGAGCTGTTTCCTTGAAGACTCCAATAAAAATGGTCTTGAGACAATGGAGAACCACGTCAGCCCGCATTTCTGACCATCTACAATATGTTTCGACCTGTATCGGGCAGACATTAAACATGGCTCTACCAGGAGTTTATATCTTAGGGAGAAAGAGACACCTAAAAGGTTAATGAGAACTCAGTGGGTTAAGTGGGCATAACACAGAAATATGGGGATTGTGAGAACCAAGTGCAGAAGCCCCTACCCTGAATTTGGGAGGCATGGTTGGAGCAGCTTTCCTGAATGAGTAACGATTCTCTCTTGAGCGTTTGCTTTGTAAACCTCAATATCTATCCTCTACACATACATAGACCTGTTTACTCTGCTTCCAGTTGTGGGCCCTGAGGGCTTAAGAAGCCTGGACTATCAGAGCTGAAGGGTTCTCCAGTGAAGGTCTAGTCCAACCAATCTCTTTATGGAAAGACACTGAGGGCAGCATTAGGGAGGAGCTGGCCCAGGGTCCCACTACCTGTCAGGGTCAGAGCTGGGTCCAGAATCCGAATTCTCAACTTCCTATTGCAGGGCTCGCTGACAGCAGAACGTCAACTTCCTTCCCACCTCATCATCTCTCTGTCTCTCTCTTTCCTTCTCTAACACACACACACACACACACACACACACACACACACACACACACACACGCTTGACCATCAGAGCACACCTGTGGCCCTCGCTCTCTCCTGCTGCCAGCAAAACAGAGCAGCTTGGCTTCTGCTATAACGTGTACAAACACATGCAGCAAAGTTTCCAAAGGAAGAAAGACAGTGAGTGCCATTCAGGGTCGGGCAGCTTTACAGGCAGAGGCCCATTAAAAAGCACACCCCCCACACAAAGCCCGTGGGTACCCCACACACACAAAGCCCATGAATACATCCCCACACAGAGCCCATGGGTAAATCTACACACAGAGCCTGTGGGTACACCCCACACACAAAGCCTGTGGGTTGTGTTTGGCTTGGCCTTCTCTTCAGACCCTGCATATACTACGTTAATGGTACAAGTGGGAAGGGCCATTCTTCTCAAGGGATTCTAGGCTTTCATGTGCCTCCCTCAGGGTCCCCTCATTCTAGGCATCAAGCTCAATTCTCCTGGATGAGCTAATTTTATTATGCACTAAGTCCAGTGAAAGGCCAAGTACAGAAAGAATCTTTTCCAATCCATGCCCTTGCATTGTTCATAGTCCTATGGGCAGGGGGTGGGGAGGGTGGGGGTGGGGAGGGGACGATGCAATTGAAAGAGACAAATGCTGCAATGAGGCAAGGAGTACAGAGACAGTTACCTTCTTCTGGGAGAGTCAAAGGGTCTCAGGGAGCCAGTGAACATGGTTTCTGCTGAATCTGCCCAAACTGGAAGGGCATTCCCAGCAGAGGGAGTGACATGTTCAAGGCGGAGAGGGGGGTGGGAGAGGGCATTTTCTGAGATTTTTTTAGTGCGGTTACAGAGTAGGGCGCTGAGTACAAAAATGACAACAACTAATACTGGTTACATGACAGGTACTGTTCTAAGTATCCAATGTGTTGACCCATTTAATTTTCACTAAAACTTTGTGAAGGGTGCTGCTAATTCCCCCAACTGGCAGAAGAGAAAACTGAGACATGGAGAGGTCACTTGTCCAAGGCATTGGACCTTTAACAACCAGTGGCATCTATGACCTTAAGTGGGAGACTGGGGTTGTCTTAGGGCCGTAGAGTTGGCTGGGGATCCAGGCTCTGCTCCAGCCTTGCTGGGACCTTATCCTCTCCAGACTGGCCTACTGGAGACATTCATTCTGCCTTTTCAACTTCAAAGGGAGATGGTGAAGAAAAAAAAGGGAGAGAGAGGTGAACAGTGTTCCTTGTACACAAATCATCATGTGGTATAACCCCTCATGTCCATGATACATACATCTTCCCCAGTGTGGAGGGGGCCCTCAGAGGGTCAATGGCTTGCTCATGATCACCCAGCCACTCTGCTACAGAGGCAAAGCTAGAATCCAGAGCTCCCCACCTGAGGAGGCAACAGAATATAGTAGTTAAAAGCCTGGGGTCAGATGACATGTGGATTGAAATTTTGCTTCTGCCACTTTGTAGCTTCCTGAGTCCAGAAAATTTCTTAAACCCTCTAAGGTCCAATCCCCTCATCAATAAAATGGGAATTATAATTAATATAACACAAAGTTGTTTTGAAGAGTATATAAAACATTACATATATAAGGAATCTGGCAAATGGTAAGTAATCAATCAACTAAATGATAATGGTAATGAAAATAAAGATGGTGGTGGCAGTGGTGATGATGATGATGTGGGGGAGGAGGAGAAGAAGAGGGTAGGGAGGGGAGAAGATGATGACAATGGTGATGAATCCAGCATTCTTTCCATAAGTCTGGTACTCTACACTGGCTTTCCACAGCCCCTCACTATGGTTCACACACTTGCATTTGGAAGTCATAACATATTGGTGTATAGTTACACACAGGCCCATGCAGGATTTCCACATAAAGTTATATTTTTGGCTCTAATATGTTCCAATTACTTTACCTGCATGATGTAAATCATGCCTCATCCATGCGCTGTATTGAACCCATGTGATTTATCATCTACTTCATGCCTCAACTGGTTCTGCCCGGTCTAACATTCAGACACCAGAGGGAAAAGGGAAGGTAGCAAGTCCTGTTGACTCAACTTCCATAATACCACTCAGATCCAGCCTCAACACTGCAATGGCTCTGGCTCAGCATCATCATCTCCCTCTAAAATAACACTCATCTAGTCCCTAGCCTACCCTATCTATTCTATCCACCTGATCCTATCCTATACTATCCTATCCTAACTTATCCTATCTTATCCTATCCTATCCCATCCTATTCTATTCTATCCCCTCCTAATCCTATCCTATCCTATCCTATCCTATCCTATCCTATCCTATCCTATCCTATCACCATGCCACTGACTCTCCCCCTTTACTCTACTACCTGCAGCCAGAGGAGTCTCTTCAAAGTGCTATTCTGCCTATGTAACATTCTTGTGTTCAATTCAATGCTTTCCAATGGCCAGTGTGGTATGGCTCTGCCAACCTTGAGAAACACAGCCTCCATCTCTCAGCCCACATCAGTTGCTCACCATCCCTTAAACTGACATGCTGGCCTCTCTCCTCATGATGCCCTTTGCATACTGCTCTTCTCACTGAACTCTTATCCATCCTTTGACTGTGAAGGCTTCCCTGATGCCTGCCTTCCAATGGCAGAGGTAATCGCACCCATCCTTTCTCCTGTACGTAAGACATTATAGTAACTATTTATTGAGAGCTTTTGTTTCTAAGCACCAATGACTTTATACATACGTTATCTTATTTAATCTTTCCAACAGTCCTTTGAGATAGTGCTTATCACTTTCATAGGTGAATCAAGTGAGGTTATGTTAACCTCTAACCTGAGCCTCCTATTATCAAGTCTCAGGGTCTAGCCCCTCCTCACTCTAAATTGCACAGCTAATATTTAAACCCAGATTGGCATGACTCCAAAATGTCTGATTTTATCACACTGTATTTCGTTAGCTAAGTTCTGGGAGTTCCGTAAGGTCAGAGTCTCAGTCCTGATCATCTCAGTGCCCCAAACCTAGAAATTAGCGCTCGGGTATAGGTTGGAAGTGAGAGGGACTTAGCTTTTGACTTAGGATGAAGAAGGGGGCATTGCCCACATTTGCCCATGGAGATAGTAAGCAAAGTGCTCACCAGTTTGAAATACTTAGAATGCCCAAGTTTAGATCTCAGCATTTCAACATCATCGCCTACTAGCTTTAGGATTTGGAATAGGTTATTCAACCTGCCTAAACCTCAGTTTCTTTCATTGTAAGACTATGAAGAGCACGTGACTGTTTTGTACATAGTTAAATGAGATACACATGTAGAGTCACTGATATAAGGACACCATAAATGATAGTTAGCAGCATTTGTCTATGCAGTCCACTCTTTGTCATAAAGCCTACCCAAATAAAACACGTTCTGACCACACAGAAGATGGGAGTCATCTAGGGGCGATTTCCTGTGCACCCCAACACACACTTCTGTGTTTTCACAACTTCCTTGTTCAGTGGTGGAAACCACATGAAAAACCCAATTTTTGCCAGCACAGTGGACATGAGCTCCCATGGCCTTTTCCGCAGCACCACATGATTCAATGTGGCCGTGCAGTGGCCAAGGTGAGTGCTGGACCCAGCAGCCTCATTTGCATTTCAAGTTTTCTTTTTCCGCCCTAACTGGTTTGGCTCAGTGGATAGAGTGTCCGCCTGCAGACTGAAGGGTCTCAGGTTCGATGCTGGTCAAGGGCATGTACCTTGGTTGCTGGCACATCCCCAGTGGGGGGTATGCAGGAGGCAGCTGATCGATGTTTCTCTTTCATCGGTGTTTCTAACTCTCTATCCCTCTCCCTTACTCTCTGTAAAAATCAATGAAATATATTTAAAAAAAAGTTTTCTTTTTCCAATGAAACATTTTGTTATTATTTTTTTAATCCTCACCCAAGGATATGTTAGTATTGATTTGAGAGAGAGAGAGGAAGAGAGAAGAGAGAGAAATACTGTTGTAAGAGAGAAACATTAATCGATTACCTCCTGTATGCACACTGACCGGGGATCGAACCTGCAACCTGGGCATGTGCCCTGGCTGGGAATCGAACTGGCGACCTTTCGATGTATGGGACAATGCTCCTACAACTGAGCCACACTGGCCAGGGCTCTAATGAAACATCTTAACAAATATTGTTCTGACCTCCTTTCCTGTCAGGGCAAACACACACACACACACACACACCTGTCCAGTCAGGATTCTGAAATCTCCCTCTGTAGAGCCTTGTGGTGGCTTGGAAGGGCAATAGGCAATAGGCTCCACAGTATCAGGACATGGAGACTGAAACCAGAGAGAGATGTGGACGGAAGAACAAGTTGGGGACAGCCTGATTGCACGTATTCTTAGGAACCAGCTAACTTTGGCCAACTGAGTAGCGACCCAGAGGCCACAGCTGTCTGTGAGAGGCTCAAAGAAACCACATACTTCTCCTTGGGGTTCTTGCTATTGCTTAAGTTCCACCATCATTGCAACTTCTCTTTGAGTTAAATTTTTGATACTATTTACAACTCATACATCCCACTGGCTATTGGTTATGAATGTCGCCTCTTGATCAGACTTCCATAGAACTTTCCCAGCCAGCATTTCCTAGTTATCTCCCCCAAGTTCACAGCATTATGTATAGTGTGTCTGTGAGGACTGAATATTGTGCTGGATGCATTAGCATTATCCTTTCACTCAGGCCTCAGAACAACCCCACCAGGTGGGACTATCATTGAAACCATTGTGTTGATGATGGAACTGAGGTTCAGAGGTCAGATTACTCACCTAGAGTAAGAGCTGGTGAATGGCAGCAGTCACATTCAGACTTAACCAGGCTCAGACCACAGTCCCAGCACATTGGAAAGTTTAACTTTCTGCCACTGATGAGCTAAGTTTTTCTTCAGGTTGGGTCAAGACAATGGAAAGCTACAGCAATGAGGAGACTCAGCAAAGGCGTGAGACCTATGGTTCAAAAAAGGGTATATATGAGAGGAATTTAGAACAGGGCTTGGCATGTGATAAAGCTATAGACTGAATGTCTGTGCGTGCCCCACCCCCCCAAATGTATATTTTGAAACATAATCCCCAATGTGATGGTATTTGGAAGTGGGGCTGTTGGAAGGCAATTAGGTCATGAGGGTGGAGCCCTTGAGAATGGGATTAGTGCCCTTCCAGAGGAAACCTCACCACACTCCCTTTCCCTTTCACCACGTGAGGACACAGGGAGAAGATTTCCACCTATGAACTAAGAAGAGGGCTCTCACCAGGCACCAAATCTGTTGACGCCTTGATCTCGGGCTTCCCAACCTCCAGAACTGTGAGAAACAAAATTGCGTTGTTTATAAGTCACCCAGTCTATGGCATTCTTTTATACCATAACTGACTAAAACGTGCAATTGACAAAGTACACTGACAAGTACTTAATGAATGGTAAGTATTACTTTTTTTCTGGTATAAGATGTGGGTTCCTCTCTGAACATACTGTTTCTGGGAAAAGGGTCATCCAAACTGTAGGGAGAATTTATTCAGCTGAACTCCACCTCTGTACTTCCAGAAATGTAAATCCAATAGTCATACTTCTTAAAAGGACACCTTTGAGCTTGGATTGTTGGAAGTTGAGCAGATCTCTAGGCACCTGAGTCATTTGGAAGAATATCCTTCTGCTTTGTTTCCCATGTGGATTAAAATCTGGAGGTGGGGCAATAACCTCAGCATGTAGATTTTCAAGAAGGGGGTTGTTGATCTCATCAGCACTCATCAACATTGAAGTAGGCATATTTCTAACTGCTTATATTTTACTAATATTCAGTATCTTTTTCTCTCTCAATCCCCAGTGCCCGACTCTCACAGGGGTGGGGAACATCGGCCCACAGGTTGTGTAAGGCCTGCAACATCATTTGGTCTGGCTCTGCAGGACACTAGGGGTTAGATAATTAAATATTTGACCAAATATAGCAAGCTAATTTTTAAGTTGATAATTTTGTAAGGCCTGAGGATGATGTTATAAATATCCAAATGGCCCCTGGCAGAAAAAAGGTTCCCCACCCCTGCCAGGTGTCATCCTTACTTTATGAAATACCTGACCTACATCACACTTCCTCTACATCAGTCAGCTCCTCTGAGCTACTGTCCAGGTGTTAGGAATCTAAAATGCCTCTCTGTACTCATTATCCTCTCAGGTAACACATTGGAAGCAATTCAAGTGTCACTGAAAAGATTTCAGAGGCGGACTGTCTCCCTTAGAACCACAGGATCCAAACCACCATCTCCTGTTGCCTGAAAATGACAACAGTCACCCTCTGGGACTTTCACCAGTGCCACCTCCACCCCGCAGCTGGTTTGGATTTTTCATAAAGAGCAAGTTGGCTATTTCACTCTTGGGCTCTCAGCTACTGCAAATACTGCCAAACCTTTTACTCGAGACTTCTCCAGCCCTGTCTAACCCCCAGCCTTTCCGCTTGCTACCTCCTGCTGCAATCTGTACGCTCAATGACAGTGCTTGCAGCCCTCGAATGAGTTCTGTCTTCTCAATCGCTTTTGCTCATGGTGTCCCATCTGACTGGAGCAAATCCCCTTCTTCTTCACTCTGTCTGGCTTACTCTCCCCCCTCTTTTGATCAGAGGTCTCACTCTTTAAAAAAAACACACAATTTTGTATTTTTGTCTAACGACCCAACAATGCATTCAGAGAATCTCTACCCTTCACCCATACCAGCCCAAAATCACTAGATTGCTTCTCTATTTCCATTGGACAATAAGTTCCCTGAGAGCAGGGAGCTCCTCTATCTTACATTCTATGCCCATGCCTGGCAGATAATAGATAATCAATACATATTTGTTGAGTGAATAAACAGAGGTCTCCCTTTGGTAAGAAACACCACCCAAGCAGAGAGAGAGAGAGAGAGAGAGACAATAGGAATTTTTAATGCATGGAAAGTTCTGCAGGGACACTGGGCAGACCCACAGGGAGTAGGAAGAAGCCGAGGTCCTGCAAAGTCAATGCCAGCTGGGAGTAAAGTCCTAAAGACCCACGCTTCCTCACTGCAGCTTCCTCGGGGCTTCCTTCCTGAAGCTGAGGAGGGCGGATTGGATCATCTCTCCATACATCTCCTCCCAGGGTCCAGGGCTGGGAGGAAGCTGAGTGTGGCCGCGGAAAGGAAGAGGAGGAAAGGCCGCTTGGTCTCCACCTCAAAGCTCCTGCCTTGGAATTGACCGCCATCCATAAGAAAACGTTGAAAAACGAGAGACTTGGATAGAGTCAAATAAATCTTAGAAAAAATAAAAGATAGAGAAAAATGGATAATTCCAGTGTTTACAAAGTCCTCTGTTGGCTATCCACAAGAGAGAGAGTTTGCTTTGGCCTCACTGCCAAGCCTAATTGGCCAAGCCCATCCTCCGCTGTCTCCCAGCCCACCTAGGCCCCGGAATCCACAGGAGTGCTGCTCCCCCTCCCACGGAGAGTCTCTGTGCTCATGGAGGGCGGCGCTCCCCCTCACCGGCCCTTGGAATCCCCATACGTATTCCGGGCCATGGACACCATCTTCTCCTCGCAAGTGATTTTGGTGTCCTTGAGGATGCTGTACCACACCATGCCCGCGGGCCGGACCTCCTCGCTGCGGCAGAAAAGGTAGGGCACGGTGTCCACGCGGCTCTGGATGTGGGCGCTGCGCAGGAGGCTGGAACAGTGGCTGCTCACCCTCTCCAGTCGCCTCAGGATCAGGTGGGCCTTCCTGAAAGGTAGGAGGAGACAGTGAGAAAGGAAGAAGCCCCGGTCAAGGGGCAGGTCTTTGACGGGTGAATAAGGATCAATAGACAAAGGAGGCCTTGCCATCCCAGCAATTTCCTATCCATTCCTGACTGGAGTGTGGTACTTCAAATGCCCATTCCAATATCACCCTCTACCTCTCCTCTCCAATTGTTGCATGTCGAAAAAATGAAAAGGAGGGATAACCCTTTGCTAAGATAGGAGAGTTCCAGGCATCAGCTTTGGGCTTCCAACACAGTATAAATTGTTATAGTAATGATGAACAACAAGAATAAAGTCTAAAATTTATTGATATCATGTGTAAGAAATTGGTCCTTTGCATACATTTTAAAATGTTTATCTTTACAATAGACCTGTAGCAAAGGCGCAGAGAAATGGTATTACTTGACCAAGGTCAAACATCAAACTGACCTTGGAGTTGGGCATTTGAATGTAGGCCATGAAAACCCACCAGTCCCTCCCTATCTACTTTCATGCTTCTCTCATTCCCTCCTACTCTTGTCACAGTCAGGGAATTTGGAATCGTATGTCAAAGTCTAGTATATATGTCCCCAAATCACAGGGTCTCTGTGTGTCATTGCTCTCACCTCTAGAACAGGGATGGTGGTCTTATCTTCCTCAGCGGACTGCGAGATTATCTGAGAAATGCCCAAAGCCTGGCTGGCACAGAGCCAGGGCCCAATCAACGACATCTACTCTTATAGAGAATTACTACTTACTACGGCGACGTCTCAGGATTAAGGTCATACTGAACAGTAGTCTGAGCAAGAATCACTCTGTACTTGGTGGTCATCATTAGTAATTTACCCAGGGCCCTTTATCCAGCACCAGAGTGAGGAGCCCTGGAGAGATATGAGGGCTGCATAGAAAATTAAAGGATCTTTGAGATGACCTAGTCTGGGGTTTCTCAAAGGCAGGGATATTACATTGGGGCTGTTACTGGGGGTACTGTCCTGTGAAAAGTTCAGCAGCATCCCTGGACCTCTGCCCACCAGATGCCAAGAGCAATCCCAGTTGGGAACCAATGACCCAGTCTGACCTCTCATTACAGATGTGGAAACAGGCTTAGAGAGGGAAAGGAATGTCCCTTTCCCAGGTCAGACCACAAGTCCACGTCACTGTCCAAGTGCCTGTCTCCTGTGGAACCCACGTTTCTTTATATCCCATTACCTTCTAGATCCCCAGGAAGTCTGAGGGGCTAAATAACAGGCTCTCCCCCACTGTCCTCCTCATGGCCCTCCGATACCCCAGGAGGCAGGCAGTTTTACGACCACAGACCCCACAAATGGGAGACTGTGTTAGGCACCTGTGTGGCGGCTGGAAAAGGGCCGGGATTATGTGTGTGCGTTTTGTGGGCACAATTTATGAGGTGCCTTTCAAAAAGTCCTCTTTGTATAGCTCACCTCTTGGGTGGAATACTTCCTGAGGTGCCAAGAATTCATAGCTTCATAATCACACTCGAGTGGCCGCACTACCCTAGTCCTCGCTCCCTCCGGCAGGCACCTCCCCGAGAGCAGCCTGGGGAGGCTATTCCTACCCCTCCTCCTTGGAGTGCTTAATCTGTTCCTTAATGGCTCCATGCCCTTGGGAGACTTACTTAACGTCTCTAAGCCTGCGTCTTCGCTTGAAAAATGGGGCTGTTGTGATGTCAATGGGGATAAAGTCATGGGTTGCTCATTTATTGAGCATTTAGTATGTGGCTGAGCTCCCCATCCAGTGGGAAAGACAGACAGATTGAAAGTTACAGCACAGGTGGCAAGGGCAATGATGTAAGGAGGCACAAGACCCGTGGGAAAACGGAGGATGGTGCCTGGGCAGGATTGGGGACGTGCATGAAGATGTCGTAGTTGGAAGGGAACTTGTGTCGAGCCTCATAAATGAGGAGGGGTCAGACAATGAAGAGGGCAAGGACATAACAGGAGGCAGAGGCAAAGGCAAAGAGATAAGAGATTACATAGACGTTCTTACGGCTAGAATCCAGTGTGTGAGTGAGGACACAGTGGGAAACTGGGGAAGTGGCAGGGGCCAATAAAGACTGCCTGCTCCACGAGAATCAACTGGGGGAGGGCAAGACCGGCAGCAGGCAGTGAGGTAGACAACACACAAGTGCCACTGCTCTTAGGCCAGGGTTTGCTTTTGCTCCCTGTGCTTTTAAGAAGCGACTTCCTCTTTCTGTTTCCTGATTTAGAAAAAGAAAATAACATCGCCTACCTCATCGAGTTATAGCAATAATTAAATAATACGTGTCAATTATTAGTTAATCCATGTAAAACTCCTAGGCAAGTGTTTGGCACACAGTAAGCCCCTCATGTGTGTTAGAAAGTATCACCATCATTGCCACCACCATCATTATTATTTGTGTACTGGTTTAAGCCTTGAGCATCTTTATAAGTTAGTGGCAGGAGACAGGCAGACAGAAATGGTAACAGCCTCTAATACAGGGGCGAGTGCTGGGTTGAGAGCTTGCCTGGTGCTATGGGACTATATCAAGGGGACACCCAATCATTAGTTTGGGGGCTCAGAAGAGTCTTCCTAGAAGATGGAACATCTAAGCGAGGTCGTCAGTGATTAAAGAATGTTTCAGGTAGATAGAGAGGCAGAGGAAATACCCTCCAAAGTTAGACAAGACAGTATAACGCCACCAACTGCTTGAAATGGTCAGTGCAAATGGTTAGAAGGCCCGTCAGTTCGGCAGAGAGCAGCCCATCGAGACTCTTCTAAGCCATGGCTACGTATTTTATTTGTGGGGCAGTGGAGAATTGCAGTCTGATGCAGACAGTCACAAAAATAAGCCACATGCAAAATTAGGTTAGAAAGGGCAATTCCTCCAACATACCCACATGCTTTGTCTTCATAGGCTCAGCCCTTCCCTCCAAGAGAATCTTGGAACTCAGCTGGACCAAGCCTCCTTTTGAATGGGTGGGGAAATGAAGGTTTGGAGAGAGAAAACTATTTGCCTCAAGGAATGGCTTAAGTTGGTTACAAAGAATATGCTAGAAGCAAGGCTCCTGGTTGTTTAGAGCTGAGATGAAATATTTGGCTCTGAAGACCCAGATTCAAATCTTAGCTCTACAGCTTAGCCATGTGGATCATGAGCAAGCTCTTCAGTACCATGAGCTCTTACTTACCACATCTGTAAAATGGGAATAATAACAGCATTTAGAGCTGTAAGATAACCTGAGCAATTTGATTAGTCTCACTAAATGTTAGCCAGTAAATATCTGTGTTTTCCGATGGTCTTAGGTGACCCTGCTAGCGGTTCTCAACCTGTGGGTCATGACCCACAGGTTGAGAACCACTGCTGTAGAGTCTAAGACCATCGGAAAACACAGATATTTACATTACAATTCATTAACAGTAGCAAAATTACAGTTATGAAGTAGCAATGAAAAAATTTTTATGGCTGGGGGTCACCATAACATGAGGAACTGTATTAAAGGGTCACAGCATTAGAAAGGTTGAGAACCACTGCGAGGGAGAGATCACAGGCAAAGTGACCACTTTTCTCAAATACCAAAGATGAAATCTTTCTCATTGCAGACAGGACTCAAGCCCGCTGGGATAGGAAGCAAGAGGTGAAGGAGGGCCACCACATACTAATTCATTGGTTCTATCAGCAGGCAAGATTGAGACAGGGCTGGCTTGTGAAAGAGTCAGGGTCTGGGATCAGATGCCACTACTCTGGGAATTGTAGAACCTTTGACCAACTATTCTATTCCCAGCACTATTACCCAATCATCTGTTTGACACAGTTATCAGACAGAGACCTAATTTCTAAGGGGGCCTTGGAATGGAGAGGAAGAGGCAATAAGGAAACATTCCTATTGGCCTCCTTCCCTCCTCCCACCTTCTTGAGTTGAGCTCCAATGTGTCAGCTGACCTCAAGTTTAATGAGAGTCGAGGGCATGACACGGCTGCAAAAACTTGGAATGCAATCTCCAGAAGTGGATGGGGACAGATGAAGGGAAGTACTGATGTCATTCATGCTGGCCAGGTCAGGACACAGCTGGAGATCCCCGGTCACTTCTGGTAAGAGGGACATAGGCAAATTGCAGCCAGGTCATGATGATGAAGGTTGTTGCAAAAGCACATCTTCTGAGAAAGTACTGAAAGCAGGAGTGGAGGTGTCCACTGAAGGGGGAATTTAGGCAAATGGTTATGTTGTTCTAGTAAGTGAAGACATTTGGTGGGAAAAACTAGAGGCAGGGATGACAATGACTATAACTGATTGAGTACCTACTATGTGTGTGCCATCATTCTCACCACAGTTCTAAAGTGTGTGCTTTATTCCCAGGCCTCAGGTGGTATAAGTGAGCCTCAGGCTGGTTACATGAGTTGACCAGGGTTAACAGGGTGAGAGAGAATAGGGTCTCTGATCTCTGCTGCAAGGCACCCGAGTTTTACACATGAAGCCACTTGAAAATCAACAGAAGGCAAATTTTGACACAATATAATAAAAACTTAAAACTGGAGTCCTTTAAATATATAATGAGTATTTCCATATTTCCAGTGGGTTCCCCTTCACTGGAATTGATCAAATAGGTTCTAAAAAGGAGTCTGTCTCAGTCTATTCAGGCTGCTGCAACAAAATATCACAGATGGGGAAGCTTATAAACAATAGGAACTTTTCTCTTACAGTTTTGGAGGCTGGAAGTCCAAGAGATCGTGGTGCAGTGTGGTGGCTGGTGAGGGCCTGCTTCCTGGGACACTGATGGTACTTTCTCACTATGTCCTCACGTGGTGAAAGGGGCAAAGGCTCTCTCTGGGGTCCCTTCTATAAGAGCACTAATCCGTTCATGAGTGTTGACCCTCTTGACCTAATCACTTCCCAAAGCCCACCTCTTCATACCATCATGTTGGGGATTAGGTTTCAACACATACATTTAGGGGAGACACGAACATTCAGACCATTAGTAGAGTTGAAGTTGGAGTCAACTTCTGTTGGGATGTTTTTAATCTAAAAGAAATTGGGGGCTTGATTCACAGAAAAATGCCCTCTGCTGAGCATCTGATGAGCACCTCACAACAGGACCTGGTGTCACACCATTGCCAAAGAATTCAGTTCCTGAGATGGGAGGATCACATTCACTGAGATCTACTCATGCTTCCAAGTCATGCTAAAATGGGGGTCTTCCAGCGCTTCCTAGGTACCACAAATCATGCTTTCCCTTTGTTGCTGAGACATTTGTGTATTTTCTATTGAGTCTCGTTTTCCCTTATTTGTGCACATGTCATGGGATTCGGTGTATTACAAGGGATAGGACACTGGCTTGATATCGGAAGACAATGTTTTGTATTTGGGCTCTGACACTTGCTGGCTCTGTAACCTTGAACAATTTACTTAACTCCACTGATTCTCTCTTGCTTAAACTTCAAAACTGATCATTCAGGAAGTGAAATGAGATGTAAGGGACTGGACCCATAACAGGTGCTCAACCAGGATTTCCCGCCTGGTTCTCAGAGTACCTCTTCCCAGGGGTACAGCTCCTGACTGCAAGAAGACCAGCCAGCTTCATAAGGGTGAATTGACTTGAACTAAGGAAATTCTCAGTCCTTAGCTTTCAACACCTAGCAATTCTCTAGGCAGGGTAGGTAAAGGGAATTCAACTGCACAAGGGCACCATGTAGACCTGAGGAAGCAACGAGGCAAGAGGGAAAAATGCTTATACAGAGTTATTTCTGATAGCAAAGCAGCTGAAAGAAACCCGGTTGGTCTTTAACAGAGGACTAAATTCATATAACTGCATGGCTAATGGCCCTTGGAAGATACAACATATTTGCATATACATCCACGGGAAAAGACTTTTTCTTGGAGTGTTAGGTGTGGACAGTCAGATGACAGAACACAGAGTACCTGTGTTCAGAGCTGATGGAGACGGAGCTGTGGTTATAGATGGAGATGTATCCTCAAGCCTGCGCCAGTTTCCCTATTCACATGCAGAGCCCCGTCACTTCCATAGCTGTGTCTGGAAAGGTCTGTGCACACTGTTAATGATTTGGGTCGGGACTGTAGGGTTCAGAGGTGTCAATTTTTCACTTTGCATTTTATATACGTCTTTATCATTTTGAATGTTATAGAATGAGCAAGAATTACTTTTAGAACAAAATACAATAGAGTTCTTTTCACTTTGAAAACATACTTCCATACATGTATACTTTAAGCTGGTGTGATACATGTATACTACAATAAAACCAGAGTTTAATGGTTTCCCAGTATTTCACTAGGTTTCCTTTCAAAATAAATCCGCATCAAATTTAACGTCCGACCACACCCACCTAGCAGAACACCAGAAGCCCAGGTATTGTTCCTGCATATAGATCCTCAACACCAGGCTTGAAATGTGAATTTTAAGGTGACAGGTGAAAATAGTTACATTGGGCTCTGTCTTCTCATTCTGTCACAAGAAACTGTGCTACCTTCCCAAAAATCTATTCCTAAACTGATGGTAAGGATGACTTGAGTCTCAACTAACCCAAAACTGTTTCAGTTTGGGACAGAGACTTCAAGATAATAAGCAATTTTGCTGCATTATCGGTGCGACTCTGATCTATGGGACAGACACTTGTTCAAAGTCACAGTGTGCACTGTTTGTATTTATCCGTCCTAAGACATCTTCAATGATAAGAGATGCTACTTCAAGAAAATAAAAAAATACACCGAATGTGCACATCCATGTGCACAGTCCATCCTGATTTCAGAAATGTCAAAAGATGCAAAAAAAAAAAAAAAATGAACAGTGCATCTGAGATGACAGGAATACGGCCCTAGAAGCCTAGGGCTGCTCTTGTTCCCAATGTCCTAGAAATTCCAAGAGAATTAACCCACAATATCTAAGGAAGAAACTAACATAATCTTGTGCTGAAAGGACATCCAGGGACACCCCAGGCTTGATGCACTGAGGACACAGCAGCTAGGTTCACGAATGTGCCAACCCCTCAGATGGGAAACGCTTCTCAGCAGGCTATCCTGAGAAAGATCCCGGGCCATGGTCTATAAGCGATGTCTGCCTTGCAAGCACGTGGGGCTGACGGTATGACCACAACCTTCCTAGGCTAGAGAGATCGATCCCACTGGAACAAAACCTTTCCCGGTGCTTACTCTCTTCTCCCTACTCTATCCTCTTATTCTACTGTAACCGAGAGGATTGAGAGGCCCAAGAGTGGTCAAGGACGTTCAGACTGGAGCCAGTGCTGGTCGCTGGCCACCTATGAGCTCAGATTTTCAAATCTCCTAATAGGAACCATGTGGCTGGGACAGCTGTGTCAGCGGGTCTTTTCTGCGCAGCTGTTTGAAGTAACCTGTGGTTGCCATGGGAAGCAGGCTCTGGTGATCACTGGCCTGATAGATTTACTAGGTAGAGGTAAGAGCTGCCCTTTTGTCACTGAATTTTATGGGGGTTATGTGACCACAGATCCGGAGGGTTGGTGATTACAGACCAATAGAACCCTACCAGAGCTCATCCCATGATATCTTCAGGATGCTCCCGGGAAATGCTCTTATCACCCGAGCCAGCGTAGTCCCTGAGAAACAGGACATGCTGGGCTGGTGTCTGTTCTCTGGTCCCTATGACCTTCAGGGCTTGCTGGTTCCATGGTTTACCAGCTGGAAGGAACTTGAAGTCCAGCCCTTTTGTGTAATTAAGCAGAATGGGATTTTGTGTAATTGAGGTGCAGAATGGGATTGGATTTGTCCAAAGCCACACAGCAAGTGGGTAGCAAAGCAAGGACAAGGACCCCATCACTCCTGCCTCTAGGGCGCTCTTGCTCTCTCTCCTATACCTTATGGTTCTGCACACTGGCTAACCTTTGAGAGGTCTGGCACATTGGCCCATAGGGATCCTCTGTTTAAAACCGGCTTTTAAGAGAAAGAACAGACTCCAGAAAAGGGCTCCAAAGAGCCACATGGCCTGACCTCTGCTGAACTCTCCAGCCTTGATTTTACCTTTTCCTCTCACCTTGAACTCTCTGCCCCAGTAAGACTTCTACTTCTACTTCTTGACTTAAGTGTAGTCTCTTGCCCCCTCTTGTCTTTGCACAGGTTGTTCCTTCCAATGAGAACACCCTTCCTTTAATGGGGAAGACTCCTAGTCATTCTTTAACTCTAACTTACTTCTCCAGAAATTCTTCTTTCAGCTCCACGTCTGGGTTAGCTGCACCAGCTACCCGCATCCAGAGCCTTGTCACTCAAAGTATGCTTTTGGACCAGAAACATCGCCATCACCTTGCTAGAAATGAGGCATCTCTGGTCCATCTCAGACCACTGAGTTCATTTGCATTTTCCCAAGGCCCCAGGCGATCCTCATGCACATTGCAGTTTGAGAAGCACTGCTCTGAAACCTGCTTCCCACCCTCCTTATCCAGCGCAGTGCTTCTGCCTCATTTCACTCCACCTGCTCGCTGACCAGCCTTTTCCCCACCAGATGCTGAGCCTTGTAAAGGCAGACGCTGTCTTCTCCACATGTGTGTTTCCAGCCCACAGCACAGCATTTGGCACATAGTAAGCACATTAAATGAATCAATGAATCAATAAATTTATGAAGTGATGGCTCTTCAAGTCTCTTACTATTTGGAAGAAAAATGCATTATTTTACAAGGCTATTTTTGAGCTGCAAAGACGTTAGAGTTTGTGTTTGCTACTGTGATAGCTCAGAGAAACCTACAGGACCCTTAGTGTTGGTGGGGAGTTGAAGAGGAGACCCGGCAGGTGGGGCTCCAAACCACCCACTCTAGCTTCTCCCTTAACAACTCAGTGGTCCACAGAGTCCACACACCTACTCATCCCATTATGCGATTATTCAGGAAGGAATGAGTTGGCTCTTACTTACAGGAGTGAATTGGACATAAAGGATCGCTAGCTACACAAACTGACATTGTAGTGGGTTAGAGAGGTAACATATAAGTAAAGACCTGTGAGGTACAGGATACTAAAACTAATAGGTACAGAGCAGAAAATTAAAACATGAGGTGTCAGCGAGTAGCAGTATTAAGGATATCTAAGGAGATGGCATTCTAGCTAAGACCTGGGGTTCTATGTAAGATTTTCTTAGAAGATAAATTTTCCATGAATTAAAAAAAAATACTAAGTACCACTACACTAATCACTTTGCAGATGAGGCGACTGAGGGCCAGTGAGCACCAGAGCCCAAGGGTGAGTAGAGCATAGTGAGTTCACTAGCAGCGACGGGTCGGAGTAGGCTACATATGCCTTGGTTCCTGCTGACAAGCCAGTGTGCAGTGTTGGAGGAATGCCAGAGGCCCTCTGGGGACTGGGAAGACCAAAGGAGGAGGGAGTTGTGTGCCCCGGGTGTGAGTTGGCAGACAGTGGCTGGTGATGGGCTGGCCAGAGGTTAGCGAGTTACCACAATCCATTACTGAGTGAGCTGTCCTGCCTCCTTGGGCAGCCAGGTGGCCTTTCCAGAGGATTTATGTCCCGGAGGGTCATAAAGGGTCCCAAAGGTGTAAACACAGAGTCGGGAGTGGGACTCTGGTTCAGCTTCCACCCAAACTCCCTGAGCCCTGTGGGAAAGCCCAATACATTGGCATGTCTTTCCCTGCCCACAGCAAATTAAAACACGAGGTGTCAGCGAGTAGAAGTATTAAGGATATCTAAGGAGATGGCATTCTAGCTAAGACCTGGGGTTCTATGTAAGATTTTCTTAGAAGATAAATTTTCCATAAATAAAAAAAAAAAAATACTAAGTACCACTAGACTAGGCAGGCTCAAGCCTTCCTGTCCTCTTTCCACTTTTATCTAAAGAATCGTCCTTTCATGAGAAAGGGAGAAAGGTATGGTCCAGGACCCCACAGAACAGATAAGGCCCCACCCAAGAAGAGATCCCGTTTATCCCTGGATCAGGCTCTGGTCTCCTTCCCTTGAGGGCCTCGCATTTTCAGAAGGTTATTGCAATTGTGAAGACTCAGGGTGAGAGTTCCGGGCAGACCCAGACTCCATAAAAAACTGTCCCACTCTGGGCAGCGCATGTAACCCCGGTGGGCCTTTAATTCTTTATCATCTTGAAAGAGGGAGGATACCCTACTTTGTCCAGCTTACGGGGTAATTTTAAAGCTTTTTAAAGCCCACTAAATGTTTCAAGAAGTCATGTGATTCTCCCCAGCACTACCGATGCTATCCTGGCCCAGAGCACGGCTCTGTCTCTCCCAGCTATTATCACAATAGCCTCCAGGGCCTCCCTGCCTCCCTCCTGTCTGGACCTCTCTAGTCCATGCTTCCAACTGCAGTCAGAGGGATCTTTCTCCCTTGAAGATCTAATAATATCACCCCCTCCCTGTGAAAAACACTTGAAAAGCTTCCTATTACCCCAGGGAGATAATCCAAACTCTTTAACCCTACTTAGCAGGCATTCAGGACTGGCCCCTGCTGACCTCCCCCTTCTTATCTTTTACCACTCCTGCTGTCACACACTTCGCTCTGACAATTTGGAAATTCTTTCAGTTCTTACATACACAGTGTTTACCGAAGTGCAGAAGGAGTTCCCCTGAGGTAGGGGAATGGATTTGAGTTGGTGCTTGAGATGATCATATACCCAGTATTAAACAACAGCGAATCACACTGGGAATGCAGCTAGCTCCCTTGTTCACTCTTGTCCCTTCCTCCAGGTTACTTAAACACACACACACACACACACACACACACACACACACACACACACACCTTGGTTTGGGACTGTGTCTTAGCACTATTCTAACACTCACCAATCTCCCCTTTTAAAGGAAGAGCCTTGAGTTGCTCCAGTATGGAACAAAATTGAGTGGTTTTTCCATTGTATGAATGTTTAGGTTTGATTTTCTGTTGAGGTTAGATGGTGCTATGCTCCCCTTTATAAGATGACACAGTGTTTTCTTTTCAAATATATTTGTAGTAAAAAGTGAATGTAAGGAAGAGGTAGCAAATGAACAAAATATATATGGTATGGTGATATGACAAAAATCAAACATGTGGCAGGCAAATGATCAAACTTTGAGGGAAAAACCTAGCTATACTGTAATATCATCATCTCCTCTGAGCATTTCCCAGGGAGTCCCACTGCTCCAGACCCTCCAATCCTTCTCTCCCTCCACTTGCCTGACCTCTCCTCCCCCTCTGGGTCTCAAGTGTCAGCCCTTGGGAAGCCTTCACCAGGTGTCTATGCCTCGCCTGCCCAAAGGGACCTATTATTTTGCTGTCATGACACTTACTATTCCTATTCTGTGCTATTGCTTGTTTAATTACCTGCAAAAGCAACCAACGTGTAGGTAGGAATTGCTTCTACCCTTTTACCATTGCATGGTCAACAACTAACATGTAAGATGTGCTAATGAGTATGTGCTGAATAAATGAACGAATGGATGGATGATGTTGTTAGGTGCAAGGCAGGAAATGCAGCCACCATTTCATATGCTGCTTTATGAAGCTTCAGAAAATGGCAACTGCATCTTAGTCATGTTTGAATCCTCCATAGCACTTAGAACAGTGGCTGACAATAACTGCTGATGACAAAAAGCATACCTTAACGTGTGTTATGAATGTATTTAGTCATGGTCACTATTGGACTTCATTTCAGAAAATCTCAGATTTCTTATGGAAGAGTGGGAAGAGCCCTGGATTTGGGGCCATGGCCTGTCAAAGGTGCCTCTCCATGATCTTGGTTAGGACACAGCCCCTCAAGGAGCCCAAGTTTCCCGTCTCTGAAATCAGAGGTGGAAGTTGGTCAAGGGGAGCGATTAATCAGAAGAGCACTGATGTTTCTCTCTTATCTGACATTCCAGGAGTCCAAGAAGCTAAGATTACAAGATTCTTCCTCCCTCCCATGTCCAATCTCTATCTAGCCCCCGACATGAGACCAAGGTGAGTGCAACCCTTATTTATTAGATAAAGCCCATTCTCAGCCTATAGGGAAAAGGATCCAGTCAAGTCTAATGAAAGCAAGAAGAATGTACCCCTCCACTCACACTCATATGTGCATACCTGGGCCCCAGCTCATCCTCGCTCCTCCAGACGAAGTCCCCAAACTTCTCATAGTGAGAGTTGTAGTGGTGCTGGACTCGGAACAGCATGGAGGCTGAGACTTCCATCAGCATGTTGTAGGCAGTCTGCTGCTCCTTTCCACTCGTGTACCCATTGTACAGATTGTAGATCTTGTCGGCTATCTCTGAGGTGGAAGAAGGCACAGATCACTGGACAGTAGGGAAAGTGAGGATGGAGACATGCTTTGCAACAAGGGAGGCATATCCATGCAGGAATTCACTTGCATGGTCCTTGGGGGCAGACAGACCCCAGTTGTATCCTGAACGTGTCAGGAACTAACTGTGTTCCGTTTTCCTTTCAACTAGTGATAACAATGTCTACTCTGAGGAGCACTGGGAGGACTAAATTAAAAACTGAATGTGGAGGACTTGACACAGGGCTGGGCACAAAGTTAGTGCTCATAACGGCAAGCTTCATTATTAACGTAAGTTTTGTGCCTGTGATTTAACATTCAACTTTCAAGCAAGTACAGAGGCTTAAGTAAACTGTCATGGGCTCATCTCAATAGTCTACTTCTGTCTCCCCTCTGCCATTTTCCCTGCATGTTTCTGTGATCAGGTCTGACAGGTCCCCAGTCAGTAATCGTTCAAAGGAAATCCAGAATCTTCCGCTTGCCATTCATGATCACTCATATGCCTTCCGCCATTCCAACCAATCGATGAAACTTAATAGGCTGCTCTCCTGAGTAGAAAGCATGTCTTTGTATCTTTGAAGACTGGTCAAAATTTATATATGTCCCCAAGTCACTGCTAACAACAGCTGCCTCTAGGAGAACTGGGGGGCACATTTACTTTGCAGTATTTTCTACTCTGATTTTTATCTTTCTTACATTTTTTAACAATGTGAGTGTATTATTTTAAGGTATCTTTTTTATTTATTTTAATCCTCATCTAAGGACATACCCAGAGAGAGGAAGGGGTGTGTGTGTGTGTGTGAGAGAGAGAGAGAGAGAGAGAGAGAGAGAGAGAGGGAAAGAGAGGGAGGCAGACATCGATTGGCTGCCCTCCATACATATCCCGACCAGGGATTGAAATCACGACCCAGGTATGTGCCCTGACAGGGAATCAGACATGCAACCTCTCGGTGTACAGGATAATGCTCAACCAACTGAGCCACTCCAACTGGGCTGCGTTATTTTAAAGCAGAATTAATAAAATTCTCAGGAAAACATCTCAAGTCCCTTTGCCTTTGAGACTCAATAGCTCACCATTTCCTCTTGCCTACTTGCACACAGAACATTTGTTCTCCAGCCTTTTGTAGAAATGTCTCTCTCCCTGTGGAACGTGAACTCCGAAAAGGAGGTTACCACGTCTCTTGCATTGCTTGTGCCAGGGCCTTAGAAAGCACTTGCTCAGCCTGAAGTGAACCAGCAGGGCTTGAGCTGCTATCTCATCTTTGCCAGTCCTGACAGAGAGACTGCATCTACACGTTGCCCAGAATGAAGTACGCAGTGGATCTGATTGACTGGTTCTATTTTGTCAGGTGTTTTGCCTGATATTTACAATCCTCTGGAACAGGAACAGCAGAAATGTTTAATCTTGCGTGTAACGGATAGTACTGCTCGCTCATTGTAGCTCTATGCCGCAGAGGATTCTGAGGCCACCCCCGAGCTGGATGGGAGAGTGTGCTGTTCTCAGCTAGTGATGTCTACACGGGTGCAGCAAGTTGAAGTGGTGTTGGGGAGCACATGAGACTTGGTTGGAAAGTTTATAAGGAGGACATTCTGATAAAAGGGAAGTGTGTGGAATGCCGCCTACCCTGTTTATCAGAATTCAAACTTAGAGGAGGTGCCCTTAATTATTCCTTGACCTTTCCAAATAAACCTGTGCATGTGCAGACCCCCTGAGTGTTTGCTGGAATCCTTATGCTTAATCCCTGGATGCCCTTGCCTAGAGGACAATGTAAACATGTGTCCTCCCAAGATTACTCACCCTATTGATTGTATCTAAAGATAAAAATTCCAATAAAGGCCTAACGAGCCAGGCAACAGAAGCTGCTCTGGCTACTAAATCCAGGGGCCCCTTAGCCCTCTTTGCACAGAGTCCACATCCCACAGGCATCAATCTGTTCATCCGTCGTTTGGGGGCTGCTGGTCTGCCCCGGCAAAGTGGTCTTCTAGGTGCCACTGTTCTGCCAGCTGAAGCATAGACTGAAATGAACGAAAGGGACTGCTCTCTAAGAAGTGCAGGCGAAGGGTCAGGGTACAGCCAGGGGCCTCTGCCTCTCCATCATTGCTTGACTCAAAATCAAAACACAGAGAAACTCTATAAAAGAGGAGCAGGTCTGTCCACTGGCAAAGATATTGTGGACCATCCTGGGTTTCTTTTATGGCTTTGATGAATTTAGCTCCATGTTCCTCCTCCCTCAGTTCCTTTACTTTCTTCTCCCAATGCCAATAGATGTGGGGGGCGGGAAAGGGGTGGTGGTTAGTGACTGTTGGGTACAAAAGTTAGAGACAGTATGGGAGTCCTCTGGGAAGTGAAGCAATGGGTCACCTACCTTCTGCCTTGTTGTCATCCACCAGTGGGCAGGCTGTCCTCAGGGTCACTGTGCTGAGCTCCGAGTGCCTCCCCCGTGTGTCCACAGCATACAGAGTGAATCTGCAGCACAGCAAGAAAACACAGCACCGGGCTGTGGCTTCTGAGAAGCCCCGGACAAGCAATGCAAAGAGGAACCCCAACCACAGCACAGGTGTGGTTGGGAACACTCAAGCTGCAGGAGAAATGATTTCCAAAAAAAAGATAATTATAAACCATTTACTGAGCACCAATGCCTCCTGGGCCCTTTGGACTTGATCTCTTCATTTACAAGCAAGCAAACCTGGAAGGCAGGGATTATGATCGCCTGTGTTTCACCCCTGATTAAACTGGGACTTAGACTGCGCATCTTTCCAGGGACTCATAGCTACTGAGGAACAGAGCACTTGAGAAGTGAACCTCAGTGCTATCCTACATAGCTGGGGACACTCACATATCTTACTCCATTCATTTATTTAACAAATACTTATTGAGCATTAAGTGTGTACCAGGAATTATTGTAGGAAGGTGCTCAGGTTATAAAGATGGGATTCAAGGTCCTTGCATGCATAAAGCGAATCAAAAAGTAAACAAAATATTCTATAATGGTAAATGTGAGAAGTAATATCATAGGAGAAGGTGAAGAAGACTAATGTGGAGGGGGAACGTGGATGCTTTAGACAGCGTTGTCCACGGAGGACTTTCGGTGAAGAGCAGGACTGGGCTGAGAACTGAATAATCAGAAGCAACTGGCTTAGGGGAGGAAGACCTGGGGGAAGAGCCTTCCAGACAGGGAGAGCAGTAAGAAAAGGCCCTGAGGAGAGAAGGAGCCCAGACTGTTGGAGGAAAAGGCAGTGGGTGTGGCTTTAGTAAAATGATGCAAGGTGGAAGGTTAGTGGGCACCTGTGGGAGTCTCAGTGTTATTCTAGGTACAAGGCATGCCCCCACCTTTCAATGATGTCACCCGAGGCTCCATGCTGTAGCTAGGGGACGTAGACAGACAGTGTGGCTTTAAAAGGAAAGAGCTGGAAACTGTGGGCCAGGTGGATTTGGGTCCAACCCAGTGCACAGAATTCTTTCTGGAGTAGTCCCTACCCTCTGGCCTACCTTGAGAAGGCTCTCTGACCCTTCACGCCTCCAGATTGCAACGTTCTGTGGTTTAAACAAAGTCTAAAGAGACTTACAGGAGGAGGTGAGCCTTGAAGGCCAGGAGCAACCTGAATAGGACTGTTGAGCATCTGAGTGTCTTGTCTCTGTCATGCCGTCGTCTTTCATCTGTCCTCAAGGACAGAGGCGGTAGTGAGCATGGGAAGAGGCTTCCCGGGTAAAGTAGAAGAAACTGTGGTCTCAGGGGCCCTCTTTCCTTTCCTTCTTCCCCAATACCTCATGTTACATAAAATGGGCTAAGAGTACAGTCTCCGAGTAGCAGAACGATGATCCCTGATTGACTGCACATGGTAGGCACTTAATAAATGAGTTCATTTTACAACTTAATTAATATGTACTAGGACTTTAATATGTGTCAAGCACTGAGCTGAGCAGTTTTACCTGCATTTTCACTATGAATTCCCCCAAACAATCCTAAAAAATAGCTACTATTACTCTATTTTATAAGAGGGTCAGGAAGAGGAAGTAGCTTGCCCAGAACCACAGAGTAATTCCTGGGACTGGCAGGTTAATTAA
Source organism: Corynorhinus townsendii (assembly GCA_026230045.1). NCBI lineage: Eukaryota > Metazoa > Chordata > Mammalia > Chiroptera > Vespertilionidae > Corynorhinus > Corynorhinus townsendii. The sequence continues at coordinate 166,093,846 of JAPDVU010000005.1, read as the reverse complement.
GCCTAGGTTTGTCTGACTCCAAAGCCCATGAATTTAAAAACTGTCAGCTGGCCAAAGGTCTGTGGATACCAGCTCGGTACACATATAATTCTATTAGGTACACTCGCCTAACTCCAACTATAATGAGACAGTGCCATTTCTATGTGTTGTGGGTGTTTTTTTTAATAATCACATTTATTGTCTCCATCTTTCAGAAGAGGAAACCGAAAATCAAAAAAATGATGCAATCTGTCCAAAGTCACAAGGTTAGACAAAGAAAAGAGCCAGGACTTTGTAGCCTGGTTTGTCTTACTTTAAAGCCGTACCCTTGGCTCTTGACTCCTGCTGCTCCAGATCTACCCTCGCTGGCTTTGGGGGTCTGGACTGGGTGATCTACACGGGCCCTCCAAGCACGGATTCCTGGTGGTCTGACGCCCCAATGGATGTTTTTTACAAAAGACACTGTGAATCAGAACTTCTTGGTACAAGGGTCACAGAAAGCAGAAGCCAGTATCTTTACGGAAAAAAGACCATTTGCCGCGCGGGCGGGCGGGCGGGCGGGCGGGCGGGCGTGCGTGTGTGTAAACCTCTTTAAAACAGCTCAATTTCTCTTTTAAAGAACTGGGACATACTTAGCCCATCCCGGGAATAGGTTTCTAACCTAAACCTAACTCCTTACTATTAATACGGAATCTCATTGTAATTAAGACAGTACAGTAGCAACGTCCTCTCTGCTTCCCCAGTTGAAATAACAAGCAGTAGGAAGCTGACATTCTTGGTGCACAAAGGAATTTGTCAGCCAATCAGGCCAGGTATCTGTGATGCCACAAGCCAAGCTGGCGGCGAGCCCCATGACCATACATGCTCCACACCCTCGGCTGCAATGGGACATGATGCCACTGGACCCGGTGACAAGCCCACAGAGACACCTCCTCGCACTACAGGAATGTCAGCACTGAGCCCTCTGGCTGCAGAGGCCTTGGGAGAGGGTGGAGGAGGGATCGCCCAGAGCACGCTGTGCGGAAGCAGCAGGAGTCTGGCAGCCCAATGGGCACCCACTGGAGTGGTGCTCACTAGCGTCATGCCTTAGGCTAGTTGATTATCCTCTGTGATCCTAGTCTCTGTGTATGTGAATCAGGAAGAAACAGTCCTTCCTTGCACAATTGGCAGTTCAGGTGCAGGGAACCCAGCACACTACCCCGTTGTAACGCTAGGCATGGCTGCCAGCTAAAGAGTGCTCACAGGTACCAGGCCATTTACATGCATTACTTCATTATTATGAGCTGGGTACTGTGACTATTTACATTTTGGTGATAAGGACATTGGTTCCAAAGATGTAAGTAATTGACCGATTATTACATATTAAGTAGCAACAGGGGACCAGAACTTAGATCTGCCTGAATCCAAAAATTATGTTCTTAACCATATTGTACAATAGTCCCCCCTTACCCAAGGGAGATATGTTCTGTGACCCTCAGTGGATGCCTACAACTGCAGATAGTACCTGACTCTATGCGTACAATGTTTTTCCACACATACATACCTACAATAAGATCTTTTAGTTAGGCAATTTCATGTATAGAAGGTTTGTTCTTAGCAACCTCAGTGTACGATTGTTTTTCTTTCCTTATTAAGTTACAAACTTTTTCCTTTTCAATGAAAGGAAGCACGTTATGGCTCCTCCTTGGCATGTCCAAATTGCCAGCATCACTACTCCTGTGCGTTGGGGCCTTTATGAAGTAAAATGAGAGTAACAAGCACTGTGATACCGTGACAGTGGATCTGGTACCCGATAGCTACTAAGTGACTCACAGGCAGGTTGCGTCTACAGCATCAGGTGTTGGTGACAGGAGGCTGCTGTCCACCTCACAGCGCAGTGTGCGTGGATGTGAAATGTAAGGGCTCTGCAAGGTGAATTCTGATTGAGAAACCTTGCAGAGGGAGGGACTGAAAGCAAGATCGCAAAGGAACTTCAGGATGTGGAAATAAGTAGCAAAGTGGGGGGGTGGGAGTGGGGGAGGTCAGGACAGTGTTGGGTGACATTGAGTAAGTCCTTACTACCCATACAACAACCCATCTAGATCGTGGAGGAGGCGGGACCCAAGCCCCAGCCTGGGTGTGCACTTCAGCGTGGGTACTGCCATGCCCCTGGCGTGGAACCCAGCACTGTGTAGATGGTAGGCATGCAGTAAGTAGTTGAGTAAATGAAGGGACCCCAGCCTGCCGCGTCTCATTTCTCCGTGTCAGTATCTGCCTCAACAATATGGGAACAGGGCGAGGCTGTCTCAAGGAGGACCATGCAGAAGGATGTGTGAGAACGGGCTTGTAAGTTGCAGATTTTTATAAAGACCATAGAAGAGCACTTATTTGTGCAACAGTACATGTTTGAAAAATGCTTTGAGTGGGAGAGAAGGGGATGCGTTTCAATGGAGGGAAACATTAAAGGCTGCAATGAGTGGACTCTGTGAATGAGCCCAGACATGAGGAGGTGGATTCTTTGTAACTCTGCTTTCTCATTGGCTATGTAGGTTTCCATGGTGCTTCTGCAATACATCTCCTCCACCGAGAGGGTTCAGGGTCACCTCTCTTAGCCAGGCAGCATGAATAACGGTATGTTGGGAAGAAGGAGTCTCAGGTTTTTAGGTTATAAAACCTGGGGATAATCCTTGCTTTCCCCTTCACCTTCCCTCAGCCTCGGTCTCTGCACCTGTCAAATAGGGTGACATTATCCACATCTCACACATGGCGGATCAGGACTCAACGATATAATGATTGGGACAGGCCTGGTTCAATCCTCGCTCCCTAAAAGGTAGCGACTGTTTGTGTTATGAGAGTAACCGAAGGTATCAGGGGAGGCCCAGGATGGAGGCGGCCTGGGCCACCCTGCCGGCAGGGACAGAGGGGTGGAGAAAGAGGAAGATGTCAACCTCACAGGCCTGGGTCAAAAGTCACAAGGCCATACGCTTTCTGCCTGTCTCAGCTGTAATTGAAGAACTGTTCCAGAGGCACATCTGAAAGCTGTTAGGGGACCAGACCGGGCCTGGGGGGGCCCTTTGTGAAGGGAAGAGTGTGGAGGCCTCTGACAGGGAGAAGGAAGAGGGAAAGGGAGAGGGAGAGAGAGAAACAGACCCACATACACACCCGCCCGGAGAGCAGAGTGAGAAGCGGGGAGAGAGCAGGGATCCAACAGGGTGCCAGCTACCTTCTGCTCAGTCCTTTCATTTTCTTTTTGCCCCGGGACAGGCCGAGAGCCATGAAATTTGAACTAGAACTCCCGAGCCAACATAAACGCCACATCCTAATGTTACGGTGGGGAAACTGAGGCCCAGGGAGGAAAAAGACTCGAACAAGGACCCACCCTGGCTTTTCCAGCTCCTCCTAGTGTTTCTTTGATAGCTGGTTTTGGTCCCATTGCACCCCAAGGGCACTTTTATTATGAAAGAGGTGTTCTGAGGAAGAAGTGCACTGGGCTACATAGGAAGCTGGTGCTCCAGGCTCGAACCCTTGCTGTTTTTCCCTCTGGTCTTGTTTCAGGAGAAAGAACACTGGTCAAGGTGGCTAAAACCTGAGTCCACGTCCCAGCTTCTGCACAGATGCCTAAGGCAAGAGGGCTTAGTGTATTGGGATTTCAGCCTGTGGGGAAGTGCGTTGGGATTGACTATTGGAACGCAAAGTATTGGTCCATGTTTCTCCAACGTCCTCAGGACCAAGTCTAAACCCCTTACCGGGGCCCCTTAGCGCCACTTCATCATGTCCATTCATGGAACAGCAATCATCACTGAGTTGCAAACGAACTGTGGCCACCCATCCAGCCTCGTTTACCAATCTGTTTGTAACTCTGACCCACAGCAGGATCACATCCAGCTGCAAATGACGCTAGAACACAGATTCCACCTCTGCCTTTGCACGTGCTGCACCCTCTGTCAGGGCCACCCTTTCCCTTCTCCACTGGCCCCTCGCCACCTTGTCCTGGAGGCACCAATCAAACCTCATCTCCTCCGGAAAGCCTTTCTCCCTGCAAGAGACCCTGTGAGAACACATACCACCCGGGGTGGCCAGTGTCCATACACCTGTCTCTTGCCCCCTGAGTAGGTGAGTATCTTCAGGACCCACCTCTATCCACCGCCACCCCGGTCTCAGCTACCTAAAGCATGAGGTGCCTGGCAAATACTTTCCAGAATGAATTAATGACTGAATGAGTGACTCGGTCCACTATGAGGCAGTGGTTCCCTTGTCTGGAAATCAGTTTTTCCATCTGTAATAGGAACAAAATGTGATGACACTGAAGGGTCATGACAGGAGACAGAAGAGGGGAACAGCTAAAAGCATGGCTTTGGAATCAGGCGATGTGGTTTTAACTTCGGGCTCCCCACGTATTGTGAGACCTTGCCTCAGTTTACCCACCTGCACAATACGAATCATACTATTAAATCCCACTGTGTAGGGTCCTCTTGGGAACGAGTGCAATGTGGCATGGAAGTGCTTGCCATGATGCCCGGCCTGTGCCACCCTCCATGCGAGACGGCTGTGGGCATTATTCTCACTAGTGTTATTATGATGCCATGGCCCAGGGCCTGAGGCCCTTACCCAGAGCAAGCTGTCCTGGTGGACATAGAGGAGGTGGGTGGGGAGGAAGCTGCTGTTGGTCTCATCCAAGACCCCAGGTCCCGCGCACAGCAGGGGTGAGAGAATGAAACTGAGAAGTTAATTGGCGGTGAGAGCTTCTCACGGATCTGACAGGGGGTAAGAGCCGAGACAGGGCCCCTGAGGCCCACGTCAGGACGGTCCCCGAGAGTACGGGGGAATGCGTTTGAAGTCTCCAGGCCAACGCCTGCTCTTCCCCAGCCGCCACATGATTTAGGCATTCTGGGGAGGCAAAAGTCTCCTCGCTGATTTGAAGGGAAACAGATGTTTCCAGGCCAGAAGCCCTGGTCTTGTAAAATGCTCTGCCCCCATCCCCCAACCCTCCAGCTTTGGCAAACAACCTCACTGCCCGCCCCCCCTTCAACCACCATTACTCCCCTCCTGGCTGTTCCCAGCACAGCATGGCGGCTTGGCTCAGGGCTGGGGAGCTGGATATGGCCAGGGGCACCCAGCCACCCTCCTCTGGGTCTCGATCTCCTGTCACCACAGTGAGAGAACTAAACCAGGATCACCTCTGAGCAACAGGCTAGATCTGACACTCTTCTAGGGCCGGAGGGATTTTCCCTCAGAAAGAGACAGGCTTTTCCATTCCAGATTTTTCTCTATCACAGCAGATGGCACAGAACATGTGCTTGAATGTCAGATGGCTCTGGGTTCTAATCTCAATGCCATCAGCTACTGGGCAAGCAGCAACTTAACCCTGGGCCTTGATTTCCTTATCTGTAAAGTAGGGAGAAGGGTTCTAGCTCATTGGGTTGTAAGAATTAAATCAGAATTCAATCCCCTTGCCCCCATACGTTAGGTTTCTTATGAACAAAACTGAGTACCATCCCTCTTCCCTTTTCCTACCCATGGTGCACAGAACAGTCTGGACCCGAGCAGGCATGTAAGAACGTTTTGTAGTTGATTATTGGTTAGTAGGGAAGCTTGCTAGGCCCCCAGCATTCCAAAGACTCGGGGTCTGAATCCTGCTCTGCCCGAGGAGCAGAAAGAACATTCTCGTTCCATGACCACAATGCAGCAGGGTCTGGTGTGTATGGTTAGAAGAGTCTTTGGAGCATTACTACCCAAGTTCAAATGTTGGTTCTACCATCTACGACCTTTATGACCTTGGACAAGTTAAATAACCTCTCTGTTCTTCAGTGTTTCTTGTCTTTAAACTGTGGATGATACTATTACCATCTTCAAAGGGATATTAGTGGGATAAAGAACTCAAAACACACCTGCGTGCCTGCTTAAACTGTTAATCTCTTCTATGATGGTCTTAAAATGAGCTCCTCCCCCAATTCGTTGACCTTGCTCCCACTGAGAGGCGGAGGATGCTCTATGTCCCTTCACCTTGAATGTGGGCAAGTTCACAAGCACTTTAATAGAATACAGCAGAAGAGACATTGGGTGACTACTGAGTCTGGATAATAAGAGGCTATGCGACTTCCACCTTGCTCGCTGAAACACTCTCACTTGGAGCCCTGAGCCTCTGCATAAGACATCCCAGTGTGAAGAAGCCATGCCACATGGAACAGCTACTCCAGGTGCCTCAGGGGTCTTCGTGTTAGGGTCACCCAAGCCCAGGCTCCAGATGGATGTATGAAGGAGCCTTCAGGTAATTTCAGCCCAAGTAGTCAAGTCACCCCCAACTTTTGCATTGAAACTGAGGCCCCAGACTTCATGGAGCAAAGGCAGTCCAACCTGCTGTGCCCTGTCTGAATGCTGGACCCACAAAATCCATCAGCATGATCCAATGGTTGCCCTAAGCCACTAAACGTTAAGGTCATGTGTTGTGCCACCAATAGCAACTGATGCATCTAGAGCAGGGTCAGCACACTGTGGCCCATGGGCCAAGCTGAGTCTGCTGCCTGATTTGTAAATAATGTTCGGATGGACCACTGCCACACTCATTTGCTTAAATCGGATTTTCTGTGGGTGCTTTCCCAAGGCAGTGGCAGCACTGAGTAACTGCGACAAAGACTATGTGGCCCACATGTCTAAAATGTAGAGAGAAGTGTGTTGACCGTGGTTAGAGCTTGGACAGTACTTGACGTAAGATCGTTTGCTTATGTTATCGTGTTTGATCCCAGTGTTAGACATCATTCCTGTTTCACACATGGGCTCACTGAGTTCAGTGACTGTCCAAGGACACGAAGCCCTCCTGTTTCCAGGTCTAATGCCCAAACCACCTGCTGAAGATCTGAACTCCAGGTGGGTTCAGACACTGAATAAGCAGCATGGCCTGGGGCACTGCCCTGGGCTTCCCAGCCTGGGCATGAGGGCACTGAGAAGATGGTATATATGGACCGGCTGCCAGAATTCCCATGTCCAGTTTTCCCCAGCTGGGTGCTGGCCACCAGGCAAAACACTTCTCTTTTCTTTTCGTCCAGGAGTGTCAAAGTGAGACCTGACAATGGACCCCTGCCCTGTTCTACAGGCAGCCCGTGCACTCCCAGCACAAAAAAAACAACCTTCTTATTTCCCAACTCGGGCAACAACGCATGCTTTCTACCAAGATAAATACTGAATTCCAGTGCCCAGCACAGAGAGGACACCATGGTATTAAGGACTCAGGTCCTTTCCTGGCTTCTACTTTGAAAACAGCCCTGTCTGGGGCATGGGAGACCCTTCCTGGGACAAAGGTGAGTCAGTCTGTGTTTGGACTCTAAACATCAGCTCCCCGCGCTGGCACTCCCTTCAACCCCTCCAAGTTCAGGAGCTATAACAGGTAAAGAATGTTGGTGGGCGTGGCAGCAAAGAGAGCTCTGAGTGGGCGCCAAGTCTGAAACCAATGTTGGTGCTAAGCTCGGGCACAGGTGAAAGCAATCTAGAATCAGGGCTAGATACCCACTGCTCTCCCTGCCCTAGTCCCCAAAACTCAATGAGATATGAGCAGCACCCTAAAATTCGTAGTGCCAAGAACTCAGAAATGGATGGTTGACGTTTAAAATTAAATAAATACAAATTGATTTACAATGAAAGCAGGTTGGGTATATCTCCAATACCTGAGTGAGGAGTAAGTGGTTACCACAGCAGCGTGTGTCTGTATCAGTGAAAACCTGCCAGGCACTCCGCTAGGCACCTGGCGCTTCACTAGGCAGGGAAGACACTCTCATGGAGAATGAGTGTGGTCCTTGCTTTCAGGGAGCTCACAGAAGAACAGGGAGATGGCCAAGTGCACAAGAAATGGGATGGAGGGCTACGAGCACTTCAGTAAAAATGTATTCTTGCCCCTACCCAAGTTAGCTTCAGGTGTGTCCCTTCTTCCTTTTTTAAAATACTGGATTAAGCATGGGACATGCAGGCCACCTGGGTCCTCCATTAGCTGTACCCCACAGGAATGTCAACCACCTACAAGAATCTCAATTTTTCCTATTAAAAAAAAATGGTTGATGACCCTTACTCTCCCCACCCAAAAGCCTTAGAGGAGTGAACATGCCAAAGGATTTGAATATACAAATACTACGCAAATGACCTGTCGGAGCTCATTCATTCACCTGCCAAGTACAACCTGACCCCTCTTGAAAGAAAAATCCAGGTTAGCACTTTACTTGGCTTCCCACAGCAGTCCTTGTCCTTGTCCTTCCTTTTCTTCTTCTCCATCCCTTCCCCTTCTCATCCCCTTCTTCCCTTTTTTTATTTTCAGGGAATAAATAATAACACAAAGTTGGAGGGTGTTCATTGTTTGGTGGGTTGCTTTAGGACACAGCAGACAAAGACTAATTTTATGGTTTCAAGTCAAGGAAGGAATTAAGCATGGAATGCCTGACTATTCTACTTCAACTTGTAGTCCTGGGATCTTTAAAGCAGATTGTGGCCTTTTTCTTATCTTTATTGTCTACTGGACAGACTCTAAAACTCAGATAAAAACCAATAATTTTCAAGTGACTTCAGTTACAGAAATGTTTTGCAGGAAAGCATAACTTGGAAGTATGTTGGATTGAGAGACAGAGGGCATGACTTACAGGTTTAATCTTGTTGTTAACGAGCTATGTGGCTTTGACCAGACTGTTTGATCTCTCTGTGCCTCAGGTACCTCTAGATACCCCCCCCAGGGATGCTATGAGGACCAAATGGTCATTATGGATGTGAAAGTGGCTAAGAGGTTCCACACACATTTCCTGGGCACCTACTCTGTATCAGACCCAGTCCTGGGAGCTTTTATACAGTCGTCTTCTGTTCTCTTTACAAGTGCCTGTGGAGTGTGTGTTATTAAATCCATTTTACAAGGAGGCAAGTGAGCCATGGAAATTTGAATTGACTTTTCCAAAGACTGCACGGATATAGTTCAGCCAGGCGCCGGCATAGGTCTCCTAACTCAAAGTCCAGTGCTGTTTCCAAATAGATAGAATTATTAGGTATTCATTGGTCCCAACAGGGTCTTGAGTCACAGTTCAGAGGAGGTTAGTTTATTAGGAGGATGAACTCCATGTTCCTAACTTTTGACAAGAAGGAGTTCTTAGTACAGGAACATCATCACCCGTACCCCCCTTTCTCCTCACCCCGTGTCTAACTTGAAGGTCTCTCTCTTCCTACATGGTGCCTTTTGAGACTGTGTTTTGCCAAAGCCACGTCCAGAGGAGAGGAGGCCAAGCAGAGGCCACCAATTTGGATTTACTCTTGGACGCTGAGTTAGGGAACACTATGGGCAGGATGATCCTTATTTAGTTCAAGTTAAGCTAAGTCTCCACATCCTGTGTGAGCTGTGCTTTCCCGTGGGTGGAGGGATGAGTGTGGGCAGAAAGAACAAGCCTGCAGTTGGAGTCTAAAGGGCTCGATTTGTATCAGGTCTCCATTTCCTCTTCCTGTCATCTCTGAGAGCCTCGGGTTCCGTACCTATAAAAGGAAGTCAACAATACCGGACTCCCAAGATGGTTGGGAGAAAGAACACAGAAAACACCTAGGACAGTGCTTGGTATGGTAATGTTATCGTCCTGGTCTTGCTTGTTCATGGTACCCACGTAAGATAATGTGGGAATAATGTGTCTTGAAAATCAACACCCTGGGCAAAGGCAATGCTCCAGAGGGTGTTATAAGCAATAAGGCCATTGTTTTCCATAAGGTTTAGTTAGAGCTTCAGCTCAGCCACTGGGTGTGTAGGGAAGTCCCACCAGGAATCTGAGCCTCCATTTCTTCATCTGTTACATTTTGACAACAGTGGTAGTATGAGAACCAGAGACAATGCACACAGTGAATACTGGCTGAGATGGGTCTGAACCCTGGGCTCCCCCGCCTATGCCCCCTGGTCAACACTATGACCTTGGGTGAAGTCCTTCCCCATGGACCTTGCTTCCTTTACCAGATGAATTTACCAGTGATTTTAGCAAATGTTAACACCAATTAATTACCAACCCTTCACAAACTCTTCTAAAAACAGTAAAATTGTATGAATCCAGTATTACTTTGATACAAAAACCAGACAAAGACACCACAGGAAAAGTCCAATATCCCTTATAAATACAGACACAACAAGATACTAACACAATCCAATAACATGTAAAAAATTGTACACTATGACCAAGTGGGATGTATCATAAGCTTCAGCATATGAAAGTCAACCAATATAATACATTGTATTAATGGAATAAAAGGACACGAATTACATGATCATCTCCATAGACAAAGAAAAAGCTTTCACAATACCCAACACCCTTTCATGATTAAAACAAACAAAAAACACTCAACAAACTATAAACAAAGGGACCTTCCCAAACGTGATAAAGGGCATCTGTGGAAAACCCACAGCCAGCATCATACTTAATGGGAAACAGTGAAAGCTTCCCCCTAAGATCAGGAACAAGACTAGGATGTCCATTTTCACTATTTCTATTCAACATTGTACTGAAGGTTCTAGGAAGGGCAATTAAGCAAGAAAGAGAAATAAAAGTCAGCCAGCTAGTAAAGGAAAATGTAAAACTACCTCTACTTGCAAGGTGACATGATCTTGCATATAGAAAAACAAAGGAATTCACAAAAATAGATCTTTAAAAATCCAGTAAGGTTATATGTTAAAAGATTTATAAAAGTCAACTGTGTCTCCATATACTAGCAATAGACCATCAGGAAATAAAATTAAGAAATTATTACATTTACTATAGCATCTAAATAAATAAAACACTTGGGAAATTTAACAGAAGGACTGTGAGATATATACATTAAAAACTACAAAACATCATTGAAAGATATCTAAATAAATGGAAAAATATCTAAATAAATGGAAAGACATCCTGTGTTCATGGGTGGAAAGACAACATTGTTAAAATGGAAATAATCCCAAATATATCTATAGATTCAATACAATCCCTATCAAAATTCTAGCTGTTTTTATTTTGTTTGTTTGCAGAAATTGACAAGCTACTCCAAAATCATCTTGGAAAAGATAACAAGGTTGAAAGACTCACACATCCTGATTTCAAAAATTACTACAGAATTACATTGTTCCATAGTGTCTGATATTGATATAAGGATAGACATAGATCAATAGAGTAAAACTGAGAGTCCAGAAATGAGCTCACACATTTATGATCACCTGATTTTCAACAAGAGCACCAAGAAAATTCAATGGGGAAGGGTCTCTTTAAAAATTCTATTCCTAGGAATATACCCAAGAGAATTGAAAACATGCCCATAGAAAAACCTGTACACAAATTTTCATAGCTGCATTATTTTTAATAGCCAAAAAGTAAAAAAAAACCAAAAAACCTCAAGTGATCACCAACTGATGAATGGATGAACACAGTTATATTTCCATACACAACTGAATATTATTCATCCATAAAAATGAATAGAGTCCTCATTCACACTACAATTCCACTGAACCCTGAAAACATTACGCTAAGTGAAAGAATCCAGGCTGAAAAGACCATATATTGTATGATTCCATTGATATGAAATGTCCATAATAAGCCAATTCCTAAAGACAGAAAGTAGATTAGTGGTTGCCAGGCTGGGAAGGGTGGGGGCAATGGGATTGACTGTTCATGGGTATGGGGTTCCTTTCTCAGATGACTAGAATGTTCTGGAATTAGCTGTGATGGTTTCACAACCCTGTGAATATCCTAAAATCCACAGAATTGTATACTTTCAAAGGGTGAATTTCAAGGTATGTTAATTAGATCTAAAAAAAATCCAAAAAGCTCTATTAAAAACAACAACAACAATTATGTCCGCTTCAAAGAACCCTGCCTCCTTAATGTTTCATGGAAGAAAATTGGTGCCTGGGTCTCTTCTGTCTGTAGCTTTCTGAATTCTGAGTTTGAACAAACACCTTCTGCCCCACCCCTAGCCCCGTATTTGCACATGGAATAGAAAGCGTTACTTAAAGGGAAAACAGGGACCTCCGATGGGCAATGAGGTAGGTCGTGGTGGCTTTGGTGTACTTGGAAAGGTAGGAGGAGTCTGAGGAAGGCAGCAGGACTGCTCCAAACCTGAGTATGATTCTGAGCTTAGGGCAGAGTTCCATGTTTAAATGTCATCAGAGTTTAAATATCATCTCTGTTGCTCATGGGCTATGGGACACCAGGTAAGTACTTCACATCCTCCCGCCTCTGCTTCCTTGTCAATAAAATACACACAGTTCCACCTGCCGCACAGGATGACTAGGACTCCTCAGAGTAGAGGATATACCCTCAGTCAAATTCTTGATAGATGCTAAGGGCTCCATCCATGGTTAGAATAATTATTTTTAGTGATCTTTATCTGCATTTTCTGTCTCTTTGATAAAAAACAAACAACTGTTTCAATCCAGCGTGGCTTCACCTTGAACCTCAGGCATCCTCCCAGCAATCTGCCTGGCCTCCTCTCCCTGCCTGATGTTCTCTCTCCAGTTTCTTCCTTCGCCTCCTCCAGATCTTTGTGCCAGTGCCTCCTTCTCGGTCAGGTTCCCTTTTAGATTTCCACTACATCCCAACTGCTACACACCCTAGGTGTGTACCTATTAGAATACCACTTATCCAGCTCCATTTTTGTCCATAATACTTATTATCTGCAAATATATTATATCATATTCTTGTTTGTTACTGTTTTTTAGTTTGTTTGTGAGCAGGTAAGACATGAGCAGGTAAGACATGTCCACATGAACCAATGGTGAGCAGGACAGGATAGGAAATTAGGTGCTGGTAGAACTACTCAGAGTAAAGGGGGCTGGCAAAGTTCTCCCTGAGGTGAGAGCTGGGAGCTGTTCCCCTCACCAACTTAGAAAGGCCAGATCAACAGAGGTAAAGTTAGGTGGTGCATACAGCATTCACAATAGCAAAGGTTAATCACTCATCTATCCCCAGTGGCAAAACTGTGCTAGATCACATGGTGAGTATTCAATACATACTTATTCAATAAATGATGATATAGATAAAGATATAGATATGAATGGTCATGTGTCTGTGCATAGTTTGTATGTGTGCTTATGTGTATGTATGCACGTGTGTGCATGTGTGTGTGTTGGGGGGGTTGGGGGTAGAATGTAAGAAATAACATGCTCATTACTCAGGGCAAGGGCAGATTCTTCTCCCCACGCTCCGCCCTGGAAAGCTGGGGTTTAGAGGAGGTGGAGAGAGAGAAGGAGAAGAGGACCACAGTTTTCACAAGTTCAAAGACTTAGGAAGACAAGCCCCTCTTGTCGATTTGAACAGCTGTTTGCTCACTTTACAGCATTTCTGGAAACCTATGTCCACCCAAGTGCCTTGGCTGAAGCTGTATTACAAGCAGGTGCAGCCCAGCAACCCTACACCCCAGAGAACACTGTGTGAGAATAGATTAAAAAGAAATCTAAAAACCCAGAACCTGCCTCCCAAGGGGTTCCTGATTTACTTAACCAGTCAAGATGTCTATCCATCTCATATGTGCACATCATCATTGCCAATCATTGGTGGTATAATATCTACTTTACTCTTTACAACAATCCTTAGTAGAAGATCATATTATCTATATTGATCTTTACAGATAAAGAAACAGTCTCAGAGAGCGGAAATGAGATCCTTAGGTCACATGGGCTGTCAGTGGCAGAGCAGTTTCCAATCCCAGAGCCCACCTGACCCCAAGTCTGCATGCTCTATATTGCACAGCACCCCCTCCCCCATGCACCAATGAATGAGCAACACATCAGCCCTAATCCAGAAGACACGTGAGCATGTAAGACATGTCCACATGAACCAATGGTGAGCAGGACAGGATAGGAAATTAGGTGCTGGTAGAACTACTCAGAGTAGATGTAAGGGGGCTGGCAAAGTTCTCCCTGAGGTGAGAGCTGGGAACTGTCCCCCTCACCAACTTAGAAAGGCCAGATCAACAGAGGTAGTTAGGTGGTGCATACAGCATGACTTAAAGATGGACTATGCAATCCAGGCTGCAAATAAAAGGCTAGTGATGATGCAAGCACACGGGACTTGGCCTGGTGATATCTCAGCAGGATTCCCAACAGAGGGGGGCTGCAGGGGAGCTGGGTAGCTGCACAGGAAGCCCCGAGGAGAGCCTTGCCTATGTCAGCCCTGAGCTCCTAAGGTGAACTCAAAGCTTCTCACATGCTGAGACATTGCATCAGGACAGAGTCTGGTCAAGTCGCACATTCAACCCTTGGTTAAGGCTCAGAGAGGCCCATCAACTGGCCCTAGGTCACACAGTAAGTTCAAAGCAAACCCAGGATTTGACCCCAGGCCCCCTGCCTCCAAGGTGGGATGCAGATTCACAGTGGGGACAAAAAAGGGAGCCGAGAGTATGGTGCCTCCCCAAAGGTGTCACCTTGTCTCACCTCCACTGGGCATAGACTATCAGTGGGGTTCCCAGAGAGCTTTTCTACTGAGCAATTTTTGCTCTGTTTTGAATGCTTCTATGCTTGCTGGGCCACATTGTCCTGTTCTCTGCTTGCCCATATAACCCAACTTACCACCTCTTCCCATCAGCCACCATGCCTGGTAAGTAAGAGTCAGGCATACAGATGCCACATGCCGGACCCCTGTTTTCCCAAGGAACCTGCAAGGGAGGTGCCGGTCTCAACCCCCGGGTGCAGGCTGCAGAAATAGGCTCAGAGCCTGCCAGTCACTCTGGTGGGACACCCACCCGCGATGCAGCAGAATATAGGATTCAAACCCAGGTCTGTGGCCTCCACCACCAGGGCTGCACACCCCCCACCATGTGGCCCCTCCCTGCTCCAGCCAGCAGGTCTGATCACGGCTGTGAACTCCGGCGACCCCACACAGCCCTTGTCTAATATCTCAGAGCCACCGCCGCCAACCAGCTCCCTTTGCCCATGAAGATAAGCCTCTCCACTCGACTGGACACAGTGGCCTGAGGAACCTTGAGCTACCAGAATAAGGGCACAGCCTGGCTGGGCACAGTTGGGGCATCCGGCCCCGATAAGACCTCGCCATGGCTGGACAAGCTCTCAGAGACGTAAGAATTTGCGTAAGCAGGAGATTGGAAGAATACATTATTAAAATATTTATTTCTATTTGTACAGGTATTGACATAAAAAGGGGAGGGAGGAAGGTTCCCAGAGAGATAAGACCCAGTGGGACTTTCTGTATCTGACTTTTAAATACATGGCTGTTACAGAAATGAAATAAATATTAATAACAAAAGCTGCAAGTGCTGGCTGGAAGCAGCTGCGGTTTCAATAGCTAACACGTGAGGCTAAGGAAATGAAAAAGCAGAAAAGCCAGCAAACGCACAGACAAGCAAACAAGAAAAACCTCACTTCGCCAGTATAAATTAAGACACGATTGTGGCCGTGTCTTAGGAGGAAGGGGCGAGCAGAGTAAGACTGCTGGGGGCAAGACTGTCACCTTCTGGTGTGTGTTTAGTTCTAGTTTGTGTCAGGAGAACAAGAAAGGGCTCCGAAGCAAATGCGACCGCATCCTGACAGGTCTCCATCCTGCATGGCGGCTCATTACACCGTCTCCGTACTTTTTGCATTTTATTTTCGTCTTCATGATTAAAGCCAACAAATGAGCGCATCCCTGACGCCAATCAATTTACACGTTGCAAAGCTTATTACAAAAATAACCTTGAAAACAAGACAAAGCAGGGTGTATGGCCCACATTTCACATTCAGAGAATGTGATGCTCGCCGGGAGAGTGGGGAGGGGGCTTTCTCATCAAGGACAGATGCGGTGGCGGAGTGATAGAGCGGCATGCACAGAAATGCTGGGCCCAGACCGCCTGGTGCTGCATTCACCTTGACTTGGAAGACAAAACTGTCCCTTCTTGCAGAAGCAGCCCCGGGAGGTTTGGATGGGTCCAAGGACTAGGCAGCACCCAGACACTCCTGCTCTCCTGCTTCTTGGCCAGTCCACCCACCTTCCATCTCTCTGCTGTCTGTCAACGAGCCTGGGCATCATTGTTCAGTGAAAGCTTCCTGAAGCCCAAGCATGAGGCTGGGACTTCAAGGCAGTTCCTTCCAGCCCCTGCTTCTCGTTCACACCAGTCTGTTCTCTCCGTGACTCTCCCTGCCTAGTCCCCTGTTGGGTGGTTGCTTGCCGGGCCTGAGTGGGGCTTCCCACCCCCCCCACCTTCCTCAGTGAGGCAGGACAGTGCAGGAGTTAGGGATCCAGGCTGATGGCATCAGAAAGACCCTGACATGGACCCTGCTCTGGGCTCCATCCCTAGGAGCCCCCATTTCCTCATCTATGGAATGAAGATGGCACACTGAGGACAACAATGTTTGCTTTGGTTGGGTTTGCTGCCCTTAACGAGCCTCTGCTCCTGCTCTGCTGGGAGCAGGGTGCCTGCATCCACTTGAGAACCATTTCCCCACTTGTGATTTGGGTAGGACTGTCATTCTGATGTCCCTACCTCCCACTATATAAGTGGTGACACCAACCAAGCAAGGCGACCACAATCCTTTCCTAGGGGTTGATAGGGATGTTAGGGAAAGGGTGTGTGTGTGTGTCTGAGATCACAGGCATAAAGTTTGTGCATAAAGGATCAGCAAAGCCCATGGCTGCTGAGGTCCGTATCCACTTCCCCCTCTAAGGAACACCCACCCCAGAATGCAGCCAATGCTCAGGGAAGTGAAGTAAAGAAAGAAGCAGAGTCCTTAGCTATCTATCATCTGGACTCCTGGACCTCTCCGGGGCTGCCATCAGCGCACCTGTAGGACTTTCCTTAAGTGGATATATTCCACTTCTTTCTGAGAAGCAACTATGAGTTTCTGTCACTCACATCCAAGAGCACAGATCCATATGTCCTCCAGAAAATCCTTCAGAAAGTTGCCGCGAAGATTAAACAAGATAATGCTGTTTAATCACACACTTAATGTAGAATCTGGCTCGTTTCTAAGTGCTTAAGAAGTGGTGGGGGGAGGTCATTGTTATTGTTAACTGGGCTCCAGCGGACTCGTCCCAGAAGGAGGACTGCCCCTTGCTCAGCTCGGCAGCTCAACCTAGTGACCAGCAAACACAACTTCTACCACTGCCTGGCTATGCCACTTTGGTCAGGTCTCCCTTGCCTGGCCCAGAACCAAATGTCCAGGCTGTGGGAAAGGCCTACACCTGTTCATTTGGGGCTAATTGCTCCTGTCTCTGCATGTCTTAATATCTAAGACCCAAAGCCGTGAATGACCCTGTCTTCATCTCTCCTTAGTTGTCATCCCCACTCGCATGTGAGCACTCTGGGAGAAAGAAACCACATCTCATGCCTCTTTCAACCCCATCAGCCCCTCGCATGGTAGTGACATCCCAGAAGAATTTCTTGCTGTTTCAGAAACAGATGAGACCAAATACTCTTAAAAATTAGAAAGGGAATAATGGGACTTTTGCCAATTTACATAGGCTTACTTATTTCATAACTCCTAGAGGAGAGCTATGGTCCATCGCAGGTGCTTGGAAAACACTTCCTGGTTGCTGCTGGCTCTGCCCTGCCTTGAGCCAGCCGAACAGGCCAGGGATTGAAGTAGAATTCTGGCCAATAAGCATCAGGCAGAATATTTTGCTGATGAGCTGCCTCTGGCTCACCCTTCGCCCTCTCTCATCCTGTTCATCGGATACTTCAGATTGCAAGCACCCTCCTTCAGGTCTGGCCCACACTAGACCTCTCTGCCTCTCCCCCAGGCCTTGGGAAGAGCTTCCTTATCTGCTTCCTACAGTTCTCTTCCACCTCCAACCTACTACCAGTCTATTAGCCAGAGATCTTCCGAACGAGCAATCTGACAATGCCTGCTGAGCAGCTGGCTCCAACCCTTAATGGCTCCCTTCTCGTCAAGATCAAGTCCAACCCTCAGCCTGGCAACAAAGCCCCTTGATGATTTGAGCTTCACCAGCCTCTTCAGCCTCATCACCCACATTTGCCCCATTGCCCATGATGGCTTCGGTAGGGTTTGTAAATTGCTACGTTGCCTTGATCTTCAATAACTTTACCCATAAGGCTCCCTCTTCCTGGAAAACCACCTCCCCTTCTCTCCATACCTTCATCTAACTGACCCTGTTCATCCTTTAAAACTCAGCTAAAATGTCATCCTTTCAGCACAGCTTTCACCGGGCTGAGAGGCATTCTTTCCTCTGAGCTCTCACGTCAAGGGACACATGTTATCATGAGCTCCATGGTGGCAGGGATGATGGGCTGTTCACCTCTGGGTCCCTAGAAGGCAGTGCAAAGCCATACTGAGAAAGAAGCCCCCACTCTAAAGCAAGAGGAACGAATAAATAGCAATGCTTACGGGGAGGAGGCTACACTTGAGCACACCCTTAGGGAGTAAGTGTGCCCTGGGTAAGTGGAGGAAGTCTGGAAGAGGTCTTTCCTGGCCGGCAAACACTTCCTGTTTCCCCGCCTTTTCCCCATAGCTGATCTGCTTGATGCTGTGCAATCAGTTCACTGATTATTCTTGGCTTGTGGCATGGTAATTGTGTACACATCTGTCCCCTCCAGTAGAACAGGAAGCTCTATAGGGCAGGCACCGTGTCTATTCCTTCTGTTGGTCCCTTATAATAGGCCCCGCAGGAGGGAATGTAGCGCAGAGGCTCAGAGCGTGAGCTCTGAGGTCAGGAAAGACCTGCCTTCTAATCCCTGTTCTGCCATTGACACCCTCTGCGACTCTGCCCAACTCATGAAATACTCTGTGGGCCTTCATTTATTTTTCTCTAAAGTGAGGGGGGAAACTGTGTCTGTCTCATTGGATGATAGCTATGATTAAATGTAATATTACATGTATCCATGTATTTAGCTAATAAGTATTTATTGAGAGCTTTCTGCATGTCCAAAACTGAGTATACAGAGATAAATAAAACATTCACCCTCTTCACCCTCATAGACCATCAGGTTTATGAGGACAGACTAAATAGGCCATTGCCAAGTTTAATCATTGCAATCATGGAAAGGGATGGGGAACATAATTGAGATGATGGGTTCTAGGAATGCTCTTCTGAAGAAGCACCATTCAGGCTGAGAACTGAAGGATGAAGAGGAGATGCAGCATGTGCCAAGGCCCTGTGATGGGTGAGAGCACAAGACTTGGTGTGCAGGAGGCTCATTACATGCTACTGTGACTTTCCCGGAGGTTGGGCTAGTTAATGATTAGGGACTGTGGGCTCTGGAGCCAGCCTGTCTCAATGTAAATCCTGGCTCTGCTCCTGACTGGTGCATGACATCAGGCAAATGTCTCAACTCCTCTGGGCTTTCTCATCTGTAAAATGGGAACAATAAAATACTGCCCTCCTGGGGTTATTGAGAGGAAGGATGAAATAGTTTATATAAAGCATTTAGAACATGCCTAGCATATCAAACCCCTCTTTAAATCATAGCTATTCCTATCATGATTCTTTCGCTTTTCCTCTGATGCCTTTACAGGAATACTATTAGGAAAGAGAAGTCAAAAGCCTTGCCTGAAGGAGACATAGCTGGGCTAGGAACTAAAAAAGAGCAATGGAAAGGTATGGGAGGCTGCCTAATAAAATACCAGGAACTCCGCCTGCCTCTCTGAAAATGGTACAATCCTTGTGTCACCTCGCATAGTGCCACTGGCACTTCTGAGGTGCCTCCGGGGGCCTCCCTGGGGCCTGCCCTTGGTCATCTGGATTTGAACAAGGCTACTGAGATTCCTGGAAGCAAGTTTAAATCCAAGACAACGTGTTATTTAAAAACTCACAGGATTAAAGCAAAAGCAAACAAAAAACTCTAGGGATATCCTCTTCTTCTTCTTTTTTTAAAGATGCTTTTGTGGATCTAATATCCACCTAGAAGCCAGCAAAGTTGCTGTTTATTTATCCTGGAGCTTCCGAGTGTCTTCCCTCTCCCTGTTGCAGGCCATAGATGTGATTTAAAAAGCTCTCGTCGTGGTCTTAAATGACTGCACACCCCGAAGGAGAGAGTTTTGGGGGCAGGCCCCTGATAAGGACAAGAGGAGATGCGTCAGGCCTTGGGAGTCAGGCAGGCTGCTCCCCCACCCACTGACCTCTCCACAACTGAGGCAGATCCCCCTGCTCTCCCTGCTTGTATGAATCTGTGAATGTTTCCCAAAAAGAAACAGTAACTTCTCCTTTTTCTGGCAGGGACGCCTGATGAAACTCCCTGCAAACAGGGCCTCTCCTCCCCTTCGCGCTGGCCTCACACATGCTAATGCAAATGAGTCCTGACCCAGCCAGGGGTCTGTGGGAAGGCTGCCAGGAGCTTTAGAACAAACATGCAAAGAATGTTATTTCATTTCTGGCATCCTGGGGAAAGAGGGACAGAGAGAGGGAAGCTGGGCAGCAAGGGGGTGGAGGGAGAGAGAGAATGAATAGGAATGCTTACTGCAATAAGACTGAAGCAAATGGAAGGAGACTGATATGCATAAAGGGCCTACTAGGTGCCAGAACTTAACATCTAGAATTTTTTTTTTTTAATTTCACATGCACTAGAGTAGAATTTATTATGCCCCCCCCCCTTTTTTTTTTTGATGCAGGAAAAGGCTTGGTCTCAAAAGTTAGGTATTTTTTTTCAAAGGGGTAGAGTCAGGATTTGAACCCGGACTTTAATATTTTTGAGTCCATGATATGTGTGCATGGAGACTGGCTTATTAGTGGTCCTTCGATAGGTTCCCAAAGAAAACTGTGAGCACAAACACCCACATCCTATGAGTCTCTTCATCCACTTCCTCTCCACGTCCCCTGCTGCCATTGTTATAACTGCACACGCATTCTCTCTCACCACGACTATTGTAACAGCGCCCTAAGTCTCCCTACTCCAACCCATACTCCACAGAGGTCATTCAAAAACGCAATCTGTGGCCTTCTCACTGTTCAGAATGGGGGAATGGCTCCTTGTCTGCATTACAGGCCTCACCAGCCCTGCTCCACCAACCGCGTATGCTCTTTATCTCAACTACCCTGCACTTCGGCTGTTCCCTCCTGTGTCCCTTCAACTCCCACCTCCTGGTCTTTATTTCAGCCGTTTCCTCTGCCTGTGCTGCAATCACCTCCCTGGTGCTAAAAGGTCAACGCCATCCGTTCTTCCAGACCCCAGCATTTGCACCTCCCCAAAGGCCCGCTGGCTGATAGAGATTACAGCCCCTCAGAATTCCCGTGCCTTCATTATGGGGAAAGTCACCTTCTACTCCAGGATAATTAGCAGCTTCCAAGTTTATCCCCAACCCTGGGCACAGCTCCTTCAATCTGAGCCATACGATTTCAAATTTCGGCCACACCACTGCCTACATGAGGCATGCATGACATACAAGTGTAGACTCTGGAGCCAGATATCTTGGGTGAGACTCATGGTTCTGCCATTTACTGACTAGGTGACCGTGGGTAAGTTGGTTAGCTTTTCTGTCTTTGTTTCCTTTTGTATAAAATGAAGTTATGGTAGTTTCTGCTACCTTAGAGCAAGCATGTCAAACTCACGGTCGGCACATGTGGCCTGCCAGCCATGAGCTTGACATGCTTGTCTTAGAGGGTACCATACTGTGACGTTTCAGTGAGTTAGTGGATTAGAAGTCTTAACACATTACGTGGCAGGCAGTACAGCTGGATAGATGTGAGAGGCAAGCAGGGGCGAGGAGCTATGTCCTCAGTTCGTAGCTCTAGACATTTACAGGAAGGACTGACCATCCATTCAACCTGCGATCCCTATTATTGACCCTTGTTGTTTGCTGAATTGGGCACCTACAAATGCCAGGCCACATGTCAGGGATTCATAGATCCATAAAACATGATTTCTGAAACCTGACCCATTCAGGTCACTGACCATCTTAGTTTTCCTATGATCCTGAGAACTATATTAGAGATGAGTTCAAAAAAGTAAAAGATAAAAAGGAATGAGGGAAGGCACCTCTTGTTATGTTAGACATTGGGGGGAAACAATCCCAGATTTGCCACATCTTGTGTCCAAGGGTTCCTCAGAGATGCTGAGAGAGAACAGAGAAATGGGAGCAGCTTAGAGTAGGCAGGACAATGAGCTGACCATGGTCTCTGTCCCCTCCATGGTCATCCCAGATAAAGACCTACCAAAGGCACATATGTACTTGGTGTGTTCCTGATATTGAGTACCGCCTGTGTGCTGGACATGTTATGCCTGGGAGCTCTGCATGTGTTAACCACTCTCTATTTGTGTTAAAATGAAAACTCTAATATCAGAATTAGTACTACCTGGACCTTACACATGTGAAAACGAAGACCCGGGGAAAATCGGTATCTTGTACAGCCAGACAGAGCCTGAAGTTTGAATTGACCCTAGGACAGTCTGAGTAAAAAGCCCAGACACTTAGGCTCCCAGACACCCAGGCTCAGGGCACCTTCTTGTTCGCTCTGGGACAGGAGAGCAGCAGGGGGCTAACGTGAGAGCTAAGAGCCCTGGTGCAGCTCTGACCCTGGTTCAGCGCTGACACTGGTTCTCTGGGTGACCTCGGGCAGGCCTCGTGTCCTCTCTGAGCTTTAGGTTCTCCTAGAAAGAGAGACAGTTCAGTCAATGTCTGATGCCTCGAGTTCTATTATGCATTGATTCAAATGTGAAAGCAGAAGAGTGTTGTTGGCAGAAGAGGAGGAATCTGTCCTTAGGAGAAAGGAAAACAGAGCAGGAAAAAAAAAAGAAGTCAGAAATCTGGATTCTGTCTTGCCTCTGAGTTTCTACACATCATTGATGGCGATTCCCTGCAGTCTGTTAACACCTTTCCAGTGATGACGTCAAGACTATTAACAGCAACAGTCTCTCCACGGATGGAGGTGGGAGCCAGGGGTGGGTGGGCAGTGGGCCCTCAGCAGGCAGTGATGGGCCCACGGCTAGGACACTGGATGCAGGGGAAAGCTGGGAGACCTGGCTGCTATCCTGGGGTCATTCCTATCCCCAGGAGTTCCCTGAGTCCTAGAGGGTCGGCAAGGAAAGAAAGGGGCTCTCCATCTAACCCTCCCACTGGCACAATTAAGACACTGAGCCTCAGAAAGAGGCAAGTCTTTTTCCAGGGCCCCTGGTGGATGGGCAGCCAAGCTGGGGTCAGGCGTAAGTGTGGCTTGTGACCCCGCCCCGGATCCCTCCTCAGGCAGAGCTGTCTCTGCTCTTTCCTCTTAACAAGGTGACCCCAAGGTACAGGTAAGAGCCCTGGATTGGATGTCAGGCCCCCTGTGTTAATCCTGGTTCTGCCTTGACTGTGAAGGCTCAGGACCCCCTGGGGCCTCACCTTCCCCATCTATACCCTGATAGCGTTGATCTAAATGAGAGGTTCCAAATTAGTGACCTGCAGGCTACTTGTGCACTAAACAATGACCAACTTTAAATCGGTGGCTGGCCAGTACTAATTCAGAGATTCCACTTAAACATCTACACTTGTGGCTTGTAAACATTTTCAACACTGGCTCTACGTGCTCCCATGTGAATGACTAGCTGTGGCTAAATATCCTCTGCTGCATCTCTAGGTTACCACAGTCCCCACTGCTCCCTGTTGTAGAGCACCTGGCACACTGTCCATCACCATCACTTTCAACATCCTCCTTCCAGAGCCCAGCTGAGAGCTTGCCTCACCTCCCCAAGCATCCTGCTGCCCTGAGCAGGGGGCTCTGGCTGCCCCTTGGGACGGCCACCCCACCGAGGGCCTGCAGCAGAGTGCTTCCTAATAGTGACCTGAAACCTGCCTCCCTCGCAGCTTTTCACCTTGTCCTGCTCCCTCAGGTCCGAGTGCCCACACTTGTGGCCTCTGACTCCTGCATAGCTCTACTGAGAGTTGAAGAGGGGGCCACCCTCCTCTGTGTTTTCTTTTAACAAACGGTCCAGCGCCCTCAAATGTCCCTCAGGGACATCCTTTCTAGGGCCTTTAGTGGCCTGCTTCCTCTCCTCTGGACGCTTCCTGACACTCAGCCTTCCCCCTGAAAGCCAGCTCTTCCCTGCAGCCATGCAGCTTGTTCACACCTCCCTTCCCCCTTGAGCCTTCGCCATGCTGCCTGGGCCCCAGTGTGGCTGAGGAGGTGCTCGCCGCCATCCACAGCCCCAGTGCTGCACTCCCCCTGCCCTCGCCCCCCAGCTACACTCTCTGCCACAACAGCCGTGCCTCTCGGCTCCCAGGGTCCTCACAGTCTGTCCTCTGCTCGAAGCCCTCTGCTCCCCTGCATGAGTTTTCTGGGGCTGCCAACAGGTGGCCACAGGTGTGGTGGCTTGGAACCATAGAAACGTAGCTCCTCCCACCTGGAGCAGTGGTCACCAACCTTTCAGCCTCACAGACCACCAGTGGTCGACGGTCCACCAGTTGGCAACCGCTGGTCCAGAGACCAGAGATCTGAAATGAAGGCATGGGCAGGGCCACGCTCCCCCTCCAGGCTCCTGGAGAGACTCCTTCCCTGCCTCTCCCAGCTGCCGACGGCATCAGCACTCCTTGGCTTGTGGGAGCATCACTTTGATCTCTGTCTGCCTCCTCCGGCCTTTTCTCTGGTGTCCTTCTGTGTCCTCTTCTCTTCGTATAGTGACTCTGGTCGCCATCTCGGATTTCGGGACCCACCTAATGCGGTATGATCTCATCTCGCTTCCTAACTTACTACGTTTGCAAAGACTCTAGTACCAAATAAGGTCACCTTGAGGTGTCAGGCTGGCATCAATTTGGGGCAGGGGGGCGGCACTATGAAACCCAGTGCCCCCTCCTCCTACCATTTCCTCAGGAGGACTATGCAGTGGCCCTGGCTGGGCAAAAGCCCTTCCTTGGCGTCCCCAGCCCCTGGCTTTCCCAGCAGAGCATGACGTGAAGCATGCATGTATAACTGCCTTCTCTTTGGCCTCCCTGCCAGGACTGTGAGCAACACAGGGGCAGAGACCTGGTTTGGCTTCGTTAGTTCTGAATCCCTGGCTCAGTGTGAGGAGCTGTGCAGATGCCCAGCCAGTCCGTCCTTTCCCGGCGCACTCGGCCCTGCAGTCAGTTATTAGGAACAGGAAAAGCTGTTTCCAGATGTTTCCAGAACCGCGCTGAGCCCACGCTGTGACGCTTTGGCCCCGCATACGCCCAACTCCCCAGGGAAGGGCACCATTCCTCGGATTCCCCAAATGTGTGAGGGCCCACCCTTCCCCTTTACCTGCACCAGTTCCTCCCTGACTCTCAACTCAATGTAGCCTGTTCTCCACACCAAGGTTACCGTCATCGCCACAAAACACAGGCTTACATCCGGGCTGCCCCTCCTCAAAGGCTGTTCCTGGCTCCCCAATGCCTGCGGGATAGAGTCTAGCTCCTCCGCCCGGCATTCAGGGCCCAGCTCCCCGGCACGGCCTCAAGCTCCCATCCCTCCAGCCTCCACGCACTCACACACACATCCGTGCCCCGTCCCTTGGGAGCCCTGGCTGGCGTCCCATTCCTGGATGAAATCCTGATGCAGTTTGGGGGAAGAAACAGCCGGCCTGAGAGTCCCAAGCATGTTCTAGGAGCCTCACTGTCTGTCGCTGAAAAACAGGGTTATTTTTCCTCTACGAGCCTCTCTTGGCTTGGGACACGCAGCTGTGTTTGCTTCTGGCCTGAGGACAGCTCTTCCCCTCTCTAGGGCCCCGGCTGTGCACTGTGGAAGGTCAGCATGACCTGGTGCCAGATGGAACTGAGTCTTAAGTGGCTAGGCTGCCCCCTGACTCCAGCCTCTGACCAACAGGACAAGGCACATTCCCATTCCACCAAGGTTTGGAGACATTGGAGGTCCTAGCCCCTGCTGAGCTCTGGGCCCCTTGGCCACACCCAACTGGCTGCCCACCCCAGAGTCAGATAATAGGCCCAGACCTCTGTACTTAGAGGTGGAGGGGGTGGGAGGGAAAATGCTCAGGAGGGTAGAAGAGGCGAGGTCCAGGAACCCAGCAAGATGGAGACTAAGAAGTGATAGGAAGAGGAGACAGGCCAATGCAGAGAGAGCAAATAGCCACAGGAGGATGGAATTCCCAGTGACAGAGAGAGCACCAGGTCCAAGAACCAAGTCAGGGAGAGAATGAGAGAGTCAAAGGGGAGAAAGAGAGGGAAGAAGAGAAAAGAGTCAGACAGAAGCAATAACAAAAATGCACAAAAGGGGTGGAAAAAGGAGAGATGCTGAGAAAATGGGAGGGGCGGAAGGAAGGAAGGAAGGAAGGAAGGAAGGAAGGAAGGAAGGAAGGAAGGAAGGAAGGAAGGAAGGAAGGAAAGCAGGGAAGACAGGGAGGCAGAATTGGAGAGAAGAAAGGCAGAGTTTCCCAGGGAGAAGAGAAACCAGTAGAGAGCAGGGCAGGGATGTCGGGCAGCCTGGCTCCCTACCCCGGTGTGTCCTGGATCAACCTTGGGCCTCGGCCTCCACTCACACTGGCCCAGAGGCTGCGACCCAGGATCCCGGGTCCACACGGGAGGCTTCCTCTGTACCCATCTCCTTTCTCCTGGGAGCTGAAGGTCTCCGCAGATGTGAGTCCGGCTGCATCAGGGACGTGACTCAGGAGGCCACTGAACAGACTAGGTCAGGGAAATGCATGAGGGAAGAAGTGTGGAGCCTCAGGGCTGAAGAAGCTCTTGGACCCGCGGCAAACCCTTCTCTCTCTAATGGCCGGGGGTCTGAGCCCATCTTCCTGCTTCTGTTATCTCTTGAGATGCACAGACTCTGAAATCACAAAGCGGCCCTCTGGGAGGGTTCCATTCAATCCCTCCTCTCCAGATGAAGACCTGGAGGCCTCCAAAGTGGTAACTCCTTGCCCAAGGCCACATAGCACCGTGATCTCTGCCTCTGCCTCCCGTCGTCTGGGCAGGCACTTTTAAACCCAGTCCTGGAGGGCTCCTGACAACTGTCATGCTGTTTCCAATAAATTCTGTGCTGATTCTTGGCACGAAGAGAGGAAATGAAGAGGGTAGGGTAGGAATGTAAATAACAGGAAACTTTGGGATTTCATCTGATATATAATTGTAGTGTCCATGGTGGTAGCCCTGGCTGCTCCTTCGATGTGCTGTCCAGGCTATGTCCGGGGAAGGGTGTCCTGGGCTGATGAGGAGCCCAGTGATGCTGCCTCCGAGGCGCCCAGCCCCCTGGGCTTTAGGAAGAGCATCCTTGGGCCAGGAGCCTAGACTTGTTTGCAGAAACACATGGCATTCCGGAGGCGCTGGAAAACAACTCAGCAGTGAGAGCTGGGCATCCTGGGCATCTCAAAAATGGCACAGAGTGGCTATGCCCAGGCAGAACAGGGCCCTGGTACCCTTCTAGGCTTTAACTGTTTGTTGGCCCCGGCCAGGGCTGTGGAGGTAGGCTTAGCTTGCCATCCTGCTGGAATGCCCTGAGCACGAGGGTGTCAGCAGGGGTGGCCCAGGCACAGCTGCTCAGGTGAAGTACGGAATCCCGGATAGCCGGAGTAGTGGTCACGCCTCTCCTCCCCTCATTTATGAAGTACTGACAGTGGATTTGACACTCTTGTGCTCTCTACATGTTTCAGGTCACTGAAGCCTCACTGTCTTATGGATTAGGTCGAATTATGATTTCCTTTTATGGATGGAAAAACACACTCAGACACGTTAAGAAGTCAGTCCGAGACCACGCAGTGGGCAAGTGTCCCAGCTGGGTTCTGATGTCAAAGGCCTCGTTAAACTGTTTGTGTGTGAGGTGGGGAGAGGCATGTACCTTCAAACATGTACTGCCTTCCGCTCCGGCTGCTGCCCTCTGCCAGATAGTGATCATGCTAACCCTTCTCTCTGTCAGACAGCGATCATGCTAACCCTTCTCTCTGTCAGACAGCGATCATGCTAACCCTTCTCTCTGTCAGACAGTGATCATGCTAACCCTTCATGTGCACAGGACCTGGTGAAACATTCCAAGCCCTTTCTCATGTACTCTCTGGTTTCATCTTTGCAACAACTTGAGGAAGTATGATCAATGATATGCATTTTGTGATGAGATGAATTAGCTCCACTTCACAGATGAGGAAGATGTGAGAAGTACCTTCCCCAGGGACCTGCAGGCTGGATCTGGCCCTTCCTGTCCCCAGTGTTAGATTTGTATGTGTTTTTCCATCATAAACAGGGTGGCTTGCAGTTAGAAGGCACCTCTTCCACTCTTCATTTATACCCTCACCAGGTACTTCTGCCAACTCCACAGGTGTGTGGATAGGACAGAGTCAGCATGTGGAGGGAGGGAAGGGGAAGGCGGGTGTGAGAGTCAGCGTGGGTATGAATCTCAGCTCTATCTCTTTGTGTCATGTGACTTTAAGCAAAATGTTTCCTACTTTAAGCCCTAGTTTTCTCAACTATGAAGTGAGAAGTGATAATGAAGATGATGATGATGATGATGATGATGATGATAATGATAATGATACCACCAGATCCATAGAGTTGTGGTGAGGATTAAATGAGATGGTACGAGTAACATCCTTCACAATTTCCTGGCATGTACTGAATGCTCAATAAACTGATTACCACGACTACGACTATCATCCAGGAAGTACTAGAGGTACAAAGACTGGAGACTTCGGTGTGGAGCCTGCATCCCCACCTCAATGTGCAAGTCTTACAGCTCACTGAGTTCAACCTTTCCATTTCACAGATGAGAACACGGAGGCCCAAGGAGGGATGGAGGAGCAGCCCCAGCTCTCACTGGGAGCAAGTGTGGGAACTGCTGTCTGACTCTTGACCTCAATGTTGGCATGTGGTTGCAGTACCCAGGCTCCTTGGCATTCCTTCCATAGAGCTGAGGCCAGGGAGGTGAGGAGGGGCCTGGGGCAAGCCTCCAAATGTGTGGGAATGAGCCCCCCACCCCAGGAATCAGGCCTGGCTGCCACTGTATGTTTGCTCAGGACCCTTTGGCCGTCATCCATGGTTAGAGAAAGTCAGGGCAGCCAAGACAAGACAGAGGCTAATTACCTTGGATAATAGGAAACCGGGGATCGGCAACAATGAGGGTGTCTAGGCCTCTGGCCAAGCAAGGGCAGGAGCCATGGATGCCCAGCCTGGCCCAGCCCAGGTATCCTGAGTAGAGATTCCTGCTCAGGGTCACCCTCCAACTCCAACAACCCAAGGGTGTAGGAGCTGGCCACACTGTCAGACCTTCTGCAGACCCCCTCCCTCTGTTGCATTTTGTTTGCTTTCATTCAAAAGCAAAACAAATGAAACAAACAAGGAAATTCAATTTAAATAGGGCCCCAGCACTGGTGTTTCTGTTTTGTTACACCAGGGTGAGCTTAGGACAGAAACCCAGCCTTGACTTTCACTCCTCCAATTGGTCTCAACCCCGCAGCACTATGTGAAATGGCATGATAGATGGGCTGCAAAAGCAATTGGCCTCTCTAGGTGTGGTGGAGAGAGGGAATGGGGATGGAGGAGGCCTGATTTAGAGAGAGAAAGAGACAGACAGAGAGAACAAGATAGCAAAACTCAAAGAAGAAATAGCAGAGAAACTGAGACACACACAGTAACAGAAATTAAGAGAATAAATATAAAGGCAAAGAGGGAATAGTTGGGAGAATGGCAGGCAGACAAAGACAGGGTGCTATGCAGAAAATACACAGAGAGAGAATGAAAGGCAAGAAGAGATAGAGATTCAGAAAGGCACAGTAGGGCAAAACAAAAGTGAGCGAGGTAGAAAAGTTGGAAAGGCCAGAACCCAGAAGGAGGTGAAGGGGGAGAATGAGAAAAACTCCCATGGCAAAGCTATGCATTCCCAGAACTCTCAAGCTGGGGTCAATCTCATGCACCTTCATTTTAAAGATGCTGAAATTGTAAAACAAGGAGAGGGACCGTTTAGCTCAAGGTCCCAGAGGCAGAAGTGATGGTGGTGGAATATGAACCCAGACTTCCTGCCTGACAGACTGGTCCTATACACTTGTGCCCCCTGAATCCTTCCATCACATGCTCTGGCAGCATGGATGAGGGGTTTGGTGTCCAACGGTCCTTAATGAAACCTTGGGGGCCTGGATCCATGCTCTCTTTCCATCCTATTTCTTCCTGAAAGATCCTGTATGGTTATTCTTTCCAGGGCTAGTGGGACCCCCACCTGCCTCACTACATGTTTAGCTCCTCCAGGATTATCCTTGAAAGAAAGATAACCTGCAACTAAGTCAAGGACAATGAAGCAGAAAGAGGAAGAAAGTGACTAGCATGCTGCAGGCCTTCTGGAGGCCAGGTGATCTGGTCAACCCTGAGCATGGAGTTTCTCATGTAGTTCTCTTCCCTGTAACCCTGTGGGATAAGGTCGATTACCAGCCCTCTTCTTCCAGAAGGAGAAGCCAATGCCACCTCCTCTGTGAAGTCTGCCCAGATGTCCCACTGGAAGAGGTCTTGTAGCCTATTGCACTTCGGGGATTCCGTGCCTAGAGCTCTCATTGTTCCCAATTGATGGTTGCCTTTCTGCATAAAATAAAACTTGGCCCCAACATCTTTGCAAGGTGCTTATTCAGTCAGTGGCAGAATCTGAGTCAGAAGGCCCAATATTCAGCTTACAGTGACAGTCTTGAGTTTGGTGCTTGAATATGTTGGGTGCTGCCACTGAGCTTGAATATGTCGAGTGTTCGCCATGGCCTTTAGAGAAGTCATGGTCTCCCCGAGGAAGTGGGGATAGAATGCTCTGGAGGTAAGGGAGATTCACAGATTGTGGAGGGACTACTGTTTATTGAGCGCATACTTAGATACTTTGCTAGGAGGTTTCTTGCTTATGTTCATGCAACTCTGCATCCTAAGTTTTATTATTTCTGTTTTACTGGGGTTCTTAGAGGTACAGTGACTCATCTAATGGTCACTTATCTAAAAATGTCAAATCCAAATTGGAATACACAGTCTGTGGCCTTTCATAGCATAATTAGGTTGTAAGTTATCTGAGGCTAGCATCTTTGTCATAATCACATTCACACCTGTATTTCCTAGCATTGCCAAGACATTGGAAACCCTCAAAATATAGCTGCTGAATAAGTAAATGAGTACTGGATGAGTCAATAAAAATGCAAATGAATAAAAGAGCTGATGAACAAATAAGTGAATGAATGATGGACTATAAATGGATGAATAAATAGATGGATGAATGGAAGGGATGAAGGGATGGATGGATGGACAGATGGATGGATGGAAGAAAGAAGGAAGAGAGAGATGAATGGAGGGATAAATGATTGGTTGGGTAGATGGATACATGAATGAATCACTGAGCAAGCAAATAAAAGAAACAAATGAATGAGTTTAATAACTTCAATAATTATGATAATACTGCTCACCTTGTTAACAACTACAGCTTTCTAGGTTGGTAAGAGAACTGGTCTATCGTTTTATGATTAGGGTACAGGAAGAAAACTGGTCTCTAGAACTCTATGTTACAGCTTATGATGGCTGCATCCGGATGTGGCAACGCTCACTGAGATGAGAAACAAAAGAAAAATAAGCCCCTTTTCCCTCTGAGATTACAGAGGAGGTTCAGAATGACCTCCTTTTTCATCTCCAGAAGTTTGGATGCAATGATTCCAATGTACTCTATGAAGGAGTGATAATGCTGCTATTTCTAAGGGACTGGCTGGATCTATTACTAAAAACTTATATGTATATACATGTATATGCACTTATGTATATGTATATGCATTAATATGTGTATATGGATAGCATGTTTATATATGCATTGTACATATATATACTTCAGATATGCTAATAGAATATTTTTCAGAGGAGATGTCACGGAACTGAGAAAAGAACACAAGGCAAGGGCACCTGCCCCAGCCCTCCTTGCTAACTTGCCTCTTTCCCTCTTGGCCTACAGATTCTTTGTCAGCTGCAGATACGGTTTTGGGTTTCTGGCCTCCCTGGGCCCTTCAGCACTAACCAGTATGATTCTGTGACTCACTGTGGCCACGCTTCTCCAGTGGATACTTGGAAACCTTAGCATCTCAAGGAGCATACACAGGCTGGCCTATAAAACACTGGGTTGGCCTGGCCAGACTATGCATGCCTCGCCTCCCAGACTGAAACCAGCCCTGTCTGCTTCACACTCCCCACGCACCCAGCAGGTCTTACTTGTAGAGGCCGTCGGGCTCCAGGCACTTGAAGATGACGGAGTAGATACTGACTTCGGGGACCTCTCCGTGGCTTCGACCAGCTGCTACACAAGATGTGCCCAGGCCAGAGAGTAAGTCATCGGCAAAACTCAGGAATTCTCCTGGAGGGAGACAGAGAAAGATAAGCTCCCCGGCTCAGGCCTTGGTGGGCAGACATTCTTGCTGCTGTCCAATTCCATCAACTGTCTGCATAGCACTGCTAAGAGGGTTAGTGGACAGAATAAGCACAAGATATGAAGATGACACAGGCCAGTACATAGCCCTGGACTCTTTGTTTAAATTCACGCCTGAACTTTCTCAACTGTAAGTGGGAATACTAGTACCTACCTTCATAATATTGTACCAAGGTTTAATTGATGTAAATTATTGTGCAATAAAAAATGCATAAAAAGGCTAGAGAATTGCATTTCCCTTCCTGTATAACAAAGGAGTTGAACTAAGAATAGAAAATAGGTTTTGTGTCACCTGGCGCTAGATTCATGGAGTGTTGTGATGGACAGAGACCTGGTTTAGTTAAGGAGGTAGGAATTCCGAGACTGGTCAGTGATGAGGGGCATGGGATAGAAAGGAACGGTGGAAGAACAAGGGCTGGATGCTGTGATTTCTAGTCACCTAGCCATCAGGTTTTATTTATTTATTCTTAAGGTTTTTCAATTGGTTTTTAGACAGAGAGGAAGGGAGAAGGAGAGAGAGGGGAAACATCAACGTGAGAGTGAGACATCAATCAGCTGCCTCCTGCATGCCCTTTACTGGGGATCGAGCCCACAACCCAGGCATGTACCCTGACTGGGAATCTAACCAGCCACTTTGTAGTGCACGGGATGACACCCAACCCACTGAGCCACATCGGCCAGGGCCAGCCATCCTATGTTAGAAAGCAGCTGATATTTACTAGCTATAGGAGTGAAGCAGAAGATTTGATGAAGACTAGAAAGAATGAACATTTGGAATCCTGAGATTTCATCTTAGCTCTGTGAAGAATTTGCTGTATAGCTTTGGGCAACTCAATTCCCATCTCAGAGCTGTGATTTTTCTACTCTGTAAAGTGGAGGTGCTAGAATCACTATTAGGATTTTTGAAAAATAAAATAAAAATGTAGATGTGCACAAAGATTAAGTTATGAGGATAGACATCATGGCACTATTTAAACGAGCAAGAGTTTAGAAACCAAATGTTCAATGACATAGAAACAGCAATACCAATTAGAGTTCAATGGTGCAATGGAATATTTTATAGCCCCTAAAAGTAATATTGTGGAATAACATGAGTTACATGAAAGGATATTCATGACATTAAGTTTATAAACAGGTTACACTATTACAGAATAATCTCACTTGGGGTGGAAATCTTACATGTGTGTCTATTTAGAAAGAGAAGGAAAAAAATACAGCAAATGCATAACAGTGGCTTTGTCTGCAAAGTGAGATAATGGGTACTTTTTCTCTCTTGTTTTTGCTTATCTCTGTTTTGCTTTTTTAATTATCTACAATAAACATGTATTGCTTTTGTAACAAGGAGGGGGGGGAATCAATAAAATTTACTTAAAAATAGATAAAGTGAATGAGCCAGACCAAATGGCCTCGGAGTTCCCTTCCAAAGTCTACAATGGGATGATTTTGGAACAAAGCAGGCCTGTGTGGTATTTGATACCACACAGCACGAAACAGTCTGAGGCCTCCACACTGCTGAGTCCTGGTCCTGCCTGACCCAGCGGGCCCCACACTCTCTACGCTCTTATATTCTCAGGAATAAACAAGAGGAGGATGTCTATTCCACGCTATCTTCTCTACCTGGGCTGAAGGACAATCTGATTTGATGGAACCATCACCGAACAGTGCCTGGGACGACTGAGACGCACAGAAGCCACGTGGCCCATCTGTCCCAGGGAACAGGGTGGGCAGCCCACGCAGCTCGCTTCCTGTCCGCCCTGCTAAGGGCAGTCCACTCTCCACTCACAAGTGGGCCGTGTTAACGCTTGTCTGACTGAAGTGTCTGGATGGGCCTGGATTCCGGTGAATGATGGTTCTCTAACGTATCACTCCCTGTGGTCTAGAACAACAGAGCTGATGGGCAGTGTTTTCTGTTTTCCACTTTTTATTTATTATTTACTTAATATATTTTTATTGATTTCAGAGAGGAAGAAAGAGAGAAAGGGGGGGGGGAGAGGGAGAGAGAGAGAGAGAAAGAGGGGGGGGAGACATCAATGATGAGAGAATCATTGATCAGCTGCCTCCTGCATGCCCCACATTGGGGACTGAGCCCGCAATCTAGGCATGTGCCCTGACCAGGAATTGAGCCATGACCTCCTGGTTCATAGGTTGATGTTCAACCACTGAGCCATGCTGGCCAGGCCTCTGTTTCCCCCTCTTTAAAACAACGATGTACAGTGCACAGCCTTGATCTGTAGATGCCAGAGCGCATGTCTGAATCAGGCTGACACAGGCCAGTTCAGCGGCTCTCACCAGACAGACTCGGGACTGAATTCTATTTCCACCCTTTATTGCAAATCCCTTAACCTCTTAAAGTCTCAGTTTTCCTTTCTGTGACCAGGGACCAATAACTCTTTTATGGTTTTGGAGTCTAGAAAGAAAAGCGGAGTCTAGGAAGAAACTCTCGGTCCAGAACCAGAGGTCTTGCTAGACAATAAAGAGGTAAATGAAACCCTTTTCTCATCGCAGACATTCTCGCCCCCTATTTCTCCTGGAGGCCTCTTGTGTCAGTGCCTTTCGTAGTAAAATCATAAACCAACAACATGCCTCTTCCAATAGGTACCAACGCAGAGCAACACGGGGGGTGAAAAGTGGAAAAAAAGAAAGAGAGCAGGGGTGGTGGTGGTGGACATGGGATCATTCACCGAAGGGAGTGGGACTTCATCCCTCTTGGTTTCTTAGGATTCCCAGTCTGGCTGCTTACACTTGTTTTCTCTGAGCTTGGATCCATGTCTGTGTGCTTTTCAATTTGTTCCCAGATAGCCATTGGAAAAGTTGGCCCTCCGTGCGGGAATGCAGTCTGCTGTGGCCTGTATTAATGAGCTGTCTTCAAGCCAAAAGATGGTTGACATTCATTTTCAAATGGGCATAGCTTTTCAGATATTTCCATGCATTTCAGGGTAATTTAGACCATGGACAAAATCCCCATGAATGCTGGCGCACAGTTCTACGGTTTATAGGTTCAGTTCAAGGGAAGAAACTGGATAACGTGGAGCATGGAACTAGTCATTCCAAGGGCCTTCTGAGGACATGTAGGTCCCAGGTCTGTTTGGGACTAACTATACAAAAGGACCTTCCAATGGAAAGGATTTAAAAGAAGAAAACAGACCTTTAGCAGTAACTTTTCTTTTTTTCCATTTAATCCTCATATATAATGAGGTAAATGGTAGTGTCTCCAGTGTAAAGCTGAGATTATGCTTACAAATTTAGGAAGAAACAGGGCTGAGATTTGAACTCCTTTTCCTCCTAACACCAAAGCCACACCTTTTCGTTTATACGATGCTGCCTCCTAGAGAAAGTTTAGAGAGAGCGAGCTTTCTCAATCCTCTTCAATTTGCCATTGAATTCCTGCCACTCTCTTAGCTCTATGGGCTTGAGGAATGACATAATAAAAGAAATGGTCCCTGACCTTCTACAGCTTGTAATCTGACAACGGGAAGAGTTGTTAAATACAAGAACAGACCCATAAAGTAAATTGCAATATTGCTTTTCTTGGCACTCTGTTCCAGAAGGTTTAAACTCGACCTAGATGGAGGCAGGTGAATGAGGCAACCCCTACCTGGCCCTCCTCACTTAGGGGAGGGAGGGGGGAGATAAAAGAGGCCTGGGGCTTCTCTATGCACAAATGTATTTCAGTGCAATTCTACACATACATGTGGTTCCACAGGATAACATATTCCGCCCCTGGCAGCGGTACAGCTGATGGACAGTAACATAGCACAGCGGTGAAGAGGCGAGGCTCTGAGTTTACTCTGCCTAAGATTAAATCCCGGCCCACCCCCACTTACAATGGGCCTTGGACAGGCCCTATTTTCTCTTATGTGAAATGGGCATAATCATAGCAACTAACCTGCAGTGCTGTTGTGAAAATCATATAAAATCCCATGTACATTGTCAGAAACCAATCAGAACGATGCCTGGTGAACTGCAAGAGCTCAAAAATATTTCAACTATCAGCATTGTTTTATTTTTTTTTAATGTTTTTATTGATTTTCAGACAGGGAGGAAGGGAGAGAGAGAGAGATAGAAACATCAATGACGGGAGAGAACCATTGATGGGCTGCCTCCTGCACGAGCCCTATTGGGGCCCACAACCCAGGCCTGTGCCCTGACTGGGAATTGAACCCGGGAATGCTTGGACCGTGGGACCAGCCTGGCATATCAGTATTGTTTTTGTCACTGTTGTCATAACCCAGAGAGAGACAAGGACCCTTAGAGATTTTTGTTTTTATCCAACCTACTCCTTTGCCGGGTGACAAAACTGAAGCCCCGAGAGGGAAAGGGGCCTGCCCATGGCCATGCACAGAGTGCGGGTAGACCTGGAACAGAGCTGGAGCTCTCAAATCCCAGGTAAGGAAGAGCAGCCGACCGAGGAGACAGCGTCGCCACCGAGAATTGAAGAGCTTCCCGAGCTGCTCCAGGAGCCCTTGCTCCTCAGGTCCTGACCAACGTTGACTCCACATGAGTGTGAGCCACAGCCCCTGGGCATTTGCTATGTGCTGGGCAGTGTACGAGGCACCAGGGGCCACCCGGCTAGCTTCTCAGACTTGGACACTCTGAGAAAGATCAAAGCCCAGGAGAGACAAGTTCGACTGGTTTCCAACGTGGAGTCTAGTCTAACACTGGCTAATTAGAAAATCTAGAACTCAGGGGTGAGAAGGAATGGCCAAGGTGGGGGGAGGGGCTGAGTCTGTCTCCTCTACCCACTCTGACCTTCCACCAGACAAACTCCACTGCAATCTGTTTTCTATACTGATGGCTTGTGTTTTATTTGGGTTGGGGGGGAAACACTTTAAAAATAAAAAGCTTGGCTGAGAAGTTTTATTGCTTGAAAACTTTGAATCCTAAAACCTTGCCACCTTCCCTGGTAGAAACCAGGGAGTTCAAGAGTGTTGTGCGCACACACACACACACACACACACACACACACACACACCCTCCCTCTCCCCCTTCCCACCCCCTCAACCCCAACCAGGGCTTTGCTTCAGAGTAACCAGCTCCTGGCCTCTGAGATCTCATCCCTTCCACCAGGACACTGCCTGGGCTGCCCCTGCCTCCCCTCCCGGGCACACTGTTATGGCAGGACCATCCTGGACCAAGGCTGCTGCTGCAGCCAGCTTCGCCCAGGCCCGTCCAAGACACTCGCATTCTTTCTCTGTTTTCCTTTCCTTGAAAATAGATAGGGAGTTGGGAGTCGCTGTAGGAATGTGCCTGTTCCCCATTATGGGTCTTCTGGGGCTGTAACCCGAGTGGCTGGGGCCAGACCCTCACACGTTTCTTCATCCACTCAGCCTTGAGCCTCGCTCGCATTACGATCCACAGAAAGGGTCGACCATGATTCTGCAGAAGCTCCCAAACCAGCCCAATGGAGCACTGAGCCATTTTTCCAGAGGCCCCAACCCTGTCTCCACTCTCTCTCCTGCTCCTTTCATTACTCCCTCAGCCCTCTTCCTCTTTGGTGCTCCCTTTCCCTCTCCCTCTCCCTCAGCATCTGATTGAGGTCGCAGTCAGAGCTGGCCACCAGAGCAAATTGAAAACAGGTTGGGAGAAGAGCAGCCGAGAAATTCCAAAATAGAAGGGGCGGGATCTATTCAGCCCAGGTCGGGAGAAAGGTCCCTACTCAGGACTCCACACTCTTTTCAGGAAACACCAAGGGGATTTAGAGGCCATCCAGGCCGGTCCCTCCTAGCCTATAGCTGCTCCCTGCAGGGTGCCCAGGAAGGGGCAGGGCCCTGCATTTCCCGGCCTTTCCTTGGCTTGGGCAAATGTAGGCATTCATTCTGAGACAAAGTGCCTCCTGGAGGACCTCACACCATCAGCTGGAGTGGACTCTTCTTCCCATGATGCTGCTTTAACTGGAAAAGCCAAGGTGTGCTGGTGCTAGCCATGCGACATAGGGCAAAGGAGTGCATTTGGGGGGTGGGACAGAAGAAACCTGTTTGTTTGGTTTTTGTTTTGTTTATTGAGCCAGGCTCCACCACTTATGAACTATATTATCAAGGGATAATATCTTCATCTGGAAAGTGGGTGGTCATCAGAGAATCCAGCCAGGAATCAATAATATATGTGGCATCCCCGCTACATGGATGGTTCCCCAATCTCAGTGCCCCACACACTGCTACCTCTTCCTCCTTAGGTTCCATCAATTTGTCTCAGAACTTTTCAGTGGCCAAACTCGGCTGCTTTTAGATGCTTTGCATGGTATCTAATTCCCTAGAACTTCTTTTTTCTCCCAAAAGAAGTAAATTTTAAAACAAGTTAGAAAGAAAGGAAGGGAGGGAGGGAGGAGAGAGGAGAAAATGTTTATTTAGTTCTTACTATACGGTATCAAAAGTGTTTGACCTTTTTACTTATATTGTCTTGCTTACATGTTCAAAACAACCCACATTGATTACTATTCAAAACGCCCTAATGAATGTGGTTCATTGAGCTTTTACAAATGAGGAAATCAGGTTCAAGTTCGGTTAAGCAACCTGCCTAACAAGATCTCCTAGAAATGGTGTAGTGAAGGCTAGAACCAGGGCATCGGAGGTGCAGAGTCTGTGCTTGCCCTCTGGCACCCTGGCCTACAGGCAGGGGGCTGCTTTCGGCAGGAGTTGTGGTCCCCTCTGAGGCACCAGGGCCAGCATCAGGCTGGCCGTGCAGGTATCTGTGGAATTCTGAGAAACTTAACTTCAGTGGTTGAAGCCTGACTCACCCCCATCTCCCCAACACCAGCACCTGGCTTTTAGGAGAGGCAGGCTGCCTCCTTCCAAAGTGGATAGGACTCCCACGTAGGGCAAAAGGGACTGTCAGAAAGTGAGTCCTCCAAAAAAGGCGGTAGTGGTCCAGCAAGTATCTGCTGAGAGTCCCTAGGTGCCAGGTACTATGCTGAGGGGCTCTAGCTCATCACAGGCCAGTCCTCAAGTAGGCATCTGTTGGTTCCACTAATAGCACCCTAGTTTCCCACCCCCCAATTTCAGTCCATATGATTTATGTGTAGCTAAGGCCTCCTCCCTCCTCCAGAGATGGACATGAGATCAGTGGTCTGATATTCCATGTCAAGAGGCCAAAAAGAGATAAACAAGTGACCCAGGCCTGATCAACAGACTAACTCTTGGGACGGAGACCAGGTCCCGATGACGTCACTTGAAGGCTTGGGTCAGTGTGTCTGAACCCTGATATACCTGTGGATGCTTTAAATATTGTGTGACTATTTCCCCTTTTCTCTCAAAGGCACTTTCCATTTGGTTTTTGTTACTTGCAAACAGGAGTCCTACCAGATACAATTTCTGCCTGGCTACAATGGCTCAGTTGGTTGAGTGTTGTCCCGTCGTCCCATGTTCCCAAAGGCTGCCAGTTTGATTCCTGGTCAGGGCACATACCTGTGTTGCAGGTTCAATCCCTGGTAGGGGTACATATGGAATGTAACTAGTTGATGCCTCTCACTCTCTCTCTCTCCCCCCTTCTCTCTAACCATGTCCTCAGATGAGGATTAAAAAAAAGGTCTATGAAGTCAATTTTATGATTACCACTTTATACATGAAAAAAAAATTGTTTATAGGCTTAAGAAAGTTGCCCAAGGTCACACTCCATCTAAATAACAAGGCTGACTTTAAATCCAGAGCTGTCAGACTCCAAAACCTGAGCCTTTCCCATCATAAAATACTACCCAGGGCAAGGGACACAAAGAGTCCATTCTTGAATAAAAATCACTGCATATTTCCAATGCCCTGCTTCCTGTGGCCTCGTCTTCTGGCTTCATTGCTCATGTTCCCTTCCTCACTTACTCACTCCAGTCACACTGGCCCTTGTCCCCCACACCAGTATGCCAAGCACGTTCCTACCCCAGGGTCTCCAACCTGGAGAGCTCCTTCCAGATCACTGCTTAAATGGCACTTCCTCAGCAGGGCCTCCTCCAGCTACTCAACCGCATTGAATCACCCTATCGCCCTCTGGCCCTTTTCCCTCCCTTACCTCTTGTCATTAAACGTATCTTGTTCTCAGGTATATTGATGGAGTAAAATGTTATCTGTATCTCTCACTTCAAGCCCAAGGAGAAAGGTCACCATGGAGCCTGTACGCCATGGGTTCCCCATAAATATTTTTTTGGTGAGTGTATGTATTTACTGTATAGTGTAAGCTGAGCTGATGGCTGGGAACACAAAGACGAATGTCTCAGTCTTGGGTCCCTGGAAATCAGAGCCTAAGAGAAGGGCTCGGGTGCAGATGGCTTCTCAGAAGCAGGCATGGGGAAAGGGAAGAATGAGATGGGGAAGAGGGAAAATCCACAGAGAGGAGTGTCATTAAGTTTGCTTCTGTGAGCGAAGGGGCTCTGTCCTCTAGGAAGGGACCTCTAGGAAGTGAATGAGATGTCTCCCAGGATTGTTTGGCTGAAAGTGGGGGAGCTGAGGCATGTACCCCTGATTCCTGATGACCACAGATTGAGAGCCTCCCCGGGAGGGTAAATTTCCCCACACTATATTTTTTTTTTTTTAGCTGTGCTCACTCATGGGCGTACGGAGCCCCCTCAGTCTTGCACGAGGCCACAGGGCAGAAGCTGGAAGTAAGCGTTCAGTACCACTGGCAGCACCTGGCTGTGGACAGACGGCCCAGCATGCTTCACGGGCCAAGAGGAAGGGGGCATGGCCCCTGAGGGGCCTGCTACAGAGGTCCGATCTCTGCCTTTAGGACATTTACAGAAAGAGAAATAGGTGTGCCTTCCTCACTGAGATCTAGGACCTCACTGGGCTGTTGGAACAGTCTGCAAACAGTTACTGCATACCCCGGAGGTGCCAGGGGAAAAACCAACCGCTGTGGACACAGCACACAGCCCCCTCCTTCCCTGTGGTGCTCACAGTTGAGCAGGGCAGAACCAGTGGTTGTTTTAATGAGCGACCCATCGGAGTCCTGCAACTTATTATTAATACAGAATTCAATAATACTAGCCTCAGCATTAACAGGCACTTGGCTAATAGAGTCTGCCCTTTCCTGCAGTTGGATAAATGAGGGCCATTAAAAGCCCTCGTCATCCCCACCGTCCCGAGGACAAATGATGCTGATACATTTGGCCGGAGAGGGTATTGCTAACATGTGTGAGGAGAACCGACCTGGGGACCGGACCGTGGAGGAGGAGGAAGGGGACCCAGAGCCAAGACCTGCCCCTGCCGTCCCTCTCTGAGGACCAGTGTGTTTACTGCGGGCGCAGCACTCACCCATGGAGGGTTTTCCTTCCTTTCTTTCCTTTTTAAAAAATCTCAATCCTACGTGCTACACGACTGTGAAGTGGAAACAACCAACCGAACAAAATGTGCTTCTCATCAGGGTCTCCGTTCCTCTAGCATGTCCTGCGTTCTCTGGGCTGGGCCCTTGAGTCAGCGCCTCCCTCCCTGTGCAAGTGGCCTGCCGTGGGTGCTGACGGAGGGAGGGCCGGAGAGCCCTCTGGCTGAGATGGTGATGCAACAGCCTATAACCTGAAGAGCTGGGCTTAGGACTCTCCTTTTGTGAAGAGGAGAAGAGAGGCTGGGGGAGGCGGAGCGGGCTGCCAACCACATGGCTACCGCAGAGCGCAGCTCCGCCTTGCACGCAGGCTGATCCGAGTCCAGGGCCTGTGGTTTTGTCACAACACATGCTTCCTAATTGCTCTGTCTCCACAGCCTTGGTCTCCTTGTCTCTGTCAGTCTCACTTTGCCAGGGGTCGGGAGGAGTGAATTAAATTAAGTCCATAAAGAGACAAAAGTAGTTTATAATCTGGGAAGCATGCTGCACACGTAAGGAGTGGTTTGAAGGGAAGCCCACAGAGCACCAGGTGAGGCGATGAACACGTCAGAGGGGCGCTGCTGGGCTAGAAAGGGGGAGGGGAGGCCAGGCTTTGTGAGGCACTGTGGTTTGCGGGTGTTCAGAGCTAAGAAGACACCAGGACACACAGAGTGTGGGGATGGAGAACCTCTCCCCAGGGAAAGGCACAGACACACCCACAGGTGACGCAGAGGCATTTCTGCAGCACAGGACAGGAGGGAAGAGCTGGGGGGGGGGGGGGGGCGTGAGGATGCTGAGTGCAGAGGAATGTACAGCTAGCTCCCTGGGATTGGAGCTCCCAGATTCCCCTCAGCTCTGGAGGGCATGTTTCTCTTTCTGCCTGTCAGCTGAAGTCCCACCTCCTTAGCCCGTACCAGCCAATCTGGAGCAGACCTGGGCCACCCACTACAAACACTTCCTGGACTTTTCTTCTGGGCATCCATGACAACCTATAGCTACTCTGTTTGCTTATTTACCTCTTTATTGTCATCCAATTACTAAAATGTCAGCTCCAGGACTCCAGGAGCCCTGTCCACTGTGGTCCAGAGTGTCATGGTCTCCCCAGTGCACAGCAGAGTGTGGGGGCACAGTAGCTGTTCATTAAGATCCACTGATGGATGAGGGAGGAGGAGGCTGGAGAGATGGATTTGGAAACCTATTGAGACAACTTGTGCTCTTCCCTTAAGTTTTGCTCATACCCAATCTTTCCTCCCAAAGCTTTCCTTGGCCACCCTTCCACCCACAGAGGGTCAGGCCCCTCCGGGGGTTCCCACAGCATCCTTGCTTCCCACGACTATGGTCCTTAACCCAATGCCCTGACATCACGTACACAGTGCCTCCCCCAGCATCTGAGCCCCAGGACTGGGCATGTGGAATGAGCAAGCCAATTAAGGGCAAAGCTTCCTTTCTGGATGGAAGTCAGCCCATGAGGCCAGGGGTGGGCTAGGGTTTCTGTGCACACTGTCCTTTGCGCTGTGTCCCATGAGGCGAGCAGATCTAGTGGGAAGGAGCAGTGACTGCAGAGTCGGGGACATGAGCTGCACCCCCACCTCCCGGGGAGACTCTGTGAACAGTTGTTCACCTCACTGCCAAAGCAGATGGCTGTGACTGAATGAAGGTACATCAAACACTCGCCCAGCCTCTGCCTGACTTGATCTTGCAACTAACCCCAACATTGTAACCCTCCTGACTTTTCTCTGTACTTGCCTGTCCCTTTGCTCCCTTAGCCTTAGCCTCTTGGGATTCTTTGTCTAGCTGCCAGACCCCCACACTCCAGGAAGTTTTTCTCATCTATAATATTGCTTCTTGATCTCTAACCAACCCTGGCATTTCTGCCCAGCAGAGACCACTGCCGCCTCACCTCAGCACCCACGCTGGCTGCCCAAGTCCTCTCTTGACAATGAGGATGGCCTTTCGCTTCCTACAGCCTCTCCTTTTGCCAAGCCCTTTACAGCTTATAATTCATTCCCTCGCCTTCTCGTGGCACGTAAGCTTCCTAAGTGCTTGGTGAGGTCGACAGGACGAGATGGGGGTACAAATGCCCTTTTTTCAGGAGGAAAAACTGAAGCTGAGGAGAGGGATGTGTCCCCCCGATGAGGCACCTGGGCTCAAGCCTGCATTTCCTGACCCCTCGTCAGGTCTCTGCTGGGCCGTGTGCTCCGGCTTCCTGTCCCAGCCTCTGTGCCCAACAGGACCAGCACAGACTGACAGCCACCCTGCAGTGCTCATGAGACACCTCTACTGAGCCCTCCACA
The DNA here is from genome assembly GCA_026230045.1 of Corynorhinus townsendii. Lineage (NCBI taxonomy): Eukaryota > Metazoa > Chordata > Mammalia > Chiroptera > Vespertilionidae > Corynorhinus > Corynorhinus townsendii. The sequence continues at coordinate 166,050,126 of JAPDVU010000005.1, read as the reverse complement.
TGCTCCCTGATCCATACGCTACATTTATTCAGACACCAGTATCAAATTCCACGTGTGGAGAAAACTGTGGCAAAGGCAGTATTGTGCTCAGTCCCGAGTGTAAATCCTGACTTTGCTAAATGACTCTTCTAAGCAAGTTCCTTAATCTCCCGAAAACCTCATTCTCCTCATCTGCACAATGAGTGTGAGAGTGCCCTTTGGAACGTAACCCCTGGAATCAGGTTGAGAACTGATTTAGGCAACGTAGGCAGCGCTTAGCACAGGGCTTGGCCCACGGTCAACATTCACTCAATGGCAGCCTTCCTCTTCTTATTACTGTTGTTATGAAAAACACTGATTCATGAAGCAGTCCCTATGGGATGGTCCAAGAGGAGAAATTCAACAATCCAGGAAAAGTGAATTTTCCTTGGGAACTGAACACCTCACGCTCCCCCCAAACCAGAATGGCCCGGAGATGAAAAACTGCTGAATGCCCACAGCTTCCCTCCCTTTGCTAAAGATAAAACTCAAGGCCTGTGGTTAGCAGAGAGCTGGGATATCTTGAGTAGACAAGGGAGCCTCCATTTGTCTTTCTTCTTCTCCCCTAGGGTGGGACCAAGCTTCAAACCCAAATCTGACCCAAACCCATCAAAGGTAGCTCCTGAGGACACCCCCCTCCCGACCCCCCGACCCCCGCCAAGGTGCCAGAGGGGATGACAATGAGACCCTGAGGCCATTCCACTGCCCGACCCACTTGCACACCAGACTGGCACATGCACACACACACACACACGAAGGCACACCCCTCCTCGGCCCATCCCTGTGCCCAGGCCTCCAGCAAGGAGTTCTCAGGGTGGAGAGAAGGTTGGCAAAATGAGTCAGGTTTTCTGATCGTGCAAGCGACACCATTCCACCAGGCTGAGGTGAATCATTGAGAAGGAGGTGGGACCTGGGAGGTGGCAAAGAGAGGTGGATTTCCAAATGGGTAGGGGAGAGAGGGAGAGAAATAGATGAGGACAGAGTTAGAAAGAACTACAGCCAGGAAATACTCAGAGACAGAGAAACTGAAGGAGAAACGCACAGAAAGGAACAGAGAGAGAAAGAGGAAAGGGGGGGGGGGGAGAGAGAGAGATAAAGATAGGGAGGGAGGGAGAAAGAAGGGTAGAGATTAAAATTTAGAGAAACAGAGATAGAAGGAGACTAAGATTGAGAAATAGGAAGGGAGGGAGGGAGGGAGGGAGGGAGGGAGGGAGGGAGGGAGGGAGGGAGGGAGGCAGGGAAGATATTATCTAAAAAGAGAATGGACAACAGTAAGACAAAAGCAGAAGCTGGAGAGACTGAGGCAGAGCGGTGTAGAGAGCAAGAGGGTGGACACTGAGAACCACCCTGCCAGGTGAAGAACACAGGAGGGTGCCTGGCCGTCACCGCACACAGCGTGGCTTTCCCGAAGGCTGGCGAGTGCCTCTTCTCATTCCACGCTGCATGGCCTCACAGAGTGCCCTGGGCAGAGGGACAGACCCTGGGCCCAAAGTGTGGATGCTGCTCTCTTCCCTCCTCAGCTTTGAACCAAAATCAAGACTGCCGAAGGCCCTATTCCCACAGCCCGGGTGAGGGATAGCCTGGGTGCCACCTGAATCCCACAGGCAGAGGCAACTTTCTGGTGATGCTCGGAGGCCGGAAGAGCCTCCACCAGAAATGGATGCCCTTGAGCCCTTGACCGGGTCAATTTTCATGACCGTTTTCATCCAAATCGCCCCCATCGATCCCTCCCACACACATACAGCTTTTATTTTCACTCTCTAGCAAAATGACTCCCTGGCTTCCCCATTTACACTGAAATTTTCCTTTAAATAGAGAAAGGGAAACAAGCTCTCTCTTCAATCCACGATGAAAGCTAGGAAAGCGTTTTTAAGCTTGGAAAATCCGGCGGGTCAGTTTTTCCTACTGTTTAATACATGCGTTAGGTTACCCTGCGTGAGTGCACATGGCGTATAAGCTTCTAATTCATACTTAGCCCCGCGAGTTTACAGCTTTACATATATATTTTTTATATATATTACACACACATTTATATATGCACACATAAGCACACAAATACATGTGTGCGTGTCTGTGTGTACATAAGTAATCCCCCTAAGTTGCACAGCTCACTCACCTTTACAAAGACCTCTCTCTCACTTGATCCAAAAAATGACCTTGAAGGCAGGCAGGATGGGATTATTGCCTCCCCTGAGTGTAAGGAAGAGGCTCTAGGGATCCACAGGTCTCCAGCACACAGTGAACTCCTGCCCACAGGTCGGGCAGTGCCCACAGCTGAGCCTGCAAGACCCACAGTGAAGAGGAGCCCGAGCACCCTCTGTCCGTTCCCTTTCCCAGATGGAAACACTGAAGCTGGGAGTCCCTGCAGGCCCGTATGGCATTACTGTGCAAAGTAGATAGCTGGCCAGGGTGCCCACGCTGGGCTAGGGCTTTACAGTGTGCATGGCATTTCATATCCAGCCCCTCCTTACCATGGTCCGTGAGACCTAAGGGACCCGGGGCCCCATGACTCCTGTAGCCACAGCCCCTCTGCTCACCCCTTGCTAACCCCACTTCAATGACTCTGAGTCACCTTCACTGAAACGCCGGCCCCAACCTCCATGCAGACACTTGCTGTTTTCTTCCTTTCAAGCTCATCCCACTCTCTGGCCTTACATTGTCCACGTGTTCTTTATTATCGCTGCTCCCCAGCTCCAAGATGGGGAGGGCTTTGTTTTGCTCAGTGCTGTCTCCTGAGGCTAGTGTTTGGTGCATAGTAGGTGCTCAGTAAGGATGCATTGGATGGCCTAACTCATTGCTCCGCACAAAACACCCCGAGGCTAGCCAGGCTGGCACTGGGGTTCCCATTTCACACCTGAGGCCTACGGAGGTAAAGAAAGAGCCCCAACGCCCTTCCATTGGCGAGGGACTGGCAAGCCGAGCTGTCGAACTCAAATCCAATTCTTCCTATCCCAAGCCATATTTCCAATGGTCACTCTCCTTCCCCTTCAAGTGTACATGGGGACTGGGTGCCACTGGGATACTGTTGTTGAGGTGAGAAGCCACAGCAGATGGAGGTGTTAGGAGGGATTTCCCCACCCAGATGCAGGCCTGCCAGCGCCATCCTATACGCAAACCAGAGCACGGTCCTGAGCTGTGAGCACGCATGTTCCAGACCAGCTGCCGGCAGCCAAGAGCAGGACAGGATTGGTATCAAGTTGGTAGAAGGTGGGAAGAGGGCAGGAAGGGGCTGCTATCCATAAGGCTCTGAGAGGCAGGCGGGAGAAGCCCAATGGCCCTTTCAGAGCAATTTCCACCCTATGAAGAGGTGATGACTTCCTTCATTGCCCCAAGGTTTCCATCTGCATCCTGGAGACAGCCAGGTCCTGCAGGGGAGGAGGGACTCGGTGACTCCTGGGTCAGCGAAAGGAAGGAACCTGGGATTGGCCTTGGGCTGTGCTCTGACTTCCTCTGTGACTCACCTGCCCCCTCTGGATGCCATTTCTTCCACCTATTTATATAACGCTTGGGCCTAGAGGAACTCCAGGGCTTGGTCTGGGGAGATGATGTTGAGAAAAACACAGCCCATAGCACCAGGCTGGGCACTACATACATGATCTACATACATGACCTCTTTAGAATTATTATACTCATTTTGCACTTGGAGTAATGGAGGTGCAAGGTCAATGTTCATGTCCAATCTCACGTAGATGGTGAATAACAGTGTTGGGGTCAGAACCAAGAGCAATCTGTCTCCTTGGCTTTAAAATTCAAGGTCGGGATGCCTTCCTTATAGAACTGTGAAGATGGGCAGTAATTACACAGAACAATCCTAACAGTCCTTGGACCAAAGTAGACCCGACGTCATAGGAGGCCCTTGTGATTTGGATAATGATGATCCTTCAGGGAGGCTCTGAGGATGAGCACACGGGAGGCAGGGGGCAGAGAGGAGGTTCGGATGGGCTGGCAGACACAGGCACTGCCTTGTGAACCAGGCCTTTGACACCTGCTTCAAATAGGACTTTCTAAAGTCATAATTTGCTAAACCAAGCAGTTCATGGGCCTTACTTCACAAATTATTACTTTGCTGTTTCAAAAGCCTCCCATAACGAGAACCAGCCCTCCGCCAGGCAGGCGGAGAGTCGGAGCAGAGTTCCGTGGGGAACGCATTGTCTCGGGGCAGCCGACGCGTGCAATGTATTTCTGGCCGGTGCTGGTTGGATTTTTAGCAAGGAGAGGAAGGCCGGCCTGTTTTTAGAAATTCACACAGCTTAGATGCTTAGATTTGGACTAAGGGCTGTTCACTCTAAACTTGAGGCACTATGGATGCTGCTTCCCTGTTTCATCTACAGGATATTTCTAACATGGGTTTGCACAGCCTGGCGAAAGGAAAAGAAAGTGATTCCCGGTGGGGAAAGACTGAGGTTCCTTTTTAAATTTATTTTTTTTGTTAATCTTCATCAGAGGGTGTTCCTCCATTGATTTTTAGAGAGCGGAAGGGAGAGGGAGATACACACTGAGAGAAACACTGATGTAGGAGATATGAACCCCGACCAGGGCCGGGAATAGAGCCTGCAACCAAGGTACATGCCCTTGACGGGAATCAAAACCAGGGCCTTTCTGTTCTCTGGTCAATGTTCTAGCCACTGAGCAAAACCAGCTAGGGCCAAGTTCCTATAGTTGAGTGACTTCTGCAAACATCTGCATTACTCACCATAACAGGGGAAAATGTCTTTTGATTTTGTTATCGTCTTGCCGGTAGGTGCTACATAAAACGTAACAACGTCGACTGGAAGGCAAGGGCGCTGCCGAGACACAGTGCTTTACTATTCGAGCCATGGGTCTCAACCACCGCGGGGGAAAGTGTTTCCATGGGAAAATGTGGTCAGAGTTCCCTTCCGCGAGGTGCCAGAAGGTCCCTCCCCACCTCCGCCCGCCGCTGTGCGCTGTGTGCCGACTCTGTGAGCAGCATGGTGTCATGGAAAAGCTCTATGTTTAGAGCATGAGGACATAAGTTCCAGTCCCAGATTTCCTGCTGTGCTAGTTGAATGAACCTTGGACTCTCTGGGGCTCAGTTTCTTTATCTGTCAAGCAGGCATGAAAACTCCTTCTTCTCTGAGGCTTTCTGAGCTTAAAGGAAAATAACACTTGCAGAATCACTTTGAGAGCTGTGAAGGCCCCATACAATTTTTTTAAATGTGTTTTTATTGATGAGAGAGAGAGAAAGAGAGAGAGAGAGAAATGCGAGAAACATAGATCGGCCGCCTCCTGCATGCCCCCTACTGGGGATTGAGCCTGCAACTTGGGCATATGCCCTGACTGGGAATTGAACTGGGGATCGATCACTTGATGCATGGCACAACACCCAACCAACTGAGTAACACCGGCCAGGGCACCCCCATACAATTTTGAAGTGTGGTTAGCAACTCTCCAGTCTGTTAGGATGGGAGCCCCCTAGACCTAGACAATTTCTACAGGAAAGTGGGCTCCGTGGACAAGGTTGCAGGCCTCTCTGTGGACATGTGCCTGCTTCTGCTCAGAGATTCCCAGGTGACTTCTCCCAACACTTCAACTTCCAAACTGGCATGAGTGCCAAGATATAGAGAACTAAGAGAGCAATGACTGCAACACATGTGGACAATATGTGGTATAGCTCCTGCCCCTGCTTGGGGCCCTCCTAACCCAGAGTAGGGAGGAGGCGGAGGGTGTGATGTAGGAGGAAGCAGCAGAGCACAGGGCAGAGGGCCTCGCAGCTCAGGGGGTGAGATTTCCTCACCTCCTCCACCCATGTCCAACCAGAGTGGCTAAATACCACCAACAGTTTCCGACTCTATGGCCACTGTAACATGTTAAATCAAGCATGAGATTAAAACCTGTATCCCAAAGCTATTCATCTCAATTCTACCACTGGTCCTTGTACTTGAGTGATAATGTTAGCCCAGGACAGTGAGCACAGTGCATTTATTAAAGCAGTGGTCGATGGGAGAACAGAATTCCCAAGGTGCCAAGGGAGCTTTCTCGCTCCTTTATCCTTTATCCTGCTTAGGGTGCCGGCCCTAAGCAAAGCTCTCCCCATACAATTCCCTTGCTGAAAAGCCCTTCATTGTTCACCAGAGGCCTCAGAAAAAGATTGAAGCTCTTTAGAGTCACCCTAACCAGTGCAGACCCAACCAGTACTCCAGACCCCCCTCTCTCCACATGCCATCCCTTCTGGGCTTCATCCCCAAATGGAGCTTGCAATCTCACACCTCTGCTTCTGCCTGAGCTGTTCCCTCAACCTGGTAAACCACATCACCCTGTCCCCTTGCCTGTCACCAGCATCATCCTTCTCATTGAAATCCTCTTCACTTCCCAGGCCCAACTCAATGCCATCTTCCCTAGGAAGCCTCTCTTGATCCAACCCCCTCCACATCCCTCTGCACCCCTTCTTCTCTGATCCATAGCTGACCACTCTTATGTGGTGCGAATTTCATTCACACAAGGGACAAGGCATCCAAAGGCTCAGGTTGCATACACGCACCTCCTACATGCATGGGTATCACATCATGTAAAACTCTAGAAGCCTCTCTTTCCTTATCTGCAACATGAGGATCATCATGATACCTGCTGTGGGGATGGTGTGACGAGAGATAGGAAAGTAAATTTTACGTTTGGAAAAAAGAAAAATTTGTCATTGTGACTTTTTAATAAGCCTCCCGACCGGGTTTTTAATTTCCTGGTGAGCCTATTCTGCTATCTGTATCCCAGGTGCTCAGATCCAAATCTGATCCAGCACCAGTGATTAGAAAATGAATACATTTAAAAAATGAATGAGTTATACAAGAGTTAGGAAAAAGAACAGAAGGCTGTTTTCAACATGAGAATGACCCCTTCTCCGTCAGCTCCATCAGGGTTCTCCTGGTGTTCCTTTCAGAACATCTGATTGTTCCCTTCACAGAACCTGTCCCAATGTGACTGTCTATGTACAGATGTGGGCTTATCTCTCAGCTGCATTTGCCAAGCCCCACGCCCAAAGAAGGTGACCAATTCTCTTTTGTCCGTTGAATACCCAGCCTCGAAGACAGCACATGGCATGCAACAACCACTACAGAGGATATGAATGAATGCACAGCTTTCATAAAACCAGAAAATCATGCCCAGGTGGAAGGTGAAGACAAAGTGTAGCCTTTGTTCAATAACTATTTATTAACATAAGCAGTGACACCTTCTTGCCCCCACCCACCGCCTAGCCTGGGGTAGGGGCACAATCTTTGTTCCCATGCTTCCACTCTCTCCCATGAAAACACGTATCATGCTGTTTTGCATTTATCCGTATCCTTGTCTGCTTACCTAATAGACTATAATCTTCGAAACAGAACCTGCCAGAGCAGATGGGTTATATCAGAGAACTCTTTTGCTATCACAGAATCAGAAGAGCTAGGGAACTGCCACATGGGAAACAGGATATTGGTATAGAATCAAAAAGTCCAATTTTAAGTCATAGGTACTGAGAGTGGAGGTGATGATCACAGCCAGAGAACACCAGAGCCAGGGTAGTTGGGATGGGAGAGGTATCATCTGTAAACACCAGGCACTCATGTGTGATTTCACAGAGTGACCACAGCAACACTTCTAGGCTGCTATCATATCACAGAGCATGGAACTGAGGCTCAAAGAAGCTTAATAATCTGCCCACGATCACAAGACCTAGGTGGCCACGTCAGGACTGGAAACCAGATCAGTATACTCCAACTTCACTCTTGACGTCATTCTGTGATGATGCTTCCTGGTGCTTAGACTGCCTCAGACTAACCTGTCAGGAATGAGCCAGAGCTGTGGTTGTCAGTTCTGGATTAGCTTCTAAGAGAAAGAAAGGAAGAAAGAAAAGAAAGAGAGAAAGAAAGGGAGGGAGGGAGGGGAAGGAAGGAAGGAAGGAAGGAAGGAAGGAAGGAAGGAAGGAAGGAAGGAAGGAAGGAAGGAAGGAAAGAAGGAAGGAAGGAAGGAAGGAAGGAATGGAAGAAGAAGAGAATGGAGGAAGGAAGGGAGGGAGGAAGGAAGGAAAATAAAAATAAAAGAAAGGAAGAAGGAGAAGAGAGAAAGGAAAAAGAGAGAAAGATAGATTTGGATCTGAGCACCTGGTACCAAGCCAGCGCTATTGGAAAGGGATCTTCCGGTTTGTGACCTGTGACTTCATATTGAAAAACATTCTCCAGGTGGTCCTCGCCCAAGAACAGAGAACCCTGGTCCTGTGGGGATTTATGCTCTGGTTCTGGTGTTTGACTTGTGACTTCTACTGTCCCTTCAATCCATGCTTTGTCAATTCTGAAATACTTTCAATAGCACTAACATTGAGACACATCCTACAAGTGACGCTGAGGCAGGAATGGTTTCCGCCAGCCAGGCAGTAGCCTTCACTGTGTGCACCTATGTGAGCCTGGATGCCATTCCTGGTGGGTCAGCTGGATACACACACCCTCGGTATTTCAGGGCACAAACTGCTCAAGAACTAATCATGGAAGGAAAATGGTCCCAGCTGTTGTCTGACAGCCTTCTCTGACAACCACTGGTAAGATGATAAAAGTGCCAACATTAGAATTTAAAAGAAAATTCCAGCGATAACAATGGAGTCTTCTTTTTAAAAATGCAGTAATAAAAATGAGTGATGTATTGATACATGTTACGACATGGATAAACCATGAAAACATGATGCGAAATGAAACAAGCCAGATACAAAAGACCACCTATTGCAAGATACCATTTCTATGAAATGTCCAGAATGGACAAATCCATTCAGAAAGGAGGTTAGTATTAGTTTAGGACTGGAGAAATGTGAGGACTGTGAGAGTGGAGGCTCATGGGGATGGAAATGTCCTAAAATTGATTGTCATAATAGTTACAACTCTATGAATGTACTAAAAACTATAAAATTAAACATTTTAAACAGGCAAATTGCATAGTGTGTACATTATATCTCAATAAAACTGTTTTAAAAAAACTTTGGGGGTGGGGGTGGAGGAGAAATAGAGCATAACCAATCCTTTGGATATTAAAGAGACAATGGTATGTGGAAAAACCCAGAATTCAATGACCCTGAGTCAAAAAGTGAATCAGAAAAGGCAGGCAGAAGGTGGACATGAAGAAGTTTCATGAATATGTGAACATGTATTTTACTTTCATATCACAGGAGTGATGTATTGTAAAAATATAATCAGAATAAATGAACTCTTTTAATACGTCTAAACATTTAATAGGTAAGAAAGCATTGGGGTATAGTTCCGTTGGCAGCATTTTCTTTTCTTTCTTAATGGCACTTAAAATAAAGTGGCGTCTCGATAGGATGAAATACAGCATTGAAGCCTCAGCTACTTGAGGCTGGTTTTTCCAGTCAATGACCAGCAGTGAAATATCCCTTACCCTCTCCATCCCTAAGCGTCCCTCTCTCCACAGCGGATTTATTTCCAAGGATGCTCGTGGCTCTCAGGTGTTCCAGTTATAATCTAAATTTCTATTCATGTCTGGTGGGAAATTCATCAGATCCTGCCCCAGATCATAGGCTTGAAAAGTAAGGAGAAGGGGACACTGCCACATCTGTCTATGTGTATCTCCTATTGAAAGAAATGTGCTGAGAAAGGTAAAATGATTTCCTGCACCTTTCCCTTGATTATCTGTAGATTTCACTGCTTAATCCTCTAGGAAACCCGGATCCCCAGAGAGCTGAGAGTGAATGAAATAACACATTAAGAGGGAAAAACTCCAGACCTGTGGTCAAATAGTTTTTGCCACCCGGGCCAACCACTTGGGCCACGGCATTGGCCTCCACGTGAGTTCCCCTGGGGGTGTGATTGTCCAGCTTGTAGGTGGCTCCCTGATCTGCATGCAGGGCGCCACCCGGGACATGAGACGCACTAGCCTCAGAGGCAGCTCAGGAAGAGAGAAGACTTGCAAAAAGAAAAGAAACCAAACAGAAGAAGAGGCTGGCCTCCAGGCTCTGCCAGAGAAGCACATCTTTTCCAGTAGTTCCAGGATTCCTTCAGTTACCAGACTTTTCATAAAAGATTATTTGTGTCTAACAGGCAAAGGCCCGTGTTTATTTGAGCAGTCTCCAAAGCAAGTGAGAAATTTAAAATGTTAACACTGGAGAAAAGGTAAATAAAATCTGGGCTATAAAACACTAAACAGACACTAAAATGTTTGCAATACTATAAGGGAAGACTTGGCTTTCACAATGTAATAAAAGAGGTAGGAATTTTAAAAAATTATGTTCTCCATTATATAAAGAATATGCATTGTCTGGGAAGGAAATATGCCAGATATTCTGATATTCTCATGCTGGTAGAGCTCTGAGTGATGTGTTCCTGTTTTGGCATTCCCATTCTATAATAAATGTGCAATGTCCTTTTCCATCATGAAATTTAATTCTACTAAACATAATTTAAAATGTTTTTTCTCATTATAAAAAATACAATGTTTGTTACAGAAAATTTAAGAAAAAAGATGGAAATAGAAATCTGCCAGACCTAACACACATACACACAAACAACTTATGATAGCATGTTGGTACATATGCTTACAGTCATTGTTGCTTGGATATATAAACAGCATACACACACACACACACACACACACACACACACACAAGATCCATAATAGATGAGACACTGTGAGGTCTATGCATCCTGTCACTCTACTGCTGTTTTAGGCATGGTTTTCCTAGGTGACTCTATCCTTTGAATCGCAGATGACTGGACTTCAAGAGGTTACCGGAGGTCCTCTAGCCAGAGTTAGTGGGGCTCCATCCAAGAACAACCTATGGTTTGGAATGCGGTTATTTCGGGGCCATAAGGGACCCCATCTGAGGATGGAACATGTATGTTTATAATAGAATTCACTGAGGACTATCCAAATAAACCACCTACAGTTACATTTGTCTCTGAGATGTTTCATCCGCATGTCTGTGCAGGTGGTAGTATATGTCTGGGCATACTTCAGAACCGCTGGAGTCCACCTTAGGATGTGTCTCCCATTTCTACATCCTTATTGTGTCTACTGGATGAGCCCAATCCCAATAGTCCAGCAAGTAGCCAGGCCTCCCAGCTATACCAGAACAAGCAGGAATATGGAAGCGAAGGTAGGACAGAACTGGTGCGATTGTTGACTTGGATGAGCAAAAGAAGAGGCAAGGCATAGAAAAAATATACACTGAGAGGCCAGATTATTATGATCTCTGAACACATAATAATCTGGCCACTCTGTGTATTTGTATCTCAAATGGGTACCAAAAGTATTCTAGACTTTTGCTGGAGATCAACCACCTATTTGCCCTAAGCTTTCTATCAGCTAGTGCAAAGGGGAAAACTGATCAGGTGCACAATTTATAGTATCTTTGATATCAAATAAATGAGGTACTTAAGAGAAGTACAATGAGTGACCAGATTATTATGCGTTCAGAGATCATAATAATCTGGCCACTAAGTGTATATTGATGTGGTTGTCACCTTCCTATTCCTCAGCATCATTACAAGCAAAGAACTGTGCTGTTTCCACCTTCCCTCACTGAGCTTTTCCTACCCTTTCTACCACTCCTTGAACATAAAATAAAAAATAAAAAACAAAACAAAACAAAAATAACCCTCTACAAGATCAAATCACTGTACCTGGGTTACAAGCAAAATTTACTAATACTTAATTCCTTTTCTGTCGCATCTCACCTCCAGCTTTGGGGCAGTATGCTGTTACCGTAGTTTACACAAAGCTGTTGAAATGAGTTGTTATACATGTGGTGCTTCTGCATAGCTTGAATGACTGGGATACTATTTTTAACAAAATGATTGCAATACTACTAGTATAGGGAAAGACTTGGCTGGCGTGGTTCATCCACTGAGCCAAACTGGCGAGGGCAACTTTTAGTGGTTTATAAGATCTCTAAGATCCGCTGTCTATAAAGGGGCCTGATAAGTCCTATCACTTTAAGTTAATGAGTTGTTTTCAATTCAGATCAATTCAAGTTAGTATGTTTATTATTTTGGGCTAAAGATCATTGAGAGCAATATAAGCTCGTTGTCAACTTTAAGAATAATTAGAAGAGTATGAACCAAGCCAAGTTATAGATTCAAGAGGAAAAATAAAAGGGTAACATTTTGAAGCTCTTAAAGACCTTCATCAGTGCCATTCAGCAAACTGCTGTTTTAAGAATATTATTTTTGAAATAACCTTCGTGTTCATATTTTGAATGTACAAAAAGGCCATAGAGTATATGTGTTGGACAGTAATATTGCCTTTTTGAAGCTAATTTAGATTGACTTTAGCTCAACTAAATATGCATTCTAAGGACTATCCCATACTTTTTTTTGGTGCATAGAAAAGATTTGAAGGAAATGGAGTTCTTCATAGTCATGGGTTTGGGGATTATAGCATAAAAGAAGACTGACACACTCTTCAGCAGATTATGACATAGTTTTGAAACAGATTGTCATAAAGGAAAAGGAAGTTTAAGGGGACATAGGATTGTTACTATTTCTTGGAGATCCTAAAGTGGAATTGTTGGATCATATGGTAATTCTATTTCTCATTTTTTGAGGAGCCTCCATACTGTTTCCTACAGCAGCTGCACCATTTTACAATTGCACCAACAATGTACAAGAGTTCTGATTTCTCCATTTGTTGTCTTGTGTTCCTTTGGTAATCTCCATTCTAACACGTGTTGAGGTGATATCTCATTGTGGCTTTGATTCACAATAGCCAAGATATTGAAACAATCGAAATGTCCATCACCAGATAAATGGATAAAGAAACTGTGGAATATACATACAATGAGACATTATGTACAGACAAAGGAATTTGGCAATATGACAACATGGATGAACCTTGAGGACATTATGATAAGGGGAAGCAGCCTTCACAGAAGAACAAATACCGCATAATTCCATTTACTTGCAATGCCCAAAATAGTCAAACGCATAGACACAGAGTGTGGAACGGTGGTTTCCAGGGGCTGGCGGAAGGGAAAAGGGGAAGTTACAGACAAAGAGGCCTAAAGTTTCAGTTTTGCAAGATGAATAAGTCCCAGAGATCTGCTGGACAATAAGGAGTTATAGTTAACACTGTATTGTGCACTTAAAGTCTTGCTAAGAGGGCAGAGCTCATGATAACTCTTCTTAGCACAATAAAATAAGATTTTTTTAAAAACACAGAAGCTGGAAATGGCATGAAAAACAGAAGCTGAACAAGGCAGACTAGCATACACTATGCCACATCCTATGCTGCTGAGCTGAACCAGCGATCCCTTTCTGATCCTGTTCCCATAAGACGAAAGTCTTTGCTTTCCTCGTCCCCCTTTCCAGTGGCCTCTCTTGAAAAGTCACCCTCATCCACAGATGGTCAACATTACGATGGAATTTTGTTTTTCTCGCATGTGAATTTGGAGCTGATAGAAGCTTCCCGGCTCCTTGGTGAGACCTGCTGACAGACCCGCTGGCCCCAGAACCATCTGTGACTGCGAGAGGATGCTTCTGAGGATCCTGTTGGCACCTTCCGCTGAGCCACGGGGCTTGGTGCACAAGGACCGATGAGGACCTGGAGGGCAGACTTTGTCACTGCCCCCCCACAAGGCCAGCGTTACCTGGAGGGCATGACTGGTCCCTTCCCTGTGGTTTCCCCCATTAGAACGCAACAGAGAGAACGGGGAATGGGTTAGCAACATCAAATTCCCTGCAGAAGCACTTGGGAAGAAGCTGCCAAAAAGGAGCTGTTTGTAAATTAAGGGGGCTGCACTCAAAACTCTCCAGGGGCACGTCATGGCTGACACAGAGTCCTCTGTGATGAATCAACCCTGCAACTTGCATGGGGGCAGACGTTCTGAGGAACGTGCACTATCTGGGGAGGAGTTATCTGCATAAACATGGAGTGTCTCTAGATAATGGGGGAAGGACAAGGGAGGCAACTAGAGCCCTCCATGTCTCATCAACCAACTCACCTATGACCGTCACCCTTTCCCACACACACGCACACAAAGTGTGTATCATCTCAAACTGACACAGGGTACGGGTATCTTAGACATGACGGTGGTAGGCCTTTCCCTGAAATGGTCCACCTGTTATTTTTTCCATATTTATGGGTGATCTGCTATATTGACACATCCCAGAAAGAAAGGAAAGGATAACTCAGGCTCCTCTATTTACATAGATTTCATGTAGTTTTGATACAAAGTCTACCACATTTCTGATAGTTACACATTTTTTGGTCTTGGGTTGCTTAGGTGATTATTTTTTAGGAGTAACATAAGTTTGCACTGGAACACTATAAGGGCATACATACCTCTTAGACTTTAAACATTTTTTTAATTGATTATCTTTTTTAGAGAGAGGAAAGAAGAGAGAGAGGGCGAGGAAAAGAGGGAGAGAGAGGGAGAGGGAGAGGGAGTGGAGAGGGAGAGGGAGAGAAGAAGGAGAGGAGAGGGAGAGGGGGAAAGGAAGAGGAGAGGGAGAGGGAGGAGAGAAAGAGAAAAACACTGATCAGTTGCTTCCTGCATATCTTTCAACTGGGCATGAAGCCCACAACCTGGGCATGTGCCCAGACTAGGAATTGAACAGGTGAACTTTTGATGCATGGGACAACACTCAACCAACTGAGCCACCCTGACCAGGGGAGACATCTTCTACTTCTAATGCTGAAGGTCACACTTTGGATCAGGTACTAGGGGCCAGGCCTCTAGACTACACCACAGTTGCAAATACGACAGCAATTTTCCAGGCCCCGAATCAGTGGGAAATATGGCAAAGAAGATGAAGCCGAGAGACATTTTTGTGGCTGTCTTAAGGACATAAAAAGTCATGAGGCATAAAAATGCCTCGGAGGGGCATGATTCCCTCTTCCCAGCGCAGAAACACCCTCCCTTGCTTGTTTTGGAATCTAAGCCAGAAGACCCTCAATGGGAATGCCAGTACCCAGCTCCCAGCTCCCTGGATGCCTGAGCAAACACAGATGGGCCTCGCTCCCCTGCAGCCTCTGGGACTGCTGGGTTCTTGGGCTGTCCCAGCAGCTGCTGGCCCAGAAGTGCCAACTCGCAGCCAGGGACACCAGACCTGGCACAGGGGACTGCCTGCCGGGGGCCGGGGGCTGTCCTCAAAATAACCGAGAGTTTCGGAGGGCCTGGAGTTTCGACCCCCAGCATGGCTAAATGCCAGTGAGCTTCTGCTACTTCCACACATGTGCCTGCGGAAGCGTCTAAAGATATATGTAGAAAGCATTACTACCCAAATCAGAGAATGAACTGCCATTTCGAGTCTTCACATACACCCCACCATGCTACACTCTGCACCTAATCTGGGGTATCCCAACCCTTTCGCATCCCCTCAATCCAGTCATTTTTCAAATATGTCAAAGCAGTAGAACCCTCCTTTCCAAAACACCTTACCTACACATCCTATATGAGAACAGACGGGAGTGCGGACATCTGATTGCACCCATCACTCTCCCTATACCCTCATCAGCTGTTCCACAGCACAGCTCACTGTCCCCTGAGGTCTAGCCACAGATCCTTAGGCTCCAAGGAACATATCTGAAACCATGATTTACAGATTTTTATAATCAACTTGTATCTTTCTTAAAATCCAGTTTCCAAATCACCAATTTGTAGTGGGGAAAGAATGTTAAGCAAACGCACATGCTGTTGGTGTCAGAATGCATTTGGCAAACATTCTCTGAATACAGGGTGCAGGCCAGGCACTGTGCTTGGCAGTGAGGATGAAGAGATAAATAGGATGCAACTCTATCGCCAAATAGACCTGATTACTGAGTGACCTCAGGAAAGCCACTTGCATTGCTCCGTGGAGTGAGATGTGCTAACAGCATGAGCACTCATGACCGCTCGCACATGGAACCTCTTCATTTTCCACTAAACAGAGCTGAGTTCCAGAGCGGGACATCACACTCAACTCCTGGTCTCCTAGCGTCCACAGCTGAGCAGGGTTTCATACTCCAGGACTGCAGGGCATGGGAGAAGTCACGAGCACATTCTGATGAGAATGACATTGGGACAGCAGGGGTGGGGCTGATGCCCGAGTCCTCTGACCCAAAGTGCTGGAGACACTGAGTCTTGGATGATGGTGTACAAGGACTCCAGGGTTCGGGCGCCCAGAGCCCAGCAGAAATGACACCGTCAAACATCTCAGTCTGGTAGACAGTGAGTTCCCGTGCAACATGCCCTTCTGCTTTCCAAATGCTTTGCAATGTGCAAAGGATTTTGACTGGTGGCATCATACATGATCCTCCTAGGTGTGTAGGAGGGACGCTTTCCCCGTTTCAGAGATTGAGAACCTGAGTCTCAAGAGATGTGAGCTGACATGTCAGCGTCAGACAAGTGACAAGTAGCAGAGCCTGAGCATCTGGACATGTCAGGAGTCCTGAGCTCCACGCTCCCTGTTCTAGTTGAGTAATATATTGAATCAGAGACAGGCATGGGTCTGAGCTTTGGCTTGGGAGTATAAAGATGGAGCAACTTCGAGAGAATTAAAGAAGAACAGGAGTTTACCTTTGTTGAGTATATGTGCCATCATATTAACCCATGGTGGACCAGTAGTTTTATTGCTAGCTTTACCCAGTGGCCAGATAAGTTTCTTTTGAATGAGTACAAAAAACATTTTACATAAATGTTAAAGGCACGCTTTAAAATTAAATTCCCATTGCATTTTGAAGTTATTTATTACATGTTCTTACATGCTAACATCTTTTTAAAAGTATGATACTTTGTAAAACACTGTGTAATATGAAGCGAGAATTCTCGTGATCCGTCCACAATGTGTTAAGATGAAGCACACTGCCTTTGGAACATTACAGTAGAATGGGGAAGCCAGGCTCATCAAGAGGGAAATAATATTTCATGTGTTGAGTCCTAGTCCAGAGATATGCGTAGGCACTTGTTACTTGTTTGTAGCAACCAGGTGATAGATGTGTTGTATTCCCAACTTTCTGATGAGAAAATTGAGGTTCAGAGAGGCCTCCGGTCCCTGCAACCAGCAAGTGCAGGGGAGGGGTGGGGGACGACGACGGAGAGCAGGAGTTGAACTCCAGTGACTGTGATGCAGAAGTCCTTTGTTCTCTGGACTTCACCCAGCTGCCCTTGGCTTCAATGGGATCAGCAGCAGCCACGCTGGCTGGAGAGGGCAGGGACAATATTATGTCATTGAGGTTTCATTTATGTGGTGACATGATATTTATCTGGAAGCTTTCATCTGAGAGATGCGGAGTGTTTTATAAACAGGTTCTTATTCTTGCCTTTCTCCCCCTTCCACTCCTCCACCTGAGTCCTTGGGAACCGAAGAGGTTGCCGGAGATGGCCAAGGTCACAAGTGTGGACAGGTGTATGCGTGAGGGTAGTCCCCTGTGTGCAGACACAGCTGTGTTTGGTGATAAGAGCAGTAATCTCTCACCTTGTGTAGCTCTCTGTTGTTTCCTAACCTCTTTCATGTCCAACTTTCATGTCCTAGATCCTCACACCAGTCATGTGAAATTGGCAGAACGCGCATCAGCTTACACAGGGCAAAAGTGAGGCCCAGAGAGGTCAGTGAAAGCCTGAAGCACTCGGCCTGACACTCGAGGAGGGGAGGTTCGAACTCAAGTCTGTCGATCTGTATGCAAGCAGTACTGCACGGTGGCTGAGTGGCTGGGTTTTGGATCAGGCAAACCTGCGCCTGAGTTCTGCATCTGCCATGCACCTTCAGAGCTGTATGCCCGAGACAGTTTCTTGGACCCTGTTCCTTCCTCTGTGAAGCGGGCCATCTAATCATCCCGGCCCCAGTGAGCAGTGAAGAACCCACATGAGAGTTGCACACAAAATAGAAAGAAGGCATCATAACGCCTGGCGTGTAGGGAGGCTCGATAAACAAGCAGCTGTAACAAGGTCCCAACCGAGATCTCCTGCCACTATGCCCATCGCCTGGGAGGAAGGAGTGAGGCTTGCATACCCCCGAGAGGGTCTACTAGGAGGTAGGTCAAGGCATAAGGTTTACCTGCAGCTGAGGTGCCAGGCCCCGTGCCCCCCTCAGGCCTCGGGTCCAGGGAGGAGGAGTGCATTCTCGGTCAGCCCGTTGGCAGCTGCTGTTGTCACGCACTCCCGGCTTACCCTCCTAAGTGGCCCTGCCCACCTGTCTCCATCCGCCCACGCTGGCAGCCCCACTTTGCCTGGGAGAAGAGCAAACCTGCGTCCTCAGGTGCTCTCCTCCTTCTCTCCCACCTGGGGGCTCCGCCAGAGAAAACCAAAGCACTCTGTTTGTTTTCTAAGCCGGAGCCAGAAGCCATTCCCGTAAGGCCCTCCTGGCTTAATGGGGCTGTGTCTGGGTGCTGCCCCGAAGCCAGGCTCCAGCAGAGTCCAGGCTGCCCTCTCGCCCGGCCCTGCTGCCCCCGCCCACGGTGACATTTGCTTAGTGGTGGCATCTCGGTTCTGGCTCCAACTCACCCTGCATCAACTCACCCTGTGACCCTGGACGTGTCCCTTTCCCACTCAGGGCCTCAGTTCCTCCACCTTTACCAAAAGTCTGCTTCTGCTTCTTCCTTTTCTTTTCTTCTTCTTATATTATTATTATTATTATTATTTTATTTTTTTACGAAGGCGGCCTCTTCTAAACCAGTAGGTGTCCACCTGGGCTGCGTAGGGGAGTCACCCGGGAACTTGTCAAAATGAATGTCTGAGCCCCACGCTCATACGTTCTCCTCTGATGGGTATGACATGGAGTTAGGCAACAGGTTTTCAGAAGCTCAAAGGTGACTCTAGCCGGCAGCCCAGGTCCTCAGGTGCTCTCCTCTTACTCTCCCACCTCAGCCCCAAATGAATCCTGACAGCCCCGTGGACTCTGCCATGTAACGATTCTACGAAAGAGGTCAAGGAGCAGAAGCAGAGAATTCTAGAAGGAGACATCCCGATGGCTCTTCGTTTCAAACCGCCGTCTAATCAAACTGCCTCCCTGGACAAACAGGCAAACTGAGGCCCAGAGAGAAGGGTGGGTGTTTTAACGCCCTCCAGTGAGTCACAGGGAGCCTGGTCTAAACCTGCTCTCCTAAGTCTCATTACAAATAACAAAACATGGATAATAAAAGGACACAAAGGAGGGAGAGGGAGAAGCTGAAAGTAAAGAGAGAAGGAAAGGCAGATGAGGGCAAATTATAAAAAGGAAGAAGAGAAAGAAGTAAAAGGAAAATAAAGAAAGCTAAGGGGAGGAGAGAAGGGGTACATGGAAGAGAAGAGAGGGAGAAAAGCCGGGGCAGGGGCGTGTGCCACTCGGATAGGCCCCGTGCCAGGGCAGCTGTGAGCCACTCTTGGCTGCAGGGTGCTTACTTGGTGAAGGTAACCTGGGCAGGAACTCCCATCCCCACTGGGGCCAGGCCGGCTGCAGCCTGTGTGGGGCGGGCTGAGGTACAGCTGCTGCCTCCTCACCCAGCTTCCAGCCTCTTGCTCAATCGAGCAACAGGCAGGATGGATGCTCTTTGGTAAGGTGATCCCAGCAGAGAGGACCCCACCACCTTTAGGAGGGATTCCTGCAACGGGCAGGGAACAGATGGGCAGGGGAACCTGTGCTCCCGCCATGCTACCAGCTGGGCGAGTCCGAAACAGGCCTGTGTTTCCCGCCTCCAGGCCCCAGTTTGATGCACACCTCCGCTGGGTGCCCTTCCCACACCCACCCTACCCAGCATGGCATTCGGGCCACTTTTGTTTCTGTGACAGCTCCTCGCTCTTCATTCCCCTCCATGCTTTTCTCACCACACGTAAGACCATATGTGAGTGGAAGGCTCCCACCTCCTTTGCTTATGGTGCGTCCATCCTCCTGTCCTGCTGAGCCTACCGGCGTCCTTCCAACCCCCACTTGAAATCTCAAAGGGGTGTCCCTGTTCGAATCCCACGCCTTCCAAATGCCCAATCCCCCCCCCCCCCCACCACCACCACCGCCATCAGAACTATTCCCTCCACCTTCCAGGATTCCACGTCAAGTGTCCTGACCCTCCTCGGCCACCACACAGCAGACAACTCCCGCACAAATCCGGGTGACCAGATTTACTCTATATAAAGTCTCTGGGCTTGAGCTGTGCACTCTGGACAGACCTGAGGGTCAATTAAGGCCCAAGGAAGAGCACTAACAGCATTCGCGCAGCGGCAGCCTTGCAGGGTTCCTGTTTGTTTGCTTGTCCTTCTCTCCTGATCTCCTGGGTGGGGAAACGGAGGCTGGCAGCTCTGAAGTAATTCCACACTCAAGATCTCACTGCTTCCTCCTAATAGCCCTGTGAGATAGAATTTCTTGGTCCTAAAATGGGAGAAAAACCCTATCTGATGTGGGCTCGCTTGGGCCCGGTCAGGGTAGATTAGAACTGGGACCCTCCTGACTCTAGGTGCCTGGTCTAGTCCTGGGGCTCTGTCTGTAGGACGAGAAGTGGGTGTGTCTCCCTTTGGGTACAAGGGGACCCAACTGTGGGCCTCAGGATTGCGGGACACACTCGGGGAGACCCTGCCTGCTCTGCCTTTCATGGGAAGCCAGGTGTGGAGTGAGGGCAGAAGGGGCAAGCCAAGGGCCTGCAGAACCCTTTGGGGAAACGTTATTTGGTTTCATCATCCCAAGGAGAGTCTCAATCATGGTGACTCTCAAAGGTGAGCAGACATGGAATCACTTGGGGAGTGTGAACAAAGTAATGATTCCCAGAAATTCTGACTCAGCAGCTTTGAGGTCAACCCAGTAACCTGCATTATTAAAATGCATACCCTGGCGATTGTGATGTAAATGGACCACAGAGGGTGCTTTAGCCCATTCCCTTATCTAAGTCATCCTCCCAGCCTGGTCTGCCCTTCCTCAGAATTACCTTCTATGTGAACACTGAGTGAATCAGTGTCTATATTCCTTCCCTGCCTCTGCCCTCGCCCTTCCTGGCCTCCTGCCCTGTCTACCCTGGGCCCCTGACTGGAGGAGGAGTGCTGGGGAGGACAACCCACCCTTCTTCCTCCAGGAGCCAGCCCCTCCCAGGTGGCTCAGGTCCTGGAAGCCATCCCCTGGAATCTTTTGGGACGTAGTTCTATCTTTACTGTATCTCCTTCCCTCCAGAATTCCTTCTCCTCCATCAGTTTCCATTTGGGAAACTGGCCCCAATAACAACAGTCAGTGTCCTGGCTCAACCCTCAGAGTCTATATCCACTCTGCCAGTCCAGTCTTCTCCAGCAACCTCCTACCACACACACACACACACACCATACACATACATCACGCATGTACACACACACCACACATACACACACCTCATACACACCATACACAAACCACACACACCATACACCCCACACACAAACACACACCACACATACACCCCATATACTTCACACACACCACAGATCACACACATATACCCACACCAGAAACACATACACATAACACACACAGACACACATAGCACATACATACTCCCTCACCCTCTCCACTGTCCCATGGATTCTACCTCCCAGCATCCCTCTGTCCTCATTGTCGTCACTCTAGTTTAGGTCTCCTTTCTGCCTGGAGCACTGTAGTTCCATGAGCCCGGAGAGCAGAGAACGAGGGGTAGGACATCAGGTGGAGGATCAGAGCTAGGAAGAGCTGTGGAGAATGAGGGGAGTCAAGGTGATGTCTATCCATAATGATAAGGCCAACCAATTTTGAAATAGTCTGCCATACATATTATACCAGTGGTTGGCAAACTCATTAGTCAACAGTGCAGCAAACCGCGGCGGCTCGCGAGCCAGTTTGCCAACCACTGCATTATACATATACACATACATGCATATGCACATTTACATACATACACATGCACATATACATATTCATAGACACATCCTTGGTTGTAATAAATTTCAGAAAAACAAAAGCATCCCTTTACACTTGCTTCCTGTCCTCCCAAACTTGGCCCACTGGACTCTTCTAACACCAAAGATCCTAAGATTCTTCCCTCGTGGAATGTGTGAAGGCGTGGTAAGTGAGAAAAGCATTTTCTTAGTCAACTTCCTTCCCGTGTGTCAGTTAATCTATCATCTGATGGGCATACTACTAGGAAAATAATATGTTTTGTTCATTTTCATTTCTTTTCTCTGGGAGCATCGTGTGTGCATGTGTTTGTGTGAAAGTGGATGCATGTGCATGGGGGGGTGAGGGGTTTGTCTCAGCTGACAGTGATCTAAGGAAACATGCATTTTTTCAAACCCTTTTATTTAAATAGAAAACCATTTATTCCTAATAAGATCTCATGAGAAAAACCCAATAGGTAAAGATAAGACACTCTGCTAATAAATAGAGGTGAATGGGCATAGAGACTATCTGGCCTCACATGCCCCCCTTGATGGCTCTTGGGATGCTTTATAGCATCGCTCAGGTTCTAATAACAGTTTTGTAAACTACTGATGTAGTCCAAGCTCCTTATTCTGAGAACCAGAGAGAGTGGGAGACTCGTTGGAACTCATGCAGCAGCCACGGTAGAACTGGATTTGAAGCCTCGGTTTCCTAATTCCCACATCCATGTCCCTCTAGCTAAGGGGCTCTGCTGTGTGTGCTGGGGTGATACACCCAACCTGGGGCTTGAAGGAAGAACTTGGCATCACTTGGGACCAGGTTTGGGGCCATCGACTCTGGCCCAAGCTGTCACGGGCACAGGAAAAGGGCACCCCAGCTTCTGCAGGACAGTCCTGGGGAGCTGCCACAGCTTCCCTTGGAAATCCATGGTATTATCTGTGTCATGAAGAGAATGGGAAAGGTTCCCTCGGGGTCAGGGAGAGGGGGCTGTAGGGTGGAAGGCAGGTGGCCCAGTACAGAGAAGGCGGAGGCAGTGTTCGGGGGTGTGGCCAGGTGAGATGGAGCTGGGGGTGTCCGCTGCTGACAGTCCTAAGAGAAGACCAGCTCAGCAAACCTCTCCTTGAAGAGCAGGTAGTCCCCTCCCTCTCCGTGCTTTCCTATTTCCTTTTTAAACGTTTCTTTTTCTTTTTTTAACAGCCTGCTGGTTTGAGGCTGCAGACATGCCAGGTAGGAAGCCAGAGAGTCTGCCTCGGACTCTAAAACAAGACTGATCGATAACCAGTCTCACCTCACTTCATTTTAGTTCCCAAATTAAAGAGATATAAAAAGATGCAACTTGAGAGGTTCCGAGCATTCAGCTCCGAGGAGTCTTAAGTCAGAGCGCACTGGGCCGCGGGTCGGTGCTGACTTCCTTCACTTTTCCCTTCTGGGCCTCAACTCCCCTCACTGGTCGCATCACGATTACCCTCAGCAGGTGTTTCCTGAGCTGCACTCTGTGTAGGGCACAGAGAGAGAATGGGGAGCAGGTTTGAGCAGAACTGTCTGCCCCCAAAACGCTTACGAGCATGCGGCTCTGAGAGGCAGTGGAAAGAGTGCTGGCTTTGGAATCAGAAAGTGTTGAGCCCAAGTCAAAGGTCTACCTGCCCAGGCCGGTGCAACTTGGACAACGTGCTTCAGCCAAGCCTCCTCTGCTCTGGGCCTGAGGTCAGATAATAGCACCCACCTCCCTAGCACAGCCCTGGGCACATGGTTGACACTCAACAAAACCAGAGCCTCTCTTCCCTCTCCTACAAAATCTTCCAGAGTCTTCAAGCCTCAGGAGTCACAGGGCCTCAGCCTCTCACTGGGGTGGCATGTCCCTGGATTCTATGACCTTGAGCAAAAGTCATGGACAGACAGGATATCGAGCTCCGAAGGGTCTTCTACTTGAGACAGGTGGATGTAAGTAGAGGTGTACATTGCTAAATGAGCATTGAATGGGTGATTAAACTACGAATAGTCAAAGTTCAGTGTGCTTCTGACTGACTTAAAGGTTTATAATTTCACACAGATTACCTTATCACTATAATAGCCATTTAATTCGAATTCACTTCTTAAATAGGGTACAAAAATATGAAGTAGTAGCTAGAATGCTGAAAACCTATTTGTACCACAGACACAGTGTCATAGTACAAAAGAAATAAGGATAATACAATCTTTTTTTCCAAACAGATTTCTTCCCAGATGAGACCCCACTCCTAAAAAGTAAATAGTTTCCTGCATAAAGGACAGTTGATATGTGTGTTTGTTTTATATAATGTGACTGTGTATTTTACTTTTATTTTATTATTATTATTTTAAGTTGTTATTTATTGATTTCAGAGAGAGAGGGAGAGAGAAACATCGATGTGTTGTGTCACTTATTTATGCATTCACTGGTTGACTCTTATATGTACCCTGACCACACCCTTGGTGTATCGGGATGACACTCTAACCAACTGTGCTACTGGCCAGGGCTCAGCTGACATGTGTTTAAAGGGCTGGGGAGAATCTGCTCTGAAGCCCCATGTCCTGGGTTTAATCCCACCATTGTCACCGTTTTACAGTGTGACCAGGATCCGGCCTCTGGTAAAAATGATTCTATTGGGTTACACGGTGTTTACTAAAGTGTGGGATGCACCCAGATTAAATCACTTAATGGGGAAAATAATAGAGAATGTTCCAGTTTTCTCTCAGTCCTTCTAATTCAGTCACGGAGAAGGGCTTGGTGTAGTGCTGATGTCTGTGACAATTCTGGCACATTTGCACCCTCCTCTCTTTCAAAGAGCCAAAACAAAGCCCCAGCTCAGAACCTTCCAGAGGCAACAGCATATGTCTAGAATTACATAAAACTGCTTTGTTTCATTGTATTGTCTTTGGGGGGTTGTCTTCTAGTATGGCGAGTAATCCTGCTTTTCCATTTACTGGTAGTGACATACATTTCCATTCTGAAATCATTGATTTGACCAAAAATAAAAATAATGGAAAAGAAGTGAGTCGATTTCAAGAAGAACACAGTGAATTAATAATATCCGAGGGAGGACAAAATCGGGAGACGGATGCTTGCCTGCAGGGCGGGGGCGACTGTGCTTGAAGAATCTGCGGGGTCCTTTGAGGAGGGGAACTGGGCTCCAGAGCTTGCTCCCAAATACGGAGGGTGCCAGTCCCAATATCCTTCAGGGGCTCAGATGCACGTCAGTTTTCAGGGAAACCAGGTTTGGGTTTCCAGGAAAATGAATTTGGATAAAGTGATACCCAGATGTTCAGGAGCGTTTCTTCTCCTCGACCCTGTTGCCCAGAAAGAGGAGAAGCAGGTCTGGGAACCGTTAGTGCCCTGTAACTGTCCAGGCCACAGAAAACAGCCCACAGCTGCCCAGACGCCACCCCAGCGAGAGGCTGAGGCCCAGTGACTCCTCCGAGTTCCCCAGCCGGGGCCTCTCTGCTCCCTGGCCAAGGAGAGAGGCAAGGCCAGCTGGGTGAGGCCGGCCCACTCGTGTGCAGCTGGAATCTCAGAGCCAGAGCCAGTCAGGCCCCGATGCAGGCCCCTTCTCCTGCACCCTCCTCCCCCAACCGCGGCTTGAAATAGAGCAGATCAAGAGGGTGAAACCAGGACAACCCACTGCTGGGTTGCAGTGGGATGGGGTGGGCTTCCCTCTCCCCGGTTAGCACACTCCATCCAGCTCCTGCAGCTCCTGTCCCCTTCCCCCCTCCCACCCCACCCTCTGGTCCCCAGCTCACCAGAGCTCACACCAAGACCCTTCCCTGAGGCTGACCTGCAGGTCAGCTACCACAGAGCACTCTGAAGACGGGAGAGGGAGAGGTTCCCAGCTCAGGACGGGGAGGGGGAGAGAAAGGGAGGTGGATTTCTCCACGGATTCCACATGCACTGAACAGTAAATGGAGTCAACTGAATTAAAAACAAAACACAAATCTGCACCCTGAACCCAACAGCCGAAAGACAGCAGCTACTGGCTGTGCACTGGAAAGAGGCCTCAGGGAGTGGGGCGTGGGGAGGGGTCGATTATTGCCCACAATAATGAAAATTATATCTCTGGTTAGGGACTGCCAGTCCTGTGACTCACTGACCCATCCCGTGGCTGCCTCATAAACTCTCAGCACAGGCAGCACCGGGCTGGGCAGAAAGGATCTACTTCTTTCTCCAGCTGCTCACCCATTCGACAACATTGTATTCAACCCCTACCAGGAGCACGGCTCAGAGCTAGGTATTAAAATACAGCAGAGAACCTTCCGGGGCCCTCTCTGCCCTGCAGGTACTTCACATTTCATCAGAAAAAAACAGAAAGCTGGAAGAAATAGTTGTAACAAAGTGGGAAGAGAGAGCCTCTGGAGGGGGGCTTGAACCCCCCTCGCCTCTGCTCGGAAGTTCCTGAGAGACGTGGAGCAGTGCCTACGCATCCCTGGCCCGGTGTTGCCTCATCGGTGCCCAGTCTGGAGGCCTCCATGCCTGGTGTTAAGTCCCAGGGTCCTTCAGAAGCGCCCAAGGGTGCTGAAAGGATGCACCAGCCCAGACCCCTCAGCCACCTGCTTTCGTTGGGCTTTTCCAAATTGGGTCTGACAATGCATTCTGCTGCTATTCAAAGGAGGAGAAGCAAGAGAAGAAAAAGAAGGGGGAGAGATGAAGAGGGAGGGAGAGTCCTAGACTTAATCTCCCTAAATTTAATGCAGTAACTCTGGGTCATAAGCAAATACATGTCTATGGCCATATTTACACGGGGAGATCGTTTTCCCCCACTTTACCCATTTGTTTACCTGTAAGCACCTAGGAAGCCAAAGTCATTAGTGTGTATGTACATGCACATAAATATATGTGCATAATACAGCTATCGTGTACGCATAAAATATAAATATATACAGATGAATGTAGATGAGGAGATATGTAAATATAGGTACCACTGGGTGCGACTGGGGGTTGTTCAATTCAGGGATGTAATGGTTAAAAGCACAGTGTTTCAGTCTTCATGATTACTATTTCCTGGTTTTCTGTGACGGGGGTTGGGGGGAGGGCGGTTGTGGGTGGGTGCTGACTTACTTTTTCTAAGCCTCAGTCTTTCATTCTGTGAAATGGTAAGAGTCATGCCTAACTTTGCAGTATGTGGGGGTGAATTAAACAAGAGTGTAATTACAGCACTTAGCGTGGTGGGCAGCAAGAACAGAAGCCCATTCGGCACCCTCTTTCCTTCTTTTGATGCCTCCTAGGTGCCTCGGCACGAATGATCTCCGTCTTTTTCTCTGTGCCCTCCTTGCTCCTAACCCAAACAGGGCCTTGCCGCATGGAAACTGTCCTCAAGGGAAACACAGGTTGGTGAAGAAGGGAGAGAGCTATGATTTGGGAGCTCTTAGGTGGAGTCCCTTTTGCATTTCTACATAAATTACCTAAGTAATGCATGGTCCTGCACTTGGGGCTGTGGAAAGTATATGTAAGCAAAGAGGAAAACACAGTTACCTGCAATCACCCCACTTCAAAATAACCACTGTTGGCACCTCAGTGTATATTTCCCAAGCCTTTTTTAAAGTGTATGTAAACAAGAGTAATATTTTCTATGTCTCTGAGCAACTATAAACCCCCAGGATGAAAGAGGCACCGCGGATAATACAGGCAAAACACTGCCGCCCCCGCCCCCCTCCACACACACACACACCTTTCATTTTGCTTGTTGGTCCCTGAACAGCTCTGAACTTGCACTCAATTTGAGCTCTGCCCATGTTCCAAGAGGCTGGGACTGACTGCACGCGGCTGGGTTTTTGTGTTTACCTAAGTCCCACTACGGAGCTGTAAGTATAGAGATAGAATGACACGTCCACTCCGCCGCGGATCGACCTTTCGGCCAGTGATACCGGGCTCTCTCTGTGCACCACGGCCTCTGTGATGGGGACTGAGATGAGGGCACTGTCCCCATCCCCCCGGGGCTCCCGGGCTACTGTCACCACACAGTCCCCACTCCTTTCGGGTCCCAAATTCAGCCCGTGACCTGGTCAACCAGCAGGAGACCTTCAGATAAAACAGCAAGACAAACAGCAACAGTAGTGGCAGCTACCACTGAGGAGGGCTCGTGGGTATCACAGCAACTATGCTAGCACTTTCCTGGCTGTGTCTGAGTCTCTCTGACACCTCTGCAAGTTAAATCCGGCCACCCTTGTTTAACTGCATTGAGGAGAAAAGCAAAGTGTGACTTGCCTTGCCTACGGTCGTGCAGTCAGGGAGAGGTTGAGCCCGGGTTCCATAATAAGGCTCCCTCCTCCTTGCCTTCGGTGGAGCAAGAAAGAGTATGGAAGGACACGGACCATTTCCCAGCAGGATCAGGGCCCACAGTCACAGGCCAGTGACTTGGCCTTGCCTTGGCCCAGGACGTTCGGCTCCGGGAAGTAAACCCAAGCAGCCTAGGAGTATCAGGTCTCAGAAAGCCACACCTGCTCGACACGGTGAAGCTAAGGGTTCTGATGGGGCCGGACTCTCTCAGACCACCCAGCTCAGCCTCCATCTCAGTCTGGAGCCCAACTGCCCCATCCTAGTCCCCTCTGGCACCTGCCAGATACCAGGGGAGCCTACCTTCCATTAGGCACCGGATATGCTGGGGCACAGAAGAGCAAGCCTGGGCTGAGGCCAAGGTGTGGGGCCTGTTCATGGGAGCATGTCTGAGCCTCAGTGTCCTCAGATGTAAGACAGAAATGGGGACCTTACCTCCTACGTAGGATTCATAAGAGGATCAGTGAAATGATGTAAAACGGCCTGACTACATGATAGATCATTAACAAATGCTCATTCATATTCATTTTTCCATGCATTTAATAAATATGTATTATCTACTATGGGCCAGTCATTCTTTTTTTTTTTTTTATTTCTTGCAATTACAATTTACATTCAATATTTTTAGTATTAGTTTCAGGAGTACAGAAAGCATGGTGGTTAGACAATCATCTACTTTACAAAGTGGGCACCTCCCGGGTTGGGCCAGTCATTCTTGAGCTTACAACGGAGCAGTGGACAAAACAAACCAAATGAACAAACAAAACCACAAAACCAAGGGCAGCTTGGTTGCCCTGGTGGAGGTTACACTGGGGGAGTAAACAGTTCTCACTCCACCTGGACTGCCTTCTTTCTTGCCAGCCTGTGACACCGGAAGGAGCATACCCTATGCAAGGGCCCTGGGGGCTGGAGGAGCCCTCTGCCACTCTTCCCACAAGTGTCAACTGCTGTGCTCAGAAGGAACTCAAGAAGTTCCACGCTGGCCTTTGCTCCAGTGTAAATCCTTTGCCCCAACCTTACTCCTACGGGACCAATTCAGAAGGCGGAGACCTTGGGAATCTCATCTGACCAGATGGGCAAGAACATAATTTGGAGGGAAGCGGGGAGAATTCAACGGACACATGCTGAACACATCTCTATGCCGGGTCCTATGCTAATGCTACTGGTGGGGAGAATCAAGATACATGGAGCACACACCCAGGTTTTTGCACAACATATTTAGAGGCAAATTCTGATTTCAAATAGCTGTGAGCTGTTTATGGACTTTTCTCTGTAATTCCACTGAGTGTCGTTGTGTAAGCAGATATATAGCTACAGAAGAACACATTTCATTATGGGGCATGGTGGGGGGAGGGGCAGCACCATCCGAGAACCCAGTGGGGATGTTACAAAATATATGGTATATGCATTGCATTACCTTCCTAAAAAAAAAAAAAAAGGAAAATCTGAATCCAGAAATACATCTAGTATCATGAATTCTGGATAGGGAACTGTGGTCAAGCTGCAGAGAACTGAAGGAACTTGTTCAAGGTCACACAGCTAGTAACAGAACCTCGGGAATCTGCATTCCTGGCCTCTGTATCTTCTATCTTTCTTACTCCCGCAACTATGATGGGGGACCAGACACTTTATTTTATTCTTTTTTTTTTTTTGAAATTTTAATCCTCACAATAATCAAATAAGTAGTTACTACTATTGTCCCTATTTTGTTAATAAAGAAACAATTGCTGAGATCAACATACTTAATTAAGGTTATGCTGCTTAAAAGGTAGCAAGACTGGGATTTGAATCCTGTACTGTATGACTCCAATGCCCTCACTCTTAGTCACTATATTATATATTGCCACATATGCAATTAAACATGACTTATGGACATCCTCTCTCTTACCTCCTTGCAAGTCATTTCCCACATAACAGCACAATGATATCTGTAAAATGAAATCTGATCATATCACTAATTCACTAACTCATTCATTCATTCATTCATTCATTGAATAAACATTTTTTAGTAGCTTCTTGCCAGGCATTTTTTGGTCACCAAGAAGTCAGGGATTAAAAAAAAAAAAGAAAAGAAAAAGAAAACGGGCGTCTAGCCCCTTATGTCATGGAGCGTCAACCTCTTCGCCATACTTCCATTCCATGTAAAACACTGAGAACCTTAAGGTTAGACCCAGATGACCAGAACCTCCCATCCTGCCTCCTCTTCTCTCCCGCTCAATTTCTCCTCCGTTCACATTGATCTTTGGTGAGTCCACCTATCATTCCAATTTCCCTACAGTCTCAAGTCCTTAGCATGCCAGACTTCTTTCATCAAAACTGGTTTTCCTTCAATGCAGTCCCCCCTTTATCCATGGAGGATATGGTCCAAGATCCCCAGTGGATGCCTGAAACCACGGATGGTATTGAACCCTGTGTGTACTATGTTTTTTCCTGCATATACTTACCTTATGACTTAAAGGAAGCACTTTATAGCTTCTCTTGGGCATATCTGAATTTCCAGCATCGAGGCTCACACTTTGGGGCCATTATGAAGTAAAATAAGGGTGACTTGAACCCAAGCACTGTGATGCCTCGACAGTGGATCTGATAACGCAGACGGCTACTGAGTGACTAACGGGCAGGGAGAGTCTACGGCGGGGGATGCGCTGGGCCGAGGCGTGAGTCACATCCCGGGCGGGACAGGCTGGACGCCTGGAGATTTCATCACACTGATCAGAATGGCACACACTTTAAAGCTTATGAATTATTTCTAGAATTTTCCAGTAAATATTTTTTTTATCTGTGCTTGACTGTAGGTAACTGAAATCATAGAAAGCAAAACTGTGGATGTGGGGGGAACTGCTGTACATGAATAAATTCTATAAATCAGTTTTAATGTTTGCCTTCCTCTGGGCCTTTTCTTATTGATACAGGTATCTCCAAACTCTAGCAAAAGGTTTCCAGAACCCAGGGGCCAGTCAACAAATAATTTTTGAATAAGTGAAGATATAAACCCTATGCTAGAGCACAGCAGTTTTTAATACTAAACCAGTAGTATAATATTATGACATTTATGTTCTCATACAACTTTTTGTTTTTGGGGGGCTAATTATGGATCATTTTTCTCCCTCCACCCCAGCTTTATTGATATAGTATTAACATATAACCTATGTAAATTTCAGGTATACAACATAAGGATTTGATAAATGTATGAATCCTGAAATCACCACAATAAGGTTAGTTAACATGTCCACCTTCTCTCATAATTACCTCTTTGTGTGTTGATAACTTTTGATATCTACTCTCTTAAAATCCTTGCAGTATAGAAACAGGACTGTCGAGGATAGTTGTCATGCCGTACATTAGATCCCAGAATTTGATTATTTTAGGGCTGGACGTTTGTACCCTTTAACTAACATGTGCCCATTTTCGCCACCCCCAGCCCCCTGTCAGCCACCATTCTGCTCTCCATTTCTTTGAGTTCAGCTTTTTAAAATATTCCACATACAAGTAAGAACATGCGTATTTGTCATTTTCTGTCTGACTTAATCACATAGTACAATGCCCTTAAGATTCACCCATGTTATCACAAGCAGCAGGATTCCCTTCTTTTTTATGGCTGAATAATATTCAAATCACACACATATATGCACATGCATGCACATACACAACACACACACACACACACACACACACACACACACACACACACACACTTTGGTTTTTAAATCATGGGTCCATTGCTAGAAACTTAGGTTGTTTCAGAGGCACAGAACTTAAGTATTAATATTTGGGCCTGGATGGGAAAAAGTAGGAGTGATGTAAAGGAAGAATCATGAATGGAGTTTGAAAGGAGTCACTGGAGGAAAGGCAACCTGTGCATGTGCTAGGACAGCTAACCATAGAATGTCTAGGTGAACCCTGGGTTGCTTGTAAAAGTGAAGCTGAGAGAGTTTGGGGGAAATAAGTCTAGAGACATCATACATGTTAAAACCAATGCTCTTTGAAAAAAAAAAAAAGAGCCCCCCCACCCCCTTCAAATCTATCCCAGGAGCACAAGCCCTCTAACACCTCCCACCTGGGTCCCCTCTCGCCTTAGACCCTCTAATCCAATGGGCATCATGATGCATTTGATCGCCTGCCTCTGTGGGTCTCCCTCATCAGGCTGGGAAGCTCTCGTGATGGCTGTCTATTGTAGAGGCCCTGGTAGAAGTTCAAGAAATGTTTATTGACTTGAACTGAACTGAAGCAAAATAAAATAGGCGGAGGCACAATCTGTGGCATTTTCCTCATCTCTCTACTGTCCCAGTTGTCATCTTGCACTTCCTAAATTTAAGCTGGATCGTCAGGTTCCAGATTGGAAAAAGTCATTCCAACTTTACAAGACAACGGAGACCACCAAAGAGAACAACAGAAACAAAGAACGACTTTGAGACACATATAAAATGAGGCTGAGAAAGAAAAAAAAAATAAGAGCCCCCTTGTCCAAATCTGGAGGGACCTGTTGGCGTCTCCCACCAGTGCCAGGGAGCGAAGATAAAGATCCCATCCCTCTGGGTAATCAGGCTGCATCCATGATA
Organism: Corynorhinus townsendii; assembly: GCA_026230045.1. Taxonomy (NCBI): domain Eukaryota; kingdom Metazoa; phylum Chordata; class Mammalia; order Chiroptera; family Vespertilionidae; genus Corynorhinus; species Corynorhinus townsendii. The sequence goes on along the minus strand of JAPDVU010000005.1, from coordinate 166,017,520 downwards.
CAGCGCCACTAATTTAATTTTTGCGGCACGAACTGACCTGCCAAACTTCACTTGTTGAGACTACTGGAGAAGGTAGCTAGGAGGCTAAGAAGGAAAAAGCCATGCCCTCTTCTTCCAGGGCCTGGGTCATGCGTGTCCCTTTTCATTTCCCTTGGCTTTTTCCCAATGCTCCTAATTGCCAGTCTTTATATTTCATTAGGGGTTCCCTCGTGGCCAGCAAAATTTTAAAGTCTGAGGTCATTTCTCCCTCCCGAGCGGTCTTTTTTCTCCACAGGCAAAGCAGGCGGTAGAAACCAACACCAAGGTGGCTGCCCTGGGCCGTGAAGCTAAGAATGGCACTGTGGGCTGAGGTTAAACAAACCAAAGACTATCATTCCAAAAACTGGGAGAGTCCCAACCGAGTTTCAATCTAGGATTTCCCAGAGTGGGCTCCTAAAGATCGCTCCTTTCCTTTGGAAAAAGGTACATCATAGCCAAATACATACATAGGAAACACTCTCCAACAACCCCTCTCTGGGATTCACAATGCCCTTTACCATATCAAAGTGTCCAAGACGTCATTGAATAAAGAAACCCACTTAGATTTAATTAACCAACAATTCCCCAAGTTAACTGATCTCGGAACTCGTTTTATGTTCCATGGCTCACATATTAGAGTCCCGTAGGACTCATGTTCTTCTGGGAAGACTTTGGAGTTCTGATCAAGGAGATGTAAGCAGGACCTTGTCAAGATAAAGGATGATTCTTAGAGAATACAGGCTTATGCAGGACCTTGAAGGACGAACGGTGAGGAGGCACTAACAAGGCAAATGTGAGAAGGAAGGTTCAGAGGCTCCTTTGCTCATTTAAAAATGCATTCGATCAATATTCATTCCTGCCCATTCTCAGGCAGAGTCTTCTTAGTGCAGAAGACAAGGGGATGACCCAAAGAGGCATGAACCTGGACTTCATGGAACCTCTATTCTGCAGTGTGTGTGTGTGTGGGGGGGGGGGGGGGGAGGGGGGGAGGGAGGCGCAGATGTAAGCCGACCATCACAGAGCAATTCCTCTGTCTAGGTGCCCAGGGAAAAGGACTGGGTCTGCAGGTTAATGAAGAATTCTCCCAGCAGCGTGGCAGGGAAAGGAATTTGAAATGGAGAGCACCGTGAACAATGGTTCCCTTCCCATCCCTTAATTACAGCAGGTGCACTCCTGCCGAGGGCCTTTGCACTTGCTCTTCCTGCTGCCAGGAACACTTTCTCCAGGATTCTCATCTCCTTCAGGTCTTGGTTTACACATATATTTTTCTGTTTCATTTTGTTTCTTCATCTCTGTCTCCTCCTCCTATTAGAGGTATCCCTCAGAGCTATATAAGTGGTGTCCTGGAGTTAGGCAACACTGTGACCCCACCCTCCAGAATGTTGACTCTATAAAAGCAAGGATTTTGTCACTGTTTCACTCATGTGTCCCCGGCACCTGGTGCCTGGTCCACAGTGAACACTCAAAAGGTATTTATTGAATAAATGAATTAAGGAGTGGGAAGTTTGAAGGACAAAGCAGGGAGGGGAAAAATAAACACGTATTTATCATAAATGCTTTGCAAAGCACATGGATCACAGAAACGTGATCGATATTATGTCCACTTTATAAAGGCGAGTAAACTGAAGCTCAGAAAAGTAAAGTGACTTACCTAGCAAATAAATAGAGCAGCTCAGATCCAAACCTAGATCTGATTGAAACAGTTAAATAACTTGGGCTTGGTTAACTTTTAGTGATCTCAGGTGGCCTTCTGGGTTCTTGCTCTTCACCTTAATGCACTCTTCCCTGGAACTAAATGTGCAGCTTTCTGAGGTGGCCCAGAGTGCATGGAACTGGTTGGCTCCTGGTCATGGGACTGATGAATAATGGCATGGCAGCCATCAAAGCTGGGGATGACTCAGCAGACCAGAGCTGGGGAAAAGAGCCCATCTCTCCCCACCCCAAACACCTCATTCATGCTCTGATGTCAGGCGCCTGACTACCCCCAGGCTGGGCCAGTTAATAGCTCACCCTATAAACGGGTGCGTAACAAAGTCTACTGCAAGGCCGTCATCACTCCCTCAAGTTTGGCTGATCTCTGTGCTGACCATAGGATTAATTCCAACTGGCTGTGGTCCCCTGCCTGGGGTCATTCAGAAATCCTTCACTCCTTGGCTGGGAGACTACAGACTCACAGTGTTAGTGAGGGGATTTGAGAGTTTCCTTCCGCCCTCCTTCCCTCCGTCCCTTTTTCTCACTCATCTCTCTTTCCTTCCTTTGTTAGTTTGTCCACCCAGTTTCTCATAGTTACACATTCATCTATTCATTCATTCATGAATTCACCTATTCACGCATTCATTTATTCAGGTATTGCTATGCCATTAATTTATAATCTGTATTCATTCATGAAAACATACACTGACCCACTCACTCTCTTAATCAAACCAGGTGTTGTAAAGGATATTATGAGATTTGTCTGACCTTGGAGAAATCACTGACTTCTCCAAGCATCATTTTCCAACTGAAAGAGGCAGAGCGGGGCTCCTTGATGGCACAAAGCTTCTAAGTCAGTTAGGACCAAAGGCCTCCTTTAGTTCTATAACTCTGTGAGCTAAGATTTGTAAGATACAATCCCAGTCCGAGGAGCGTTCATAGCCTAATAAAATGTCTTTCAAATTATTTTTAATGGTGATTCATATATTCTACACCCCAACCCAGTATATGCATGCATGTATATATAACTGAAACCAATTTTATGAAATACTATTTACCCTTGCCTGTATAGTCCATTCTATTTATTTATTTTTAATGTTGGCCACAATCCAGTAAGTTAATTTCATGACACACTAATGGGTTATGAGCTGAAGTTTAAAAATTACAGTCTGTACCATCTAGAGAGAGACTTGGTTACAAGTACTTATAATAAGCTAGCTTCTTGGACATCATCATAGACTCTCCACTCCCATATTCTTTCAAATCCAACAGCCATCTGCTCGTGGCAACTCTGTCTCTTAAATGCCTCTTGACTGGCTTTCCTTCTTACACTCCATGTCCTTGCCACCTCCCTCCCATGGACCTTGCTTCCCAGCCTGACTTCCTGCCTCCTGTCTTACTCCTCCAATCCACCCCGTAAACTACGGCCAGTGATCATGCCAAAATACGGATTTGAAGAAAAGTCTGCAATGCACCTCACGTATCTTTAGTCTACCAAATAAATAAATGCATCCCGTTCCTCAGCCTTGTCTGGCCTTGATTCCTTCTTCAGGGTCATTTCTCACTAATTCCACTCTTGGATCTTACATTGAATCCATGTTGAGTCACTCACAAGCACTTGAATCTTCCCTCCTCTTTCATGTCTTGAGCTTTTGCTTTTAAAGATTTTTCTGTCTAGAATTCCCATTCTACCAACACTGGGCTCATTCAAGGATCATCAAACCACTTACTTTTCTATGCAGCCTTTACTGACAGGCTTTTCCACCAACCCCTTACTTTTCACACGAGTCTGATTATGTTCATTTACTTGTCAATCTCCCTTGTGTGAGTCCCTGAAGGTCAAGGACCATGTTTTGAACCCAGTCCCCACACAGTGTTTGTCACATGTTTAGGTGATTAGAACATATTTTGAAGGTGTGCAGTGTGATCTAGATAAGATGCATCCAATGGAACTTGATGTGTTATCTCTGGCAGCCATGAGAAGGCATCTTGGGACTCCAACTATAGGGGGTGCAATGAGCCAGAAGCCCTGGTCTGAGTGCTCCAGATTGCATTTGCCAGGAGGCCATGTTTCCTGCGGGCTCCTCCCAGCCAGTGCCTGGACAAGGCAGGGACAAGGAGGCAGGCCCATTCCTGGGATGCACAGGACTCCTCAGATGGAAGACCATCCGGAGGACTCCTCAGTGGCCCTGCCAAACATCCCTTACACCTGTTTTCTCTGTCTCCTGCACTCAGGGAAAGACCTGCACCACAGTCTGATGGCTTTCCCAGCCTTCCCTGCAACCTCACATCTTCTCTCACACAGGCGTTTCCCCGAAGAGAATCCTTGAATGGTCCATGCCATCTCAGCACCTGCTTCTCAGAGAAGCTGACTAGCACACTATCCTCCATGCAGAGATGATGGAACTGAGGGTCAAAGCACTCATGTGACTTGCAAACACTTCATGAGACTGAGGTCCAGTGGAGGACAGCGGACACCATTCTCTGGCATCCCCAAAGGGTCCTTTCTAGACCTGAGTTCTCTCTACATCGGGAGTGACTGTCCCGGCTCTGGACTTCAGGTTGGTCAGGGAAGCCGCAGACCAGAGCAGCTAGGAGTGGTTCTGGGAGTTGGAGAGGCCTCGCTTGCACCTCAATGCTGACATCGACTAGCTGTGCAACCCATGGCAAGCCACTGCATGTCTCTGAGCCTTGGTGTCCTCAGGGGTGAAAACGACACGTGTAGTGCCTGCCTTCAGGGGTGCTGTGAAATCTGATGAGGCAACGCACGCAAAGCCCTCTGCGTAGCTCCTGGCACAATAGTAAGTACTTAGTAAGTTACTAATCTGATTACTGACCCAAACGTAACAGTAATAACGGAAGGTGTGTTACTGGACCTCAGCCCTCCTACCTGTAAAATGACCAGCTGATCCCACACGTGCCTCCTACCTCTGCCGCTAACAACCCACCACAGACCCTCGGTGACACAGGAGGGGAAGGTGTGCTCCAGGCTCCTGGCCAGGAAAACAGGACTCAGCCTCAGTCCATTTTCAGGCTCACCTTCTTTCCTCGACCTGTAACACTAGGGAAACCCCAGAAACCAGAGATCTATCCCTGACACCCAGCTCACACGTCAGGCAGCGTGACGAAGGCACTGAGGGCCCAACTGCATGGGACAGAGTGCTCACCCTGAAACTGGAGGACAGAGGCCCCTGGGAAATGACCAGCAACGTCACAACCCAAGGTTTCCCCTTGTAAGTGGGAGAGTCCAAAGGATGGCCGTAGGCCCCCCAACTCAGAGGCTCTTAGCTGGGACTCTCTCTCCCCTCTTCGTTGGCTCTCACACCAGATCTGGAAAGCCAGAGGAAACGCTTAATTATTACCACGCCGCAGAAGAGACGAGGGCTTTGAAGTCAGGCCGCGAGGTCTCAGTCTGCACTTCCGAGCGGGCTGCCCAGGGCAGGTGGCCGCCCGATCCCAGCCTTGGCCACTTCATCCACAGCCTTGGAGCTTTTAATCCCCGGGTTCCAGAGTTTGTTTTATGAGCTCGAACCAAGATAACGAACGGACGGTGTCCAGCACTGTCCACGCTGTCTGCTTTCAATTAATGTTCACTCTCCCGGCCCCCTCTTTCCTTATCAGTGGGAAAAGGACGACATTCTACACACAGGCATGGGCAACAGGAGGGTTACAGGGGTGAGGACGCGAAGCACAGCGTTTATGCTTGTATTATTATTTATTAATACAGGGGTGCGTTGGTCCACCCCTGTATTTATGTACCCCCAGGCCCCTCATTTTATGAGTCTTCCATTCTATAATCCTGTACCCTCGTGAGAAGGTGAGCTTTGAGTCTCTTCTTTCTGTAGCCCAGGCGTCCTACACTGGTCTGGACTGGGATGGTCGCTCGAGAAGACTTGCTGATCTGATTCTGTCTCACTGAAAACCCTGCGCTTCCAGGAAGTGAGTTTTATTTGCCAAGTCCTTTACCACCCTAACCTGTCCCATCTCCTCTGGAGGGATAGCCCCTCGTAGGATCACTTAAGCGGTGCTTTTCATCTTTAAAGAACTACAATTTAAAAAGGGGGAAAGAATATATCCTGAGAGTCTGGGTGACTATCTTTGTGATACTGCTGCCTGGGGACATCAGACTGTGGACCGTGAGCAACGCGTAGATCGGACTAAATGAGATGGGTGGGTGGGTGCTGGGATGGACGGAGATGCAGGGACCCAGGGTGAGGGGGCTGTTGTCCCGGCCGTAACAGACGCCAAGCCCTGGGCCCAGGCCGGTGGCTCATTTTCTTGGCAACACCATGGTCCCAGCTGTAGCCACCAAATCTGTGTGGCCTCCCCAAGGGTCCCTCCTGATAACAGAGAGACTAGACCAGTTGACCCAGTCTCCAGCCTCCTTCCCAAGGCTGCTCCTCTCTCTCTTGCTTCCCTGTCCCCTGTTCCGCCTTTCAACTCCCTTTCTCCTTTCCCACCCATGTCTGGCCTCCCTCTCTCTTGTCTTATAGCAACATCTACTGAATTCGAAGTGCTTCGGATGCACGTGGACCTGTGCTCTTATAGTCAGTGTGAGCCTTGTATGGAGTGTGCCATGTGAGTGGACGACATGTGTTATGTGCGCCTGTTTGTTGGATAGATCAACATGGTGTATGTCTTCACATATGCACATAACATATGTCTTCACATATGCCTGTGGGGAGCTGGCCATGTTTGTGCTTCTGTTGCTTGCGGTGATCTGCCTCTGGAGGTGTCTGTTGTGTGTGGTGTGCTGTCCCCAGGGCCGGGTGTCTGCAGGTGTTGTGGGTCCACCGGGTGTGTCTTTGTTATCTGCTCCTGTACATTGTACATGGCTGGAATATCCCTGTGGGTTGATGTGTTTGCTCATGTGTGTGTGTCTGGGTGTTGTCTTTGTTGTAGCCTAAGCTGGGCGAGATGATGGTGTCATGTTTATCCGTGTGCAATGGATGGCATTCATGTTGTGGTTCCACATCCTGTGATTCTTTAAAAAAACCTCTTTGCTGTGTCCCATGTCTGTGCGGGGTGTACTGCATTTGTTTTTTGTGGCACCATGTGCATATGCTGCCTGCTTTCCCTGAGGCCCTGTCTCGGGGAGATGTTTGTCTGTTTCCCCTGCCAGCGTTTCCCCCTGCGGGTGCCCCAGCCTCCCTCCCTCCCCTCTCCTCCCTAGACTGTGACCGCTCTCAGCTGACACCTCTGCTGCTCTGGCAACCGGAGAACAGCCTGGAGAAAGGTCAGCTGGCTGCCTTCCCCCTGGCCTACCCAGAGCCCGGGCTCTCGGGTTTGTGGAGTGGGAGCGCCCTCTGTTGGCCACATGGACAGTGAGTGGACCTCACAACTGGGGCTTCCTCTTTCCCATCCAGATCCGCACCTGCCCTGCCCCCCCCATGCCCCCAGGAGGCTTCCCGCTGGGTTAGGAAAGGGCCTCAGAAAGGGAAATGACCATGTACTTTCTCATTCAAAGTGAGATGCTTTTGAGAACAAAAGTGGGTGTTAAGTGCTCGGTGATGCTAAGTACACACCAGATACATGCTGAGTGCATGAAGGAAGACCTCCCTGACCACTACTCAGGTCACAGCCCCACCTAAAGAGTCTGCAAAATGTGTGCTGGCCCTCCTTTAAGCTCTAATCCCAATTTATATTCAAGGGAGTCAGAATCTCAAACCCACCTTTACCTGATGACTTCATGCTCCCCCTAAACCGCCCCCCCCCCCCCAAGTAATTCCCTAAGGCTTCAATTACCCCTTTGCCACAGGGACCCAAGGCTGAGACTCAGGCGTTGAAGGTTCAGAAAGAGGGAGGCCAGCTGTGCAGGATGCACACTGATAGGTTCCCGGTGGATGGACATAAGGAAGTCAGGGGCATCCTTGTGAGAGGGCTTCGCTTAGTGGGAGAAGAGAGAGTAGTCCTGGATGCACCGGGGCTTGCACTGCCCCAGCCTTATGGTTCCAAGAGCCTCAACAGGAGGAAGAAGGAGCTGTGTGCTCGAATGTTGGAGTGCACACCACACACACGCATGCGCACACACGTACGCGCACCCCCCAAAATGCAGAACTCTCAGTCTCTATGGCAAACACCCATGAGGTCTGGGGACAGGCACATTTGCCACTTTTTGACTTATTTCTTCTCAAACAGACCTAAACAGCACCATCTTATGCAAAAAAGTAGAATTTCATTGCTATCCTTCTGCTGGTGACTAGAGAGAAGGCAGACATGCAGTGGCTGTTTCAGTAAGCTCTGGATGACAGGGTTGCATGGACACTAGGGATCACCTGGCCCAGGAGGTCTAAAGTGTGTGTTTTCAGGGCACAATCTCTCATGAGATATTGCTAGTTATTTCAAGGTGTGGCCAGATGAATTTTTAAAATGCAGGGTTAAATAAAGTTAAACAAACTTGCTTCCCACAGGATGTCTCAGAGTCTTTCATATGGTATGTCTTATGAATTTCCGAGAAAGGGAGAGACTGCAGGCAGTATTTCTCCAAGTACATAGATAATAAACACGTTTCTCTCCCTGAAATTTAAGAGAGAAAATTTAAATTTATACCCTGGCAAAGCAATATCCCAACTAGCACGAGTCAATTCCCATTTAATTCCCACTGCCTACAATAGTCACACGTTTTTGTTTTTTGCTTTGTGTGTTTGTTTGAACTTATCTCTTTGGATCTTATCATAACCTGAATAGACAGGTCCCATGATAACTTGCTAAGTGACAGATGAGAAGAGAGGCGTGGGGGGGGGTGAGTGACTTGTCCCACATTCACGACATTTTGGTCAGTGACAGAGCAACACTTGACACCAGGCGTGTCTCTCCCCAAAACACAACTACGTCTACTCTGCTGCGGAGCCTACCTTACAGAAAGTTTAAAAGGTGCATGTGAACATGTGCCTGGATGTAGTCTGTTGGGAATTCAACAGACCTAGTTCCCTCTTGAAAAGGGGATTTTGCCTTCTCTCCTTGCAAGAAGTCAAGGCGAATGCTCAAGTGCATACAGGTCATAGACCACCTTGCCTCTTTGCAGAGAGCCGAGCCAATCTGCGGAAGTCTTCATTGCCACCAAATGTAACACATCAGAGCCACCTCTCTGTTCTCCTGCCCCTGGCACAGGCCCCAGGGTGCTCTTCCTTGCACATTCGACTTCACTAGTCTCCACGTGGTGTAGGGTCAAAGTCAAGTGTGCCGGCCCGGCATTCAAGGCCTCCACCTAAGGTTCAAGCTTTGGTCTGTCCAGCAGCCACTCCGGCTGGACTGCACTTGCCTCTGTCCCTGGGCCTGGTGTGCAAGTTCCAGCCATCACGCCTTTGCACTGGCACCTGGAACGCCCCCGTTCTGCCTTCCTCTCATCCAAGCCCTGTCCTGCCCTTCAAGGCTCTACCCCTAATTTCCCCCCTTGGTGAAGACACCCCATTGTCCCCTCTAAACTGCCACAACCCAGACACTGGGTTTCTTAAGAGAAGTATGATGCTCCTTGGCTGGTTTTTCCTTTGTTTTCTAAAGCAAAACTAACTTTTTAATGATTATAACAAAAATACAAAGTCACTGCTTAAAAGATTGAAGCATCTAGAAACTATAACACAAAGAGAGAGAAAAAAAAAAACTCGGAAGGGTAAGAAAGGATGAAAGGGGGTCAGAGGGCGCAGTCCTCCAGGGAAGGCAGCAGGCTTGGCGTGGCTGAGTCAGGGGACCCTACACAGGAGTGACGAGAGATGATGCTGGGGAAATGGCAGGGGCCAAAGCACCCTAAGTTCTGCAGGCTTCCCTGAGACTTGCTTTATAGACTTGCAGGGAGAGAGAAAAAAGCAAGAAATCCGAATGGCACATCCCCACTTGGCACCTAGCCTGCCACACTGTAGGTGACCAATAAATATGCGTTAAATTAATACAGGGCTGGTCTTGAAGTCTTAGGCTGAAAAGCACTTCTATCTGGACTTCCAAACCTTGCTCAGGGAGCACAGGCATTGAGCGAGAGAGAGGGTGGGTCCGCAGTAGAAAGCTCAGGGGGACTGGCTCCTGCCGATGGTCCCGAAACTAATTCCTTCATCTCTCCCCTCCAAACACTGACCGAGCGCCTTCCCCTCCAGGGGGGACCTGTGGGCTGAAGCTCAACAGGAGAAAGTGAGTGGGAAGTTCCACAGCGAGCTGCGTGGGGGAGCCCCCTTGTCTGCACACTGACCTCCTTGACCTTGGGAGTATCTCACAGAGTAGCGGAATCATACGTTTGGAAGAACCCCAAAGGTCCCTCTGTCCACATCCGGGTGCCATTTGGCCCCACCTTGCACACTCCCAGTTACAGGAAACTAACGTCCTGTGTCCAGGATGCAAGCACAAACGGAGCAGAGGAAGGGGGACTAATCCCCCAAGAAGCACCTGCTTGAAGCCAGGTGCTGATGAGGCATGCTCCCCGCATTGTTCCACGGAACCCTCGTGACAGCCTTGTGGCTGGGGATTAGTACCCCTGCTTCACAGGCAGGGCAACCGGGGCTCAGGGATACCGAGTCATTGGGCCTGATCACACCTTTGGTAAGGAGGAAAGCTGGAATGCTAACTCAGGCGGTCTCCCACTTGGGCCACGGTAGCATAGCCAAAAAAGAACTTCCGGTCAGACCCCGAGAAGGCAAGACGATTCGGGTTTCCCCCACAAGAGGCTGGGGTGGCAGGGGAGGAAGGTGCCTGGCTGGGGCAGGAGCGCAGGAAATGCCCCAGGGCAGGATTAGGGCGCATTGGCACGGACAGCCCTGCTGGCTCACGTGTCTTGGGTTCTCTGTATGTTTGCCTGTGCCTGCCCCACCGGGAACATGTGGGCATCTCCCCTTCCCAAGTCTCAAACAAAAGAGGGCGGGAGTAGGGCTCCCGGGAAGAGGAGTGCCCTGGCCCGATCCCATAATCGCACAAAGCAAGCCCCACCCGGGATCTGTTACCAACTCTCCCCTGAAAACCATCAGAACACGCATCCCACACTCCCCCTTGCTCATGAAGCACTTTCATCTTTTCAACAACCATTGTATCGTCTCTGGGCCTGGCACCAGGGAGAATAACAGCAATAATAGCAGACATTCATCACGTTCTTTCTAAGTGCCAGGGGCCTGGCTGCTGGGAGCTCTGTGTGCATTTTCTTATGTAACCCTCAGGACATGCTTGTGAGAGAGGCTGTCCTTGTTCCCATTTTACAGATGCGGCATGGAGGCTCTGATGAATGCCTCCAAGCGATGGAGGTGGGATTATTCGAAATCAGAACCCACATGAGGTCCAGAGGAAGAGGAAGGCACAGGGTAGGGTCTGTGTTGGGCACTGGGCTTGGGAGAACACAGACCCAATAAGAGGCCTTGTCCAGGAGGTAGTGATGAGCATAAAAAAAAGGGCGGGGGGGGGGGGGTGGGGACTAGCCCTGTGAAAAGTATTTACTTTATGCCACGTGCTGAACAAGGCCAGTTATGAGCCTGTGGAGAGGGGATTAACATCCCATTTCACAAAAGGGCAGTCTGCACATTGGAGAGGTGGAGTCCCTTGACCTAAGTGATAAATCGGGCGAGCTCTAAGACCCTGTTAACCTGACCGTGGACTCTTGAACGGAGTAGGTACACAAGGGTATATCAGCAGAGGGACCACAGTGTGCCATGGCCAGGGTGAGGGTGGCAGGCTGGAAGCAGGGAGGTGAGGAGAGATGAGTCTGGAGAGACAAGGGAACCTTAAAAACCGCACCAAGAAATGAGAAGGTTATGCTGAAGGCAAAAGAGAATGATGATGGTTTTTGAATCTGCCCACTGACTGCCAGGTAAAAATCAGAGGGGTGTCAGACAGGGGAAGGACAGGTGAGGACAGGAAGAGCGGTTACTAAAATACTACCACAACCAGGAGAGCAGTGACAAGGACAGGGCCCGAGGCTGCGGCGCAGGAACAAAATCACTCTATTCCTGGGAGGCAGGGGCTCTGTCCTGATCACGGTCACAGCTGGGACTCGCACCCTCTGGTCTCCTGGCTCTGAGGCTCTTTCTGGAAATGCTTACACTCTTTCTTCCAGAATTCTCTCTCTCTCACTGCTACTGTTTAACAGTGTGAATACATCTTTAATTCTCCAGATATGCCTTCTATGGTTCTCATTTTGAAATGAAGAAATCACAAGTTCAGGAAAGAAAAAAACAAACAATTATGTCTAAAAATCATATAAATAGGAAACAGCGGAGGCAGGATTTGAACCCAAAGCCTGTGTTCTCCTACTTTATCATGCCAACACTGGAGACAGCCACTGCTTATTTTTCCTCACACCCTACCTCCCCACCAATCTCTCTCTCTCTTAAAAAAAAAAAAAAAATATATATATATATATACACACACACACACACACACACACACACACACACACACATATATATATACACACACAAACACATACACATATATATGTATGTATGTGTTGTTTTATTTCAGAGAAGAAGAAAAAGAAGAAGGAGGGGGGAGAGAGGGGGAAAGAGAGAGAGAGAGAGAGAGAGAAACATCAATGATGAGAGAGAATCATTGATCAGCGGCCTCCTGCATGTCCCCTATCAGGGATGGAGTCCACAACCCGGGCATGTGCCCTGACCACGCATCGAACCATGACCTCCTGGTTCATAGGTCAACACCCAACCACTGAGCCACACCAGCTGTGCCGACATCTCTTTTTAATGTTGGGTTTTTTCAAATAGGAAAAATACTGACCGAGAAAATAAGTCTGCAATCCATTCTTGGGTGAAGTTATTTTTGTCCACGGTGCTTTCTCCCCTTAGGAAGAATTATAGAGGGTTCAGATCAGCAGAAAAGCAGTCTGCAAATTTCATGCTTTAACAAGTTCCAAATATTTTTGTGTTAGTATTTACTTATTTTCTTAGGAAGTAAATTCCGCATGTGGAGGAAGAGGAGGCCAAGAAGTGGCCACAGACACAGGTTTTGGTTCACTCTTAAGAAATAAGGCATCTGGGAAAACCCCAGCCTCTAATCATTGATCCCCTAATGCAGGTCTATGATACTCACAAGCTCATTTCACTGTCCTGGCAAGCCCTGGAGAACTGCGCTGTTTAATAGATGGGGTAACGGATGCCTAGAAGGGCGAAGTCACTTGTCCATGGTCACGCAGACAAAAAATGGAAGGGGCTGAGATTTGAACACAGGATCTGCCCAAAGGTCTTCTCCCCCTACTGCATTCCACCACATCCACCTTGACAGTCAGCCTAGCCCAGTGGCCGGCAAACTGCGGCTCGCGAGCCATGGTTTGCACTCTGTTGACTAATGAGTTTGCCGACCACTGGCCTAGCCCATCGCTGTCTCTTCCCATGACTGGTTTTATGAGAAGGTGGCAGATGACAGCACCATCGGGGTGGAGGGTGAACAGGGCACACACTGCCCCTCCAAGCCCACGCTGTTTTCTCCCACCACCTGCTGTCTGAAATCGCCCCGTCAAGAGTCATCTGTGAGAGGGAGCGGCAAGCACATTGAACAGAGAAGCGCCTGGCCCTGAGGTCTAACTCTGGCTCTGCTGGGCCAGGTGTGGGACCACCCCCTAACTGGCCCTAAGTGCCACCATCTGTGAAATGAAATGGTAGAAGGCAACGAGCAGCCCCTCGTGGCTCCACATTCTAGGATGTCAACACCACAGAGGAAATGCAGGGGGTCAGTTCTGAGAGCAACGGTGGACGGATACTGGGCCAAAGAGGCGGGAGGGGCGGGCTAGGGACTGAAATAGGAGTCGGTATTCGATATGAGGGGGCAAGAGGCGTCTGAGGTGACAACTCTGCCCTCTTCTCCAGAGCCTCGCCAATAAGCTTCATGGCAGATCAAAGGACCCAGGGCCCAGGGAGGAACATCAGGTGGACCCTGATTGGCATCTAGGACGGAGAAGGGGAGCAGGAGACAGCCAGTGGCAGATCTGCTTCCACTCTGTGCCCGAGACCAGGCTGTGTGCTAACGCTGCTGTTGGCTGCAGGGTGGCCGCGTTGGTGGCACGGAGAGGGCCAGACATAATTGCAGAGCCAGCGCGGTCTTCCTCTCCTAATTTTCCCTGGCTGCCATTTTCACATGAAAACGATAAAAGATCCCAGAAATGGGAGGTGCGCTTAATGGGGTTTTTTTGGCACCAAGAAATTAATCTTTTTTAAACCAAGGGGATTTTTTCCCCCTCCTTTCCTAAAGATCTTTGGCAAACAGAAGCTAAATTGCTTCCAGACCTCATGAAAGGTATTTTGTGCAAACGAGGTGTGATTTACACTTCCTTTAATTAGTCTGAACCCTGGAAAAACAGAGAAATAATAGAAAACAAGAGCTATGTGGAAAACAAGTCCAAACAGCCCTAAAATAACAGTTTTGTAAAGGCATCAGTTGAGGGTGTTAGAAAGAGACCAATAACAACAACAAAATCCTCCTAATTCTGGGAGTGGAGCAATTACAAGTGAATTGAAGTTTTGTTGGACTTGGGTCCCTGGGGGTGGGGGTGGGGAGGCGTTTGGCAGAAAGGAGCCTCAGTGAGTCCCTTTCAAGTTCTGGTTGACCTTCCTTCCCTGGAGCCTCTGTCCTTCTGAGGGCGTTTGGGGTCTAGGGAGCCAGAGTCAGGAAGGGGGTGGGGGACAGTCCTGCTTGTGATCACAGATATTTTACCATCTGGTTTGTCACATAGTGTTTTGGAAGGGGCATGGCTTTTGGGATCACAGACCTACGTCCAAGTTTGGGCTCTGCTACTGCCTACAGTGACTCTGGGCAACTTGACCACGTCCTTACTCCTTTACCTCCCTCCCCTGGCTGCCCAATCCCCCTCATCTTATTGTCCTGTCAGGTTGCTTGCTCCTTCTTTGTCTCTGCTGCAGGTTCAGGCTCATCTACCTAGAAATTACTTACTGGGATCACTCAAAGCTCAGACCCAAGCACACTTCCCCCCATCAACTGACTTTGTCAAGCCAACGTACCCGCATGAATTGGTTCACCTTGTTGTCTGAGTACATCTCAAGGTTTGAGTGCCCAGCCACATCGTCTCCCTTGGCTCCAGTCTTCATAGCCAATGTCTACGTCTTGCTACATCTTTACCTGGAGGTTTCCAGGTACCTCACATTCAACACTGAACTCAAGCTCTCTCCCCTTAATCAGGTCCACTTCCCAGAGCAGAGCATCCCCCTCCATGCACATATTATTCTGGATCCTCCTTCTCCCTCACCTTCGGTATCAGCTCCAGCCGATTTTATCTTTGCACTGACATGGCATGGCATGATCCAATCTGTTCCCATCTCTGCAACACGGGGAGATGGTGTCTGAGCAGGTCCTTGCTGGATCACTGTGCATTGGCTCAGTGGTGATCACCTCCCTTGACCCACTCTCCTCTTTCCCTGTCGATTCATCCACAGCCTGGGCCCAGGAGCCCTTAGAGGAGTTTACGTTTATTCATACCATACAGGACCCAGCAAGAACAGCCTCTCTGTGAATCTTAACTTTATCTTTGTTAATGCCATCCCTTCTAACTACTCATCTCCTTCGGGGCAGGGTGGAGGTAGGTGGTAGGAGAAAGACAAAGAATAGAAACAAAAAACCCCATCATAACACCTCTGGGTAAAGGAATGGAATAGCCAAAGGGATGTACTAGACAAGCTAAACGAATAATTTCATTGGCCCTTGTCAATGTTTAAGGGCCTTGGGCTCCCTTCTGCCTCTAGAATACGGGAAATCATCAAACCTGTTTCATTGCTAACTGCACTGTCCATACATGAGTGAAGAGTAGTGGACCAGAGGACCGGGATTCTGTCTCTACTTGCTGCCATTACTGGGGTCGGCTCCACTCTCCAGGGCTCAATCCTCACATCTGTACAATGAAGGAGTTATACCAGATGCTCCACGTGGGCTCTGGCAGCTCCGGATTTGCAGGGCTTTGTTATAAACCACACAGAGAATGAGACAGGGGTCCAGGGACTGCATCTTCCCATGGCTAAGAAATGATATAACTAAAATTTCAAACTTCACACCCACTGATTCCAAGCCTGTGTTGGACACTACACTGTTGACTAATGAGTTTGCCGACTACTGATCTATCCAGATATTTTTTTTGCTTGTTATGCCTTTGTTTGTTCATTTATCATTCATTCATGCTACAAACATTCCCTGCATACTTACGCTGTACGTGGAACTGTGCTAAACACAAGGAAGCATGAGCAAAGATCCATCAGGGGCTCACAGACTGGCTAAAGGAGGAAGAAACCATGATCGGGAGATTTAGAAAGGTACCCTACTTTCCAAAGCGCCACTCTGATCGTGTTCCTAATCCTCCACAGAAGGCTTCCAAGGCTTGCTTAGCCTACAGGATGAAGTCCAAACAGCTTAGCCCGTTTTCTAACTCCTCTGTGATCTGACTCCGGTCTCCTCACCTCTCCACTGCATTCACTCAACATTTGTTAAAAATTAAGCATGTGCCAGACACTCGAATATGGGAATGTAATGGTGAGTGACAAAGACTTGGGCCCTGCTCCTCTGGAGCTTAGCGGTGTTGATCAGACTGTCACATTAATACAGGAGGGGGCATTCCCTTAAGCTTTCAGTGGTCCAGTTCCACTGCACGCGGGGTCTCCAACCCTCTCAGATGTGCGGCCCGGTAAGCCTACGACGAAGCAGTTCTCCTGGGATTCCTTGGACAATCAGCTGGCCTTTTTAGCAATGGGATCTGTCCTACTAATCATGCAGACATGTCTGCTTGTAAAGAGAGAATCCTTTGTTGTTGTTGTTCCATAGAGAAATGTTTATTTTGGTAACAAAATAAGCTGATGAACGCAGTGGATCCAGAGACATGGAAGCATGGAACAGGGTGTGGAATCTCCGAGGGAAGGCGGGGGAGGGTGGGTGTAATTACTTTGGAAGTAATCAACCAAAGGCCCTGTATGCATATAGTGTAACCTAAGGACACAGACAATAGGGTGCTGAAGGCCTGGGATGGGGGTTGGGGGTGGGCTAGAGGGGGTCAATGGAGGGAAAAAGGGGGCATATGTAATACTTTCAACAATAAGGAATTTTTTTAAAAAAAACTTTAAGCATTATAAAAAAGAGAGAAATGTTTATTTTATTTCAAAACTCTTTTTCAACAATAGTTTATAACTCCTTGTTATGAACTACTACAGAACGCCATGCTCCCCTCCACAAGACTCGCTGTGCTTAAAGGCAATTGCTTATTGTCTGGCTCCCTTAGTCAAGTCTGCATTTCAAGAAGGCTGAGTCCTTGTCTATGCTGGTTCACCTAAGAGTTCCCAGCAGGCAGCCCAGAGCTTGGCACATGGCAGACACTCAGAATCTGTGCTGGTTAGATTGGATCACCTTAGTGCGCCTTAGAAGCTTCATTCAAAAGGAGACTTTGGCAGACATAGATTTTTACCCTCCCTCCACCCCTGACCTTTTTTTTTCCTCCTGGAGGGGAAACAGAGCCTGAAAAAAAAAAAAAAAAAGCAACTTTCCAAAGGTTGCAGAGCATGTGGGTAGCTTAATTGAAGTCAGAAGCAAAGGGAATCCTATGTCCGGCACTCCTGCTTCACCACACCCACTCATAAACCTTGAGTCTGAAATGGCCAGGAAGATATGGCCTCGGGGAAAAGCAGTGTCTGACAGCAGCTTCCCAGCCTTCCCTGTGCAGGCACTTACTTCAGAGAGAGTCACTGAGAGTCCCTGGGCGTGGGAGAAACCCTAGCTGCCCCCAAACAAGACCTTTGACTGAGAAAAGGATTCAAGCACTCTCTCTAACCCAAACTCCTTGAAACACTATTTCCTATTATGTCTCAGTAACCAAGTTCAACCTGCCGCACCTCAAGATTAGATCTGTGAGCCCACAATGGCTCAGCCACTCAATTAAGAGGAGGGAAAATGTTATCCTCTCCAGACAAAGTGATGTGACATCAGCCAGTGGCCAGGATTATGTCTCACTCAGGAAAGAGGGGAGTAGGGAGAGATGGGTGGGTCATTCATTACAGGGAATTTTCCAGGGAAATTTGAGTGGGGTGGCCCTGCAAATTTCAATGTTCCAGTCCCCAAAACAATGCCGAAGGCAAGGTCCCAGCTGTTGGAGAGTCACGAGGGTGGGGCTGGCTCTAAATCTCTGGGTAATCTCCAGGTGCCTTCTGATTCTTCCCTGGACAACCTGCCTGGCATTGATGAGCTTTATCCCCAGGCCCAGAGAATCCTAGAGGAAAGTGCCAATCTCCATACCTACTTGATTAGGCTAATTCAGAGCATGGGAAAATGTCTCTTAATGAACAATCCATTTCCTCCCTGGGCCTTAATTTCCTCCCTGGGCCTAACATCTTTAAAAGGAAGTTGAGTTGGATAATATCTAAAGTCCCTTCCAACATCAAGGCTGAGTAATTGCAAGACAATTTGGCTTACCAGAAAGAGCAGGGACTCTGATAGACCTAGTTCCAATACCAGTTCTGCACTGGACAAGTGCTATCATCTGATGGAGCAGCAGTTTCCTCTTCTTTAAAAAAGGGAACACCAATGTCTGGCTCACCAAATTGCTGTAAAGACTTGAGAAAGTATAACTGAAATCCTTATAACGGTGTCCAACATTCAAACATATGCAGTCAATGGTGGCGGTTCCTCCAAGAAGGTCTTTAGACTTTGGCTAATTAAAGACTGATTTGAAAAATCAGAACTTTATAGGTAAAATCCTTGAGTTTAGGAAGGAGCCTGGTCTCAAGTAAAAGATTCTGCTCATTCATCAGCAACTGCTTGTTTCCCAGAAGCCACTAATTCACAGCTGGTAACACCTGCTTTCCTAAACTCAACTGGCCATGCTGAAAAGTAATCTGATTATAGAACACCCTGATCTCAGGCCAGCTGCAAAGGGAACTGTTGTTTTAATGTGGAGGGTTCCTAAGCCGGACCTTGGTTATGGACTTAAGTTTAGACATTCGGAGCTAACATCTGGGGACTGAGCCATGTAATTAATTTGGGCCATCCATATTATCATGCCCAGGTTTCAGCCTGCCCATTCATCCAGTGAGGACAATGAGAGAAGCAGCTAGGAGTTACTGAAAGGATTGATTGTGGGGTCCTCAAATCCTTGCGGGGTGGCTGGTTGGCAGTAAGTCCTCAGTATTCCCTCCCACACCTCTTACTAGCTACATGTCCTCGGTTGTATCACTTTCCCTCTCTGAGTCTCCATTTTCATATCTGGAAAATGAGACCGAGGATACTACACTGTTGAAAGTCACTGATGAGACAGACAGCAGAAAGCATTATCCAAGGGCAGGAAATGTTCATGCTGTGCCCAGGCCCTTTTATTATTATTTTTTAATATATTTTTATTGATTTCAGAGAGGAAGGAGAGAGAGACAAAAACATCAAAGATAAGAGAGAATCACTGATCAGATCAGCTGCTTTCTACACACTGCCTACTGGGGAGCAAGCTCACAACCCAGGCATGTGCCTAGACTGGGAACTGGGAATCAAACCTGGGATCCTTCAGTCCGCAGGCCAATGCTCTATCCACTGAGCCAAACCATCTAGGGTGCTAAGCCCTTTTAGAGAAGCATTCCAGTGTCTCTCTTACCCTCCCAGTCTTAAAGTGACTATACTTCCGTGTAGACAGGAATTTGAAGGTTGCATTTCCAGCTCTGCCCTGGAAAAAGGTTACCAGTATATATATATTTTTAATTGTCGTGAAAGTGACCTGAGGCAAAGTGTGCAAACTGTTATCCTAGGTCCGGAGTCTTGCCACAAAACTAAAACTCCACCCAGAAACCTGAGTCAACCGAAGAATGAGACACTGGGCACAACTCACGCCAAAAACGCCCACCCTCTGCTTTCCAGGATCCCAGATGACACTGGTCATTGAAAACCCATCCCAATAACCCAGAGGAAAACTTCAGCTCTGCTTGAGATAAAGTAGATGCCCAGCCTTCATGTCAAAACCCAAAAAAATTCCTTCCAAAACTGTGACCTTCTGGTAAAAGACTTGCTCTTGTTTGGTTATTTCTTGTAAAACACCTTCGCAGCAAATTCAGGACTTATAAAATAGGGCCAATTGACAGCCTTGGGAAAGGAAAGTCTCCGTTTAGTCACTGAATACAGACAGTGGAGGCGGAAGCAACAGATGAGCTGGTGCCTCTGCCAGGATTTCTGGAGCAAAGATGTCTCAGAGCCCAGAATGGCAATGGGTCCTGGGATGGGGATCAGGAAAGCAGAACCAGTTATAATTGCAGGAGGCTTGGGAATGACGATGGGTGAGGACACCCACCTTGGATACTTAGCATCTCATTAATAAAATGGGTACGACACCTCCTACTTCATTAGTTCTACCGCGTGTTATTACGCCAAAGGGTTCAGTGAAAGGCCGTTTTCTTCTCTGACATCTCACAGTGACTTTTTTTTTTTTTTAATTGAGGAATCTCATTTACATACAACATGAAGCACAGATCTTAAATAGATTTTACCCCTCAATGTTTTTGAAAAAAATGGCCGGGTTCTCCATTTTTTCGTAGGCAGTGGACCCATGTCGTAGAGACTTAGGCAAGATAGATAAAGGGAAAGAGATGATCCCTCTGGGATCTGGGAAACACAGACCTACAAGGGAACTTACACAGGAACAGGTACAGCGTTCCTGTGTAAGTTCCACAGGGCGGACAAGAGGCCCAAGCTTAGGCTCCCAAAAGCTCCAGGTTAATTTCATTCCTCATTCTCCGTCATGCCCACTATGCCGGGCAGCTGTGGCTTGGAGCCTGAGGCTCTCTCAGAGGCCTCCCTCCCTCCCTCCCTCATGCTGAGATCCCCTACATGTTGAGACAATCTTAACCTACCTGAGAGGTTCTATACATCATGAAGGAAAGGGGATCGCGATCTTTCACCCATTTGTTTCCAGCAGCTGCTGGATTTGTAACCAAACTCTCATAGCTGCTGCTCTTGAACTCCATGTAACAAATATTGAGGGGGGAGCCTTTCTTAGGCCACAAAATGCCCCTAGTCAATTCTTCCCCCAGAGTAATCAGTGGTTACCTACTGGCCTTAAGTACCTGTATACCGTACATCGAAGAGAGACCATTCACAGGAACTTCCTGAGACAAACAGGCTGAGCTCCAAGCTAACTTGCTGCTTCTAGATATCAAAATAGCTACCACCTTTTTAAGTGGGAGCTTTCCTTAGAACTAGAGAAAACAATAAAATAAAATAAAAAGCTACAATTCTCTCTCACGAGATGAAGGAATCTCACAGGATGGTGGACAGAAGAACCCAGGTACAACAGAATGTATATTGTATGATTTTTTTTTATTTTTATCTTTTATGTAGAGTTAGATAACAGGTAACGCTAATCTCTGTTAATAGAAGTCCGGATAGTGAATTACCCTTGAAGGCGGGCTGTGTCGACTGGAAGCACAAGGTGAGCTCCTGGGATGCTGGCAACATCCCGTCTCTTGAGCTGGGCACTGTTTCAGAGCTGTGTTCGTTTGGTGAGAAACTCATCAGGGTGTAAACGTGTGGTTATGGTACTTCTGGGTATGAGTGCCACGCTAAAAAATAAATACCGGCACTCTGCCAAAATGAAGGAAAGGAGAGAGAATAGCATATGCCTTTAACACCCCAGAGGCTTGAGATCATAAAACCTTCAGGACAGAAAGACCTCAGAAGTGATCAGCTTCAACCACCTCATTTCAGAGAGAGAAAAAGTGAGGGCACAGAGGAGACTCCCAAGAGCACACGGGGATTCACTGTCGGATCAGGTATCCCACGGCCCGGCCTTTCAAA
Source organism: Corynorhinus townsendii (assembly GCA_026230045.1). Lineage (NCBI taxonomy): Eukaryota > Metazoa > Chordata > Mammalia > Chiroptera > Vespertilionidae > Corynorhinus > Corynorhinus townsendii. The sequence goes on along the minus strand of JAPDVU010000005.1, from coordinate 165,996,082 downwards.
GTGTCGCTTTCCTTCTCCAGATGACAAAGTAGAATTGGGGACGGAGTCTAGAGATAGGCCAAGCATCGGGGTATCAAGGTATGAAATTTGTTCAGACACCAATTAATCTGCCTTGCACATGGCCTGAGCAGCTGAGACAAGACAGATGTGGCCGCATAAATGTGCTGCCCATAACACATGGGGTTGGGAGAGTGAGGCATAGGCAGCTTTAAAGGAACAAAAGGAGAGCTTGTCTGCCAGGAATGCATTGGGAATGAGGATTCCAAAGAGGTCATCCAGGGAGAAGCTGCGCCTGAACCGGGGAGAAGGCTGGGTGCATTTACTGACATTCCAAACATCTGTGCTCTTGCAAGGGAGATAAAAGGGAATCCGCTTCCCTGCCTCGAGGCATGATATATGGGCTTCCGAGGCACTGGGTGTGGGCTGTTGCTGAAGGCATGAAGCGGTGTTTGATGGATGAAGGCCGAGCAAACTCACTAGGCCACACATTAATAAAAATTATCAAACTGTCCTGGTTGGCGGAATAGAATGCTAATGCCATTCTCCATGTGGATGTCAAAGGCAGAGGATGTCTGGAGGGAGCTAACCTGCTTTATATCTTTACCTTGATCCCACTTGTCCAAATTATGGCCTCTGTTCTGTTGCCAAGAGCCTAAATAAGCCAAGACTGGTGGGGCCTCCTCTACATGGAAACCACCCATGGTACTCACTGGCATCTAGCCATTCTTAATTCAGAAGGTAAAGATGTATTCTAGTCACAGCTTAGGCTTAGCAATGTGTGCTGTGGCTCTCCGTGGCCCAAGGAAAAGGTCCGCATATCTTATCCTGGCATTCAAGGCCCTCAACCACTTGACCACAGACTCTAGTCTCTCTCGTGTCATATTCCTCCAGGCACTTTTCTATCTTCATGTCTTCTTTGTTTTATGCTCTTCCCTCTGGCTGAATGTCCCCTTCCTCATTTCGGTTGAAACTCTTCTCATCCTTCCAGGCTGAGGCCAAAGGCCACTTCTTCAGGAAGGCCTCCTTGATCACCAGTTCCCCAACCTGAACCAATCTTTCTTCCACTGTAAGTTTTTACATCCATTGAGTCAGATTTCATTGTTACTATAGTATCACATAGTTGTCTATTTTTCATTCCTTTCTCCCCAGAATGAGTGCTCTCAGAGAAAAGGGTTTGTATTTATCATGTTCTCCATTAGTTTCCAAGAACGCAGCCATGTGCTTGGCATGTGTTGTTGATTGTTCCATATACACATTTTCTAATGAGTATGTAAGGGAAGCCTCGGGGTGGCCGAGCATACCTAGTTTCTGATTTCAGCCTCAATCGCAGTGGACAGTTCCAGCGGGAGCTGAGGCACAGTCCCAGGGACCTCCACCCTGAGCGCATGCCAGGTATGTCTCTGCTTTCTGCTCTGAGGACTTCTCTGAGCGCTCGTCTCGCACAGGCAAGCGGAGCCTGGAGTGCGGGGAGTGGCAATGTTCAAGCAGTGTAGGTGGGGAGCCAGAGTACACGTACCCCACACTTAGTGTGCAGAGCAACTTTGCATACTCAGGCAATAATGCTGATGCTGGAGGTATTAGTCTCCTTCGCAGCAGATGCCAGAGGAACAGAGCCTAGGTTAGCTCCATAATGACCTTGTGTGCGCAGCCCCTGTCTTGGTTTCCTCTCCTGGTATCACTGCCAAGCTCCTGCACAACTGTTTCCGACGTGCACCTACCAAGTAAATGACCTGCTCCCAATTCTTGCTCAGGCTCCAGGGTTTTGTTGTTGTTGTTCTTCTTCTTGTTTGTTTGTTTTTAAATACATTTTTATGCATTTCAAAGAGGAAGGGAAAGGGAGAGAGAAACATCAATGATGAGATTCATTGATTGCCTGCCTCCTGCACACCCCCTACTGGGGACTGAGCCCCAACCCGGGCATGTGCCCTTGACCAGAATGGAACTCAGGACCCTTCAGTCCTCAGGCCGATGCTCTATCCACTGACCCAAACTAGCTAGGGCCAGGCTCTGTTTTTAAGTTAATCAACACGATAAATAAAACAAAACCAAGATGAACATATGTCCTCTACTTCACATTACAGTTAAGGAATCAACCCCGACACAGAGTACATAGTCTATCATTCTTTGTCAGCCAAAATGACTTAACAAATATGAGCCACTAGCCTCCACATAGCGTGTGCTAAAAGCCCCGCTTATAAACCACATAATCACCGAGACAGTGGTCCAACATTCCAGGCATAGCCCATCCTAGGTGAGAACGTTAGGAGAGTCCAGTCTCGCTGACATTTGATTTCGTTCTGTCACTTTAGGTTCAGCCAGTTGAGCATATTCATCTGACCCGCCTCCCTCTGCTAGGGGCCTGGGACTCCCATGAGAGGCTCCACTGCCACAGAGCAGCCGGGCCTGACCTTCCCAAGGTGTGATTCATCATGCACACGCTGACAGCACATCTGTGCCCGATGCTCGGAACACGGAGACCTGCAGTCCCTGGCCCCGGATGGGACCCATGGGGCTCAGAGCTAAGGTTTCTCCAAGATTTCTGCCTAGAAAACAATCCCCAGGCCCCCTCCTCCCCCAAGTCCCCAATCAAAAAACACTCCTGAAAATTTGATTTATTTTTCATTATAGTCTCCTCTTCTTTCTTTCATTTAAAAAAACTAACCCTTTCCCTTCAGGAATTCCTTGGAAGCTATCAAGAGGAAGGGTAAAGAACATGAACTTCTGAGTAAGAAATAATTGGCTTCCAATCCTGCCTCTTTCGCTTAGTAACTGCACGTCCCTGAGTAAGTAATTCTGCCCCTCAAAACCTCAGTCTTCCCATCTGTAAAATAGAGATAGTAAGAACTACTTTTCAGAAAAAGTATGTAATTCTGATTTTAAATATTCTTAAATATATTTTTATTGATTTCAGAGAGGGAGAGAGATAGAAACATCAATGATGAAAGAGAATCGTTGATCAGCTAACTCCTGTATAACCCCCAATGGGGATCAAGCCCACAACCTGGGCATGTGCCCTTGACCTGATTTGAACCCAGAACCCTTCAGTCCGTAGCCAACGCTCTATCCACTGAGCCAAACCAGCTAGGGCTGATGATTAAATATTACCCAGAAGCACTTGGTATATACATGCTTAATAAACAACAGTTCTCTTTCCTTTCCCTGTAATTAGCTCTACACTGTCTCTGTTTACAAAGCTCCTGGTATGGAGCAGCTAGTCAACAAAGGCTACCCCTCTTGCTTCAGGCGCACTTTGGCCCTTCATATTGGAGACCTTTCTCCTTCTTAACTTGTGGCTCCACTGTCTGGTTTCATGACCTCTGGCAAGAGCATAGGGTTGTGTCCCCCGCGCCCCCAGGGTACACGTTCCAAGACTCCTAGTGGATGCCAGAAACCTCGAACAGCACTGAACCTTATATGTATATACTAGCATATTGGTATTTTTCCCCATGCACACCAAAGATAAAGTTGCATTTATAAAGCAGGCACAGTAAGAGACTAACAACAATAACTAATAATAAAATTGAATAATTATCAATACTAGAGGCCCGGTCCCACAGCCCAGCCTGCACCCTCTCCAATCTGGGAGCCCTCGGGATTGAGCTTAAACAGGCAGTCGGACATTCCTCTCACTATCCAGGACTGCTGGCTCCCAACTGCCTGCCTGCCTGTCTGCCTAATTGCCCCTAACTGCTTTTGCCTGCTAGCCTGATCACTCCCTAACCACTCCCCTGCCAGCTCAATTGGCCCTAACTGCCCTCCCCTGCCAACCTGGTCACCCCTAACTGCCCTCCCTTGCCAGCCTGGTTGCCCCCAACTGCCCTCCCCTGCAGGCCTGGTCCCCCCAACTGCCCTCCCCTGCAGGCCTGGTCCCCCCAACTGCCCTCCCCTGCAGGCTTTGTCCCTCCCAACTGTCCTCCCCTGCAGGCCTGGTCCCCTCAACTGCCCTCCTCTGTAGGCCTGATCACCCACAATTGCCATCCCCTGCTGGCCATCTTGTGGAGGCCATCTTGTGTCCACATGGGGGCAGCCATTTTTGACCACATGGGGGCGTCCATCTTGTGTGTTGGAGTGATGGTCAATTTGCATATTACCTCTTTATTATATAGGATAACCTAATAAAAGTTTTATGAATGTGGTCTGTCTCTGAAAATATCTTGTGTTGTATATACCCTTCTTCTTTTTGTGATATGAAATTATAAAAGCCCTCATTAAATTGAGAATTTTCACTTTTTCATTTAAAGGAGGCACTTTCCAACTTCTCTGTGTTATAGCCGAACTGCCAGTAACCAAGGTCTATAGTACTGGGGCCACTAAGAGGCAAAATAAGGTTGACTTACACACCAGCACTGAGCTACCTGAGATGGCTAGTAAGTGACTGGCGGGAGGGTAGCATATATATGGCCTGGATACACCTGTCAAAGGGATGAGCCAGATCCCAAGTGGGATAGAGCTGGCCATCGTGAAATTTCATCACATTCCTCGGAACGACGCAAACTTTAAAATGTATGAGCTGTTTACTTCTGGCATTTTCCACTTAATATTTTTGGACCTTGGCGGATTGCGGGTAACTGAAACCACAGAAAGTGAAACCACAGATAAGGGGGAAGGGTGGGATACTGCAATTTCTATTTATGGCACTAAGGATACAGCATGGAAATTTTGTATCGAGCTTTCATTCAAGAGCAGGAGAACAAAAAATAAACAGGCAAAAACATATGTAAATGATATTATTTCAGAAAATGATTAAGGGATGTGAGGGTAGTAATACTGGAAGATGTGACAAGGAGGGGCAGGAGTGACAGAGAAGCGGCCTATGCTTGGCGGTCAGGGAGGATTCTAAGTGAAGATAACAGTGGGATGAAGAAACCAAACACTGTGAAGGAGCCAACCATCCAAGCAACTGGGGCGGGAAATTTCTAAGCAGAGGGAGTAGTCCGTGTCTGAGGATGAGAAAGAAGGCTGATGTTGCTGCCCTTACACGTCGCTAGTTATCAGCTTCTGAAAAGCCAGCTCAAAAGGGAAAGAGCTTGAGTTGTATTGTTCTCTTTTACAAATATAAAGAAAACCTCTCTCCAGGATGGTTACAGAAAGAGAGTTATTTTCTTGCCTCCTATAATGTACGGCTTCCACCTTTCTGAACTTTGAAAATAATATGTTCCCCCCCAGCCAGCATGGCTCAGGGATTGAACGTGGTTTCGACCTATGAACCAGAAGGTCACAGTTCGATTTCTGGTCAGGGTACATACCCGGGTTGCGAGTTTGATCCCCAGTGTGGGGCATGAAGGAGGCAGCCAATCAATGATTCCCATCATTGATGTTTCTCTCTCTCTTTCCTGCTCTCTTCCTCTCTGAATAAGAAATACATTTCAAAAAAGTTTTAAAAAGAGGAAATCATATGTTCCTTTCTTGGAGGTTATTCATCCCAGAATTCAGACTCCTCCAAACATTAACTGCTGCCCAGGGATCTGAAATAATAAGTGAGTGAACCTAAATCCATAGGTTTGTAACCAAACTCTTTAGCACTTGAATTGTCAGTGTTGAGGGCAGAAATTATTCCAGGACTCTTTCTATGTCTCCTAGGACCCACACAATGACATTCATGAACTTGGAATGGCCTCAGTCAAGTCACTTCTCTTTTCTGAGTCTTATTCCTCTTCAGTGATTGATGGGTGTGTGATGGGTGGAGGTACTGAGTAGAGGTTTCTCTTTGAACTCTATGGTTCATTCAGATTCCCTGTGATTCTAAGAGGCCTTTGCAATCATGAAGTGAACACTCTCAGAGAACTCTGACCTGCTAGAAAGATCTCCCACATCATGGATGATCTCTGTACCTGAAGCTTTTAACTGGGTCAATGGTCTCCAAAGATGAGCTGGAGAGAAGCTGGGCAATTATGGATTAAAGGGATATTACAATGGGGCCCATAATTGTTCTCTTATAAGCCGGTCTTCAGTGTTGGTTTTAGCCCAATTCCCTCTTTTCAGGGGACTCCACTCTTACCTTTTCCTACCAGGGCAGGTGAGGCCAGATCAGGGCAGGGTAACTAACTGAGTTCTCCCTGAGGAGTTTGGGGTCAGATAAACACGACTCTTTGATCTCATCTCCTATGGCTCCAGGGATGCTCCCAGGGATGGAAGGCAGGGCAGGATGACTCAAGGAGAGGGGAGTCAATTCCAAGAAGTGTCTGAAGACTGGGACTGGGATTTGTGGACAAATCCAACCTGGATATTCCTGAGGGCTCATGGCAAGGAGACCAATGCTGGGCTGGCAGCCAGGAGAGCCTGTCTACGTGCCAGCCCAAACTTGCTCACTAGGAGACTGAGGGCTGGGGCCTTGGCTTCTGGGATTTGGTATCTTCATCTGAATGGAGGGGACTGGCTTGACTGATCTACAAGGACTTTGTAAGTAGGATATCTTAGGAATCCAGGAGCATGTGAGCCTCAGCTTCTGAGCCTCAGTTTCTACTTCTGTGAAAATGAGAATAGCAGCAATAACTTCATCACAGAATTATTGAGGATTACGTGAGCTTATCACCCCAACACTACTTCATTCATTTAGTGTACTCCTGCAGTGGTTACCCAATAGGCGCCTGCCCTACACCAAACTCTGCTAAGAGGTTGAACAAATGAATGTAGTGATGAACTACAGAGAGAGACCCTTGCAGCCAGAAGTCTCGTTGGGCATACAGCAAACACTCACAGATGGGAGCAATTTTAATATGACATTTCTGTTTTTGTCCAACAGTCAGCTCAACACCCTGCCCATGTCATGAGCAAACAACAGGCAAAAACAGTCCGAGAGGACACGGTGAAGACAAAAGTCTCAGGGAAGATGGTCTCTGACCCTGGTCTAAGTCAGAGATGGCACATTCAAATATCTACAGGGGGGAAGCAGATAATAAAACTCATGTAGGGCGTTGGATGTCAGACACCCTGGAAGAGGGGGCCTATCACAGACTAGAGCTCCCAGGTATTCTCTAAAGTGGGCAGCCGCTACTCACCTCTGCAACCCGCTACTGCCACCGGGGAACCAGAGTCCAAGGTTGCTAGAGCCTACTCCTTTCCAGCCAGGAGTCCAGATTTTCATGTAAAAGTCATCCAGATTTCAAAGACAGCAACTTCTTCGAAAATTTAAACATACTATCTAGACACTGGTTTGCTACCTCTAGCTTAAGGACAATCCTTATAGATAAGTGAATGTGTATATTTTCAAAGACAAAGGGAAAAGGATGAGTGACTATTGTATGTGCTCTGTGTGCCCAGCATCTCACATACATTGTACATTGTTTCATTTATTGCTCACAACCGCGCTGGGAAGTACTGGTGGTTAGTTCTCATTTTTTCCCCTAATACATTCACATATGGAGATTGTGTTCTGGGAAATAAGTACAGACAGATAAGACTCTGGCAGCATGAGGAAAAATTAAATAGAGGGGCAAAACTAAAGGCAGGGAAGCCTGGTGAATAAGTTATAGTAGAAGTATCTAGAGTGGCCTTGGTGGGAAAGAAAAATAGGGCAGATTTAAGGTGTGATGGAGAAGTAATTTACAAAGATTTTAAAAAGTCAATCAGTAATGTCTTAGAGGGAATTCCTTTTCTTGTCTTTACTTTTCACCACTAGGTTATCTCTTTAATGCCTCTGCTTAGTCCCATACCAGCCAGCTGGACACCGGAAGCTGAATCTCAATCCTACAGACTGGGTTACCTAGTCCCACCCCTGATGCAACACAGAGCAATGGCATTTTGCAGAAATGACCATTCAGCCATTCTTGATTCCCAAATCCAGAGGCTTTTTGTCTCTGGCTGGCATTACATTGCCAATGAAAAATGGGAAGGGGACCCAAATTCAATTCTTGATCCCACTATTCTTTGAAGTGTGACCTTCAACCAACAACTTCACAAAACTGACCTTCAAGCCCCTCATCTGAAAAATGGAGATGGTAATTACCTCCTAGTTGGAAGGATGAATTTGTGAATAAAATGAGAGAATAGCCACAGCCGGTTTTGCTCAGTGGATAGAGGTCAGCCGGCTGACCGAAGGGTCCTGGGTTCGATTCTGGTCAAGGACACATACCTCAGTTGCAGGCTCCTCCCCAGCATGAGTCCTGGTCAGAGCGCATTCAGGAGGCAACCAATCAATGTATTTCTCTCATGCCATATTTCTTTTTTTCCCTCTCTCTTCTACTCTCTCTCTCTCTCTCTGAAAATCAATGGAGAAATGTCCTCAGGTGAGGATTAAAAAAAAAAAAGAGAGAGAGAAAGATAACAGATTTTGTCAAAGGCCCTTCAATTAATCTTCAGCTGAGTAACCAGGTACTAAAACTTACTTTTAGCATTCCTTAAACATTGCCATAATCTCATTCCTTTTACAGCCCTTTCCCTTTTAATTCTACCACTCAAAATTTATACTCAGCTACACTGCCCTTTTGTTTCTTAAGGCCACTGCATATGCTCACCCCTCCACTGGGCACACTCTCCATCCTCATCCACCCCTCAATCTTCACTCCATATCACTAGTTCCTGCTCACACTTCATGTCTTCACTGGTTGCCTACTACAAGCCTGGCATTTCACTAGGCACTGGGGACAGAGTGATGAAAAAGATAAACATAACGCCCACTTGGAGGGGCTACTGTTTTAGTGGGTTCAGCAAATCCTACCTACACCTTCTCTTCCCCAAAACCAAAATGCAGTCATTATATTTATTTATTCAGAGAGGAAGTGCTACCAAGAAGTGTTAAATGCAAAAAAATTACATAACCCATGAGAGGGCAAATCCAATCTACAGATTTGGATAAGTGACATTTAAGCTGAGATCTGAGTGTAAAGACTCACAAAGCAAAGAACACTGGTGATATCAAGAGTAGATAAAAGACTGGAGAAGGAGGCAATCACAATAACTCATAATTATTAGGCCCTGTCAGCTTGTTTCCATTCAGTCAGAAGAGTTATTATAAAAAGCTCTTAAAAGGTTTAAATTAGGAAAGCAATACTTATAAATCAGATATCTATTCATCAAATATTTATTGAGTGTCCACGGTGTTCCAGGAACTGTGCTAGGCACTGGATCAAGACCTGTATTTTGAAGGGTAACTCTGGCTTTAGAACTGAAAGGCAAAAAGTAGTGGTAAAACAGTGGTAGAAAGTAGCTGATATGAAGACTAATTACAAGGTGGCTGCAAGAGATGAATGCTGGCTTAGACTAGACTAATGAAAACAGAAAGGAGTAGATTAAAGAGACAGTGTTATATGTCAATTACATCTCAATAAAGCTGATAAGGAAGATATAATGGAGATCAAAGCCAAATAACTTGGTTATGAGTTGAATATGAGGATGAACAAGAGGAAAAAACTGAATTTAACAAGGTAACAAGATGGTAACAAGTTTAGCTTTGGATGTGTTGAGCTTGAATCGCTTGCGATACATCAAACTGCAGATGCTTATAGTCATTTAGACATGGGTAGAGAGCTTAGGAGAACGAGGTGGAAACATAAATGTCAGGGCAGTGATTATATCAACTGCAACCATCAGATAAAAAAAGAAGAAACAAGTTTAACATCTAAGGAGAATGAAGATTTAATGATTGGATTGAGAGGCCCAACAAGGGAGGCCGAGTTGGAGTCAGAGAGGCAGGTGGTAAACCAGGAGAGTGTGGTGTCAGAGAAACCAGGAGAGGCAAAGGTTTCAGGAGAGAATGGTTGGCCTTGGCCTTGTAGACTGCTTGAAGATATCAAGTAAGTGTACAACAACAACAACTAAAGATGTCATGGGATTTAATGACATGGAGGTCACAGATGTTTCCGGAGATAAAGGGCTTTAGTAACTTTGTGGTAGCAGGAGACAGTGAAATAAGCTGAGGAATGAGTAGCAAGTGAAAAAATGAATTCAGCCACTGGAAGTGTGTTTATACAACAGAAGAGAGAAATAGTTATGGTGGAGGGAAATGAAGTGATTTGTGTTTTTCTTTGTTTGAAAAAGAAATACTTACGAGCATATTTAAATGATGGTAAAAATAATCTACGAAAGAAGGAGAATTTAAAAATATACAACAGGGGGAGATAATTGACATGCAAATTCCTAAGAATTTAGGACAGTGTAGAAAACTATGCAAGAGAGGGTTTAACATTGAGAGGAGGAGGGTACCTCCCACAGTTTATGGAAAGGGAAGAGAAGAGTATGCATACAGAAGCATGTGGGTCAGAAGGTGAACCACTCCCTGCACTATCTTCTCTCTGAATGAGGAGATAAGGTTATCTGATGATGAAGAGGGAAGGGTAGGGTGTGAGGCTTTCAATGATGATGAAGAAAGTAAATTGACAAGATCAAACGGATTGGCTGGGAAGGGCCCTGTTGACTTTGGTGACAGATGATGCATTGGAGTCAGGTATTCTCCATATGTTCTTCTCTCTAGCCAACTGTGTGCAGGGACACAGGAAATGGAGAGCTGCGCCCACCCGCATGTCTGGGCAACTGAAGGACAGAAAGGAGAGGAAGATCAGCAGGTTATTACCAGGGATAAAAATATGAAGCATGGACTCCACGATGGTGTCTTAGTCCGGTTGGGCTGCTGTAACAAAATGCCACATATTGGGTGGCTTATAAAAAACAGAAATGTGGCCCTAACTGGTTTGGCTCAGTGGATAGAGCGTCGGCCTGCAGACTGAAGGGTCCCAGGTTCAATTCCCGTCAAGGGCATGTACCTTGGTTGCGGGCACATCCCCACTAGGGAGTGTGCAGGAAGCAGCTGATCAATGTTTCTCTCTCATTCGATGTTTCTAACTCTCTATTCCTCTCCCTCTCTGTGAAAAATCAATAAAATATATAAAAATAAAATAAAAAACAGAAATGTGTTTATTGCAGTGCTGGAGCCTGGGAAGTCCCAGAGCAAGGCATTAGCAAATGTGGCATCTGGTGAGGGGCCCACTTCCTCCAATGGCCTTCTCCTCACTGCAGAGGTGGCAAGGGATCTCTCTGGGGTCTCTTTTATAACTCGTGAAGGCTGTGCCTATTTTTTTTTTAAATTATACCTTTAAAAAAAAAATATATATATATATATATATATAATTTGTTTATTTATTTATTCAGAGAGGAAGGAAGAGGGAGAGAGAGATAGAAACATCAAGGATGAGAGAATCAGTGACCAGCTGCCTCCTACATGCCCCCTACTGGACAGCGAGCCTGCAACCTGGGCATGTGCTCTGACCAGGAATTGAACTGTAACTTCCTGACTCATAGGCCAACTCTCAGCAATTAAGCCACACTGGCTTGGCAAGGCTGTGCCTCTTAATACCAACACCTTGGGGTAAGGATTTCAACATATGAATTTTGGGGGGACAGGAATATTTAGTCCATTGCACATGGTTAGGGAGATGATTAAAGAAAACAACAAAAACAGAACAGGAAGCGGGAGACAGAATAGTGATAAGAAGGGACTGGAAGTCCTATTAAACTTAAAGACATGTGTGGTAGGCATGGGAGATCAATACAATCGGCGGGATAAAAGATGATGGTCAGAGAGTAGCATGTTGGAACTAACAGTTCTTGCTGGGACAACATCATGTGAGGATTAAGTCCAGGTAGGACCTAGGATTGAGTGGCAGAGGTGGAATGAATGGCATGACTTTAGTTCACAGGAGCTGAGCAGGGTAAGGAAATAAGAGAGGATTGTTGGACAGGGCATGCGGGAGGATGTGAACTCAACTACTGTGGTAATGATGAGAGCACAGAGAGAAAGCTGCGAACCAACAGCTTAAGTGCTTAGAGAATCAGCTCCAGTGGAGGCAAGAAGATCAAGTCTGGATTGTATCTGACTTTACCTTTTGCGGAATGACTGGATTTCATGGATGTAAAGTGGGGTGGGTTTTGTCTTGACAAAGTCTTTGGATGGAAGGTAGACACTTACCTACCATCATTCCTCCCTGGCCTATAGGAGGTTCCAGAGCACGTGGAGGAAAAGCTAACTTCTCTTGGCATCTGTGATGAGCAGCTGCCTGTGAGGTCAAGCATAACAAAGGTGCTGTCGAAAGAAAGTGAGACCTGAAGAGCATTTTTTTTTTTTTCTGCCAGAGGGGTGAGTTCCATCTGGGGTCTGGTAGTCTCAAGTCTGAGGCCTTGATCGGTATGACTAAGTACTGGGACCAGAATCTCCAATAATGATGTCACTTCTTCTAGGTAGCCTTTACTGACCCCAAAGCACTGAATTAGAAGACTCTATGCTGTGCTCTTACTGCATCTGAATTAGCTCTACGCCTAGCTCTAGTGTAATTTCTTGCTAAATTACACCTCTCTCCTTCTAGACCATAAGCTCCATGCGGACAGGAACCATGCCTGTGACCAGGCCATGCCCAGCAGGTTCTGCAGGCTCTGGACCACAGTAAGAGCTCTATATACATTAATGGCATGAGGGAGTATGCTTTGTAGGCTGTAATAAAAACTCTGCGATATGGAGGGAAGGCTGGGTGGCATGGGGGGATGGAGAGAATTAAGACCCTCCAAGTTCCTTCTCCCCTTGGAGGCCCTTGACTTTAGAAACCTCTCACCCGAGGAGCAGCTGGAGTGACAGAAACATTTTCTGAGGACCTAATATCAGTTCCAGATGTTTGCAGTCATGTCGGTTTGTACCTCACCCTGTAAAACATATTTTCCTCACCACCCTCCCTCCACGCTAGCTGAGGGAGTAGGGCCCTGCGTCCAATGACATCACCTCCCTCAAGCTGGTCCAGCGCAGGCAGACAGCAGGCGGGCGAGGGCCCCTCTAGCTTCCCAGACAAAGCGTGTGGTTCAGCCATGGCCGTGCTGCCTGAGGAGCTGTGTAATTTCCACAGGATTTCATACACAGCCCCAATAGAATTGCTCTCTCGGCTGCTGCTGCCACCATGCTCTCAACTACGGAGGTGAAGGGGGGTGTGGGGTCTTGCTGCCCTCACCTTAAGTTACTCCCCACACAAACTCACCTCCATAGCTGCTCCCCTTCAACTGAGAAGGTCCTCAGTCTAAGGTCTAAGATAGGATGGTGGGCATGAGGAGGGCTGTCTTTTAAGTGGTAGATAGGACTTAATGAAAACAGGGTGAGAGAGGATTTAAAGTGGGACTGGTATAGATGTGTCTTCTGATCACTCTGGATAGTCTTCTTTTTAAATACATTTTTATTGATTTTAGAGAGAGGAAGGGAGAGTGAGAGAGAGATAGAAACATCAATGATGAGAGAGAATCACTGATCGGCTGCCTCCTGCACACCTCCCTCCCCACTACCCACCCTCGGGGGGGGGGGGAGGGTGTGGAGTCTACAACCTGGGCATGTACCCTGACTCAGGCTTGAACTGTGACCTCCTGGTTCATAGGTCAACGTTCAACTACTGAGCCACACCAGCTGAGCTGGACAATATTCTTGATCCAGATCTAGATGAGTCCAGATGAGCAGCTTCTACTTGAGCCAGCTTGGAGAGACAAAAACAGGAAAAGACAGGCTGCCACATGGGCGGAAGGTGACATGGAGTGAAAAAGACAAAAGAAGAGACAGAGAGAAAGCTATAGAGAGGAGACAGAGAAAGAAAGAAAAAGGAGGTGGCAGAGAGTCAGGACAGCATAGAGAAAGGAAGAACGAGAGATGAGAGTTGCGAGTTGGCAGGAGGAGGGCCTGGTGCTGATCATCTGGGGAGCAGACCATCAGGCTCCCAGATGCCAGGACAGCAAGGGGCACTGGCCAGCACCAGATGCAGCTGCCTTCCGTGAGGAGTGTGGGGGGTGGCGGAAGGGCCTGCTGCCTCCGGGAGGGCAGCACAGCGGGCTCGCCTCCCAGCCCTGAACTAAATAAGCTGCAGCTTGGAATCCCCTGGTGGGAGAGAGGAGTCTCTGATTTTGAAAAGATTAAAGAAAAATCAAGCAGATGACCAAGGAAATGCAGGGGAATGTAGTGGGAGATTATGACATTGTGTGAGACCCTTCCCCTTCTCGTCTCCACTCTTCTGATCCCTACAACGAGGAAATGGCACTCAGTGGCCAAGGTCCGGCTACTCTGAGCCACGGGGGTTCTCAGAAGCCGGCATATGTAACAGCAGTGATGACAAAGGGCCCTCCAGCTGGCAGCCCGTGGCTAGATACCCCACCCTGTCCCCTAATTTCTATCTGCCTCTCGGTTTATTCTCAACCAGAGCAAGCCACATGGGGGTAATAGGACTGGTGGAGAGAAGGTTGGACTTGTGGGGAGAGAGCAGGTCAAGAAACCGAAGCCCCTCTTCTAGCTCCGACTCTACCACTAAATCATCATGTGTGTGCCCTCTGGATAAACCCCTCCCCTTCCTCAGCCTCCCTCTCCATAGGTCAAAAGGGATTTGGAGTCACTCCATCTGCGTGTGCCCCGGTCCCTTCTTAGTCCCACCCCCCTGCATCTACCCCTGCCCCAGAGGCTGAAACCCAAGTCAATTGCTCTGATGAGGCCACGCAGAAGAACCAAACGTCTGTTTTTAATATTGATGACAGATTAGCATGCGGGGAATTCAGCCACCGCGCCCCCCCCCCCCCTCCAACCCCCCCAAACAAGCCTCATTTTGCTCAAAAACAACTGGAACAGGAGACTACTCATGCTTGGATTTCCCAACAGAGTCTAAAAACCAACAGAGCAATGGCTGCTCTGAAGGAGACAAAGTGGGCGCCAAACCGGGGGATACAAGGAGAGAGTTAGCATTTCAACAGCTAGTGCAAAAGCATGTAGAACAGATGGCAGCCATAAAGTGTGTGCTCCTGTGCTTGCTTGTGTGTGTGTGTGTGTGTGTGTGTGTGTGTGTGTGTGTGTGTTGGGGGGGGTGTTGTTTATATGCATGTATATCTGCACACACGCACACGTGAGCTCACAAATAAACAAACAGTTCCAGCACTGCGTTCGGCTGCCAGCCAAAATCTGGCGAGATCAAAGGAAATAGACCACATTCCCCTATTCTGGCCTCACCTGGCCAAATGTGTGAGTAATCCTAATTCTCTATCCAAAACAAGTCTTGGACCTTATTTTGTTGTTTTCTTCCTAACATTAACTTTCCTTTTCAATTTTTTTAATTTCAAGAAAACGAGAAGCAATTAAATTTTACTAGTAACTGTTTTGTGCCAACAATTGTGCTACATTAGACGCTCCACGTAGCCTGGGAAGTAGGTGGTATCTTCCCTCGTCCACAGAGAGGGAGGCTGAGACCTCAGAAGGATGTTGACTGGCCCTAGATTTCTCAGTGAGTTGTGGTGAAAACTGAAAGAAGAAGCCAGCTTTTCTGAAGCCCATACTCCTTCATCAGGCTTATATGCTCCCAGAAAAAAACCCTCAATCAAATAAGCTGAAATCCTTGAATTTGGGTCAGGGTCAGTATCCAGATGGTTGAAACATTATAAAGATGGCACAGAAGTGCCTGGAAAGTGTGGCTCAGTGGTTGAACATCAACCTATGAACCAGGAGGTCACAGTTCGATTCCGGGTCAGGGCTCAATCCCCAATAGGGGGCATGCAGGAAGCAGCCGATCAATGATTCTCTCTCATCATTGATGTTTTTCTCTCTCTCTCCCTCTCCCTTCCTCTTTGAAATCAATTTTTTTTTTTTAAAAAGATGGCATAGAAGCAAAGAGGTGGGTTTTTCCTTCATAGTCCACCTCAAATCTTCTACATATTTTAGAAGACCTACTATATACTCAGCTAGTCTCTAAAACCACATAAGACCCAGAGGACCACAGAACACTCAAAGAATTAATGTCAGAGTTGGAAAGTTAAGACATGGAGATGCCTACAATTCAATTTGGTGAACACTGAACATCTATGTATGGCAGACACTGTGGGAGGAGCCCAAATTATATATTTTATAATATCCATGTAATTTATTACACATGTCACTTTTGCATCATTTTAGAGGTGAAAAATTACAAGTTGACCCATAGTAAAGTGGGGACCATTTGTAATTCTGGGCTTGGAGCTTTTCTTTAAAGACAACTGCCCACTGAAATACTGGATAATGGGGAGAGTGAAAGTCAAGTTGCACAAGGAATTGTTAAAGGAACTGTAAGGATGAAGGTAGACACTGTCATTATCTCCAAACTTCTGAATGACAGCAGGAAGGAGGAGGGGTAATATCTGTGGGAGATGACTCCAGGCCAAGAAATTAAAAGGCAGTAAGTTTTACATGTGTCAAAAAAGAAAAAAAGGAATGCTTAGATCACAGCAACTGCTTTTTTGGACTATCAAGAGGAAGAACGTTGGATTTTCCATTTCTGGACTAGATGGAGAAATGGGGACTAGAGTTACTTACCTACTACTATGGGGTCATTCAGGTTGTCTGTGCCTCACTGAGTGATCTTTGGTAGCTTATGGATTTCAAGGAATTTGTCCATGTCACATAAGTTACAAAATGTACTGGCAAAGTTGTTTGTGACATTCTGTTATTATCTATTAGGGAATTCGTGGTGCTATCACTCTCTTATCCTTGACATTGGTAATTTGTCTTATCTCTCTGTTTATCTCATCAATCTGGATAGAGAGTTACGTAACTTATAGCCTCAAAGGGTCAGCTTTGGTTTCATCAATTTCCTCTAGTTTCTATTTCATTGATATCTATTCTGATCATTGTTATTTCCTTCCTCTGGCTCACTTAGGCTTTGGTTTTCCCTCTTTTTTCTGGATTTTTAAGGTGGTGGCTGAAGTTCTTGATTTGAGATTTTTCTTATAATATAGGTGTTTCATCTAATTACTGCTTTTGTGACTTACTACAGAATTTAATAAATTTTATTTTTATTCAGTTCAAAATACTTTACAATTTTTATTTTGTTTTCTTTTTTGACCTATGGATTTTTTAGAAGCTTATTACTTAGTTTCTTAACATTTGAGGATTCTGCAGATATCTTCTGTTATTGATTTTTTATTTGATTCCACTATATTAGAAAACATATTTGTTTTATGAGTTTAATCATTTTACATTTATTGAGACTGGTTTATGGCCCAAAATATGGTTTATCATTGTATGTAATAATGTGGAGTGTTTAGAAATGCTAATTAGACCTGACTTTTTTTGTCTTCTTGTCCAATAATTTAGAGATTGGTATTGAAAACTCTGACTATAATTATGGATTTATCTGTTTCTCTTTGCAGTTTTATCAGTTTTTACTTCATGCATTTTGGAACTCTGTGTGTGTGTGTGTGTGTGTGTGTGTGTGTCTGTGTAGCTTTAATTGTGGTCATTGTGGCTTCTCAGCATAGTAAGAAATATTGCACATGATTAACATGTTGTTTTTTGGGGATGGGCAAAGAGCAGGGGAAATAATCTTCTTAGAAAGTACAACCCGATTTGGGAGAACCGAGGGGTGGGGAGAGAAGCCTCCCCATGCCTGTGGCAAAGTGCAGGAGCCTCCCACCCCCAAATAACCAGCATCTAGCCCTTCTGGGGAAGGTAGGGGTGCATGAACTTCCCCTACTCCACAGGCTCCCCCTGTGGCCCAAGGCCCCACTGCCCTCCAACTGCAGCCCTCACATGAGCCATTTTACATAAAATACAAGTGAAAAGGTCTGAAGGTAACATAACCTGGTTATGTACAGAGCTTGGTGGAGGGAGACTGCACCCCTGCTTCCTCTCAGCTGCCTCCCATCACTGGGGGACAGGGATAGACAAGAGGAGCAGGCCTCACTGTGCCCCAAACTGGGGAAGTGTAAGATGGCTTTTTTGGTGAGGTGGTAACCTTCCTGCCCACATTCCTGCCATCTCCATACTGCCCATATCCTGCTTTGTGTCAGATGATTTTGCCCACCTGCAGACTAATATGTGTTCTGAGCATGTTTAAGGTAGACAAGCTAAATTATGATGTTTAGTAGGTTAGGGGTTTTAAATGCCTTTTTTTTTTTCTTAGTATATTTTCAACTTAAAATCCATTATAAGTCGAGAAGCATCTGTACTTCACTGGTGAATTCTATCAAACAATTCAAGGATAAATACTAGCAATTCTAACCAAGCTCTTTCAGAAAACTGAGAAGGAGGAACTATTTAGCGATTCATTTTGTGAGGCCAGAAATACTCTGATAGCAAAACAGACAAAAGCACGCACGACAAGGAAACTATAGGACAAAATCCCCCAGGAGCATAGATGCAAAAATGCTACAGAAATTTTAACACATGAAGCCCAACAATATATAAAAAAGGATAACTCTTTGTGACTATGTGGGGTTTACTTATTCCAGGTTGCTTCATCATTTGACAATCCAATGATGTAATTTCCATATTAACAAACTAAGCGATATAAACCATACAGTAATAGACACAGAAAATGAAATAAACATTTCTAATTAAAATAAAACAGAATGAAAACCTCTCAGCAAACTAGCATTCAGTCTTCCACCCTTGAGTGTGCTGTTACATAAAGAACAGGTGCTGAGTTGGGAGGGCCACAGACCGGGGGTAGAGCCTGGCTCCCCCATGCTTTGGGTGGGTGTGGGAATTTGGGACAGTCACATACCTCTCTGGGATTCACTTACTTAATCCTAAGACAAGGGTGGTCATCATTCAGAGGATGATATTAGCACAATGGCGCCATGGGAATTTCCAGCACTCATCCCCACCCCCACCCCCATCCATGCCCCAAAATACTTTCACAAGAATTAAGGTCTCCAGGCAAAGGGTTGTAGCACTTGGGTAAAGCACAAAAATGAAAGGATGCATTGAGGAAGGTAGGAGAGATAGAGTCAGATCACTGCCATAACCCCTCCCCAAGCCAGGCAGCCTGCACAGAGAGAAACCCTCCCTGTGGAAGAGAAGTGAGCACCCGACTTCACTGAAGGCCACAGAGCAGCCCCACCCCAGGCCAGCCTGGCCCCCTCAGCTGTAGGTGGCTCCTACAAGGTGTAAGCTCCTGTGAACCCAGGCCCCTGCTCACCCCAGTGGCTGCTGCCACTCACGGCCCCAGTAGCACCATGGCACGAGGCTCCCAGTAACCCAGGCCCCAACTTAACCTGGTGCCTTCTAGCTCCCATGGCCTGAGGTGACCCCTGTGGCTCTGTCTCCTAATCAGCTCCCATAAATCCAGGCTCCAGACAAACACCCTTGAACCCAAGCTCCTGGCTGTGTCCAACACCAGGGTGACTACCACAGACCCAGACTTTTGACCCAACTCAGCACCGGGCCCCTGATACCCCAGCACCAGTCCTGCCCGCATGGCCACAGCCACGATCCCATGGCCCCAGGCTCTCAACCTGCCCTGCTTGGGCAGACCCAACCTCCAGGATGACATAGCTCCTCAGCCATGTCACACTTTGAGAAGAACTCAGAAAGCGCTCTCAATTACAACCCTGTGCACATTCATAAGGGCCATGTTGCTCATCTTCTCCTGCATGTCTGAATCTTATGCAAATCCCTCTTCCCAGCACTACAGACAACTATCTCAGCACATCCCACTAGATACAGTTCCTTGAATTTCTTTATCTCAGTCCCAGCGATAATGTATTTAGAGAAAAGGCCAAATCCTCTTCTGAATTAACTAACACTTTAACATATGACATTGAGGATTGAACTCAGAATCAGAACTTTTTTCCAACCACAATTTGCTCTCTTTCCCTTCTGAAATCATACCAATAAAAAAGCACTCAGGTGTAGGTATGGGTGCTAGGTGACAATCATCAGACAATGAAACTTCCCAATGTCTTCTCAGGTCACATGACACCAAATCTCCCAAGGCATTAGAAATTCCCAGTTTCCCTCCTCTGTCCTAACATTAGGGGAGGTTGTGGACTTTCTACTTACCTGTGTAGAGGTCCGTGTCTGTGTACTCATCCACCTTCTTGTGCTGCAGAATATAGTCAGAGACCTTGGTCCCAATTGCCGGCTGAACGTCCACCCACTCCAAGGAGACCACGGTGCTGGAGGGCTCCACGGTGGGGGAAAGCCGCAGCCTAGAGGGGGTGACAGGCAAGACTGTTTGTTTGCCAGTTGGCATGGGCTGGGCCCCAAAAGAGTCTCCAAGTGCCAAGATTAAAAGCACAGGACTCAGCCTGGGTTAAAACCCTACTTCGACACACGGCCAACACCTTAATGAACATAGACGATGCTTTAGACCTCCTTCAGGCTCCATTTCCTCACCCATAAAATGGAGCTAAGAAGAACTACCTTTCAGAACTGATGGGGAATGCAGTAAATTAATCTGAGCACACAGTATGTGCTCATAGGAAGTTGACTGGCTTTCTGTTTATTTAAACTATCTTCAGTGATGCCTCATTGTCCAGTCAATTGGCAGTACCTTCAGACACAGTAGCTTTCCACCTCTCTGTCATTTTTCATCCCACAATATATCAACCAACTCTTTCATATCCTTAAACGAATGCTCCTTCACAGAGGGCAGGCATCCTGGGGAATCCTTCTATGAAGCAAGAAACAACTAACAATGATTGAAGGTCAAAACT
The DNA here is from genome assembly GCA_026230045.1 of Corynorhinus townsendii. NCBI lineage: Eukaryota > Metazoa > Chordata > Mammalia > Chiroptera > Vespertilionidae > Corynorhinus > Corynorhinus townsendii. Next base: position 165,975,682 of record JAPDVU010000005.1, on the reverse strand, counting down.
GGGAGGGTCCTCACAGAGAGGCAAGGGCATTCCCCCATTTGACAGATGGGGAGAGTAAGGCCCAGGAAAGGGAAATGATGTGCACCAAGTCTCACAGCTAGCTGGGGACAGAACCATGATGGTGACTGCTTGTCCTCAACTGAGTGTCTTTCTGCTGTCTTTCCACACTAGCTCTTTAAGTACCATCCTACAATGTAATTCTTCTCATCCCATGGGGGTGTTATGGGACTCTGGTTCCCCTATGTGGGCTCCTGCCCAGCTCACCTATGCTCCTCACAGTGCTCCCCTTCTTGATTGCATGCCTCGCTGCAGATGCCTGTCCTTCCCACCCTCCGCATGGATGTCCTGTATCGGGGCTTTCACACACTCTTCCTTCTCCTGAAACATGATTCTTGTCTGCCATCCAGACTTCCCTGACTACCTCCCTCCCTCCCCTCCAAGTAAAGCACCCCCACATCACTCTCTCCATTATCACCTCTTTGTTCTGCTTTCATGTGTTTACTTAATTTTTAAAAAGCTTATCTTATTTCCCTGTTTTGCTTTGACATCTGTCCCCCTCACGAAATGGTCAGCTCTCCCTAGGTTTACAGACTGTGCCTGACTCACTTATTGATGAAGTCCCCAGTATCCAACATGTAGCAGGAGTTCAAAAATACTCATGGACTGAAGGAATCTTAGAAAAGGTTCTACACTTTCTCCATCTCAGTGGCCCCACTGTCCCACCCAGGAGATGACAAAGCAGCAGCCAGCACCCAGCGAACCTTGGCTGAGTGGATAAGCCAAGAAGTTACAAAGCACTGAGTAACATCATTTAAAAAGCACACTCTGCCCTAGCCAGTTTGGCTCAGTGGATAGAGTGTTGGCCTGGGGACGGAAGGGTCCCAGGTTCGATTCTGGTCAAGGGCACATGTCTTGGCTGCGGGCCCAATCCCCAGTGTGGGGCATGCAGGAAGCAGCTGATCAATGATTCTCTCTCATCGTTGATGTTTCTATCTCTCTCTCCCACTCCATTCCTCTCTGAAATCAATAATAAAAAAAAAAATAATAAATAAATAAAAGCACATGCTGCCATATCAGTGTCGACCCTGAGCCGGTTTCTGCCCTGCCAAAGCCCCCTGCTTTCTTAAAGGAGGAGGCAGGCCCCAGAGACCCCAGCGATCTGGTGAGGTCCCCTGGGAAGAGAAGCAAGTCCTGGCCGGGACTGGCAGGACAGGGGTGTGAGGTCATGAAAAGGGGTGACCGGAGGAGGAGGGGCCATACATACGTACACCGGCTGCGGGAGGGGGCTGCAGCTGGGGAGCCCACTGGCGTCAAAGGCGCTGAGGTCACACCGGCACCAGTCATCGATCACATCCCCTTTCCCCGAGCACCAGTAGGAGCTCATCAGCGCACTCCTGAAGGCCTGCAAGAAAGGAGGACAGAGAAATGATGACGGCTGTGGTGGAGACTTGACCTGAAGATGCCCACGGCCATGAGAGGAGCCGGCCAACATGTTAAGAGCAGCTTCCTGGGCACAGGACACCATCTGGTGCCTACATCACCACCTAGCACTCTACCACCACGTCTTCCCATTCTGAGCTATCCTCTACCTGGCAGCCAGAATGTTTATTGAGACGGGATCCAGAGAGAACCTCCTCTGGGCCTAGCATTGTACCTGCCTTAACTTATTTCATCTTTACCACTGCCCACAATTGGTATGTATTATTATAATGACTAGAGGCCGGATGCATGAAATTCATGCAAGAGTAGGCCTTCCTTCCCCCGGCTGCCAGCACTGGCTTCCCTCTGGCACCTGGGACCAGGGCTTCCCTCGCAGCCCTGGCTTCATCCAGAAGTTCGTCCAGAAGGACGTCCGGTATAATTAGCATATTATGCTTTTATTCTTATAGATCATTACGGTTGTTTCCCATTCTGCAAATTGGAAAACTGAGGCACAGGAGGTCAGAGAGGAGCTGGGGTCTGATCCAAGGCAGTCTGGCTCCAGGCCCTGTCCTCTCAAACCCCCTGCTACACCGCCTTGTGCAGAAGTCTGACCTCCCTGCTCAGTCGCCTTCAGAGGCTCGCTGTGGCCCTCAAGGCAAAGCCTAAACTCCTCGCTCCAGTTCCTGACCAGCAGCCCAGGCTCACCTATCACCACTCCTCTGACATTCCTTTGCATGCTACCATCCACCTTCCTGCAACCGCCAACATCTCCACCCATAGTGACTTCCTGCCCGTGTGACGTGTGCTCCAAATCAGGAGACAGCAAATGGTTTCTGTAAAGGACCAGGCAGCACATATGTTTGGCTTTGTGGCTAGGTAGTCTCTGCTGCAATTATTTACCTCTGCCTTTGTAGTAAAGAAGCCACGCAGGCAATGCTTTAAATAAATGGGCTTGATTGTGTTCCAATAAAACTTTATTTACAAAGACAGGCAGCAGGCTAAATTTAGCCTGAGTCTCAGAGTTTGCTGGCTCTTGCTCTAAATGATGATCAATGTTCTGTTTAATTGCAATGTGTTTCGTGGCCTTTTTAAAAAACATTCTTTTCTCTCAGGTGTTTTACTCTGCCACCCCACCCAGCCCCTTGTATGCTATCTGGCAATTCATTCTTATTTTATTTACTTTTTTTAGAGAGAGAGGAAGAGAGAGGGAGAGAGCGAGAAACATGGATGTGAGAGTAAAACATCAATCAGCTGCTTCCTGTTGATTGCCCCCCACAACTCAGCCCACAACCCAGGCATGTGCCCTGACCTGGAATCAAATCAGCGTCCTTTCTGTGCACAGGATGATGCTCAAGCAACGTAGCCACTCTGGCCAGGGCCCAATCCACTCTTTTGGTCTCAAGTGAAACATTCCTTTCTCTGGGAACCCTTCCTTGACTTCCTTCAGCCTGGGGTCATGCTCCTCTCCTAGCTACCATCACCCACTAGACCCCGCCTACCACCATATTCCCTTGCTTGTCTCATCCAACACATTTGGGTCCCACCAAGGGCACCCATGCCTTATTCATGTTAGTGTGCTCAGTCATTTAATCAGTATTTATTGGAGAAAAGAAGGAACGTTGAAACACTAATCAGGAGACTCTGGCTCAGATGTACTTCACATGTTAGCCACTCCCTTTACACTGATATTTCAGGCGCTGGGGATTCACACCGTTTCACAGCTCTTTTTAAAGCTCAGGGCTGTGGCTCAGTTGGTTGAGCGTCATAAAGTATACTCAGGCTGCCAGTTCGATTACCGGTCAGGGCACACACAGGGGCTGCAGGTTGGATCCCCACTCATAGTACTCAGGGTGCATATGGGAGGCAACTAATCAATGTTTCTCTCCCTCTGCTTTCCTTTCCCTCTAAAATCAAGAAAAATATTCAAAAATAAAAAATAAAAGAAACTTAGGGCTTCCAGAGAATGTTGATCTCTTACACTTTGCCAGGTAGCAAACTATGTTCTTTCTTTCTTCTTTCCCTCCTTTTTTTTTTTTTTTTTTAACTTTCTGTCCACTTTTTAAATGAAAGCTTCATACTGCCCATAACTAAGGTGTCACTTTTTCCATGGTGCACTGTTCCGAAGTCTCAAACACAGCACGTTTGTGTACATGGGCCTGGGTCTGCCTCCTGAGCGACCCGGAACACAGATGTAGAAGGAGAAGGTGTGTACAAGCATGCTACTGGGTAAGTCCCATCACAGTTCTACGGTGCCTGTGACGAGGAGGCTCGTTATTCCTGCCTCATGTTCTAACCCATATCCCTTCCCGGGGTACAAACAAATGATGTAATTTCTCTTGAATTAAGAGTAGTGATCCAAACAAATAAAAAGAATGATAATAAAAACCAATGTTCACAGAACACCCAATTCGCACAGGGTGAGGTGCTTTAAAGGTATTTAAAAGTGTCATCTTCACAAGAGTCCTGAGATACAGACATCATGATCCTCACTTACAGCTGAGAGAACCAAGGATCAGAGCAGTGAAGCAATTTCCCCAAGATCACACAGCAAGTACATGGTGGAAGGAGAACCCCAGCCCAGATCTCTGGGACTCACAAACTCAGATCTTTTCCATGTAACCATGCAGGGAGGGCCCTGGATTAACCCTGAGTATGCGTGCCAGATTCAGTCAATAAAAATAGGACGCCCAGTTAAATTAGAATTTCAGATAAACAACAACTTTTTTTTTTTTTTTTTAGTGTAAATTTATCCCACCCAGTGTTTGCACATCAGGTATGTGAGCCAGGATCTGGTGCATAGCAATTGCGCTGTTCCCAGCACACGTCAGAAGCTGTGTCTGTTCCCCTACCAGCATCAGAGGGGGCACTCTCCTAGGACTGCAACCAGATGGGATGGCATGCGGTCCTGCTGACTGACAGGCTGTTTGCTCCCTCCCCCGGCAGCTTCCCCCTCACTGAATTAACATGCACAACTGTTATGGCTGGGGATTCTCTAACATCTCCAGCCAGCAGGAAGGGCTCAGTTACCATAATGGTGCAATCCAGGCCCTGGGTGAAAGTGACGCAGATGGTAGGAGATTGCCTGAGACTCCAGCAAGGGGAGCAGAGAGAACATCCTGTTTTGTTTGTGTATGTGGTTGTGTTTTTGCATGTGTGAGCGTGTGTGTGTGTGTGTGTGTGTGTGTGTGTGTGTGCATGTGTGACTGTGTGTTCTGTACTCAACAGTCACTTGAGCTTGTGGAAAACAAAACAGAAAATCTCTCTGGACTCTGTTTCACCATCCAAGCAGCTCTTGGGAAGACATCCTGTCTGTTGAGTCTCCACATCCACTGGCTCCTTCCCAAACCCCGAGGAACAGAATGAGGACTGGTGCAGTGGCCAGGCGAGCCCTGGACAAGAGCGCACATATGCCCTGATAAAAGGCCGACATCAGACAGGGAGCCCTGACAGAACAGCAGAGGCCAGTGCTGTGTCAGCGAAGGCTCCCTGTCTCCTTGCGTCTTCAACTCTTGCAACACTCCATTCGAATCCAATTCGCTCTCAGGGGAGGAGAATCATAGCGTGTTCCAGCTTCAGGGGGAGGGGGCCACTCTGCAGATCATCTCATCTAATGTGTTTTTCTGATGTAGATACAGTGGCTCCGAAAGACTGGCTGGCTGGTCCAGGGTAACAGCAACTCTGTGACGAAACCACTCTTCCGCCTTCTAATCCTCAAAAATTGTCCCTGGAGATGGGTGTCCATTCACGGATGAGCACGGAGAAGAGAGAACTTGAATGAGACCATCTGAATCCTGGCACCTCTGACTTTCCCAGGTCACACAGGAACTATACGTGCCAAGATTTCATCCCAAACATCCTTTTCAGCTGCCCTGCTCCCACCACGTGCGCATGCGTTGTTTGTGTGTGTGTCTGTGTGTGTTCTCTGAGGGGAATGAAACCTTACACGGGAGGCATTGTTGACTCCTGGCTTTTGAGTAAGTGAAGGGACTTAAGAAACAAATCCTGCACTTAATACGGGGCTAAGGGCTCTATTTGCATGGCCATTCGTTCTCATAACAAAGGAGGTTTGCATTTCCACTACTTGCAAATGCTTCCAACTTCTGGCTAATTAGCTAGCAAACCGAGCTGGGCAGGAGGAGGAAAAACGGCCACAAAAATGTGAAGCAATCAAAATAAAACTAGGATTTATTTTTCACTCTATTGTTACTTTCCTATTTGAACTTGCATAAATTAGTCCCTTTCTTGAAGCCTCAATTTCTCCAACTGCAAAACGAGGACACAGAAGATAGATTTTTGAAGGTTTAATTAAGTTTAATAAACATTCACTCCAAATCACGCGGCTGCCTAACTGCTGAGAAAGGAGATGAAAAGTCCCAGTCACTGACTTCAAAGGACTCACGGTTTCATGGCGAAGACAAACACAATTACAATTAATATGGTTCAAGTGCTATGAAGTAATCACACACAAGAGGCTGTGGGGATACACAGGAAGTGGCCCTTCCAGCTCTAAGAATGTTGACGATGTCTTAGGAATCGTAAGCTGTAAGTAAACATTCCATATTTGAATAAGGTACTTGGGACCATCTAGATAGAATGTCACCAAGCCCGTGAATTAAATTCCATACTCTATCTACGCTTACAAAAACTGCATATTTCACACTAAAAATTATACTCAGGTGTTGACACCAAGTCTGTTGTTTTTGATATTAAGAGGGTTCTAGTTGGTATGGTCAGAAAGGTGGCTTGAAACCCTCACTCAAAGCTTAATGGGTTTTATTAGCCACACAATACAGATCTTATGGCTGCCCAACCCATTGCAATTGAGGAGAAAGGCCTTCTAGAGACAGTTATTATTACCTTGTTACCTCTGACTCCCATTCAGCACCTTAACGCAGTACCCAGCAGATAACATAAGTCAGTCAGTATTTGTTGAATTGAATTATAAGTTCACAGGAATGCTGAATGAAATAAACAAACATATAAATGATTAAAAGCAAAGGAAATAGGTGTGTTGTGTGTGTGTGTGTGTGTGTGTGTGTGTGTGTGTGTGTGTGATCCTCTTCTTTTCCAAAATTACTTGCAACTCCCATGTCAGTGAACATCACCCCCATCCCTGGACCCTAAAACACTGGACATCAATTTGGTGCCTCCAGCCAATAATGGAGCATCAACCTGGGCTCCTTCCTCTTCTCATCACTTGTCTTAAAACCAACCTCTCTTGCCTGGCCCCACATTGTCTCCCCCGCACAGGTCAGTAATGCCTCTTCCTTAGGCAACTTCTCTCCAGGCTTTCTAAAACTGCTTATTCCACCCCCTTGCTTAGACCCTTAGAAAGTTCCACCATCATCTGGGTAATACCTCCGACTCTTTAAGCCAACTTTCAAAGCCCTTTGTTTTTCATCCTGGGGCTCATCTCCTGTCTTCTCCCCACTGCGCCCACTCTGTGATCCAGCATGTACCATCTTCTTACAGTAATGCATTGTTCCATACCAAGCCTTTTCTCAGAACCCGCCTCTGTCTACAATGCCTGTTCTCTATTTATTGCTCCTTGCTGAATTCTAGGAAACTTGAATTCAGCAAGGAGCTGGGTCTTGTCCACCAGGACCCACCAGACTTGGGGAGATTTTGTCTCTCGCCCCTCTCATTCCATTTTTGCACATTGCACATTTCCTTGCAATTTGCTTGTGGATGGTTCCTTTTTGCTTATCATACTGTGAACTCTTTCAGGCCAAGGTAATATGTTGGTTTATCTCCATGTCCCCAGCTCTAGGCAAGAGTCAACACATAGTAGGGTCCCCTGAATTCCAGAAACATGTAATAGGAGCTCTGCCAGGGACTAAACTTGTAGACTTGCTCTTGTTTTTCTCTTCTAGCAAAAGTGATGACAGAAAAGCAATTGGTAACTATAAAAATAATGAATTTCCATGAAGCCATTGGAATGGGGTTTGGGGCGGGGTATAGAGATGGAATCCCTTTTGAAGATACTTGAGATTACTTCTCTGGAGAGTGGGTTGATTGTTTTTTTCCAAGAAAGTGGTTGAAGGTCTAAAATAACAACCTCCTAGGGCCCTAGAGAGAGAGGAAAGTGGTCGACACCCTAGTGCTGTAGGGAAACTAATTCCTAAGTCCATGCTGCCCACATGTTTGATGGCTCAGGAGGAACTGGGGTTGATGAACACAGCAAGGATTGAAGAGGCCATCACTGCAATGCTTCTGCAGAGGCAGACAGAGTGGTTCCTAGTCCAGCCTAGACCTCTGGGATAGGGCCTACCTGGGCCATTACCATTCAGTCATCAGCAAGCTCTGTAGCAGTGGCTGCAGGAGATGCTGATCACTCATTGCCCTGGTATCTATAGGAGCTGGAGAATGGGGGCTGGAGTCCCCCACCCCTCATTCCCCAGATAGTGAGATGAACTGGTCATCTTGTTACACAATGATGAGTGCATAATTGAGCAGCAGGTGTGAGAACACATTTGGGGAGCGAAGTAGGTGATGTTCATTGCCTTAAGTTTGCTTATTCCCAAACAGAGCAGAAAGGCAGGAGAGGTGACTTTAAAACATAACCCTAAGTATCTTTGACATTTTTCTCATTATGAAGTAGGATCTAGGATCCCTCCCCTTGAGTCTGGGCTCTATGATTGATGGACCAAATAAGAGCGTTGCCACTTCCATGTCTGGGTCCAGACACTGGCAGCTTGCACATGTCTCTAGGGATGCTTGTTCTTTGAACTCAAGCACCCTGCTGTGAGGAAGTCCAGGCCACATGGAAAGGCCACATGGACATATTCCAGCCAACAGACCCAGGCGAGGTCCTAGCCAACAACCAGGTCATCTGCTGGGCATGTGAACGGGGAAGCCTTTGAGATGGCTCCAGCCATGGCCCCCAGCTGGCTGCAACCACATGAGAGAGCTGAGTAATACTGGCCCAGCTCAGTCCACTCAGTCTCCAGCATGATTAGAGAGGATACAATAATCATGGCTGTTGTAATGAATTTGGGATTTGGGGGATTACAGAGCAATAAATAACTGGAACAGCAGGTAATTCGCCTCTGAACAATCCTGAAAGATTGCTTGGAAGGGTAGCCACTGAGGAGCAGCTGGGCAAAAGGAAGTTAAGAACCTCAAGCTCATGCAGATCCCAGGAGGTGAAGGGCTCTGAAGTGCCTAAGTGCATACTCATTGTCACAGGTCCCTGTCATTTCCGATCTAGAAGAGTCCTGAAAGGCGATACTGGCCTCACAACTTCGCAGGCCAAGAGGCTCAAAAAGGAGAGGGAGTTGTCTGGGTTTACCACAAGAATCTGGCAGAAACAAACCAAGATTTTCATATCAACTAATATTCACGGCATGAGATCTCCTGTCTTTGGATCTGGGTTTAAGCCACGAATATGCTGTGATGTTGGACAGGAAACACACATACCAACATGTACCGAGAGTATGCTAAGCACTTTCAAATACATTATCTCGAGAAATCCTGCCAATAGCCTTAATGACACAAAACCTGCTGGTACCATTCCCATTTTGCAGATGTGGAAACTGAGGTTTGGAGGGCAAAAATGCCTGTTCAAAGTCACCCAGTTAAAAAGTGGGAGAACAAGAACTTGAACTTGGGTCATTAGATCCTGAGGCCCATTCTCTCAGCCACTCCCATCATGAGCTGTATTCTCACCAACCAGAGGACATTAGTAAGAGTGTTTAACTGCTCCTGTATGCCTCCCAACAACCTGCACAGCAGCAGCTCTTCCTGTCTGCGGTACCCCTCACAGATAAGCAAGTGTAGGGCCAGAGAATAGAGGATACAAGCCCAGAGGCCCCAAGATACAATGCAGCAGAGCAAAATCTCTAACTCCAAGCCCAACCTTTAGCCCCTGACCTCCCTTGTCCCACCTCCCCATTTTCAGCCTCTAAGTTAGACACCCCCCTCTCCCCACCACTATTCATAAGGCCACGCACTGAAGGAATACTAACTGGCAGGGACCCATTTCCTATATGAGAAATTGTGCAGCTTAATCTATGGCTCTATAAATCACATAAACGACACCTAATTTCCCCTGTCAGAATGAACTTGGCTTTTCCAGCCATTCTCCCCTGAATGATGAGAGCCTGACAGGACAGCTTGTTAATCTGGGTGACAGGGGGAAGACATTTAGAGCCAGCCAGACCCCCCCTCTTGCCACACTTAGCTCAGCTAATGAAAAAATATTAGAGAAATAAATACACAGCCCGCTGAGACGCTCGTGTGCGGGGCTCTGTCAGCTGTCTGTTTCACAAGATGTACAGACACAAGATGATAGGGTTATACTATCCTCGGGTGAGGAGCTATTTTTCTTGTCAGTTCGCCCCATATTTCGGCTCTCATCCATCTCATGTGGAAGATGAAGTGCTAGGTTTTAATGCGTTAACAATAACAGTGAGGATTTTTGAGCATATATATGCCAGACGCAGAGCTCAATGTTGGCCATGAAGAGAGTCGGTTCATTTCCACTGCAACACCATGAATTGCTCTTTCGCCCCCTAACTCTCCCATCACACACAGGATGAGACTGTGGCCCCGGCAAGTTTGCGGGCCTTTCCTGGGTCACACAGCCATTATTTGGAAGAGCAAAATTCAAACGCACTTTCTTCGAATTCCAAAGCCGAAAGGCTTCACCACGAGCTAGTGTAATCCTCATAGAAAGCCTGCAAACCAGGTTGCATTGCCTCCGTGCAAGCTGGAAAAAGTTAACATTTTAACAAGTTTGCGGCTCCTGTGAGCAGCTGACTTGCACTACGACAGGAACCTAGGATGACTAGGAGTTAGGATCCGAGCACAAGTCTGAGTCCAAAGGCTGGATCCTCCTCTCTGCCCCCATCCTTCTCCCACAAACCGAACAGAGATGGGTGTTGAGGTGCAGGGCACATTCTCAGGAGGAGACAGGTGAGCAGGTAACCTTGTTCTGGTCATTCCCAAGTCCTTCTTCTCCAGAACATTCCAAAGTGTGTCTCCAGGGACATGACTTCTAAGGGATATTAACTGATTTGAATAAAAAAAACAAAAAAACCGGGGGATGGGGTGAGGAAGGTTATCTGTGGTCAAATAAATTTGAAAAAGACCAGATCAAACAAAACCAAATAGAACTTTCAGAGCCATTCACATGCCAGTGGTCACCAGGAAGCCTAGGAAGGTAATGTCTAAAATATGGCATTTCCCAAATATGTTCTCCTTGGAATCCTCCCCACCCTCCCCACCCACCCCCAAACACACGGCATCTGGGGATCTGGCATCTGGGAAGCCTTCTCCATGCTGTGTGAGTCCAGGTTCTGGGCTGGACACAGAGCCCTCTGCCAGCTGGGAGCCACCCGGGAAAGAGAGCTCCTCCCCCAGGTCTGTCAGTAACTATGATGCTGGCCCGATGCTGGGACTTGGTTATCTCATCTATAAAATTAGGGTGTTGAATGCTCTTATGTCTGAGGCCCTGACCTCTGGCAACACCATGTGTGCAAGAAGTACATGGATCTCCTCCCACGGATGCGCCCTATCTGTTGCTGGATCCTCCCCAGGCAGCCAGCTCAGGTGCCTGCTCTGGCTTCCGGGCCAGACCCTGGGCTGCCCTGATGACTTGGGCCCACCGTGATGGGCCAGTCTGGACACAGCCTCCTGCCGCTTCTCACTGGATGCCTTTATGCTAATGTCAGGCCCCCCAAATCTCAGGCCTCTGCTTCTCCCTCCAGCATCACCTCTTGCCAATACCCTTTTCCTATTCTGTTCTCCAGCTACACTTTCTCACTTTTAGCCTTTTACATGCCATTTCCTCGCCTTAGAACACTCTCCCCCAACCCAATAATTTTCCCAATGACTAATCCATCAACTCTCAGCTGGCAGAACACCTCCTACAGATGGCCTTCCTTAACCCTCTAAAGCTGGGGCAGCCCGGCTGGGGTGGGTCAGTGGTTGAGCATCGATCTATGGGCCAGAAGATCACAGTTTGATTCCCCATCAGGGCACATGCCTGGGTTGTGGGCTTGATCCCCACCCATTAGGGGGCGTGCAGGAGGCAGCCTATCAATGATTCTCTCTCATCATTGATGTTTCTATTTCTCTCTCTCCCTTTCTCTCTGAAATAAATAAAAATATATATTTAAAGCTGGGGTAGACTCCTTCCTCTATAACACATCTCCTGCACTTTTCATGTCAATAAGCCTTATTTTACTACGTTCTATTTTATTATCCATTTCATTGCTCCTCTGTCTCTCCTAACAGACTGTGTGAGTACAAATTGAGGTCGGGGCCCTGTCCACTTCGTTGACTATTAAATCCCTAGTGCCTGACATAGAGTAGGGGCCTTGAAATTGATTAATCAATTGGTCTATCATAGGTTAATTAACGTTAAGAACCTTGATTCTGTTGCATCTTTCTCTGCTCCTTCACCCTATGATGACCTTAGCATAGAGGATTTCTCCTCTGCCTGAGCCTTAGGATAATTTTGTGCTCTTGACCTCTGCATGCTCCTACCAGGTGCTAACTTCGCTCTGGAGAGCAAGCAGTCCAGGAGATCTAAGAGACAACACTCTTGACTTTAAAATCTTCAACATCCTCCAGTAAAATATGGAGGGTTTTTAAGCTTTTCATACAAAGAATCCCAAAAGTCAGCAGGGACAAATGCAACATTTCTGCGAAGTCCCTTTCTTAAAAATTGCATATGCCACTCCACAATAGATGTGGGTTGTTTTAATATTAAAATAATACATTTCCCCCAAAATGTTTCTCATAATGTGATACCCTGGAACTCTTGCCTTATTAATGATGTGAAGCACTTGTTAGAAATTCAGTCTCCCAGGCCAACCTCAGACCTACTGAGCTGGAATCTAGGACAGTGATTCTTATGTACCATTACTTTCAAGAATCTGATATCTCTATGCTGTGCCTTTGGGTATATCTTAGCATATCATAGTGTATCCCCCTGGATTAGGGGGACCCCAGTTTAAGGATAAAAAAAAAAGAACCACAGGATTTTAATAGCTATCTTCCAAGTATCAGATATAAGAGACAGTTGGTGGTGATATTTGAGCTAAATAACTTTGCTTTGGCCAAGGGTAGTGAGACCAAAATTAATTACTTGGCTCAAAGTGGACCCATCAGATTTTCTTTTCTGGAAATTTATTTATTTATTTTAAATATATTTTTATTGATTTCAGAGAATGAGGGAGAGGAAGAGAGAGATAGAAACATCAACGATGAGAGAGAACCATTGGTTGGCTGCCTCCTATATGTCCCACAGTGGGGATCGAGCCTGAAACCCAGACATGTACCCGGAATGGGACTCGAACCATGCCTTCCTGGTTCATAGGTCAATGCTCAACCACTGAGCCACACCGGCTGGGCTTTTCTGGAAATTTAGATTCACAGGTTCATGGGCATCTCTGAGGGCTTCAACTGGTATGACATACAAAGCTGGACTTCACTAGGTGGGCTTCTCATTCTGAGCTATAGGCATGGAGACCAGAAAAGAAGAGAGAGGAAGAAAAAAAGAGAAGGGGGGTAATGAGGAGTGAGGGGAGAGGGAGAGAGAGACCTTAAGTGTAGCAAGAAGCAAAGATGACAGGCTCCAGGTTACTGCTCAGAGTGGCTCTCTGCATGCCGGTAGTTCAGCTATACTCTCTGCCCTCGAGTTACATGAGAAATCACTCCATCATGATAATTTTTCCTTGGTTTTTTGTTTGTTTGTTTTTGTTTAGAACGTTTCAGTGTGTTTGTTTTTCACCACTAAAAAGCTTTGACTAATATAAGTATAAACATTCTGCTTCTTAGCCTGGCCCACAGGGCCCTTCATGCAGTGGTGCCAAACAATCTCTCCAGCTCAGAGCCCAGCACCACAGGCTGCCCCAGTCCTACAGACCGGCTACACTGAACCACTCGGCATGGACCAGACGGGAAACAAACTTTATGCCACTTTGTGTTTGCATGTGGTTTCCCCTGGCTTAGAATGCCTTTCCGGCATTCTGCCTTTGATCACATCATACTCATTCTTTAAGACCCACTGCAACTGCGATCGCTTTTGGAAACCCTTTTGGAACTTCCAAGCAGAATTGGAGGCCCCCATGGCACTTTGGGCAATGCATCAGTTAAGTGAACTACAATACTTTATTGAATTATTTCTTTGGATGTCCCTTCTCGCCACTGAACATGGAATTTTTTGCCTTATTGTATCATAAGGTCCTTGCACAAGGCCTGACCCAAAGTGGGTACTCCATAAATGCTTGTTACTTTAATAAGCGGTAAACTCTGAAAGACAGAAGCCTGGGAGCTCTCTGGACATCCCATCTATGTTACCCTAGTAGACTTGCTCAGTCATCGGAGCAAAAGCTTGTGCTTACATTGTTCCAAACTATCTCCAGACCATTTGTCCTGCCTGTCACTGAACTGATAGCAATTATGAAAATGATGAATAGCAAACCAATTATGAGCAATAGGAAACATCAGTTATAACTCTAGGGAGAAGACGCAGCCATATCAGTAGCCTCATCCATCTCACTGTGAATCATCTTCCCAAGGAATCTTGCCCTGTGACCTTGAACTGCCAAGGGCTTCTTAGTCTTGTACAAATCCAAGTTCTTCTGAGGATGGCTCCTCCTCTCAGAGCCTGTCTTCTAACAAGGCACCCTTCCTGGCCCTCTCAGTTCTGGGAAGGGAAACCTGGATGGAACTCACACACTTTTCCTAAAGAAAGCCTGTAGCCAAGGATCCCAGCCCCACCCAATAGACAAGACCTGTCTTTTAAGGCCTGTTGTCCTTTAAGAGATAACAACTCCTCTCGGCTGTGGCTGCGGTCGGAACATCTGGAGGTGAGAGGCGGGTGGGAAGGTTTCAAGTGGAGGCATTGTCCAAGATTGTGGAGCTTATGTTGCTAAATGCTAGCTCAAGTTAGTGGGGAGTTCCTGAAAGAAGGACTGCACAATTTCCCTTCTGTGGCCACTGGTGACCTCATTTTCCAGTACACCACATTTTCCCTCGGGAGGCATCAGAGGGAGGCGGTCTCCACAGCCCGTGGGAGGTGGCAGGGAAAGAAAGGTCAGAGGACAGGAGGGGACATGCTTAGTCTAGACTAGACGGAGCTTATCTCTGCCTCTGAAGGGAAGCCTTCAATATTGGGTTGAGGAGTGTGTGAAAAGGGATATTTCCATTTCCAGGCTCACTGAGCCACACTTCCATCATGGCATGTTGGATGCGAGAAGTCCAGATCCCTGAACCCAGCCAAGGAGGCCACACATGCTGGAGGGAGGGCACAGCAGAGAGGTCCAGAGTGTGGTCTTTGGAACCACATTCCTAGATTCCAATCTTAGTGCTATCACTAAGCAAACTGACGGAAGTGACTTGACTTCAACTCTCTCTCACTTTCCATGTGTGTTGAATGGGGACATATGAATACCCATATCAATATGAATGTTCTAAGGATCATTTATAAAGTGTCTAAAATAATGCCAGGTCTGTATATGTATACACACATATACATATACTTGATAATTAAATGACTATTGGCTAATCCCTGAACTTGGGTATTCACTAGATGAACACAATCCGAGTTTTCTTTTTATAACTATTTATAGACAAAGGTCATTCTAGACACATCTATGCTCATAATTATTTTTAGTATTTTTAATATTTTTCCAATGGGGAAAAACCATATCCTTAGAACCAACTGTCAGAGGCAAGATTCTTTGTTTTGGGGTAAAGATGCCTTTTTTAATTTCTGTGAACTGACCACCCTTTTTGTTTTTTTAATCAGTGGATGCCTGAGGGTGAGGCAATTACTATTTATTGTTCACCTACTCTGCTTTAATCAGAAGCAAGAGCAGGAGTGGAAGAAAAAAGAAGGAACAGAAAGAGAAGGAGAAGGGAGATGAAAAGAGGGAGAAAGAGGAAACATATTGCAGCTAATACTTATCAAGTTTTTAATCATACCAGACATTGCTAAGTGCTCTTCACACAGAGTCTATTTAACCTACCAGAAACTCTATGCTATCCTCATTGGGGCCCCGAGTAATTAAGTTATCTATATATATAAAAGGCTAAGAAACTGTTACAACCGAACCACCAGAACGACCGGTCACTATGATGCACACTGACCATCAGAGGGCAGACACTCAATGCAGGAGCTGCCCCCTAGTGGTCAGTGCACCCCCAAGGTCAAACTCCCCTGGCTGGCCAACCTCCTGCGGTCCTCCCCCCCAACCCCCACCCCCAGCCAGCAGGCCCTGATTGTCTGATCAGGGCCAGGCCCTGGGCTGGGACGGGGAACCGGGGGTGTGTAGCGGCAAATGTGGCCCCTTTCTAAGGGGGGCCGAGGGCCGGTTCCATCCTCTGGGCCAGTAGCCAACCTCCCATGTCCTGTCCCTCCCCCCGGCCGGCAGGCCCCAATCAGCCCACTGCCCACCTGCTGTGGTGACAGCGAATGGTGAGAGAAGGAGGAGGGAGGGAGGTGGGGAACCACACAGCGGCAGCATCGGCGTCAGGCGTCTGTTCCCTCCGCACCTGGCACGGCGACCATCGCCTCCTCTCCCAACCCTGCCAGGGCCTTTGGGCCCTGATTGACCTCACCGGCCAGGCCTAAGGACCCCACCCATGCACAAATTTCATGCACCGGGCCTCTGGTATATATATATATATACACATATATATATATATGTATATACATATATAAAAGCCTAAGTGATTGAATGACCAAACAACTGGTCAACTGGTAGCTATGACACGCACCGACCACTAGGGTGCAGATGCTCAACAAGGAGCTGCCCCCTGGTGGTCAGTGCACTCCTACAGCGGGAGTGCTGCTCAGCTGACCAACCTGTCCCGGCGGCTCACCAGCCCTGCAGCCACTCACTCCCTCAGTAGTCCTGCAGGTCCAATCTCCAGAAAACAAGCCAGGCACAGATGGACCAGCACCGCCAGCATGATCCCGACAGCAACCACTGGCCTCCTGAAAGCAAGCCTTGGGCACCGCGGCCACATCCCCTCCCTAGATGCTCAAGGAAGAAACAATATAAAAGTGGCTGCCAGGTGGCTCCCGACAATGGGTGTGAACGTCATCAGACAGATTCAGATCCGAATCCAGATCCTGGGCCGGATCCTGGGCCGGCAAGTGTGTCCCACCACTCGCCCGGAGGGCCAATCACGTCCCAGCCTCCCCACCCCACCCACCTTGAGATGGGCACCAGACACAGGGCTCATGGCTGGAAAGCACCGCTGTGACTGCACAATCCTCTCCCCATCAGGATTGACTGGGCGCAAGCCTGCAGAAAGTGCAGCGAGGCCAGGGTGAATGGGAGCGAGCAGCAGGCAGGAGCGGCAGGCAGCATTGGACTGCTGGTTTTAGCCCAATCCCCGCAGGTCATGCGAGGGACCCCACCTGTGCATGAATTTGTGCACCAGGCCTCTAGTATTGCCATAGCATGGAGCAAAATGAGATAGTCAAGGTCTATCTGATTCTTGCACCTCTTTGCTTTACAACTTTCATCTTATATAATATCCAGAACCATCCTAGAAAGTAGATCTTTTTATCCCCTTCTTACAGATGAGAAAATGGAGCTCAGGTAGGCTAAGTAACCTGTGCAATGCCATCCAACAGGTGAGTATAACATCTGGAATTCAAGTCTGTATCTGGTTGACTCCAAAACTTGGGCCCTATAAATGACATCTCACTAAAACCCTAAAATTTCAAAATCTCACTAATAAGTTTGCTTATCTTGAATGTAACTAATAATCTTCTGAAAAAAGAAAGGTAAATAACCTGTGAATATCTATATAAATATACATAAGTATTACGTACAGCAGATCCTCGAGGAACATCATTGTGTTCAACTTCATTTCATGATAATGTTGACGAAATGCAACGGAACTTTTATTTATATCAAGCAGACTATGGTAAGATTGGTTTCATGATACGTCGTTTCATTTAATGACACAGAACCTACTGATGACGTTAAGTGAGGATTTACTATACATCAATATACCTACCAATAGGTATATACCTATATCTCCATTTTCTCCAACTCCATTCAAAATGAGTATCAACACCTAGGGGAGAAGTACGATGGAGGGAAGGAAAGGGCCTCATGGATGTGTACTTGCCTACCTCCAAGCAGCTCCCATGTTTCTACTTCCTATACCTTATTATCTGAAAGGAAGCAATAATTTCTGGGAAAATTTCAGGCTAGGCAAGCTAAGGTTGGAGAGGCCAACTCCAGGCTCCCTTAAGAGTGGATACTCCCAGAAAAGGGTTGAAGAAAGGGTTTCAGATTGAGTTTAGAGAAGGTCTTTGTTGACTTTTGAGACAAGAGCTCCAATTAGATGGTGGAACAGAACCCAGCTTCCAAGGGGCTGCAAAATGATTCGGTGGTGAGAACAGAACAAGAAGTTTTACTTTGGAGGGAAGGTGAACGGGAAGATAGTGGAAGGAAGGAATCCAAGAAAGTCTACTTGCCCATGTCACAGTGTACAAAAAGGAGCCAATGATGAGGTCATCGCTATCACCTGCCTATTGAGACCACAGGCTACAAAAACTAGAAAAGCATGTGTTAAATTCTGCCTCCACAACTACTGGCTACGTGACAAGGATACAAGATTTCTCCTTCTCCATTTCAGTTTCCTGTAACCACGCAAAAGTTATGTTATGAATACCTACTATGTGCACTGAATACAGAAGCCATTGTGCTCCAGACAAATACAAAAGTCTGGAAGAAGAGACTTAAGAGTCTACCTTTAATTCTGTGGGCAGGTAGAGCAGTGGCTGCGCACTCTACCTTCTTGCTTCATAAGTCACACATCATTAAGGAGAACACAGACATACTAGGGTTCTTTCAGGGCTGGGGAGAAGCAGGAGGGCTGGGATGAGAAGCAGACTGAGTTAGGAAGCAGACTCATGAGATGAAAACCTAATGAAGGACTGGGGATGTTTACCAGGAGAGAGGTCCAACCAAGACCTCTCTCAAGTTCCTGAAAGACTTAGAACCAGGAGAGAGGACTAACTTTTATTGAGCTGTTGCTATGTGCCAAGCATTATTACTAATTGGAGTTCTTGTTCATGGACTGCCTTAGTTAATTTACAAACCAATTACAGCCATAGCCAGTGTGGTTCAGTGGATAGAGTGTTGGCCTGCACACCGGAAGGTTGCGGGTTTGATTTCTGGTCAAGAGCACTGATCTCAGTTGCGGGTTCCCTCTCTGGGGGCCTGCAGAAGGCAACCAGTCAATGTGTCTCTCTCATATCAATGTTTCTTTCTCTCTCCCACTCCCTTCCTCCCTTCTACTCTCTCTGAAAAGCAATGGAAAAAAATATCCACAGGTGAGGATTAAAAAAAAATCCAGAAAATAGACATCATTAATCCCATTTTACTGACTGAAAAACTTAAGTAATGCACCCAAAGGCACAGAGAAATGTGGCAAACCTGATATCTCATTTCTCAGATTTCAAAACATGGTCTATCCACAAATCAACAGGTAAGACTATCTCATTATAGTGCTGATGGATGGAACTAGACACAAAAAGAGTAGGAAATATACAACTCAGGATAAAAGCTGGATGCTCTAGTAATGAGAGAACAGGCTACCTAGAGTCACTGAGCAACTGTTAGTTGGGATTATTCAAACACAGGCTCTTACAAAGAGTGGTAAAGAAGAACTGTTAATTTGGAGAACATAGTGAAGGTATTGAGGATTTTCCTTTTGTCCTTACCTTTTAGAAATACAAGCTTTTGCTTTTACATGTAAATTTACATAATATTTGAGGTGAGAACAGGTGATGCAAACTTGGTGTGAACTGATCACTGTTGAAACTAGAAGGTGGTAGGTACAAGGTAGGTTCATTACAGTATTTTCGTTACCTTTGTACACGACATACTTTTCTACACTAAATTTTTTTTGGGGGGGGTGGGTAGCAGGAGATCCAGGGCATTAATGAAAGAGTAATATACAAATTGACCATCACTCCAAAACACAAGATGGCCGCCCCCATGTAGTCAAAGGTGGCTGCCACCATGTGGATATAAGATGGCCACCACAAGATAGCCAGCAGGGGAGGGCAGTTAGGGGCAATCAGGCTGGCAAGGGAGCAGTTAGGTGTTGATGAGACTGGCAGGGGAGTGGTTAGGGGGTGATCAGGCTGGCAGGCAGAAGTGGTTAGGGGCAATCAGGAAGGCAGGCAGGCAAGCAGTTGGGAGCCAGCAGTCCTGGATTGTGAAAGGGATCGGGCCTAAATGGGCAGTCGGACATCCCTCAAGGGGTCCCATATTGGAGAGGGTGCTGGCTGGGCTGAGGGACAACCCCCTGTGCATGAATTTCATGCACCAGGCTTCTAGTGTATATATATATATATATATATATATATATATATATTTCTTGACTGTCTATTATGCATCAGGCATTCTACTAAAAGCTGTTGGTACATTGTCCAGACCCTGGTCCAATGGAGTTTACCCCTAATGAAGAAGAAAATATTTTTATCTAATATAAGGAAGGCTATTCTAAAAGTGAAGGAACCAGGATGCTTAGAAGTCGCCGAGCAAGTTGTTACTAGACTGTTCAACACAGGCCCCATACCCTTGCATGTGTGGTAAAAAGAATCAAGAAATAGATGAGAGTTTGACTAGACACCTGTATAATGCCTGCATTCCCGAGTTTACCAGCTCTTTCTTCCTCATAGGCACTGTTGTCATCATTAATGAAAATAACAAGATGTGGAGGAGGAGACAGACATTAATTAAGCAATTATACAATATAAAAGCATATTAGAAACTATAATGACTGCTATGGAAGAAAGATAAAAAGATTCAAGGAACTAAGTAAACAAGCACACAGGGGGGTCTTATCAAATCTGGAAGCCTCAGCAATTTGGTAGATGAGCAGCAACTAACTCCATGGATAGAAGTGAGTGGAGGGGGGAAGCACATTCCAACATAGGGAACAGCATGTGCAAAGGCTCTTGGGAATGATGAAAGTCATTGTTTCCAGAGACTGGAAGATCATTGTGACTAGAGCACAGAAAGCCAGGAGGATAGGGGGACAAGGTGAGTTTTAAGGAGTCTTGTCGGTCATTGTAGATACCTTGATCTTGATGCTAAGAGCAATGGGAAGTCAGTTAAGGACTTTAATCAGGAAAGTGCTGTGAACAAGTTTTCGTTTGGAAAATATCACTCTGGCTACAAGGAAGAGACTGGATTAGGCAGGCAAGGTTCATTGTTAGCCAGTCAGGAGGCTCCTGCAATAGTCCAGGTAACACTTGAACCAGACTAGGTAAACATGACCATATTTGAGAAATCTAGAGGATTAAGAAGAGAAATCTAGAGGATTTGTTAATGGGTTGTCATGCTCAGGGTTTAGGTGCAGACAGGGAGAAATGAAGGATATCAAAGATGTCTTATTGTTTCCAGGATTATAAGAACTGAGAGAGAAAACACTATCAAAAGATAGAGAAAGTCATTTATGACAGATGAGGAAAAGCCATTACATTTCCATTGGATGAGGGGACCAACCCTGGAATGAATGAGGGTGAGTCAGTGCAGAGAGCAGGAAATAGTTGACTTTTTCAAAAGTTGTGGCCATCATGTGAAGTCATGAAGACAGTAGATGGGGAAGGCAATATATTGCAATGATAGTGTTAATAGTACACATTAGCTCGGCCAGTCAGGGCTCAGTGTTTGAACATCGACCTATGAACCAGGAGGTCATGGTTCAATTCCCTGTCAGGGCACATGCATAGGTTGCAGGCTTGATCCCCAGTGGAGGGCATGAATGGGGGCAGCCAATCAATGATTCTCTCTTATCATTGATGTTTCTCTCTCTCTTTCTCTCTCTCTCCCTTCCTGTCTGAAATTAATAAAAAATATATTTTAAAAAAATAGTACACATTAGACCTCCATTTATTACACTTCATTTACAAATGTAGCTAGTCGAGAGAGAGTGTAGCAAAGCGAGAAGAAGATCAGGTGTCCAAGTCACACCCTGGCTCCACCGGTTACTAACAGTAGGACCTTGGGGCATAGTGATCTAACGTCTCTGTGCCTCACTTTTCCAAATGGGAAAAAAGATAACGACAGAACTCACCACGTGGGGTTGATGAGAGGAATCAGTGAGCTACGTGCATAAGGGGCGTGAGCGGAGCTCCTGGCACAACCGACATGTTCGGTAAATGGCTGTTATTTTTGAAAGCACATGGGAAAGACATTTTGCTGTCCTCTTTTTTATTACATCTGTTAACTGAATTCCATGTCCCATGCGGTGGGAAAACAACCACCACAACAACCGAAAAAACAACAACACACCCTAATGCTCTAATCTCTGACAGGCAAAAATGTTTGCCTTTGCTAAGTCTGCACGTCTTGCCTATCTTATTGAACCTGGTAGTCTTCTGGTCTCACGAGATTGCTCCGTTTTCCAGTTCTGCAAGTAGGCAAGCCAAGCGTTAAGTTCCTCTGTCGTAATTGACCGTGAGCATGTTGAGTAATGTGTGGATTACTTCCCCCTCTTCCCTTTGATCTCCCCTCTTGCCCAGAATTGCCTGACAGTCTGGTTCCTGACCAGGTCACCTCCTCAGAATGCACAGGAGACGAAGAGCAAGTGGCCCACAACAGCAGAGGGGATTTTCGCCAGATAACAGGAAGGACCTGACTTTCTTTATCCCTAAGCAAGGAGCTGCCTGAAGGAATTCCAGAAGGAGGACAGAGAGAGATGTACGAACCCTGAATTTGGGGTCGTGGTTTTCCTGCTCAGGGTGCATCACACTCACCTGGGACCCTTGTGATGATGGGGACTCCAGACTCACCCCCCAGAGAAACAGAATCAGGAAGAGGAAGCCAAGAATCTGTTCCCATCCAGGAGATTCTGATGGACTTGGAGACACTCTGAGATCCAGGTTTCCACACCCTGTAGGAACTCCTCACCCCCTTATTCTGCTTTACTTCCCTCACCCCTTCACTTTCTAATATACTCTATCATTCACTATTCTGATGGTTTATGTCTCCCACACATACTCCAGTCCAAATTAAGTGTCCAGACGGTAGAAATATACGTCCGTTTTGCTCCCTAGTGTATCCCAAACGGCCAGAACAGGGCCTGGCCCCTAGGAGACCCTAGGTAATTATTTGTTACAACGATTTGAACTGAGCCTCCCGGCCATCTCATACATGGAATTCTGTAGTGGACACCCCAGGTAACTGGCCCCTGTAAGTATGTTCATGTTTCACAACATATGAGTCAACAACATTTAGAAAAATGTGCTGATGCCATATACCTTTCTTCCCCAAAAAAAAAGAATTTACAAGAACGTATAAGGCTGTAAAAACATTCTGACGATGGATATCCAAAGACCCTTTAAAATCAGAGATCTGAAGACCCCAAAGGAGTAACCTTTGCCATAAAGCAGCCCTGGCCCCTGGAATTCACCCTTGCACTGTCGCCGTGGTTATTAGCCTAAAACTCACTTCTGGTCATGTCTTTGCCTTGACTCCTAGTCTTGGAGGACTCCTTATAGCACAGCACCTAAACCCCTCAGCACAGCATTCAAACTTGCCCACAATTCAGCCTCCTGCTTACCACTCCTCCAGTTTCAGCTCTCCCAGATCTTTCAGACCTATCACAAGAGTGAGAAACGCGTAAGCTTTAGACACTGACATCTGGGTCTAAATTCCGATCCCACAGGTCAGTAGCTGTGTGACCTCAGATAAATTATGTATCTCTTTAAAGCCTTCGGTTTTTGCTTTTGAACTGGTGACACGGGCATAACTGTGCATACTTCAAATGTGTGGTAGCAGGACAGAGTGAGGGGACATATATTAATATGCATAAAGCACTTTACAATGCTAGGACTATAGATGGCACTCAGTAGCAGTTGGGTTTTTGTATCATTTCACTCATAAACAAAACAAAACAAGAACACTTCAGATGCAGACAACAGAATGGTTACCAGAGGGGAAGGGTAGTGGGGGTAGGGTGCAGAGGGTAAAGGATACAAGGTGATGGAAGGAGACTAGACCTCCGGTGGTGAGCACACAATAGAGTGTACAGGTGTTGTGCTATAAAGTTGTACACCTGATATTTATACAATGTTATTAACCAACGTTACCCCAATATACTTGATAATAAAACTTTTAAAAAATAATTGTTGGGTTTTTAGTCTTCTCTAGGGTTGGCACGTAGTATTTGACATGCTTCCTTTCCCCTTCTTGTCTAATACACCTTAGACCAAGGTTCATCAAACATTTTTGTCAAGGACTTCCCAAGGGTGGGGAACCTTTTTTCTGCCAAGGGCCCTGTGGATATTTATAACCTCATTCGCAGCCATACACATTTACCAACTTAAAAATTAGCCTGCTATATTTGGTCAAACATTTAATTGCTCATCCCTAATGCCTTGGCAGGGCCAGGCCAAATGATTTTGTGAGCTTTATACAGCCCACGGGCAAGATGTCCCCCGCCCCTGACTTAGGGAACATTTGGGGCTCTGTGCATCACACGTGGCAGGAAAGCGGCCGTGGATGACATGCAAAGAGGTGAGTGTGGCCACGTGCAGACATTTTCTTTATGAGAACAGGTGGATTGTACAGGCGGAGGGCTCATTTTCCAACTCTGGCCTAGACTAGCCCTGGAGTTTTACAGACCTGGGTGTAAGCTCCTCCGAGCCTCAGTCTCCCCATCTATTACACAGGGATGGTCGGACTTCCCTCCTAAGTTGCCCAATGATGAAATGAGATAAAGCAGTCAAGCCCTCGGCACAGCTTTCGCAGATGATTTGTATCTGACAGCATTATTTCAGCAGCAGCCGACTTGCTTCAAGCTACTCCAACTCTCTGCCCACATCCACCTGCCCTGCCCCAAGAATCGTGTCCAGAGTTTCCTCCCTTTCAGAGTTTCCTTCTCCCTCTTTTCTAACGCTGTTGGAACGCCTATTGTGTTATTTGAAAATAAATGGTGCGTTAATGCAGCAGATGCAAGTAATTAAAGTTACTCCTGTGGCTCTTCTGCCTCCTCCACCCCACTACGGGCTCCTTGAAGGCACAATTGATGTCTTCCTCCCTCTGTATCACATCTCCAAGCCTGGTCCCCGGCATGGTAACGGCAGTGATGGCGAGGGTGGCTGTCATAACCACAGTGGCAGTGGTGGTACTAATAACGGGATGGGTGTTGGGGGGCACGATTTTGGCTGTTCATTTCTCTTCAAAGAGCAATCCCTGGAATTCTCTTCTCAGTCTGGGCCAAGAAGTGTAAATAGAGAAAACAAAAGTTTCTGGCCAAGAGGGAGGCTCTGTTGGAAGGTCCGACAACCGCAACAAGACCAAAATTGCACACGGCTCTCCCTGGGGCAGAAGGAAAAAAAAGAGAGAGGAAAACACACAGCTCACACTATCGGAAGTCAGGGGAGGGGACCCGGGCCCTGGAAAAGAACGATTCTCATCTACAGGTATTTCACAGTCTTCAGAACAATAGCCAAAAGGCTCCTGATTTTCCTACACGAGAGCCCTGGGGGGCAGTTAGCACCACCCGCTTCACAATGGGCAAACTGAGTCTCAGAGAGATGGCATTTCTGAGGTCGGAAGCCACGCCTGACCACTCCGATTTCAGTACTGGCTACATAACCTGGAGCAAGTCTCCTCATCTCTAGGTCTCAGTGTTACTGAGTGTCAAGGAAAGAGGTCAATCTGGAGAATAAACAGGATATAACCTTAATATCCCTCTCCACTCATAAATGCTGTGAGCTTGGGATAGAGGACAAGATGTGCATACCATTGCCTTCCTGATATTAACTTAAGGAGTTAAACTGGGACTATCTCTGGATGGAAAATGTGTCACAGGTCCCACGATGCCTCTTCCAATCTCAAAATATTTTCCTTATTTTCAGCGTAGAAGTTAGATCTGCATATCACAAGGCCAGAGGGGAATGTGGGTAAAGTTAACCAGTACTTATCATATAGATAAAGGCACAGAGACCCAAACAGTGGAAGCATCCATGTCTAATGTCATGTAAAAACCAAGGACAAGGCTCTGCCAGTATGGCTTAGTGATTGAGCATCAACCTATGAATCAAGTGGTCACGGTTCAATTCCCGGTCAGGGTACATGCCTGGTTGCAGGCTCAATTCCTGGTAGGGGGGATGCAGGAGGCAGCCGATCAATGATTCTCCCTCATTTTGATGTTTCTCTCCCTCTCTCTCTCTCTCTCTCTCTCTCTCTCTCTCTCTCTCTCTCTCTCTCTCTCTCTCCCTCTCCCTTCCTCTCTAAAATCCATTTTTAAATTTTTTTCAAGGAGCCTGGGTATCCCAGATGTCTCTGATTCCAGGTGTCAGGTGTCCAAATTCTCTAGCTCTTCCAAAGAAAACTTTAACCCCAAGATGGGTAGAGACAGATGGTTAAGAGTGACTACTTCCTACATGTGAGTAAAAGTCAGTCACCCAGGCAGTCGATGGCAGAGATAGAATTCAAATCCAGTTCCGCCTGGCTCTTCCCCAGGACACTGTTCTATCTCCCCACCTCGGAGTCTCCTCCTCTTCTTCACCCAAAGGCTAAATTACCAGGCACATGAAGTCTTGTACATCAAGTACTAGTTATGCTTGGCCAAGCTCTGCGGCTTTGGGCTCTCCGTGGGTCAGTGAACACGTGAGGGAGGAGATTTACATATTAATCAAACTCTCCATCACAAAGCCATTTCCCTGCTTTGCTTGTTCTAAACCACAGCGTGAAGCAGAATGATGGGTTCTTGTCCAGCTGGGGCAGAAGGCACGCTCTATGCCCAGTGGTCCCCAGGCTATTGGAGCACACCCTGGCCCTGGTCCAGATGCAGAGGCTAGAACTGCCCCAGAGACCTCAGGCCAGTCACACCCCTTTCCTGACGCTCCTGACTGTGTCCTGGAATGGGACAGGGAGCTGCCTCCAAGGCATCGGGCGCCCTCCCGTAGAAGAGTAGTTCCATCCTGCTTTGGAAGGTCTACAGGAGGAGGAAATCGTTCTACTTGAGTTTACCTCCACCTGTGGTGTTCCTTACCTACAGAGCATGTGTTCCAGAAGTGTTTATAAAGTGAGAGACGCTCCAAAACTCCATGTGTGAGCTGCCCTTTCAGGCTCACGGGTGACTTCTCCCATTCAAAACACAGGTCCCACCCTACTTGTCCTGTCCCTAGCCCTTTGGGCATCTGCAACATTATCAAGTACCACCTAGAAGAGAAGGTCCCAAAGGAAGCAAAGGTGAAGGAAGGGGCCAGTTTAGACACACAGTATTTCTCGTCATTATAGAAAAAGGCTGCCTGTTACGTGCTATGAGCCAGGCAGGCACTACGTGGTCATTATCTCCTGGAGTCCCATGACGTAGAAATTGTGAGACCCCATTTTACAGATGTGGAAACTGAGGTTTGGAGAGGTCAGTCAGCATCCTCCAGGACTGCAGGACTAAGGCAGGATTCCAAGCCAACCTGGGTGGAAGGCAGCGCCTCTACTGTGTGATTCCACTTAGACGAAGTTCCTTGCAGGAAGCCCAGAAAGAAGTTGACTCCTCCTGGCAGTATTTTGCTTTCAGGTGGGGAAAGAAAGGCCCAGAAAGGACAAGGATGGCCCTAACCGGTTTGGCTCAGTGGTTAGAGCATCAGCCTGTGGACTCAAGGGTCCCAGGTTTGATTCCGGTCAAGGGCATGAACCTTGGTTGTGGACACATACCCAGTAGGGAGTGTGCAGGAGGCAGCTGATCGATGTTTCTCTCTCATCGATGTTTCTAACTCTCTATCCATCTCCCTTCCTCTCTGTAAAAAAATCAATAAAATATATTTACATAAAAAGAAAGAACAAGGATGTACCCAGCCTTGCAAGGCCTCAGTGTCAGAGTCCCGGTCTTTTTGTGTTTTATGCATATGGCCTCTGCCGCCCACTGAGCAGAAAGGCGGAAAGATGGAGAAACCACGAGAGAAGGAGCGATGGGGACTTGGGAAGAGGAAGAAAAACAAGTGATGGAGACAATGAGAACTGCTGCTTTCTCATCATGCTGGCCGGCCTCCCTCCATGCCCATAGTCCCTCCTCCAGGATCGTTCCCAGACCTGCGATGGGGCAGTCCTACCTACTCCCACTACTCCCACCGAAGCCTTGCTCCCTGGGAATGCCCAACCACCACAGCCTCCAGGCTGCCAAGAAAGTTAAACAGGCCTGTCTTGGGGTTCAAGGGTGGGGGCGAAGAAACTGAAGCCTCAGGGGAAGCCAGCTCTAATCAACCAGCTCTAACATTTCTGTGCGGGGATGACAAAGAGGAGCAGCACTGGGAGCTGAGAACCGGCACCCATGCTCTTTGCCGGAACCACCCCTCCATGGCACCCCGCCACCAGGGACCAAACTCCTTGCCACCCCAGCCTTCTCAGCTCTGCCTGGCCTGGTCCTGCCGCCTCCCCTCAGCATTGCCCTTGGGGCTGCCCCTCGGCTCGGTCTCTGCCACACCGGTGGTCACTCAGTTCTCCAGGGAAAGGGGCCGCCTTTGCTCCTTCTTCAGGCCTTCACAGGAGCTGGGTCTTCAACCAAGCACGTGCTCAGCCTTCGCCCCTCCCCCAAATAGTCTGCCACACTTTACGCACCTGGCCCCCGGTTCAGTGTCACTTCCTTAGGGAAGCCTTCCCCCACGGCCCTGACTTCTCTTGGTACTCAGTACAGTCTGACTGTACTTATTAATAGCTGTCTTCTCCAAAAGTTTGTAAAGCCCATGCAGACAAAAACCATGTCTCCTGGTTATACTCCTCACTTCTCAGGGTATGACAGTGTACTTGGCATACAGCAGGTGTTCAAAAATACTGAGTTAACGAATCCATGGCTAGTGCTCCAAGGGCTCGAGTTCTGTAAGGAGAACAGTGACATCTAGTGGCCACTTTCACACCCTCCTGAATGGGCCTCAGGAAGACCTCCCTGAAGGTCCAGAGTTGACTATTGTAAGGGAAGCTGGCGCAGGATTCAGAAATGAGGTCATCTGACTCCTAAGCGAAAAAGAACGGAACTACCACTCCTCTGCCACCGTGCATGTGCCAAGAACATGTTGCAAAAGTCCCTGGACCTAGCTGGTATTGTGCCACTTCTAGATGCAGAGGGTGCGGTGGCCCAGGATGGCAGTCCTGGGGGCAAGCTCACGCACCATTGGTAGCCTCACGCACCATGGTAGCCATGTATGGGGAGACCAGCCACCCACTGCTCACTGACCTAACACTGGTCAGACCTACCTTGGTCTTCACTGGACGCTTCAACAGCATGCCCACAGTGGACTCCTGCCCTGAAGCTAGAGGTGTGGAGACAGATGCGTGCCTGCCTGTTCTGGAGTAGTTACTTTGGGGACCTCTGATGCACAGAATTAGATCATTTGCGATGCTTGGTTCGTGACCCAAGCTCATTGTTGCACAACTCCTGGTCAGGCTTCATGTGACATGCAGTTGGTGCTAGTCAGTTAGCTAGTTTTAATTCTCTAATGAACTCCCACAAATCAACCACTCACTATGCCAGCTGGGGACCTAACTAGGTAAGTGTAATGAATGCTCCCTCATGCCATCCCCCTGCCTCCCCGACTCAAGGCGGCCATCACCCTGAATCCTATGCTCACCATTTCCTTGACTCCATTTCTAAATGGTTTATTGCATCTGTATTTATTCCTAAAAGGTAGTATATTGGGGGGGGGGGGAGGTTAAATAAAATAATAGAAAGGGTATCATGCTATTTAAAATGTATCTTTGGAACTTGCTTTATTTAATATTATGTTCACTCATGTCATACTGTCACCACAGTTCATTCATTTGGGCCATTGTGAAGTATTCTATTGCATGCATATTCCACACCTTAACTCCATCCCGTGGACGGCCATCTGGATTCTCTCCAAAGGGCTCCTTCCGCCACACAATTCTAACCCTATAAGCCTCCTGCTGATCGTGTATCTTCAGCATAGCAATGTCCACCAGATAGGGTTCAAAGGCCGTGG
Source organism: Corynorhinus townsendii (assembly GCA_026230045.1). Taxonomy (NCBI): domain Eukaryota; kingdom Metazoa; phylum Chordata; class Mammalia; order Chiroptera; family Vespertilionidae; genus Corynorhinus; species Corynorhinus townsendii. The sequence continues at coordinate 165,946,314 of JAPDVU010000005.1, read as the reverse complement.
CCCAGCTTATAAGGTCCTAAATGACCAGACTCCTCTTTACCCCTCTGGTCTCATCTATGCTCCTTGCATATCTTAGACGGTCATTGGGAATTTCTTTCCATCTCTGTGAAGACATGCTTTTTTCTGCCTCGGGTTGTCTATCTCAGTGGTTGGTAAACTCATTAGTCAACGGAGCCAAATATGAAAGTAAAACGATTGAAATTTCTTTTGAGAGCCAAATTTTTTAAACTTAAACTTCTTCTAATGCCTCTTCTTCAAAATAGACTCACCCAGGCCGTGGTATTTTGTGGAAGAGCCACACTCAAGGGGCCATAGAGCAGCATGTGGCTCGCGAGGGTCTACCTGATACTCTCCCTCATTCTTGCTCTCATCCCTTCTTAGTCTTCAGAAGCCCTCACCACCCTCTGGCACTTGCTCAGCTCATTGGGATGCTATGGGAGGGGCGTGTAAATCATCACATCCTACTGGACTTGGTCAGGAGTCTACCAGATTGTCTCCTCTGGACGCCCAGAGCTGTAAAGGAGTTTCTGTAGAGAGGAGTGGGGACCAAGTAGAGATGCTTTATCCACCTTCCTCCTCCTCACTGAAAGAGTGGCATCACTATTCCTGCTTTTATGGATCGGGGCTTCTGAAGACCGCATGTGAAAACAGGGTGCCATGAACACAAGTGTGCACACCAGTGAACCAAATCATGCATATGGTCCCCTCCAGCCCTGGCATGCTGTAATTGAAAGTGAGAGATGCAGAAAGAGGAAAAAGAGATGTCATTTCACAATAAAGCGTATCGTCTCTGGAGCAAACCAACTTGCAGCAAATCACTGAACATCGTTGAGGTTTCCTCAGTTGTAAAGCAGGTATGACATCAAAATGAACCATATGCAATTGCCCCATTCACGAACAAAAGATTCTCAAACGTCTGCACTTTCTTTTGAAGCCACCCAATATTTATAAGAAAAGTAGAGCTGTGAAGGGTGAATTGAATAAGGTAACCCAAGGACAGTGCTGAGGCAGATACCACGAGTTTTTCACCAGACCCATATCTCTTCCTAGAAGCACAGATGGAAAACATGGCCCTGTCTCACTGCGCACAGGTGTGCCCAGGGCTGGGTTCTAGCCACTGGAATGGGAGCTGAAAGGACAGGTGCCACGCTCAGCCTTGACCCACTTCAGCGGCTCACGGCATCCCCCATGTTCTTTTCTTCTCCACCTCAACTGTGGATGGAGCACAGGACAAAACAGGCTGGACCCCTGAAGTGCATCTCAGAATAAAGCTATGTGTCGAAAAGAATAATTGAGCCCCAGCCAGTTTGGCTCAGTGGATAGAGCGTCGGCCTGTGGACTGATGGGTCCCGGGTTTGATTTCGGTCAAGGGCACGTACCTAGGTTGCAGGCTTGATCCTGGCCTTGGTCCAGGTGAGAGCAGGAGGCAACTGATGGATGTGTGTCTCTCACATCAATGTTTCTCTCTCTCTTGGTCTCTCCCTCTCCCTTCCACTCTATCTAAAAATCAATGGAAAAATACCCTTGGGTGAGGATTAACAAAAAATTGAACAACAACAAAAATATATATATATATATTTGGTACTGACTTTGCACAAACAAGAAATAACATATATTGTATTAAGATTTGAGGGGTTGTCAGTGATAGCAGTTGGTGTTATCAGTTGTATATGTACTCAATAAATGCTAGTCATGATGATGAAGCTGGTGGTGGTGGTGGTGGTGGTGATGGTGGTGATGATAGTGGTGACAATGACAACAGTCTCAACAGACCAAGGGCCTACAGGGCAGGAGTAGAAAGGTTGGTACTTAGACTTGACTTAGTGCCGGTGTCAGGGGCTGGGAACTTACCTCCTTGGTGCCGTTGTCTTGGATGAGGGTGTAAAGTGGTACCACCCGGTTGATTTCTAGCAGCACCGGTGTGGGGCTCAGCTGCTCCTTGCCTGGTCGGCGGCAAAGGTGGCAGGTAGAGGGACAGCGGCCTTTCTCCTCACAGCGGATCTCCACACCTGAGATGAGGTGGTCATCTGACAGCATCTGGGCTGTCAACAGACCTGAGAGGTAGGTGATGAAGGGCATGGACTTGAGCTCTTTCTTGCTGCCCAGCTCCGTGGTCTCTGGAGAGGGAGAGAGAGATTCAGCATTGTTCAAAAGGTCGGACTCCTGAACCCACCAGGAGTCTGATGTGCTAAGGACCTTGTGTCAACAGGAAAGGAAAAGGGATGACAGAGTGGTTTGTGCATGATGCTTTGCTAAGAGCACTGGCCAAACGGTTCAGAATGGAGACTTGCTCTACCATTTACATTAAATATCTCTCCTTCTCTCTTGGGACCTCACTTTCTACATATTCAAAGCTGGCAGGTTGGACTAGAGGATTCTCCAAGGACCTTGCAAAATGTGAATATTCAAAGATTTTGTTTTCCCAACCAGAAATGCTTTTCTTCAACTGTCAATTTACAGAATTTCTACCTTTCTTTTTTTAAAAACATATATCTTACTGATTTCAGAGAGGAAGGAAGAGGGAGAGATAGAAACATCAATGATGACAGAGATTCATCGATTGGCTGCCTCCTGCATGCCCCAGTCTGGAGATGGAGCCCGCAACTCAGACATGTACCCTGACCTGGAATCGAACTGTGACCTCCTGGTTCATAGGCCAAAGCCCAAACATTGAACGCCGCCTTTCTTTCACGAACTATCTCCAGTCCTACATTTTTCATGAAGTCCCATGGAGCAGGGGAAACACACGCTTTGAAGTCAAGTCAATTTTCGTTTAAATCTCAATTCCACTTGATAATAGCAATGCAACTTTGGAAAAATCTCCCAACCTCCAAGAGCCTATAGTAACTAACTCCATAGAGGGGGTTGATAACACCAATGGAAACAGTTCTGAGTGATACATGTGATAGGAGGAGGTGGCCCTGTCTGAAAGACATCCTTTCCCCTTTCTTTCTGTGTTCATCTGTTCCCCGGGTCAAACTCTTTTCCCTCCTTCTCCGTGCGCACGCTGAGATCTGATTCATGCCTGCTCCATTCCGTGCTGTCTCTCTTCATCCTACAAAGGGTATCTCCCACTTCTGTGCTTTTGCCCACCCTGTCCTATGTTTCCCATCTGCCTCTCCAAATTTCTACCACCCATCCATGCTCCACTCCAATGTGACCCTCTTCAGGAAGTCTCTCCTCCTTGCCTCTTCTCTGAACAACTATTTCCACTTGCAAGACCTTATCCTGTTAAACTCATTATCTCATCCCATTTTCTGCTGACCTCTCCAACCACAGTATCAGGTCTTGGGGACCAGGGACCACTCCTGTCCCCGCCTCTTTGGGGCCTAGCACAGTGCTAAGGATGCACTTGAGACTTAATCAAAGAGGAAGACTATAGAACTCAGAAAGGCTAGAATGACATTCATGACCAAGTCTAAAGACTCCAAAATTCTCCTGAGGAATTCCAGAGATCCCAGGAAGCATCTCAGCAGCTACCTGAAGAGGACAAGAAGAAAACCAAGCAGACAGAACTCTAAACACACATCTTAAATTCAAATAGAGCAGTTCCACTTCTATCTGTTTTACAGACTGATTTCATAGGAGAGAGGGTTTTGGTTACATCAAAAAGCTTGAAGGAGCAAAATGATATGTACAACCCAGAGGGTTCCACTTACATTGCAGACTATGCGTAGGATATCTTCAATGCACAGTCTGAGTGGCAAAACAGGGAGTGGGGGGAGGCTGTACTAAGGGGCGGAGCTTGCCACAGATGGCAGCTTCTTTCAAGCCTGGTAAAATCAAGGCAAGCTCCTGCCTCAGTGGAACTACAGGCCCTGGGCCCCAGTGCCTGGCAGGGAAAGAGGGGCTGTCTCATGCTCTTGCTCTGGGCCTGCAGTGACAAGCAACTGAACTGGAAATGGGCTTACCAGTTGGAAATACAAATAAATGCAGCCTTCATTCATTACTCTCTGGGCCCTCAGGCCTGGGATCTGGGCTCCACCTTTTCTGTCTGGCTGTCAGCAAATGCTTATGAGCCTCAGATCAAAGGCTCTGGGGGAGGAAGACAAGACGTATTCCAGCTCACCAGTCCTTCAGAGGGATTAAAGATGGGTAGTTACCGAGATAAACAAAACAAAGATGTGAAGGAGGCATCTCGGCAGCTGGGGAGATGGAGACAGTCTTGCATACAGACACATCCAATGAAGGTGATGACTTTTAGAAGTGCAGGTCATAGGGACAGTTTTGGAGAAATAATGACTTCAAACTTGGGAGAGAATAACCATTCAGGAGAGAAGGGGAGGGGTATTAGAGCTGCAAGGACATTAGGGAGCCATTAGCATACACTCTGACCCAGAGGTCAGTAAACGATGGCCCATGGGTCAAATCCAGCCCTCTGCCTGTCATTGCAAATAAAGTTTTATTGGAACACAGAAGCCCTCATTCTTTTTATTGTGTATGGTTACAATGGCAGAATTTAGTTGCTGCAACAAGGGCTCTGCGGCCCACAAAGCCTAAAATATTTACTACCTGATCCTTTGCTGACAATGTCTGGAAACGTCTGCTCTAGCCTTAGGTTATCAATGGGGAAACTGAGTCTCAGAGACAGCTCCACCTATAGTCAAGCAGGAATGCGGAAGAATGATGAATTAGTTAAAGTAAAACCTTCAGAATTAATTAGACCATCAGTACACTTGGATTGCACCTTCCCAAGGAGAATAAAGTAGGACATCTTTTCTCCAGAAGACATCTTTCAGAAACCAGTGAAAAGCACACCTTTGGAGAAACACTAATCGAATACAGTGTTCCCATTTTAAACAAGAGGCGATGGTGTCCCAAGGAAGGAAAACGACTTTTCCAAGTCACACAGTGAGTTAGTAATTCTTTCAGCACTTGGGCCCGGTCCATCTGATAATCAATAAACCACTTCAACCATTGTTTTTATGTCTTATTTTATGTATTTTTAAAATTTTTTTATTTATTGATGTTAGAGAAAGAGAGAAACACCAATTTGTTATTCCACTTATTTGTGCATTCATTGGTTGATTCTTGTATGTGCCCTGACTGGGGATCAAACCCACAACCTTGGCACATGAGGTTGATGCACTAACCAACTGAGCTACCAAGCCAGGGCTTATCTCTTGTTATGAAAATGCAGATGGCCTGCCCCTCATAGCACCTTGCCATTTGCACATAAGGTCATTGAGAAGGAATGCAACATTCCCTTGATCACACATTCATAGTCATTGGGTTAAAGATATACCTACTCATTTAACAACGAAACAGGCTACAGATCTTTGCTGGTCTGCCCTTGTCTAATAAAGCTTTAGCTTTTTCAATCTATCAGGTCAACAAGTGGAGTTAAAAGCCCAGTGTCCGGGGCTGAAAAGGGCATTGAAATAGCAGGACAGAATTCACAGCCGAACTTAAGGACTGGTTTTGCAAAAAAGGCCCTTGGGTATCATCTGGTCCAGTTCCATTACTAAACAAGGAACCCAATGCCTAAATGGAGAAAAGCATTTACCTCTAAGTCCCATGTGCACTTATTAACAATGGCCCTTTTGGTAAAGATTGTGTCCTGCCTTGAAAGTGGCAACAGGGAAGACCTTTACCCATCCTATTAATGACCCCTCTGAAGACTTTATAACTGCTAAAGCTCACTGCTTCTGACACCTCACGCTGTGGCTAAAGTCACCTTTTTTAAAAGGTGAAGCCTATATTTCCCTCCTGCTTAACACTCTTCCATGGCATGTCACTGCTTTTAGGATAAAGACCAGAATCTTTAAGACGATGCATAAGTAGTGTGGGCTCCAGACAACCTGCCTCTCCAATCGGACCTCGTACCCTGCTGCTCCTAGTTCTTTTACTTTCGGCTGCAATGGCCTTTAAGTTGCTTGCACACGCGCTGTGCCTTCCTAAATCTCGGCAGATGCTCTTCTCTGTACAGAATGCTTTTTCCATCCCACCCCCAGCCCCTGGCTTCTCCTGGTTCACTCGCACTCATCCTTTAGGTCAGAGGTCAAGGGCCAATTCCTCAGCAAAGCCTTCCCTGAGCTCCACCCCACATGCCACCAATCTAGAGTAGGGTTGCACATTAAAGACCCTCTTAGCCTCCTGCTCTATGGATCATCCAGCATTGTGGAACTTTCCAGACTGAAAGTTCCATAAGGGCAAAAACAGTATTAGTCTTGCTGATCCCCATACATATCCACATTACACAGTATCTGGAACACGGTAGGCTTTCAATAATACTTTCAATAACTATTTATTGGAAATCCTATATAATAAAAGGCTAACATGCAGATGGAATGGTGGAATGACTGGTCGGTATGATGCGCACTGACCACCAGGGGGCAGACACTAAATGCAGGAGCTGCCCCCTGGTGGTCAGTGTGCTCCCACAGGGAGAGCGCTGCTCAGCCAGAAGCCCTGAGCCGGGCTCACGGCTGGCAAGCGCAGCAGCAGTGGCGGGAGCCTCTCCCGCCTCCGTGGCAGTAGAACATCCCGAGGGCTCCCACACTATGAGGGGGTGCAGGCTAGGCTGAGGGACCCTGCCCACCCCCCCAGTACATGAATGTCATGCACCAGGCCTCTAGTATAATATATTTACATACCCCGATCACTGTGCTCTTATGAGAGCACTGATGAGTCTCAGAGCCATTGTGAATTTCAAGATTGATAATTAACCCGGCTGGTGTGGTTCTGAGGTTGAACATTGACCTATGAACTAGGAGGCCACGGTTCGATTCCCGGTCAGGGCACATGCCCGGATTGCAGGCTTGATCCCCAGTGTGGGGCATGCAAGAAGCAGCCAATCAATGATGCCCTCTCATCATGGATGTTTCCATCTCCCTCCCTCTCTGAAATCAATAAGAATATAAATTTTAAAAAAGGATTGATAATGAATTGGCGGCTTCTAATCAAGTGACCTCTTCCCAACGTAAAATGAGCTCTCTCAACAGGAAAGTTAACAGATGAAGAGCTGATCGATGTGCCGGTTGCTCTGACCTCCTTGTGCTTTTCACATGGGGCCTGGCCACTGAGGGTGCGGAAGTGCCGTTGAAACAGGCCGTCTCTAACAGGCAAGGATCAAGAGCATTTCTGAAGAGTCTTATCCTCTGTTCCCATTTCCCATCCCTCGGAACAATGCTCTGAAAATAGGATCATGTCTGGTTTCAAGCCCAATTCAGTCCCAATGACAGTACAAGCCATTCATCTGAGAACCTGCCAACTGAACTCTCTTTTTTCTCCTCCCAAATTCCTGCTGGGCATTATTTTGTCGCCACAAAAAAAAAAAAAAAAAAAAGCCTCCGTTGAAGTGATAACTCGGTGTTGGGAGGGTGGCCAGGGCTTTTCGGCAGGAGGTGATGGCACTGCTTGGCCTCGACGAGCAAACAAAACAAAGGCTTCCGACAAAGGGCTTCTGGGAGAGCCAAAGTCGTGCGAATGTTTGTCCAATAGTCAGCAACAGCTCAGGGCACTGCCGCCCAGTCAGACGGGCTTGCTTGGCAGTAGGCTTGCACTTGGAGCCTTTAAAGGCTCCACGGGGACCAGAGGGGCTCAAATTAGAAACGTCAAGGGTGGAGGGAAGAGGGTGAGACTTTTATATCGTAAAGAATGGCCTTTATTGCAGCAATGGCCTCCCAGGAATTGCTAAAACGGGATCATTTCTTAGGCGGAGTTTACTGTCTCCTGTCGGAGCTGAGGCCTGGCTCCAGGGCCCGCACAAATGTCCTTAACGAAGGGGAAGGAGCCAGCTACACCACCATCGCCAAGGCCTGCGCTTGTGTGCGGTGCCGTCTGCACTTCCTAGCCGGCAGTCTGAGTTCGGCACCACAAGTGTGCCTATCCCAGATAACAGCGCCGACGTGAAAGCGTTACTGGGAGGAGTAAACCAGGTGCCCCAAAGGTTAGGCGCTCAATCGCGTTAGCTGTTATTCCTGTTGCTGCTGTGGGGCAACTATTATGGCCACAATTACTCCCCTATGACTGATGCTGGAACAGGATGCTCACGCTGGACTCCCTCTTGAGACACCGAGACAGCCTAGAAGTGAAATTCCCAAAGCCAAGCCCCTTGTATGCAGCATTTACGAAGCAGATGAACCCAAACTGGTGTCCTAACTCTGGAAAGCCCAGCCAGGAACTAAAGCGAGGTGAGAGGGTTAGACGGGGCGGGTTGAGGGGAGGCCTGCTTGGCAGAGAGCTGGTATTACCTGAGGTTGCATGTTTCCAATGACCCAGGCGGGGCAGGAAGAACATGCGGCCTTCTAACCCCAACTCCTGTGAGAAGGGGCCTCAAGAGCGCCTCTCGGAGGACTAGCCACGCGTGGGCAGCTGGGAGGGTCCTACTCTACCTGCCAGACCTCTGGTTGGTCAGGCAGCAGAACAGGGTTGGCTCCGAACCCAGAGGTTGCCAATGTGAGAACCGCTTGAGGATTTTCCCTGGACCAGATATGGGGCCCCGGAAGGAAGGGCTGTCACCTCAGCATCATTCCATATGCTGTGTGCGTCTGATTCTGTAAATTTTCCCTTGAAACCTGCTGGCACTTTAACCGCCCTGTCAGGAATTTCTCCTTAAAACTACCTGCTTCTGGCCTGGCTGGGGTGGCTCAGTGGTTGAGTATCGACCCATGAACCAGGAGATCACTGGTTCGATTCCCATTCGGGGCACATGCCCAGGTTGCAGGCTTGATCCCCAGTGGGGGGCGTGCAGGAGGCAGCCAATTGATGATGTTTCTCTCTCATCAATATTTCTATCTCTCTATCCCTCCCCTTCCCATAGCTCTAAAAACCAATAAAAAACATATTTAAAAAAACACACCACAAAACCACCACCAAAAAATGACCTACTCCCTCCCTAATGGAACACAGTAGATAAGGGTATAATTGCATGCTTAAATGTAAACTGTTGAGTTTGCAAGATCTGATCTGAGATCCTTGTCGAGTCACTTCACTTCTACTCACTTTCCTTATTTGTGAAATGGGGATGTTAGTTCCTCACTGACCTACTCGAAGCGCTACAGAGTAAAGACCGTGGCCCTCTCTCACAAGGGAGGGAACTGAGGCTCAGAGTGACATGGAGGGTACCTGACGAGGAGACTCACTTCGGGTCCACCTCTGAGGAAGGTCATACTCTTTGTGTCCAGGGAGAGGGAGCCCTGGACACTGACCAGTACCACAGCAGTGGCTGATGTCTATTGTTTGCAAGTGAGAATTACTTTATTTATTTATTTTTTTAAGTACAAACATACCCTTGTGGTTCTGCTGTGTTGTTTGTCCTAAAGAAAGAAAGGCGCCCTAACCGGTCTGGCTCAGTGGATAGAGTATTGGCCTGCGGACTGAAGGGTCCCAGGTTCGATTCCGGTCAAGGGCATGTACCTTGGTTGCGGGCACATCCCCAGTAGGGGGTGTGCAGGAGGCAGCTGATCCACGTTACTCTCTCATTGATGTTTCTAACTCTATTCTTCTGCCTTCCTCTCTGTGGGAAAAAAAAAAAAAAAAAAGACACAGAGTGAAGAATCCTAGTGCAGCTCAGTGGACCCAAAGGTGCACTTTCCCACAGACTAAGGAGCTCAGGCTTCCTTCCCTGCCCACACCGGTTTTGGTTTCTGTTTTTAATCCCTCTTGCTGTTCAGTCAGAATTAAAGCTTAGCATTTCCTTCAGCCACCTGAAACAAGGTGGGCTGTAGCCAGTAATGGAGGCTGACAGAGCCATGTGTGGTCTCCTGCTGCCCTCTAGTGTCGGTTTAAGATGATTGCTCTTGGGAAAAACTTGGTCCTCCTATGCCAAGGAATGAATCCTGTGTGCAAAGCAACTTGCTGCTCACTGAGGGCAGCCAGGAAGACAGTAAGGGCTTGGCTCTGACTCAAGGAAACCTGGTGTCAAGTACAAGGTTCTGAACCAGCATTTGCTTAGAAGGCGGGTACAGGGCCAGGTTTGGAGCTAGGCGTTGAAGGGCTGGGGGTGATGTTAGTGAAATCATGAATCACTAGAGGCCCAGTGCACGAAATTTGTGCACAGGTAGGGTTCCTAGCAGCTGCCAGCTGCCAGCCGGGGCCTCCCTTCATTCCGCGGTGCCCCCTGATGGTCAGCACATGTCATAGCGAGCGATCAAACTCCTGGTCAGTCCAACTCCCAAGGGGACACTTTGCATATTAGGCTTCTATATATATATATATAGATGATTTTACTCCAGACCAAGTGATCCCTCAGAATAGAGCTTTGATTGAGTATGTGAGCTAGGAAGGAGAAGCCAGAGAGAAGGAGAGGGATGGGGCTGGAGATAAAGCAGAGAGAAGAGACCATTGATGGAGCAGGATCCTGAAGGTACCAGGAAGAGATGAACTCCCAGGCAGCTGTGGAATGGATGTGGTCTTGAGGACAAGAAAGGGGCCAAAGACTAACCTGACAAGGAGGCCTACGTGGCAGCCTTACAAACTCAAGAGACCTAAAGTAACCACATAGGATGATCTGAAATGAAAACTTCCTAACTAAAAGCTAGGACATGGCTGGTAGTCATATCATAGGCCAGTATTTTTCTCTAACAAAGGCCAATCTTCACCTAAACTGAGCCTGCCTATTGTCTTGTTAACTACCTGATACTTTCTCTTTGCAATATCAAAGTAATTTCCTCCTCCACTCCTCAAGCCAACCACCTCACCAGAGCAAAGACCACAAATCCCCTCATGGTTATTATTATCATGTGAATTGTTAAGAAGTATGAGTCTGTTCCTTTTTCTTTTATCCAGTCCCAGAGACTTCCTTGCTTTGCTTTCTCCTGCCTCCCTATCACCACTGGAGTTCATGTAAGCCCCTTAAGTCTTCTCCTTTGATTCTAATGTATAAAATAAGGTGCAAAACTGCCATTCTCGGGAGCATTATCTCAGTCCTTTGAGATTTTGCTTCCTGCCATCAGTTTGGCTCAAATAAACTCATAAAAATTCTTGCAGGCTTGGATGTTTCTTACATTGACAGTCTGAATGTGAGGCAGATCTGGGTTTGGATTTCCATGCATGCAACCAGGGCCTCTGGGCACAGGTGTGCAAGCTGTGCCATGCAGGGGGAGTGGAGACTGGGTCCCACCTCAGGCAGCCTCGCAGGCCATGCCTGTGCCCACAGGATTGAAGCCAAGTGGAAGAGCACCATCTCCTGATTCAAACAAAAGGTGACTGTGGCCTGGGGGAGGCTCTGCAGGGGGCCATGGACGAGCTAAAGAGGCTTCCTCTCAGAGCCTCTGCTCTTCTATGTACACAATAAGGATAACATTACGGACAAGGCAAAGTTGCTGTTTGAGTTTAAAATAATGTATACTCGCATGAGGTGAGGACTCGCAGGTCTCCGGCCTGGGTTGATCCCAGCTGCTGGGGAGCTGCGGGGCTCGGGACCGTGCCCCCCCCCCCCCCCCATGGGAGAGATGAGGTGGAGGCAGCCCTGAAGCGGCGGGTCCTGGAGCTTGGGTATGCTTAGGCTTCAGAAGAGGCTTGCCTCCAGCGTCCTCCGCTGTGGCAAAAAGAAGGTCTGGTTGGACCCCCATGAGTCCAATGAAATCGCCAATGCCAACTCCCAGCAGCAGATTCGGAAGCTGATCAAAGATGGACTGATCATCCGGAAGCCTGTGACTGTCCGTTCGTGGGCTCGATGCCGGGAAAAACACCTTGGCCCGCAGGGAGGGCAGGCATATGGGCATAGGTAAGAGAAAGGGTACTGCCAATGCTCGAATGCCTGAGAAAGTAGCCTGGATGAGGAGGATGAGAATTCTTCGCCAGCTACTCAGAAGATACTGAGAATCTAAGAAGATCAACCGCCACATGTACCACAGCCTGTGCCTGAAAGTGAAGGGTAACGTGTTCAAAAACAAGCGGATTCTCAGGGAACATATCCACAAGCTGAAGGCAGACAAGGCTCGCAAGAAGCTTCTGGCTGCCCAGGCCAAGGCCCGCAGGGCTAAGACCAAGGAAGCCTGCAAGCGCCGTAAGAGCGGCTCCAGGCCAAGAAGGAGAAAATAATCAAGACTCTGTCCAAGGAGGAAGAGACCAAGAAATAAAGCTTCACCTCTCTTACCTGTACATAGTGGCCTTGGCAATTACATGGTTCAGTCATTTAATAAAAGTAGCCTTCGTCTACTTCTCTGCTTCTTCCAAAGTTAAAAAAATAAAAAATAAATAAAGTAAATGTATACTTGTGACACTGAAGAAATTCCAGTTCTTATTGTTCCAATTTATATATATAAAAAGCCAGCGACCAGAACGCTGGAATGACCGGAACAACCGGGTGCTATGATGCCCACTGCAGCTGGCTAACTGGCCCGATCAGGGGTGGGGCCGGCCAACAGCCCGCAGGCCCCCCTTCCCGGCCTGGCCCCAATTAGGGCGGCCGGACCCCACCCATGAATGAATTCATCCACCAGGCCTCTAGCATTATCATAACAACCTAGTTTTATTTTTAAGAAAGGGTGGGGAAAAGTCCATAAAAAAGGGGAGCAAGTAGAAAGGAAATCCTCATTTCCTGAGCTTCTATTCTTCTTTGCAAAGCACAAGACATTCTCACTGAATTCTCATAACCGCGATTTGGACTCGGAATGTTAGTTTTTATAACCCTCCTTTACAACTAGGAAACTGGGTTTCAGAATAATGACATTGTTTTTCACAGAAATATTGCAGGTTATAAAGGCAGGAAGAATGACAGAATTAGAAAATTACTATTTTGCAATCTAACACAAGAGATCTAGACAGCTATCACCAATGAATCCTAAAACCAGTAAGAGAAAGGCTGATGGGAATATTCCTAATGAATGGATCAGACTTACAGCAGCTCACCTGTTGTTTAATCTTAATATCACTAAAAGTAGTAAACCAGACAGTGAGTGTTTTTGATATGATGCCATAGGAAGTACATGGCACAGCTTGCCTACTTTAGCGGGCAATCCTTGGGCCCAGGCATAGAATTCAAGGGTCTGTGAACTTGCGTGAGGAAAATACAAACTTATTTTTAGTATATTCTAAGTGCAATTTAATATTTTTGTTTATTGTTAATGGGGGGGGGGTGAGCAAACACTGCTGTGAACAAGAAACACTGATCAGTTGCCTCCTGTAGATGCCTCAACTGGGGATTGAACCTGCAAACTTGGTATGTGCACTGACTGGGAATCAAACCAGCCACTTTCCGGTGTATAGGATGATGCTCCAAATAACTGAGCCACACTGGCTAGGGCATCTCTTTAAATTATGAATGGAGGTAATGAACTATACTAGTGTAGCACTTCCTGTGACTTTGACACAATCAGATTCACATATATTTCTATCATATTACGGGTTGTCACAAATATTTGAATCCATTTATGTTCATAGCTATTAGAATATCCATTAAATATTGTCATTAATAAAGAAGGCTATATATTACTCCATTACAAATTTGTTTTTCAAAAATATTTTGATAGCTCTATCTTGGTATAATTTCTTTCTTACATAGTCCTCATGTATCTCATTTTATGCATTTAAAAACATTAATCTGAGAAGGTGGAGGGGGATAGGGGGGTCAATAGCCTGCATCAGTTTATAAAAGGGGCCCATGAAACAAACAAACAAATAAAACATCCAAATTCATGAATCCCTAGGAGAGAGGCACATGTTAAAAAACAAAAAAAAAAAAACCAACAAAACACAAACAAACAAAAAAACAAGAAAAAGCAATCAGCTAATCTGCAAAGGAAAAAAAAATTCTAAAAGTCAAAGAAGCTAATGTCTTCAACAAATAATGGCAAAATTTTACGGTATAATTATTCTGATTAAGGAAGACCTAGTAAAACATGTAGACATTTTGATTCTTATTTAAACACACCTACTACAGAAAGATATTTTGAAGCATTAAAGGAAATTTGAATATGAAGTGCTAGATGTGATGATGATGTTAAAAAAATAATTATCAGTTAAAGATACATACTGAGGTATTTACGGGAGGAATATATGATATCTGGGATTTGCTTTAAAAGACTCCAGCAGCAAAAAGCAAATTGGAAGTGAGAGATAGTTGAAGCAAAATTGGCAAAATATTGACAAGTATTGCAAGGTGATGAGCTCACAGGGACTCACTACCATTTTCTCTTCGTGTATGTGTACTTTCTCCAATAAAACACCGAGAGAAGAGGGCTGCCAGGAGAATTACATAGAATCACTACAGACAGTTATTGCCGGGGAGTAGGATGAAGAGGGATTTTCCACAACTACATTATGTACTGTTTAGATTCTTTCTTCTAAACACATTTTCACTTGCAGTATATTTAAATATTTTAAAATAACAGTAAAATTTTCCTATTTTTAGAAAAATAAATTAGAATAATGAATAGCAGTGACATGAGAATGTGTGGTAGAGGTGGGGGTGGGGATTGGAGTGGAGCAAAAAGACTATCTCTTCCTGGGCTCCCAGCCAGTCTTACAGACACCAATTGATGGAGAGAGTAATGTTAGCCATCAAGAGAAAGCTGGCTGAAACCCTAGAGCCAAGAGGACAGGAAGCCTGCACTGGGGTTGAGAGGTGGGGCTTAGCAGAAATTAGGCCCATGGGATATTTCCCAATAGTCCTCATTTAGCTTTGAGTTGAGTTGAAGTTCATGACACTACCCAGCGAATATTCCCTGGGCAAGCCTTCACTGCTACTAGCATTTATCAAGCAACCTACTCCGCCAGTATTTGATGACTTGATCTTTGACGATCTACGCTAGTTCAAATCATCACAAACTAGGTCTGGCCAATGCACACAAATGTATGTGATACTAAAATAAAGTTTCAAAATTTTGAATCATCTGCTACCATATCAGCTCAAGGAAATAAAAGACAAAATAAAATGAAAACAACAAACCAAAAACAAAAAACAAAAACAAAACCCTCTCTGTACAAGGGTATTTATGCAATCTTGTTGTGATGGTTAAATTTTGAAAGATACACTTGTCAACTTGACAAACTCTCTCTTGCTGACTTTGATGAAACACGCTGGAGAGACTCACATGGCAATTTGAGGACAGTCTCCACCCAAAGCCATCAGGGGACTGAGGCCCTCAGTCCAACAACCTGTAAAGAACTGAATCCTGCCAATAGCTACATAAGCGATCTTAGAGGCCAATCCTTCCCCATTCGAATCTTAGAATGAGATCCCAGCCCTGGCCAATAACTTGACTGCTGTCTTCTGAGAGACTGTGAAGCAGAGGATCTAGCTAAGCTGATTTCTGACTCACCGAAACTGTGAGATAAGAAATGTAAGCTGTTCAAAACTGCAAAGTTTAGAGGTAATTTGTTAATACAGTGATAGGTAAGTAATAAAGATAGACTAATAAAATTTAATATTATTTCATAAACATTCTAGCAATTATAAAGTACTAGACTCAGACAAATTTGATTAGAATGAATTAGAGTTTTAATTTTCTCCCCTACAATCTATAAGCAAGAAATTCCTCTTCCTCCTCAGAATTCAATTGTTAATAAGGGAAAAGGGGGATGATATTTTGTCAAGAACAGTAATAATGATGATGATGATGATGATGATAATAATAATTACATAATAGTAGCTAACATTCATAGACCACTTATTCCTTATCAAGCAGTGCTCTAAAAGCTTAAGACCTATTAAGTCATCTAACATTTACAAAATCCCTATGTGGTAGATAGCTATTATTATACCCTTTTTGCAGAGGTAGAAAGTAAAGTTCACAGTAGCTAAGTCAGTTGGCCTAGGTTAAGTAACTTGCCTTATAACAAGTCACCAAGCATTATTTCAAATTATCTTCTAACCTATTCTCCAAAAAAACCTTGCAGGTGGATGGAACTAGGATTCCAACCCTGATCTGATCTGATCTAAGCTGATCCAAGTCTTCACTTTTTCTACTGCATAATGGTGGACTTAAACTTATTTATAATAATTTTATATATATATATATATATATATCTCCTATCTAATAATATGCAAATTAACCACCACTCTGAGTAATATGCAAATTAACCATCACTCTGCTACACCCACAAGCCACACCCACCAGCCAATCAGGAGTATGCAAATTAACCCAATCAAGATGGCTGAAGCCATGGAATGAGCAGGAGGCTAGGGTTGCCCCCGGCAATGGAGGAAGCCAAGCTTCCTGCACAGCTTCCTGCACACCCTGCTGAAGGCTACAAAGTTTCAATTATAGAAGATAAATAAATCCCAACAAAAATGGCTGCAGCCACAGAGTGAGCAGGAGGCTTGGGTTTCCCTGGCAATGGAGATAGCCAAGTTCCTGGCCTGCCCTGGCCTCCGCTGAAGGCTACAAAGTTTCAATTGTAGAAGATAAATAAATCCCAGATACCAGGGCCTCCACTTGGGTTGCTGAGGGGCGTGGTCAGCCTGCAAACCACCACAGGCCCCTCGCCCAGGCCACCCCACGCCACAAGGGAATCCTCACCCTGATCCAGGACACCCTTCAGGGCAAACCAGCTGGCCCCTACCCATGCACCAGGCCTCTATCCTATCTAATAAAAGAGTAATATGCAGATTGACCATCACTCCAACACACAAGATGGCTGCCCCATGTGGTCAAAGATGGCTGCCCCCATGTGGACACAAGATAGCTGCCAGAAGATGGCCATCAGGGGAGGGCAGTTGGGAGGGACCAGGCCAGCAGGGGAGGGCAGTTGGGAGGGACCAGGCCTGCAAGGGAGGGCAGTTGTGGGCAATCAAGTCTGCAGGGGAGGGCAGTAAGGGGTGACCAGGCCAGCAGAGGAAGGAAGTTGGGAGCAACCGGGCCTGCAGGGGAGGGCATTAGGGGTGACCAGGCCTGCAGGGGAGGGTAATTAGGCATCAATCAGACTGGCAAGGGAGTGGTTAGGGGGTGATCAGGCTGGCAGGCCGAAGCAGTTAGGGGCAATCAGGAAGGCAGGCAGGCGAGCAGCTGGGAGCCAGTAGTCTTGGATTGTGAGAGGGATGTCTGACTGCCCATTTAGGCCTGATCCTACCGGGATGGGGCCTAAACAGGCAGTCAGACATACCTCAAGGGGTCCCAGATTGGAAAGGGTGTAGGCTGGGCTGAGGGACACACGCCCCTGTGCATGAATTTCGTGCACCGGGCCTCTAGTATATATATAAAAGCCTAAGCAACCTGAAAGACTGGAATGACCAGTCACTATGACATGCACTGACCACCAGGGGGCAGATGCTCAATGCAGGAGCTGCCCCCTGGTGGTCAGTGCACTTCCACAGCCAACTTTCCCAGCTGGCCAACCGCTCGTATTCCCTCCCCGCAGCCAGCAGGCCCTAATCGGTCTGACAGCTGCCCACTGTAGTGGGGGCACAATGGCAAGGGAAGGAGGAGGGGGTGGAGGTGGGGAACTGTATGGTGGCAGGGCATAGACGATGGCAGTGTCAGCATCCAGCGTCTGTTCCTCCTGTGCCTGTCCCGGCAACCATTGCCTCCTCTCTGGCCTGGCCCTGATCGGCCTGGCCCTGATCAGCCCTGACCACCAGTTAGGCCTAGGGACTCCACCCATGCATGAATTTCATGCACCGGGCCTCTGGTAATAATAATGACAGTTAATATTAATACATGTTAGGCAACATGCTGAAATGTGAGTGCTTCACATCCAATATTTTACATTGCTCCCCGCAATCATGTGACTTAGCTATTGTTGTCCCCACTTTAAAGAGAATGGAAAGGAGGTTAAACTAAAGATCTTCTTTGTAAATGGGGAAAATAATACTTAGCTCATAGGGTGATGTTACTGGTTGAATTGGGTCCCCCAAAATATATGCTGAAATCCTAATGCCAAGTATATCAGAATAGAACTTTATTTGAAGATAGGGTCATTGTAGATGTAATTAATTAAATGAGGTCATACTCAAGCTTTAATTAGGTAAGATGAAGGTCAAGCTTAATCTAATAAGACTGGTGTCCTTGAAAGAAAACACAGGCAGACATACACACACACGGAGAAAATGATCACATGAAGACAGAGGCAAAAATCGGAGTTATGCTACCACAAGTCTAGGAATGCCCAGGGCCACCAGGAACTAGGAGAGGCAAGGAAGGATCCTCTCTTAGAAATTTCAAAGAAGGCATGGCCACATGGACACCCTGATTTCAGACTTCCAGCCTCCAGAACTGTGATAGAATAAATTTCCCTTGTTTTAAGCCATCCCTTTATGGTACTTTGATATGATAGTCCTAAGAAACTGATACAGGTGGTGTAAATGTGAAATGAAAAGCCATTATATTAAAACTAGAGACCCGGCCTAATTGTTTGGCTCAGTGGATAGAGCGTCGGCCTGCGGACTGAAAGGTCCCAGGTTCGATTCTGGTCAAGGGCATGTACCTTGGTTGCGGGCACATCCCCAGTTGGGGGTGTGCAGGAGGCAGCTGATTGATGTTTCTCTCATTGATGACTCTAACTCTATCCCTCTCCCTTCCTCTCTGTAAAAAAATCAATAAAATATATTAAAACAACAACGAAAAACAAACTAGAGGCCCGGTGCATGAAATTCTACACTTGGGAGAGGGAGCCAGGGTCCCTCAGCCTGGCCTGCACCCTCTCGCAGTCTGGGAACCCTCAGGGGATGTCTGACTTCTGGCTTAGGCCCACTCCCCTAAGCTGGCAGTTGGACATCCTTAGCACTGCCGTGGAAGTGGGAGAGGCTCCCACCACTGCCACTGCGCTCGCCAGCCGTTGAGCCTGGCTTCTGGCTGAGCAGTGCTCCCCCTGTGGAAGCGCACTGACCACCAGGGGGCAACTCCTGCATTGAGCGCCTGCCCCCTGGTGGTCAGTGTGTCATAGCAACCGGTCGTTCTGCCGTTCGGTTGATTTGCATATTAGCCTTTTATTATATAGGATGCTGAATAGAGTACAGGCACACCTTGTTTTATTGTGTTTTGCTTTATTGTACTTCGCAGATACTGCGCTCTTTTGCAAATTAAAGTTTTGTCACAACCCTTTTTGTTTGCACATTTTTGCACTATTGTGGCACCAACAGGTTTGAGGCAAGTCTATTGGTGCCATGTTCCCAAAAGTATTTGCTTACTGCGTGTCTGTGTCGCATTTTGGTAATTCTTGCAATATTTCAAAGTTTTAAATTATTACATTTGTTAGGATGATCTGTGATCAGTGATCTTTGATGTCCCTACTGTAATAATGATTCAGATGAAGGTTAGCATTTTTAGCAGTTAAGTATTTTTAAATTAAGGTCTATAGATTTTTTTGAGACATAATGGTATTGTACACTTAGTAGACTAATTGGGAAACCAAAAAATCCCTACACCTTGCTTTGTTATCATATTCCCTTTATTGCAGGGATCTGGAGCCGGACCCACAATATCTCTGAGGTATGCTGTATTTAAAAGGCTTCACAGAGAGTCTTTTAAAAATGTTTCTGTGTAGGAGGAATGCTAACATAGTACCAGGGTATGCAAAGCCACAGGATTAGAAAGAGTGCATTTTCCTTGTCTGTTTACTTTACTCTGAGATTTTGTGGTGTGATAATGCAACTGGTAGCTAATTTAAACACTAAACACAAGATAGTCAAACAGAGATTTTTTTAACACCTTTTTTGTTGTTGTTGCTGTTGTCATTGTTTAAAACCTTGCTTGAACTACGTCCCCAGACTATCAGAAGCCCCATTGGTTCCACTCTGCGATTGGGGGAACGTCAGAAGAAAAATACCACCAGCCCTGAATTGAGACATTGGGCTGGTAACTGGCGTTCAGCAACCAGGGTGCAAACTCCCCTCCTGTCTGAGAAGAGGATGTAAGTAAGGTCTCAAGACTGGGAAGAAAATACCTGACAGGAACTCTCCCATCTCCCCCACCTGACGGGGGTTGGTGGAAGTACCCAGGCCCCTGTCTACAGCAGCGCCTTGCCATTCTGCTGAAACTGGCCTGGTTGAGCTCCAACAGGGCAGAAACCCCAGGCGGGGGGTGGGAGCGGGGAAGGAAGGCCGCTCCTCTGGTGATACGGCTCAGAACAGCTCATGTGCGTGTCTTCCCCTTGGCAGCATCATGCTCCGTGGTTATGAATAGCCATGATTTGACTCGTATTCCTTGACTTCCTAAGCATTGTCATCTCCTCTCTCTTTTGAGTCTTACCAACAAAGCTTACCCAGTAAAAAGAGAGCTGGTGTCGAAAAAATGTGGGTAGTCTAGGTGGTGGTTCAGAGTGTGTCCTAGGCCAGTGCTCGGCAAACTCGTTAGTCCACAGAGCCAAATATCAACAGGACGACGATTGAAATTTCTTTTGAGAGCCAAATTTTTTTAAACTTAAACTTCTTCTAACGCCACTTCTTCAAAATAGACTCGCCCAGGCTGTGGTATTTTGCGGAAGAGCCACACTCAAGGGGCCAAAGAGCCGCATGTGGCTCGTGAGCCGCAGTTTGCCGACCACGGTCCTAGGCCCAACTGGCCTGGGTTTGTACCCCAGCCCTACCACTTCCCAGGCGGCAACTGTGAGCGAGCTAGTTAATCTTGCTGAACCTCAGCTGTCTCTTTTGAAAGATGGAGCTACTGCTCTCTCCTTAATTCGTTTGTTAGGGGCATTGATTCGGATTTGTGATAATATCTATGAAGTACCTGGTATATTGCTGGTGTGTACAAAAATGGTTGGTTCTTACCCACCTGGTCCCCACAGAGCTATTTTGCAGCTAGAATAACTCTAGGTCAGGCCGGGAATGTGATTTGCCTAAGGTCACATCTCTGAGTCTGACTCACTTACTCAGCAACTCTTCTGTGCTGGGCACTGTGCTAATAAGATCTGACAACCAATGTCCTTCAGGGAGCTCGCAGCCCACTGGCGAGGATGGCAAGGAAGTGGGGAATTAAAGCCCAACCCAGTGCGTGCTTTCTGAAAAATCACCAAATTACAAGTCCTGGTACTTGCTGAGCATGTAGTGAGCACCTGGGAGTTCCCAGGAGCCCAGGGAAGTGGGAGAAGCAAGCACCCCTGCTCTCCTGGCCCCGAGAGGTTCTGTCTGCACCCCCTGTCTGTGCTAATTCTGATCAGAGCCTGCCCCAGGGTCTTCAGCCCACTCATGCCTGGCCTGTCTGATCAAACCCTGGCTGGCCCTGGATTGTAAGCATATCCTTGAAGTCTCAGATAGGCCCAGAGCTCTATGCCAACCCAGGTGTACAGAGCCCCCAGACCCACTCAAAGGATGCCACGAAGTATGTCAATCCAACCTCCCATTGCCTTCAATATCTGAAATGCTGAGAACTGGTGCTTCTGGGACCAACAGTCCGGGAGAGTAAACAGCTAATTAAAATACACATGTTTACAATTAATTAAATGTAACCACTATATATTAATAATATTAGTCCTTGTTTGCATTTAGAGATAAAGATCATTTGCATTTAGAGATAAACCTCATTTCCATTTAGAGATAGAGAAATGGGCAGAGAGATTAAACAAGGTTAAGAGGGTGCATTCTCAGGTAGAACTGGGTTCCAATCTGGGCTTTATACTTATGAACATGTGGCTTTGTCATTTAATCAATCACCTGGGCATCAGGTGCTTATCTCATAGGTCTTTATGAGCATTAAGTGAGCTCTGTGAAGTGTTTAGCTGCACTCGATATTGAGCGCTCAAAACAAAAACATTGTGCAGCATCACACACCTACAAGGGATTTCAAGTCCCTTAAATCCCTTCCTGCTCCTAAGCTAAACTATAAGGTCACCTGCAGAACTGGCCTCAAACTAAGGGGTCAGGGGTCCTCCCTAGCCAGTAGGACAGACCACCTCCCACCTGGGAAGACTCTACTTTCCCTGCTACCCCAAAGCTGGACTTGGGTTTGGGTTCCTGGGTAGCTTCAATCTGCAGGGACAGGTGTTACAGAGTGTTGCTCCTCTGCCAAGTGTGGATGAGAAGGGGCCAAGTGCTAACCTGGCAACCTCAGGAAGGCCTGTGTGGCAGCCTTGCAGATTGAGAGACTGAGAGTAACCACAAAGGATGGTGTGAAATTAAAACTTTTAAACTAAAAGCAGTTTATGGCAGGTAGTCATGTCCTAGGCTAGAATCTTCCCTGACAAAGGTCAATCTTTATCTCAACCAAGCCTTTCTATTGTCTTTTGCATCTACCATAAGCGCTTTCTCCAGACCCCTTAGGGTACAACCAATGCACCAGAGAGGAGACCATAAATCTCCTCATTGTTATTGTTATCTTGTTAATTGTTGACTGTTAACTACCCTGTACCCACATCTGTAAAAGATGCAAGTGTCTATCATTTTACTTTTCACCCAGTCCCAGGGGTTTCCTTGTTTTGCTTTCCCCACCTCCCTAACCTATCACCAATGGATTTCATGTAACCCACTTGCATCTTCTCTTTTTATTGTAATGTATAAATTAAGGTACAAAACTGCCATTCTCTGGAGCATTATCTCAATCCATTGAGATTTTGTTCTTGGCAACTGTCCGCAGTTTGGCTCAAAACTCTCTATAGGTTTCAATGTTTCTTATGTTGACACAAAGGTGCCTCCTGAGTAGGCAAAAGACTCCTTCCAAAGAGCAATGTGTTTATCAGATCAACTTATCTCTAGGCTTCTAAGTGTCCAGGGAAATCGGGGGCCCAGAGAAGCACTACCTTTCCAAGTGAGTCCAGGTTCTGTACTTGCCCCAGGGTGGACGTTCTAGTCTTCCCTCAGCCCATTTCTCAGAAGGGAAAGCTGAGGTTCAGCGGGGCCTTCCAGACCTTGAGGTGCCCTGGCTTTGCTGAGGACCACTCCTGGAGGTCACAGTTTAGCAAAGGGGTTAAGACACAGATTGGAGTCGGGGTTAGTTCCCGAATCTCTGAGCAAATTCAGGCAGGCCTCTTTCGGCTCAGCTTCCTTATCTCTACAAGGGAGACAGAAAGCTCAACTATGCATTGTCAAGGTCCACCCTTAGCTTGCCTCTCCCCGCCCACTGGGCTCGGAGCACTCCGGTCTGGCCGACTACAAGCCCCAGCATGCCTCAGGAAGCGGAGTCCAGTGACAGACAGGTGGCTCTACGAATTGGAGCCAGCCAAGGGATTCGCTGCGGCGCGTGCGCAGAGGGCAGCGGGCGGGTAGGCTGGAGGCGGTTGCCGCGTCGGAGACACGGGCGGTCAGGTAGGGGGCGGGAAGGAGGGTCGGGGATCCGGGACCAGCGCCCCTGTGGGAGTCACGGGCTGTTGGTGAGTGGCGGGGTATGGGGGCTGCGCAGTGGCCGTCCCACGCTTGAATGGCAGGGTAGGGGGACCGAATCGGAGGGGCAGGAGCGAGGTGGAGGTGGGGGTGGGGGTAGGGCTGGCGCAGGGGGGATTCCCTGGGACTGAGGAGTCGGAGGACCTGCAGTTCTGGGAGGGGAGGTAGGGGCTGGGAGACGCTTCTCGGTGCAGCGTGCTGGGGGGTATGCGGTAATGTGTAATGTGTGCCCCCCCCCCCCCCCCCGAGGTGGGTCAGAGTGCAGCATCTGGGAGACAGGAGGGGATCTGTAGGCCCTGGAGGAGAAGGGTGCAGAATTTCGGAGATCTGATGACATTTGGGGTGCAGAATCTAAGGAGATCTGAGGGAATCTGGGGGCGCTAGGATTCCGGGGCTGCAAGATCTGAGATCAAAGGGAGCAGCGCGAGGAGCTCTCCTAATTGATAAGGAAGAAGCATTTTCTGGCTGGCATTGGGGAAAATTGAGGAGGCGGGTTCTTGGGGGAATCAGTGGGAAGCAGTGTCTTGTTTGCAAGGAGGTGAAGGTTTGATGACAACACATGTTAGGGGGGTGAGTAAAGAGGAAGGCGCAAGGTTTGAGGGTGCACAGCGCTTGATGGAATTGGTGGATCAAATTGAGGGAGGGCAGCAATCTGAGGTGTGAGGCTGGGGTGCAGGGTGGAAGGCTGCAGAGATGAAAACAGATGAAAGGATCTGTTTCAGATTTGGGGCATGCGAGTGAAGAATTGGTGAGGGTTGCAATATGGAGCCCTAAAGACTTGAATTCTGTACTGTGAGGGGGTGGGGCACTGGGTTTGGGGTGGATTGAATGGTGGGGTAGCGATGTCATAACTATAGAATCAAAGCGCTCTGACTAGATTTGTGAGTTGTTGGCTGCTGACGGAATTTTCCTGAAGTCTTCATGGGAAGCAAAGAGAGTTCTCGGGACTGGAGGACCAAGAAGTGATGCATGAAACCATGAGTGTATGAAGTTTCACAGTGTTCAGGGTTCAGCAGCAAAGTCCTAAGTCCTGCAGGAGCCTGGCTTTCTCTGTGAGAGGGCCGACTCTCCCTCGCTCTCTCATTAATCAAAGATCCCTTTGCACGAGGCAGCCATGGTACTGCCACTAACTTGCCTGGGGGCCCCGGCCCGAAAGTGGTAGCCCTGGGCGGAGAAGACAGTGGTCAAAGGGGGCATGAAGCCGGAAATTACCCAAGGTCCTCCACCTAAGCTTCCTCTGCCTGCCCCTCCAAGCTGAGGCAGCAGATAGGATGTGAGGCATCCAGAAAAATGAGAGGAACATCGTGATCTCAGGCCTTATGTTCCTCATCAGCTAAATAAGTAGGTGGAATTTATCCTGCATAAGGTCCATGGCAGCTCAAAGAGGCAGTGGCTCTGTGAATGAAGTGTTTGGGAGAGAGACAAGGGCATATGTACTGAGCATTTAGTCCTGTGCCAAGTTCTGCAGCAGTGGTTCCTAACCAGGGCGATGTTGTCCCCCAGGGGATGCTTGGGAACGTCTGGGGACATTTTTGGTCGTCACAGTTGGCGTGTGGGGCATCACTGGCCTCTAGTGGACAGACACCGGACGGGGTTTAACATCCTTCCGTGCACTGGACAGCCCCCGCATTATCTGTCCCAATGTCCATAGTGCCAAAGTTAAGGAACCCTACTCTATAGTGGGGTACCTTGGAATCAGGTCCTGGCTCTGTCACGTCCTGATTTGGTGATCTTGATCCTGACTTAGTTTTCATAATGGCCCTACTAAGTAGGCTCTACTAGACCCAGTTTTACACGTAAGGAAACTAAAGCATAGGAAGTGACTTGTTTAAGTTGCATGGCTAGGAATGGCAGGGCTGGGCTCATACTCAGATCTCAGTAAACCTGTATATTCCCAGTTGCCTTGCTTTGTCCTTGCTGGACTTGCTTAGTCTTATTATCCCAGCCGATTTCCCTCTAATGAAGGGACAGTCCGGTGAGAATGCCTGAAGATCCAGTTAAACTCTAAGGGGGTAAATCTGACTAATTAGGTAGGGAGTAGCCCTGACCTTTGTTCTGATTTGCTCTTAGATTGGGACCAGTGGGTAGATAAGGGAAGGAGCTTTAGGTTAGCAGACACGATGAGGTGTAAGAGACTAGAAGGTGAGGTATGGAGGTCACTGGCTTGAAAAAAATACCTTATCGCAGGGGCTGAGGCTGGGGACAGTCATAACTGTTGTTCTCAGTGATATCCTTTGGGCTTCTCTCCCCTGGGACAGAATAACGGCATTTGTTCTCACAGCCCCAGGACTAGCTGTAGCATTGCTGAAGCCAGTTCAGAAACATAGTAGGACTGAATCGGAAGCCAAGACTCTTAGCTCGAATAGTCACACACACACACACACACACACACACACCCTTCAGGACAATATGTAAAGGAAGTGGAATCAGCGTGGGAACCAGAGGCTTGAAGTCCAAAGTCCTGCCTCAGCTGCTAATTTACTAAGTGATCTTGGACAAGTGCTTACCCTTATCATCCACAATATATTTTTTTAAAATAAAAACAGCTACCATTTATCACATGCTTATTATGTGCATTAACTCTGTTAATCTGATCAATGATTCGGCCAATAATCTAGGTGTTACTTCCCCATTTTACAGATGAGAAAAATACTAATTAAATGATTCACCAAGGCTAAGTAGTGAAGGCCAAAACAGGGATGCAAGCCCGTTCTGACTCCTAAGTGACATTATACACGTTTTACTAGAAGGCCTTTCAAACACTAGAGAATCCACACACACACTTAATGTCTGGAGAGTGGCTGGTAGTCAAACGCTGATAAGGCCCTTGAAGTGGATCACTGTCCATACACACTGACCTGCTGCTTCTGTGACATTCCCTCCCCAAAGTGCGTCTGGTTGAACAATCAGATTTACAAATCATTCCTAGCTGCATTTACCAGCCTCTCAGCCAGACTGCAGCCAGCTCGGGAACTGTGACATCTTTCAGTCAGTGTGGTTTTATGGCTGGAAGTGGACATGCTTGGATTTGAACTTTAATTCTACTGTTTATTATCTTTGAGACCCTGGACAGATTCGCTTTTCTCTCAGCCTTGGTTTCCTTATTTATAAGGAGGAATAACACATACTTCAAATAGTTATTATGGGAATAAGAGGTTATGTATAGAAGGTGCCTGGCATTCAATAAACAGTAGTATTATAAGAGATTATAAATACGAGAGGAAGGGAATGCTAGAAGGGGACTGAGTTGCTTGCCACCAAATTTCAGTAACCCTAAGTAGCCCCCACTAGGCTCCCCAAACTGCTGTCCCCTCTTGTACCTTTCCCAGGATCTGCTTCCGGAACCTTGAACCAAAATTTCCTGAGTAAATGAATGTGTGTTAATATGCAAAGAAAGGAACTGAAAGAAAGTTGAGTGGGTCAAGTTGAGCCAGGGTCCCCTGAGAAAAGACCATTGATTTCCACCCCCTCCCCCCCCTTATCCTATATTCTTTGAGTCACATTGGCATTCCCCAAATGTTTGTGAAAGATGCAAGGGAACCTTTCTAGGTATCCTTCCATTTTAGAGGAAGGACAGAGAAAAGGCAGGCATTCTTCCGGCAACCTATCATTGATGTAACCTGTCCTTTGATTTAACCTGTCCGCACATATTTTAGCCAAGGCTTCCTTTCCCACAAGTATTTCCTTCGGGGTTTTAAGTGCAGGCTGGTGCAGCTTTGAGGTCAGTCCTGTGTTTCCCTATAAGCCTCTACTTGTTGAGTTTACCCTAGCTGTTTGCAAGGTGCCTTATGTGCCTTAAATGAGTTTCAGAATCCCCTCCCACACAGGACAGGGTGTCAGGTGGGGACTTTACTGACTTCCTTAAGGTAAGTCCTGCTAGCCACTCCCAGAGAGTGACCCCGGGTGGCCTGGGGTTGGCCATGCCCTGGATTAGCATTCCCTTCAAATGCAGGAGGAATAAACACAGTGTAGAAAGCCCTCCGGAAAGGAAATGTGATAAGCCTTGCAAAAACCAGTCAAACCGGGGCAGTGACAGACCTGTGTGTCTGGTGGAAAGAAATGTGGTACTTTTCACGTTTTCTGGTTTTTAGGTGAAGAGCTGGTTTTGCTCAAAATTATATCTCCAGTGTTTTCATGGGGCTTGACTCATAGTAGGTACTCAGTAAAGATTTAGTTAGTTGCTTATAGTTCTCCAGTTTTGGTCATAGCCTAAGACCCCAAGGGGCTGACAGAAGTATAGGAGATAAAGGCAGCTAGAAAACTACCCCATGGAGGGAATTCAAGCATTGAATAAGAGATTGAAACCTTAGGTCATCTCTCACCCTTTGATTCTGAGATCAGGTAAACCAGTCTCCAAGGAAGGCTCAGAATGTTTACTTGTGAAGTGTATGGGTCTGATATCTTGGGGATGGTCTGCCTATTGAAAGTGCCTGGTCATTTCTTCTGATTGGCTGGGTGGTGGCCACTGCTGCCGCCGCCGCTACTATTAAACAACTATTATCTATTGCACGGTTAATTGTATGCCTTGCTTGTTACTGCACTAAGCCCTTTATCCATACCATCTCATTTCACCTTTACAATAACCTTGTGCTGAAAACACTATTTTGAAGTCTCTTAGATAAGCTGAGAACTAGAGAGGCGGGAAACCTTGCCCAGGTCTCCAGGGTAAGTGATAGAGCTGGGATTCAAGCATTGAAAGCCTGATTCCTGAGCCCACTGTTCCCAGTTCCGCCATGTGACCTAATGAGGTCTTGATTTCTCTCTCCCGTCTCAGTTTACTTATCTCTATTACTCCATGAGATCATTACTAATTGTAGCAGTCCATATTTAGTCCCCGCAAGAAGGAGCTGGCCAGAGGTTTCTAGCATAGCTGTTTGGTGTCCTCAATCAGATTCCTCCAAAGCTGCTGACTAGTCCTTTTCTTCATCTTTATGTGCCATAAAAGGAAAGATTCTTTACCCTTTCAAAATACAGTTTGTAAACGGGACATTCTGTTAACACTAGAACTACTTTATTATCGTTAATCCTGTTCCTGACTGCTGTTTGTCATAATTTTAGTAACAGTCTTTCAGGGCATCCCCACCCATTTCCAGGCTAAGCACTTCATATGCATTATCCCTAGTTGTCAGTAGCTTTTTTATAAAATAAGAGCACGTGTTAGTGGGGCTGAATAACATGGGGTTAAATGACTGCTCATTTGATCCCAGGTCTGTCTGTTTTTCTGTTTTGTTTTTGTTTTTGTTTTTGTTTTTTCCTGCTACTCTGGTTATCTCTGTCATGGACTGGGATGCCAGAAGGGACTGGATCAGGATAGGGAATGACTAAAACTTTCCTGCTTAAGGGATAGATTTTCATCTGGAGCTGGAGAGCTGGGCTGGCATCAGATGGGATGTGCCGTGTTAGTCGTGAGATCAAAAGAGTGGGGTACACTGAGGTGAGGGGTCAGGAGTTAACAGTACAAAGTGAACAGGACACATGTTCAAAATTTCATGAGGCAGCCAGGGTTATGATATATTGGTGGTTCGTTCTGATTGGCTTTAGATTTTATAGCTGGCAATAGTGGGCAGCTAACTTAAAGACCTGGGAGGGTAAGACAATTCCTTTCACCCATCTAGTCTTTCCAGGGAAACTAAGTAATGATGGAGTTTCCATCGGAATCCTTCTCAGTGTGCACAGGACTGACCGGATCTGCCCTTCTGGAGGAGAGGACCTGTATCTGTCTATCACGGAGCTCCATTAAGGCTGGGAACCTGCATTCCCAAGTCATAGGAATGGGAGACACGGCTCAGGCTTTGCCCAGGTCTGAGGCTGTCTCCGTGCCTGCTGCTTTAGTGATGGGAACTCATGCTCCCTTGGCAGAGCATGAAAGCTTTGGGGAAAGAATCCTTGACACTGTCTTCTGCCTCAGAGAGCCCAGTGAAGGTGCAGACAACTGAGCTAACTCTCTGTACGGATGTGCACATAGTAAGTTCATTTTTAAAAGGGGACAGCTTAGATGGGGAGGCAGGCAGGCAAGCTTTTTAATCAAAGAAAGTGGTATGATATTCCAGAAATGTAGGGGAAGAATGTGTTGGTATTTTACAAGTTGGCAGGCTTGTTCAATTAGCTGCTCTGCAGTGCCAGCTCTGGGAAGCACAGATGTCCGTGTGCTTTGTAAGGTAACATGCTTTGGGTCCAAACACCAACTGTCGCCCTCAGTCTGTTGTCCCAGATGATGGGAGGATGGAAGCTATTTTATTGGTTTAGAACTGAGAGGGTTTGCATGGTTCCTGAGTTCAGGTTTCTATCAGTGTTTCTCTACTATCACCCTCAGACCCACGGCATTTCAGAACTCAGCGTTCATGGTTTCAGGTATCTACAGGAGACCTTACAAGTTCATGACAGGTGGTAATGTGTTATTTTGTTGAGGCATGGATATGAGTTGTAACAGGTTACAGGGCTGCTGTGAGCTTATCAATCACACGATAGTGGCTAACTCTCATAAGGTATTGATTGTTCCTCCTTCCTTGTGAAGAAAATTGTATGCTATAAGGCTGCATGGAATCTAGCACATAGTAGGTACTATATGTATACTATTCCCCATCTCGTAAAAGAGAAATGGGTTTCAGAGAGGTGGGAGTGATGTTAGAAAAATTGTGCATGCCTGCTGCCATCTGTCAGATCGCAGTCCAAAGCTGAGTATGGGAAAGTCTGTAATGTGTATCTCTGCATTGACTGCCGTTCTGCATGCCTGGGGAAAAAACTGACATTTGCAGAGCTTTCCTCAGCTTGCCTCATTGTCCTCAAAACCAAGCTAACTTGCCCACCACCTTCTTCTCCTCCTCGATGGTTGAGCAGCTGCACATCACGAGACTGTGCAGGTGCAGCTGTAGGATCTGCATTTCCGAAGAGATGACTGTATCTGTGCGCCTCACCTTGCTAAATCTATTCATTCCGATTGGGGGTATAGATTGACAGTGACATAAGGCTGCGGAGCACCGAGATTCTGTGGTTCTACTTCACGAGCATCTGTGGGTGGAGGAGGTTGGGAGTATTCATGGCATGTTCTGCGTGAAGCAGGGCTTGTTCAAGCCTAAAATAAATTGTCTGGATAAAGCACTGCCATGTTTAAAATCTTCTGGGCTTGACTCTTTGGCTCTCGTAGTTCCACCACTTCCCCTCCCTGATCCACTCCATTTATAAATCTTAGTGATCATATTTCTGGAATATTGCTCAAATGTATCTTTCCATTTTCACCACTGGCTTGCTGCTTCAGGCTCCCTGACACTTCCGGCTGTCACTGTGCATAGCTTCCAAACAAGTTTCTCTGCCCTTTCCCCCACTCTATTTGAACTTTGCTCATATCAGTTCCCTGCTCCAAAACACGCATTGTCTCACTGTGCCCATCAACATGAAGGTCACATGGCTCGTTCGGGCTGTGAAGACCTCTTACAGTTGTTCCCCAGTTTCCAAGCCAGTGAGTATAAACCCCCTGCATCCCCCCACAACTTTAACCTAAGGATGAAAGGAAAGAAAACAAGTTTGTTTAAGACAGCTTTGGTGCTGAGTGAAGTCTTAGGGTTTTGTACACTACACATATTATCTCCCCACACATCTGTGTGTCTTTCCAGGTCCCTATCCAAGGCCATCTCCCCTCAGAAAGATCCCCTTTCCCTTCACATTAGAGTGAATCTCTATTAGGCTCCATCAAACGTAGTTTATATCTCATTAAACTCCTTTCTGCCCTGATCATTACTATTTATCTTATTTCCTTTCCTAAAGTTTGAGCCTCTGAAGGATGGAACTTATACCCTGAAAACTTAGTGGCTAGTACTTGGTACCTAGTCTTAGATGGGTGGAAAGGTGAGTAGTTATGAAGATAGATGAATGGAAAATGCATGTGTTTTTCTGATCTGATGTTTTGCTAATCGTAATTTTCTATTTCTCTGGGTGGTTGGTTCCTAGGCCCCCAAACGTGACGCAGTGAACTCTATATACCATGATAAAGAAAGCCTCCATGCTTTTGCTCACAGTTTTCTTTGCTTAATGCTGTTATCCCTCGTTGCCTTGTTTGTTGATTTTGTGACATATGTCAGGAGCATCTCTGCTTTTGGGAAGCCTTCGCCACCGCCTCTGGGCAGAATCTGTTGCCCCATCCACTGTGTAATCCTTTTCTGGACGTAACTTTTCCATGTTTTTCTCCTCGTATAAATGATGAGTTGTAGCCAGAATATAAAAACGGTCACCCACATTTATCAGGATACTACTTGTCAGGTGCTCTCCTAAATGGATCCTATTCATCATGTTATTTAACCCATGTAGAGTAGGCACCATTATTATTTCCATTTTACAGATGGGTGGTGGGGAAACTGAGCTTTGGGGAGCGTAGCTTCCTTCCTGCAGGTCACACCCCTGAGTATCAGAGACTCCAGAACCCGAGTGTGAGCCACAGTGCGATGCCTTGTGTGACTCGTTTTCTCTGTATCACCTTCACCTGACAGGCAGACCAGTAAATACTTGTTAAGAAAATGAAGGACGGGGTGGGTGATGGTAGCTATTCTCGAAATGTTCCTTGAGTGCATGGCTGTATCTAGGCAGTAAAGTAACGGCTTCTTTTTCTCCTCCGCAGAGTTTGGCCTTGTGGAGCATGACTGGTAAGCCGTTCAGTTCTGCGCTGTGCTGACAGGACCCTTCAAAGGAAGCGCGATGGCCACGGCCGCGGCAGCTTCTCACCTGAACCTGGACGCCCTCCGGGAAGTGCTGGAATGCCCCATCTGCATGGAGTCCTTCACGGAGGAGCAGCTGCGGCCCAAGCTTCTGCACTGCGGCCACACCATCTGCCGCCAGTGCCTGGAAAAGCTGCTGGCCAGCAGCATCAATGGCGTCCGCTGCCCCTTCTGCAGCAAGATCACCCGCATCACCAGCCTGACACAGCTGACCGACAACCTGACCGTGCTGAAGATCATCGACACGGCCGGGCTCAGCGAGGCCGTGGGGCTGCTGCTGTGCCGCTGCTGCGGGCGGCGGCTGCCCCGGCAGTTCTGCCGGACCTGCGGCGTGGTGCTGTGTGAGCCCTGCCGGGAGGCTGACCACCAGCCCCCTGGCCACTGCACGCTCCCCGTGAAGGAGGCTGCTGAGGAGCGGCGCCGGGAGTTTGGTGAGAAGTTGGCCCACCTGCGGGAACTGGTCGGGGAGCTGCAGCGGCGGAAGGTGGCCTTGGAGGCTGTGTCCAAGGACCTGCAGGCGAGGTACAAAGCCGTCCTGCAGGAGTACGGGCACGAGGAGCGCAGGGTCCAGGAGGAGCTGGCGCGCTCCCGCAAGTTCTTCACGGGCTCGCTGGCCGAGGCCGAGAAATGCAACAGTCAAGCGCTGGAGGAGCAGAGCTACCTGCTCAACATCGCCGAGGTGCAGGCTGTGTCTCGCTGTGACTACTTCCTGGCCAAGATCAAGCAGGCAGACGTGGCGCTGCTGGAGGAGACGGCGGACGAGGAGGAGCCGGAGCTCACTGCCAGCCTGCCCCGTGAGCTTACCCTGCAAGACGTGGAGCTCCTCAAGGTCGGTCACGTGGGCCCCCTCCAAATCGGGCAGGCTGTTAAGAAGCCCCGGACAGTCAACATGGAAGATTCCTGGGCCATGGAGGCTGCAGCCTCTGCGGCCTCCACTTCCGTTACATTTCGAGAGATGGACATGAGCCCCGAGGAGGTGGTGGCCAGCCCCCGGGCCTCGCCTGCTAAGCAGCGGGGTTCCGAGACAGGTGCCGGCATCCAGCAGTGTCTCTTTCTCAAGAAGATGGGTGCCAAGGGCAGCACCCCGGGCATGTTCAACCTTCCCGTCAGCCTCTACGCGACCAGTCAAGGTGAGGTGCTGGTCGCTGACCGCGGCAACTACCGAATCCAAGTCTTCACCCGAAAAGGCTTTCTGAAGGAGATCCGCCGCAGCCCCAGCGGCATTGATAGCTTCGTGCTGAGCTTCCTGGGGGCTGATCTGCCCAACCTCACCCCCCTCTCAGTGGCCATGAACTGCCACGGGCTGATTGGTGTGACTGACAGCTATGACAACTCCTTCAAGGTGTACACCCTGGATGGCCACTGTGTGGCATGTCACAGGAGCCAGCTGAGCAAACCCTGGGGCATCACCGCCCTCCCGTCCGGCCAGTTCGTGGTGACTGATGTGGAAGGTGGGAAGCTCTGGTGCTTCACCGTTGAGCGAGAAGCGGGGGTGGTCAAGTACAGCTGCCTCTGCAGTGCCGTACGCCCCAAATTTGTCACCTGTGATGCTGAGGGCACCGTCTACTTCACCCAGGGCTTGGGCCTCAATTTGGAGAATCGGCAGAATGAGCACCACCTGGAGGGTGGCTTCTCCATCGGCTCTGTGGGCGCCGATGGGCAGCTGGGCCGCCAGATCAGCCACTTCTTCTCCGAGAATGAGGACTTCCGCTGCATTGCTGGCATGTGCGTGGATGCCCGTGGTGACCTCATCGTGGCTGACAGTAGTCGCAAGGAAATTCTCCACTTTCCCAAGGGTGGGGGCTACAGTGTCCTCATTCGAGAGGGCCTCACCTGTCCAGTGGGCATCGCCCTCACTCCTAAGGGGCAGCTGCTGGTCTTGGACTGTTGGGATCATTGCATCAAGATTTACAGCTACCACCTGAGAAGATATTCCACCCCTTAGGGAGAAATAGAAGTTTCCTCTGTACCCCGGCCAGCTTCCCCTTCCCTTACTTAGTCCTTGGTTATTGGTGGTACTACAGAGTAGATCTGCCCTGTGTCCCCCGTTCCAGCTAGCTAGCTCTAGAATTTTAAGAAGCTGCTTTAGTTTTTATTTGCATTATTTCCCCCTTACATTTAGAGCTTTATCAGATGCATTGCCTCACCTAAGACCCATGCTGGCGTTAGCTGAAGTTTGATGAGAACTTAGGCACTTGCGAGGCTTCAGTAGAGCCTTTTGCCCTGTATTTGAAGTCTGCCCTTGTATTGAAAGCACCCTTGTCCATTTTCCTGTCTCTTGGCTTTGAAGACCCGGGGCTGTGATTTCCCTCCTGTTGTAGTGTGTTTCCTCTGTGACACTTCCTCTTCAGCTCTGCTGCCCTCAGTGTGGGTGCTCTGTTTGGGATCGGCCCCATCTTTCAATGACATTCTGGACCTCGTATCCTGTGGCATGACATCTCAGGTGTGACCACCTTGACCAGCATGAAAGCTCATCATTCAGTGTCACCAAGGGAGATAGACTGTCCCTCTGGGAATCAGCACCTCTCTGCTCCGGGTGCTTCGTGACATCGCTGATTGGTCTCTATTTGCAGATGTGACAGAGAATGGATTGACCCTAGTTGGTTGATGTTGAAGACTTGAGTCTGGATGTCGCCTTTTAAAGGAGCCTATGGATTAGAATTGTGCCAAAGCACAGGAAGATGGTAATAAACATATGCTGATGTAGTCACTGTTGGATGGTCTCTGGAGCTCATCATTTTTCATCCTACCTCTGTCCACTGACCTGTGCTGAGAGCTGTCTGTGAACTTGGACTGTACAACACAGGCCAGCGCCAACCGAGTGGGGAGGGGGATGCATCACATTTCATTAGTGAAACAAAATTGTTGGGTCCTTATTCTGTATTTCCCTCAAGTGAGTGTATAATACTTGTTTTGGGGGTTTCTTTCCATTCCTCTATCAAGCATTAAATAATTGATAACTGTTCCTTTGTCACTGGTTTTCATCTTTTTATTTCCCCTTAACGTATTTTTATTGATTTCAGAGATGGAGAGGGAGAGAGAGATAGAAACATCAATGATGATAATAATTGATTGTCTGTCTCCTGCATGTCCCCCGCTGGGGATCAAACCTGAAACCCGGGCATGTTCCCTGAGCAGGAATCGAATTGTGACCTCCTGGTTCATAGGTCGATGCTCAACCACTGAGCCATACCAGTTTGTTGGTGTTGTCTTTTAATTAAATAAGGGATTTGTGAGGTGAGGAAATGGGTAAGTTGTTTTGTTTCCATGCTGTTTGGCTTCCATGTCTGGCACTGCATTCTTTGAGAGCCATAGGATCTATCCAGGTCAAAATTCAGCCCTAATCACCATATGTAAAGGTAATTCAATCTTATTCCCAATCTTAGGTATACATGTGTATAGAAGCAGCTGCCAAGGTCTAGAGCTGGGGTGGGGAATGCTAGGCCAACAGGCAGTGTTAGACCCAAGAAATCATTTGGTCTGGCCCTGCCAAGGCATTAGGAATTAATTAAATGTTTAACCAAATATAGCAGGCTAATTTTTAAGTTGACAATTTAGTATGGCCCAGGAATGCTATCCTATATAATAAAAGGCTAATATGCAAATTGACCAAACGGCAGATTGACTGGTTGCTATGACACGCACTGACCACTAGGGGGAAGACGCTCAATGTAGGAGCTGTCCCCTTAAAGTCCGTGCACTCCCACAGGGGGAGTGCCACTCAGCCAGAAGCTGGGCTCATGGCTGGCAAGTGCAGCAGTGGTGGCGGGAGCCTCTCCCGCCCCCGCAGCAGTGCTAAGGACCCCTTGGGGGAGCGGGCCTAAGCCGGCAGGCGGACATCCCCCAAGAAGGCACAGGCCGGGCTGAGGGCCACCCCCCCTCAGGGCATGAATGTCCTGCACCAGGCCTCTAGAAATGTTACAAATATCCAAATGGCCCTTGGCAGAAAAAAGGTTCCCCACAGTTGAGCAGGGTGTGGTCTAGAGTTACCCACACCCTGTTCTAAACTGAGCCTCCCACTATCTGCATTAACCTTACAGTTACAATTCAAAAAGGAAGAAGCCTTATGCTTTTCAGACTAGAAGTGGGTGAGGGGATTTGTGACAATAGTCCTCGAGCTTTGGCATTTACTAAGCTGCACATCTTGCTGTGGGTGCGGGGCTGATGGCAAGCCAGAGAGCTGTTACCTCGCATTCATGGAAACAATGTGCTAAGCTAAGCTGAGCTCAAAATTGTGCTTTTGGTGGTGAAGGGTGTTGTTGCTTTGGTTCTTTTTTATTTTGCTTCTGTGGGAATCGCTGCCGAACGATAGGAAAGGAGCTAAAGTGATGTTGAACTAATTTGTCTTGTGCTTTCCACCTGGAGAAAAGCCCCACGTTCTGATTATGAAATTGCATCCGGTTTGCCAAGATTGTATACTTGAGAAGAAATTGATCCAATTAAAAGTGCATCACAAATGAGGCCGGTAGTTATCGGAGCCGCTTTCTCTGTAGTGCAGCTGACAGCAGGAGGTCCGTCTTGGCTGTCAGCGAGGGACTTGCTGAGGCTGTAACAGCATCAGAGGCTCTCGAAACGTGGTTTTCAGCAGGGAAATGACTATCCCGGGCTGGCTTGCTGTAAGTAAACTAGGCCTGGGGTCGTGGAACTGCTGGTGCCTTTGGAAGGAAATGCTACCACTGCTGGCATTCCACATTCAGGTCTGCCCATCTCCGAAGTGCACACGAGTACAGCAGAGTTCCGGGGCTCAGGATGGAAATAAGTGTAGTCTACATGAGTTTCTTAGTTTCTTTCTTTGATCTGAGTATTTTAGGCTGTGCTTAGCTTCAGTTATCTACCATGTTGACTAAATTGCAGAGTATAACTCCAAGAAACTAATTTGCTCAATTACAGTTTTTTGTGTTTTTTTTGTTTTTTTTTAAGCAGCAGTACCCTTATTCAAATAAAGTCTTACATGCAGGTCTATGTGTAGACTAGATCAGAGAGCAGCCGCTCCAGTTGAGCAGGTCTGTGGACTGAAGGACAGGCTTCAGCAACCCTCACCTGTGCACCCCTGCAAAACTCCTGTGAATCTGCAGAACATTTGCTGAAAAGCACTGAGCTATATAGCATTGCTTATCTCCTGTCCATCTCATTAGCCCTGCAGCCGTGGCTGAGTCATTTAACCATTCCTCTTCTTGAAAAGGATGAAAACGCATCTTGCATCCAGGAAGTGTGTAAGACATGAGATCACAGATGTAGAAGTCCCAGTTCTTGGGGACAGTTCTTGTTATTCCCATTCAGTGATAGCAATTACTGTCTTCTTTTATTGAGTTGCTCAAAAGAGTGAAGCTTCCCAACCACTCCAAACAATACCTGCCCGCTTTCCTATTTTACACATTCCCGGTGGGCAACCAGAACCCTCCTCAGGCATCTCCCCCAGCCACACGTCTCCAAGTACATCTGAACACCATTCCTTCTTACCACCTCTCTACCTGCTCATGTTTCCAATGCTGTATAAATAAGCATGTTGCAATTATTGGCCCATAGAGTTGAGCTTTATTGAGGGCTAACTTTAATAGCTAGCTACAGGCACCTGGCATGGTGTCTAATTCGGAGTATGCCCTCCGTTTTTAACTGGCTATTACTCACTGGACTCAATGGTGATGGGTCCTCCCGGAACTTGTGTCTTTCTAACACAGCCCCTTACGGTGGGTAAATACTCTCAGGCAAGCCCTTGTATAATGCACACAAAAGCAAAACAAAACAAATAACACTAAAGGCAAACAAATCGTACAGGTTGGTTACGGCCCAGCTTTCCTTTATCATTCTTATATACAATTTAAGGCCTCGGAGCCATGATCCATTCAATATTTACTGAGTACCTACTGTGAGCCAGGTACTGTCCCAGGTTTCAGAAAAGAATAATTTAATGACACCTATATTATTGATGTGTCTACTTTCTCAGAAATTATTTCACAGTCTTTCCTGTCTGAAGTATTTGAAATCTAGTGTTCCACTGCCCTGGACTTCCTTCAAAGGCCAGGGACAGGCAGTGTCAGAAAGACTATGAGGATCATACCAGTGTGTACTACACTCCAGCAGGAGGTAGTCCACAGAAGGGCACTCATTGTTCCAATCAGTAGGATAAGCGTAGCTGAAGTCTTACAGGTAGAGCGAGTAATGCTTACATAGTGGTGCTTTTAATCCAGACTAATTAACGGCTTCTGAAAAGTGAAGTGTTACCCAGGCCTGCAGGAGGGAAATGCAAGGGCAGAGCCCAGTGTGAAACGCGGGCCTCTACCTCGCACCTGACCAGCCTGCTGATCTACACTCAGGACGTGCAGCCCCTCAAGGGATCTCCAGATAAAATTACAGATGTGAAACGGGAGATGCCTGGATGAATTTCACAAGCATGGCAATGATGAGGCAGGAGGCTATTTAGCAAAATACACACTTAGACCAGAGCCCTATGGCTCACTTTTGTCAATATCATTAATAGTCATGGTCCCCTGGCTAAGTGAAGTTAGTGAGGCCACTCCAGGATGGCTATTCTAGTGGGAAAGTCACTGGGCTCGGTCTGGGGCTGAGTCTCAGCT
The DNA here is from genome assembly GCA_026230045.1 of Corynorhinus townsendii. NCBI lineage: Eukaryota > Metazoa > Chordata > Mammalia > Chiroptera > Vespertilionidae > Corynorhinus > Corynorhinus townsendii. Next base: position 165,907,894 of record JAPDVU010000005.1, on the reverse strand, counting down.
CTGACTCTTAAGTAGCTATGTGGCCTCAGGTGATCACCATCCACCTGCGTCTCCTTATAAAATAAGGAGTATGGACTAGAATCCCTTCTGGCTCTACGATTTTAATTGATTTCTTAATCAACTAGAATTTGGTTGAGTTTCCCCCCAATGTTTTTGTATAAACTTGCTATAACTTTCTCGTGTTTACATGAAAGTAGTAGAAAGACCCTGCCTTTGGTAACCAGCCCCAGGGTGGTTCGGTTGCTCACTCTGCCCCCAAAATATGACCTTAGGTCATTGACTAGCTATCATCACTCTGTTGAGCTACAGTTTCCTCGCCTGGTAAAATGCAACGATAGCTTATGTTTCAAAGGGTTGTTGCAAGGACGTAAAGATAATGGGATAGTATATGCCATGGGATAGTATATAGGATCTAATTCAAAAAATGTGGTTTCCATTGCAGGGAGCAAAGAATTCCTTCTCCTCACCATGAATGATGCAGATTTTTCACCTTGACACTGCGGGAGATTTCTGATTTGCATGGGTGATTTAGGGGCACTGCCTGGCTTCTTAATTTAAAACCTACTGGAGGGAAAGTGGGATTGCAGGTGGGCAGATGCAAAACTCCCAGCAATGTGTCCCAGTAGGAACTTTTTGAAAGGTTCAGTGGAGTCAAGAAACACAAAACCATGCATGGTTAGCTATTTCTGTAGATGGCTAAGAGACTAGCATAAAGTGATTCTTTCCCTCCAGGTCAATATTCATTAACACAAATAATTTAAAAAATTAAAATAAACCATACATATCACTGTTAGGTTGGAGATAATATAACATATGATAGTTTACAACGTGCAACTCTCTGGAGAAAAAACAACATATAAAGGTGAGCAGGTAAAGAACTCTCTCCCCACCCATCCAACCATATACAGTAACTACGAAGAGAAAAATGAATACAGGAAAAGGAAACAAGTAAACAAAACTGAAATAAAACTGTGAGCAGAGGTCCACAATTTGACCCAATTAGAAGTTAGGTCCTGAGTTTAGTTCTGCCTCCCCCTCCCCGCCACTTACTAACTCTGACCACTGAGTCCTTTAGCCTCACAACCTCAGTTTACTCATTGTTAATAACCTGATGCTGCTTACTGCATTATTCTGAAGAAATGATGGATGTATAACACTTGGTGCACTTACAGACATTCATAAACTTTCAGTAGTGGTAAATATTTTCATAGTAAATGAATCTCAAGATTACCCACATTTTTGTGATAGAAGGATTATATGAAACCAGTGAGGGAAACCTATTTCCCTCAAAGGAAAGTCATTTAGTAACTCACTGAAATCCTGATTAAAAACATGAAGAGTTTGTATGAGTGTGGGTGTGAGTCAAACACATGTCTTTCCTACATAGATAAAACCAAGAATTTCTTTTGGCGATTTACTGAATTTACCCAGTTATGATGCCACTGTATATCTTCACAGAATATTAAAATCTGAGATTCTACTCATTCATTCAATCACTCCTTAAATATGTACAAGACATCTACTGTTTATTATTATTGGCAGTCGTTATATGAGCATAGAATGCAAAGATGACTCAACGTGAATCCTGCAGTCAGGTAGCCTGTGGTCTAGCTGGAGAAATGGGATATGTAAGAAACAATATGAACATGCTGAAGAGTAAGCGGTACAAGATAGAAGTGGAACGTCAGGCATTGGAGAATAGGCTACTTCTCCTTGGGAGGATCTGGCTGCTGAAGGGCCTTGCAAGTAGAGGGAATATCAGGAACCAAGGTACAGCATTGTAGGGAAAAGTGAGACGGTTCCAGCAAGAAGTTCAAACCACACAGGAGTGAGGGGGCATTGCAGTGTTTAAAGTGACCCATCTATTGATGACCCCCTCCCCCTTCAGGTAATGATGCCAGTGTTCCTTTCCCCTGCCCTAAGCTGTATCACTAATGCCTATCAGTAGCCATGGCTCAATGAGGTTTTGTTTTCATAGAGGTGGGAGGGTGTGGATAAGAATCCCCTTGGAGACTGGAGTGGGGCTGAGATGGAAGGAGAAGGTGTAGTTTGAAAAGTCACCCCTCCCCATATTTCACTCTCTCTCCTTACTGAGAATCCCTGATGTCATCTGTCCCAGAAATACATTTTCTGCCTTTTTAAAATCCTGAAATAATACCCAGTTGCTTCCCCCTCAAAAGCCTGAGCCAAATGAGTCTCCACACAGTTTTGTAAGAGTCTCACTCTCTTTTATGATGTTTGATGCTGACAGCTTTCAAAACCCATTCTCCCCCTCCCCCCCTTCATCTGCCCCACATCTGGACATGCTGATAAGAAAGCTTGAATATTCCACCTTTGGGGCCAGTGGGAAGTCCAAACCACACAAGCCCGAGCCCAGCATGGAAGCTCTCACCCAGCCACACCTCCGCACCACCGGATACTAGGAAACCAAGTAGGTCTCCTTTTCCTGCTCTCAAGTAATCTCTGACCCACTTAGGAACCTACGCTGCTCTCCCCAGAAAGCCTCGTTACGTGAGTTATAAACCTTTTCATGCCCAGTTGGTACGTGCCTTGGTTCCGTCTTAACAGTTTTGGGGGTTCCCCCTCCTGTCTGTGGGATAACCACAGCAACTGGCACACTAACCAGTGTTTTAGGCAATGATCACCATCACAGGCGGCTTTCTTCTTGCTTTGATTTGCTAATGTCTCTGTTTAGGGCTAGCTTGGGCTCTGAGCTGTGCTGCCTGAGCTGCATTTGCTGAGGCCTGCCAAGTCTCTGTTATAGATGCACGTGAACTAAGGGGGAAGCTTGACAACTGGCATTTAAGAACGGGAATAAAGTAGCCCTGGTTCCTCTGGCTCCAAACACGTGTGTCTCACATTGGCGTGTGTACCCAGAGTCCAGCGTAGGCTGTGACCACACTCGGGAATTACTCTTGGGGAGTAATGCCCTGGGACTACTGGCCATCTGTTGCAACCACACATTGCCCCCAGTCTACAGAGGGCTCGGGAAGCATACCCCATGCAAAATGTGGGGTCACTGGCGGCAGCTCATGCGCAGGGAGCACCGTCACCGTGTGGAACGCTGTGGACCACACTCTAAAAGCAGATGGCCCCGTAAGGTTCCACCAGCTATCTGCACTGCTGCCTTGTCCCTGCTGCCCACCCCCGCACAAAAGGTCCTGATCTCCAGGGTTACAGGGGGGATCACCCATCGCTCCCCCGTGGCATATCCAAAGGCTTCATTCAAGTCTGACTTACTAGTAAGTCCATGGCCCTTAAACCCTATAATGCAACCATTGCCACGAGTCCTAATCCTAATGCTAGGGATTTGCCCCTCTCTGGAGGAAGAAATTTATAAATACTAGTATGAGCAGGGTAGAGAGGACTCCTCCAACTCACCCAATGAACTGTATACAGTAACCACCAAAAGAAAAAAAAGGAATACCGGAGGAAAGAAACAAACAAACAAAAAAACGGAAGCAGAAGTCCACAATCAGACCCTATTAGACACCTACAGTTTACTAAAAGATTTCATACAACAACAAGAAGATAAAAGGGTGCCAACTGGCTTTTGCACCCCCACAATATGGGTTCTAAACTAAGTTTTAACATCTGCTGAAATGCACCAGTATAGCCTTAATCAATACTGGGACTCAAATTAGAGTTACATGCACGTGGGCGTTCCCCTCCATTTAGACAAAGTACCCCCTATAATAGGAGGGGAGTTACCGAAGATATTTCAGGACACTGAGGAAGACAAAGAGGTATGCCTCTCCTTAATCATTGTAACGACAGCCTTGCCAGAAATCCCCCATAGCTACAGCACCCGTTACCCTAAAATATCCATCCTGCGCATGGCCACTCTGACCCAACGAGGAATAAATTAAAGTTGAATTAAGTTGCTGTCACGTTGGCTTGTCAAAATGAGACCCCATGGACCTCCTCCTCCCATTAGTTCACATGGTTAATGTGGCCCCGTTTAAACAGGGCCTCTGAGGTCTGAAACCCTTACAAAAGACCCATTTAGAAATAAAGTGATTATCCCATCCACATCCTAATCTCAGAGCCTGTGCTTCACCCCTCAGGATGGGTGCTGCAACCCGTTAATGCTGAGGTCCCGCCCATAAGGCTCCCAGGCCTAATACTGAAATTACTGAGTCCATCCAATCAACAACTGGCAAAAGCTTTGCAGTCATAGCTTTGCCTCAGATATTATGTTCCTTGCGCATTCAACAGCCTCTCAGCCACAGTTTGTCCCCGGGCACGCCATCCCCTAGCCATTACATAAGAACCACGCTTGTCTCGCCTCCTCCCCCTGCTCTCAGGCCATTCTGGGACCTCGCTCTCCCCAGAAAGCTTCGTTATCAGAGTGACACATCTTTTTACATCCCCTGAGTGCTGGTGTCTGTGGGGCTTCACCAGTTCCATCATCTGCCCCCACATTAGGTGGGAGCCCATCTCACTGCTGCCGTGACAACAACTGTGTCAAGTTAAACGTGGAGAACAACTTCATACTGGGATAGACGCAAGCTGTGTGAATTTAATTGCTGAGAAACCTCATGAATGAAACCCATGTGTGTTTATGAAATGGCATTCAATATTTACACTTAACAATAATAATAACTAGCTCAGGCCCAAGGATCCGAAATGTGTGTGACAGTTTGGGCAAGTCTGGAAAAGTGTCAGGAATCAAGTTAAATTTAAAAACGTATGGTTCCGAGGGTGGAGAGAGCAGGCATGCCTACTCATATTTCCTCACCCGATCCAAGGCTCAGGGGCTGCATCTGGGAGAAAAACACGTGCAGTGATCGACACCCTGGAAGGAGTGACACCCGCAAATGGGCACATGTACCCTGACCCTGCACAGAGGACTGGCTAATTGTTAGCTACATGAGAGGGACAAACCCCTGGAAGTCTGTGCTGCGCCCTTCTGCTCTGGTGACTGTGGCCAGATATGCCTATTTGTCTCCTCAGTGAAATGGGGAGCGTAATCCGGCCTTCCTAATGTGCACAAGGACTGTTCTTCACCAGCCATAGCACTGCACACAGGGAAAACCGGCCCGAAAGGAACAGCAAGGGCCACTCTCTGAAGGACCTAATGCCTCTAAATAAAACAATCCTGGGTGTGGGAAGAGAAATAGCTCCCCACGGAAAGGCGTTGGGAAAGGGGAACTTTACTTTCATGCTGCGGGGGGGGGGGGGGGGGGGGGGCGGGGGGGGGTGCGAGGGGGGTATTGCCTTCTGCTATGACTTCAATAATCTACACAACTAGGTCTCAAACCTGCATTTTTCAGGCCGTACCTTTCTTTTGTATCCATCTGATATTGCCAAGTGATGTGCCAATTGTGAGCTAGTGCATTGCAGGCCAATATCCCTTAGAAACCTTCCACTCAGCATATTCAAAACGGAACTCGGCTCTCCAATACCTTCTGTTCTTCTTTTGTCCCGCGGAAGAGATAGCAGCATGGACTCAGGCACTGAAGCCAGAAACCTTGTCCCCATCTCTAATCATTTCCCTCACGTCCCACCTCCCACCACCATTCAATGATAACGTTCCCATCAAACTAGCAACTTATTATGATGCTGTTCACAGGCATTTACTCTTTTCTTCAGCCTCCCAACTAGTAAGTATAAGCTGCTATTATTTTTTCCTGGACCAACTGCTATAGCTTCCTAACCGCTCTTCCCCACCCGAATCTAGCATCACGCATACACTTACTTCCTCCCGTCCCAAACCAAGTCCCATCACACACCAGCCAGAGTCGAACTCGGAGATGCAAATGCTACCAAGAATAACTGAAGCCTTTAAATGGCCTTAAACTGCTCTGAGGAAAAGGATACATTCCTACCATGGCCTGTGCATTAGTGGGTCTGGCTCCTGGATAACCACCTTTCTAGGTTTATCTCAGCACTGCTTCCTCCCTCTGGCAATCTGCGCAATCCACTGCCCCCCTACCCCTGCCCCTTATCTTAGGACCTGTATTGTCCGTGCTTGCCTTGCTACAGGCATCACCCTCCCTCTCTCTGCCTACTTATGCTACTAAAATCTTACCTCCTCCAAGTTTTTGGGGGTGCCCTTCCTGACCCGCCACCCAGTTGGAGTCAGGTGGCCATGGCACAATTTGGGTTTCCTCCTTCTAGTGTCTGCACGTTGCACTGTGCTTTCCTCACTCCCATCTCTCCAAGACCAGACTGAGCTCTGGGAAGGCCGCGTGACAAGGACTTTACTGTTGCATCTACAGCACCTAGCACGGTCCCCGGCACGTAGCAGGCACTAAACGGTTGCTGGTTAAAGCCAGGGCAGAGGTCAGCCAGCTCAGCTCCAGTGTGGACTTGGATGGACACTATGGTCGCACGCGGCACCAGCTGTTCCTCCACTGCCTGCTCCGCCCACCAGCTCCTCCCTGAATCACTGACCATGGCTGCGACACAGAACAGGCTGCGGCTGGAAGGTGGGAGGGAGCTCTTCCCCCCCGTCTGCATTTTCCTCAGAGACTCTTCTCAACGATCACATGATTAAACAATGCCTTCCCTTCTGGAAACTCAATCAAAACTTTGTCTTGGTGCAAAGTCGCCACTGGAAGACAAGGCTCAAAAGACACCTCTGATTGTGTGGTATGTAAACTATATCTCAATAAAACTGTCACAAGAAATATATACCTTTGGACACATGGGCTCTTGAATCGCCTCTCAACACACTTTCTTGGATGAAGGAGGGAAGAAAGGAATCTAATTCAAGTCCTAATGCTTTCAATGACAAAGTTCCCTTTGAGCAACTTGCTTATTCTCCCTGGAGCTCTATTTCACCATCTATATTAATAGTTTATTAAGTTAAATATCTTTCTGCTCTAAGTTTCAATGATTCTGGTGCCACAGACCTCAGGGACATCTTGGACCAAGATCTCCAAAAGGTGCCTTCCCTCTCCCTGGACACCTGTGGGATGGGAGAAAACAGAAATGCAGACCCCATGGACCCTAAGGAGGAACCCCTGGGGCCTAGGACTGGCGTGTCAGATGTAGGCAATCAGGCCAGCCCAATGGACCAATGGTCAAGTCCGTCTCCAGGGCCTGGCTCAGAGCCTGCACCCTGACCTACAGCCAAGGCGTTGCTAGGAAACAAGGCTCTGGCGCCAGCTGGCCGGCATCAGACTGGCCGGACTCATGCTGATCTGTCTGCCTCACTCCTCACTCTTCCTGACCAAGTACTTCTAACCATTTCAGGGGAAAAAGAAATGCTGCTCAGAGAGAACTCTTTTTGGAGTGCCCACCAAGGTGACATGATGGCAAAATGCCGATGGCGAGAGGACTGGAGAAAGCAGGGAAGGAAGAAAGAGAAGGTCAGGGAGAATATTTTCTGCCAGCTATGCCTTTGAATGATGTATCCTCCCCGAGTCAGAGCCTCCATTTCCCAGGCATAAGGAACCAACGTTAGAGGGTTTTGTGGGGGTCAAGTGAGATCATGTACGAGAAGTGCCCAGGAACCTCCTGGCACATGGTTCTCAGTACACGGCGTGTTGTTACAGGGAGACAGCAGAGCATGAACTTCAGAGTCAGACAGTCCCAGGAAAACTCCTGCTTCAGCCTGTGACCCGCCAGTGACCTTGCACAGGTGAGTGTTTCTCCTTTGGAAGATGGGAAGAATTCTCTCCACCTCATGGGGTTACTATGAAGACAGCTGGGGTCATGTGATTTATCAGCCCATTGTAGGAACTCAATACAAGTCAGTCCTTGTTGCCTGCTCCCGCCACCCCTCCATCAACACACACACCCACACGCTCTACACATTCTTCTGGACCACGACAAGCTTGGTATTCAGCTTTCTAACGTGCCTCAGTTTCCCCACATGTGAAATGCAGATTGATGTGCCTCCCAACAGGTCTGTTACGAGGAGGAAATCGGATGAAATAACGTATGTGGAAGAGCTCCATGAGGTGCACTGCCCAGAGCACATGCAAAGGGTTATTATTTTTGGGATGCACCAGTTGGAAAAAGACGAGGGTGTTCCGTTCCAGATGGGCTCGGTCTAAACTGGAGAACAAATGCTTTTTTTGGTAATTTCATCTGGTAGAAACGGCAGTCTCGTGGGCCTATTTGTGTTTAATGAACCACATCTTGTATCGTCTTTTTACAATGTTCCGAGGAGAAATAAGTTGGCTCTCTCCTCTGGCATCTGCAGGCTAGAGAATGTCCAGTCCTGTTTAACCTCTGCTCTCCCTGCCCTCTCCAAGGAAAACTGGGGGGAACGGGGGAACAGCACTCAGCCTGCGCCCACCACCACACTGGGACCACAAACTCGGCCAGGCTGAGACCTCCGACGCATGTCATAGTTAAGGTGTGAGGCTCAGTGTGACTGAAAGGCAGACAGCATGGGGTCAGGTGGGGCTGGAGAGGGGGGCTGGGGACACATCCCATCGGAGAGGGCCATGGGAAGGCGTTTGGAGATCAGCCTCAGGGCAATGACAAGGTACTCAGGAGTCTTCATCCAAGGAGTGACATGATGAAACATGTCATCATGTTTTAGAAACATCCGGTGATGGTTACGTGTATATGTGAACTTGACTGGACCACTGATGTCCAGATATCGGTCAAGCATTAGTCTGGATGTATCTGTGAAGGTATCAGATAATCAGGAGACTGAATAAAGGATATTGCTCTCCTGAATGTGGGTGGGCAGCATCCAATCAGTTGGAGGCCTACATAGAACTCAAAGGCTGACCTCCTGCGAAAAAGAAGGAGTGCCTTCTGCCTGACTGTGTGAGGCTGGGACACTGATCTTCTATTTCCTTTTGGACTTGAACTAAAACAAGGCAACAATCAGTGCCAGGTTCTTGGGTCTCATGCCGGCCAGCTATGGGACTGGCTCTCTTGGATTTCCAGTTTGCTGAGAGGATTTTGGCTTGGAACGTCATGGCCTCCATAATCACATGAGCCAGTTCCTCATAATACATATCTCTCTCTCTTTCTCTCTCCTTATATATATGGAACCAATGAAATATACCTATCTTTCATACATAAATCACATATGATATGTGAATATACCACGCATATCCTGCATATTAATAGTATACGTATAAAGAGATTTTTATCTATCTTATCTATCTACCTACCTACCTACCTGCCTACCTTTGGTTCTGTCTCACTGGAGAACCCTGGCTGATCCATGTCCTCAGGGCTGTTGTGCTGTTGGGTTGATGGTAGACAAGAGTGGATGCAGGAAGACCATGGGAGGCCAACACTGGAGTCCAGGCAGGACATAAAATCAGCTTGGGACAGGGTAGTACTTCTCTAGGTGGAAAGAAGTAGGCAAATTCCAGGGATATTTGGGAATTAAACTGGGAAAGACGGGATGGTTTGGAAATGGGAGGCGTGAGGGGGAGGGAGAAGTTAGAAAGGACACCTAGTTTCCTAGGTGTCTGGTCTGGCTCTGAGCAGACAGCGGTGCCCTTCGCGGAAGCACAGGGAAGGACCAGCAGTGTGGGGCAGATCCGGGCGGGCAGGGGGGCTAGCGTGATGGCAGATATCAGAGGGAAGCTTGGAGGTTGAGTGGGGTCATCAGGGTAGGGGTGGTAGCAGAAGAGTCTCCCCGGAGAGTCTCCCCGGGGAGTACGCAGTCCAGGAAGGGGGCCCAAGGGGTCTGTGAACCACAGTGACTGGTTCGGCAGAGGATGAAGCTGCCCAGGAGACAGAGAAGGAGCAGGCGGGGGCGAGGTGGGCCCTCAGGAGGATCTGATACCAGGGAGCAAACTCATACAGCGCCTCAAGCTGGAAGCGGGCAACTCCATCAAAGGCGAATGAAAGGTCACGCAAACAGGATTTGCCAACTGCCCCTGGTGATTAATCTCCGGGGTAACAGACCAGTACCTGTGCCGCTCTGGAATGAACCCCTTCCATCCCTGCTTGCCGCCTTTGAAGTGTATTCCCCCAGGAGACTGAATGGGGACAGCTCTCCAGCTCACACCAGCCCCTGGCCACACCTGTCCTCACAGAGGAGGTGACATTTACTACATCTTTCCCTTCCTTCTCCGCTCCCACCCCAACCCCTGGGCTGCCTTTCAGACAGCCCACCTTCCTTTAAATAGTAGTGGAGACGAGTTCCAGCTGACGTTCAAAAGGGCATTGTAATTCAAATGGAAAGGCAGAAACTCATTCCCTGGACAGCCCTGGGAAATTACAACAGATACAACATCTTTTAAAAGTGGCGACAGACATGCATCTGAGGGGTCAACTGTCTACTATGGGCTCTCCCTATCCCGACTCAAGGGCAGTGCGACCTTCACATGGAGAATGCCCGTTCACCGGGTCACCGAGGCTCCAAACTTGGAAAAAGACATCTTAATTGCACATCTTTTCTCTTCTACATGTTCTCTATCTCTCCATTTCTCTTTGTGGATTTCCCTGCATTTATCTCTTTGTTTTCCTGTCTTTTCCTACCTTCCTCAATCTGTCTTTCTCTCCCCACCCTGGCCCCTCCCCCCCCCCGCCCCCCACACACACCTGACACGAGGTTACCTGAGTAGATGTGGCACCTATTGGTAAAACAAGTGGGTTGAATGCAGGCAATAATTAGGTGCCCTGCTCAGTGCCAGGCGAGTCCATCACAGATCTGTCTATTCGCTCATTGGATCCTGTATTTTGCAAATGGGAAACCTGATCTTAATAAAGATCACTTGGTTACTAAGAGATCGAGCTGGGATTTGAACCAGGATCCAACTGATGGCAAAACCTGGGCTTTCTCTCCAGATGAGGGAGTCTATCCAATTTAGCCAGAGGAAGGCTACCTTCCAACCAAGTCTTAATCGTGATCTAGGACTAATGTATCAAGATCACAGGTAGGGAGAGCACCTATCAGGCCAAAGAGTGAAATGAAGGCCTGAGTGGGAGAAAGGTAACTTTTCCAATTGGAGGTAGAGCAGAACACAGAGGCACTCAGTGGAACTACTGAGCTGGGACAAGAGACTCTGAACTTGGCACGGGGCTGGGGGCAGCGGGGTGGAGAGAGGAGCCTGATGGCGAACAGCTCCCGTGCTCGTCCAGTTGCCTGCAGGGCCCATCTAACTGACCTGCCCGGTGCTCCCGGCCCCTCCAGCCCGGCAGGATGCCCAGGATACTGGGTGGTGGCAGAAAGCTCCACCCCCTGCCTGGATCTTTCTCGTCCTCTGCATGCCCAAGGCCCCTCTGGAATCAGTGTGAGGCACTGGGCCTGCTGTTCTAGCTTTCGTTTTGCTCTGTTAGAGGGAAAACAATACACGGGGTATAGACCACCAGTCCTGTTTTCTATATCTAGAGCAGACATTGCTAACTAATCACAGCTTTCTACTTGAACTGTTCCCTCCATACAGTGGTCTAGGTCCATGGTTGGCAAACTGCGGCTCGTGAGCCACATGTGGCTCTTTGGCCCCTTGAGTGTGGCTCTTCCACAAAATACCATGGCCTGGGCGAGTCTATTTTGAAGAAGTGGCATTAGAAGAAGTTTAAGTTTAAAAAACTTGTCTCTCAAAAGAAATTTCAATCATTGTACTGTTGATATTGGGCTCTGTTGACTAATGAGTTTGCTGACCACTGGTCTAGGCAAACCACCCCAACCGGTCAGAAATGGCACACGAACCGAAAGCGAGGAGCCACCAGGAGATAGTGACTGGGTTCCCTCCCATGTGCCAGCCTCTCCCTCCTTCTAGCTGCCCATCAGTGGATTAGAGAGTCCATGACAAAAATGAGATGCTGGAAGGGTAACACAGGCCCGTAATGAACAGCGTGGGGGCAGCACTCACGTCTTGTCCATTATGGAGCCCCAGCGCCTGGCACAAGGTCTGCGGAGGGGAAGCAGGTAGGACACAGCAGTGAACCAGAGGATGAGTGATGGTAAACTGTAAAGTGCTGTACCATGTCTGTGGCTGTCATCCCTGCCCTGCTTGGTCCCTTCCCACCTCTTCTTCCACCTCTGGCCACCTGTCAGGGAGAATCCTGGAAGCCCACCTTCTCTGATTGAAGGGAAATTTGTGGCGTGTCTTTCACGTGATGTAGAGGCTGCACAGGGAGGAGTGAGAGCTGTGGCTGGGACCAGAATCCTCAGCTGATGCCCACAAGTTTTGTTTTAAGCCACTATGGTTCATGTACCCACTATGCCAGGCCTCTTACCTACACTACCTCATGCCTTTCTCCCCAAAGCCACGCAAGGGGATCGCTATGCCTTCTCTATCATGGGAGGAAATGGACCTGAGAAGCTAATTCCACGTCAGACCGCTGGCAGGGATTTCAGAAGAGCCATCGGGATGGGAAATCCTGTCTGTCCCACGTCAGCCCTGCTCCTCCGCTCTGCCTCTTCCCACAAGCCCTGCCCCCGGCGTGATGAGCTTCCACACCCAGATCCTTCCCAGCTGGCTCCCGGGGGCCCTGGCTCAGCAGGTGTCCGTGACGCATACTTGAGGGCTGGGGAGAGGCGGTCACCGACTACATCTGAGTCCAGAGGTTTCTCGATTCTTCAGGGGAAAACTCCCCACTCACTGCTCATCCTCCTACTCCCCAGCATTACTCCCAAATTAAAAACAAAATAAACGACAGTGCTTAGATTAAAATCAAAGCACAGTATCCAATGTGCGGTCTAAGTGGCCACAGCAGGTGGGAACAGAGAAAGGAGGAAACACACACAGGGGTTCCGCTGGCCTCGGTGCAGCCCCTAACCTTCCTGGGAGTGACATGGACGATGGAGAAAGACAGGTGCCTTTGCACAGGAGGCCCGGAGAGAGAAGCTCCACGCCACGCCTGCCCGGCAAGCTCGTGGGAAACGTGAAGGGGGCCGAGCTTCTCCACGGCATTCTCTCTGCCGCCTCCCCGTCTTGCAACAGATACACACATCTTCCATACAAAGAAGCGCGGTTTTTTCTGGAGTGAACGAGACTGCGGCCATGAGTGGAGATGGGGTGGGAGTTGGCATGAGCGTGGTGCCCTGGGCCCCAGATGCAGGACGAGGCAAATGAGTCCAGTGGCCACAGTGAGCGAAGGTTTTTATAAACACAACCTAATTGTATTACCTCAAACTCTTGAAGCTTATTGCCCTGCTTAATGATGTGTCACATTATTTATAGGGTGGCCCTACGAGACTTCAATTGATTTAATGCACTTCCTTAAAGACCGTCGTTGTCACAGCCATAAAACAGCTATTCCCAGACAACTCAATTACGTCCCCTGCGCCTATAAACCAACCCGCGCCCCACGCAGCTGCACACAGGAGGCAGGGGGGCGAGACCATGTGGCGGGTGGGGTGCAAACCCTCCAGGACAGAGGGAAGGGTCTGGGGGTGTTGAATGCAGGTGGACCAGGCTTCATCTAGTTGGGGAGGAGGGCGGCATAGGAGGTGGACAGGGAGCGTGCACCCCACTCTGTCTCGGCTGCACGTGGTGGGGTAGAGCGGAGCCCTGAGCTTCTGAATGAGTTTCCTCCTCCCTCTGGGCCTTAGATTTCCCAACTAGGACACTGGAGGGCAACGCTCAGCGAGACCGGCAAGGTCCCCTCTGGCTCCGCATTCTGTGGTTTTGAGTTCTGGTTGAGCCTTATGAAGAAGGTGCAAGCAAGTCTTTTAACGTCATTCCCCACCTTTCCATTCTCCCAGAGCTTTTCTTTTGAATTCCATGGTGATAATAGTAACAATGATAATAGGAAACAATCCTCACCCTGTTCCTCATCAGCTGTTTGTCTACGGGCACTTGATTTGGCATATCTGTGACTCCTTTTCTCATCTGAGAAATGGGGGTATGAACACATGGACCTAATAAAGTACCTAATGCATGCCTGAAATATTTCTATCGTTCTCAAAATTCTATTACATTCACCACTTTCCCTTAATGTGGGAGGTAGACAAGAATAGCTACCTATGTACCCATCTCACAGGAAGGGGAAACTGAGGTGGGAAGGGAATGACCTTTGCAAGGTGAGTGCTGGGGATGGGTCTCCATCTGGTTTGGGAAATTCCAATTGTGGTAATAGCTGGAAGTCCAAGGGGAAAGGGACCTGGTGATGTCCCTGCGGATAAAAGCCCCTAGGTGGGAAAGATTTGAAACTGCCCCTCCGCCATGCGACATCCCTCCCAGAGGATCTGGGGCTCTTCTGGGTTCTTCCAAGAAGCCTGGAGAGAAGACGTCCCCTCCCTTCAGCCCTCCCCAGACAGCTGTTTCAAGGAGAGAGTGGGAAACGGGCCTGCCTAGACCAGGATTCTGGAGTCCAGAATACCTCCTTGGGGCTCAGAAAATGCTGATTGGAAGCATCTGTGAAATCATCACAGGGCCCCTCATTCTGTCCAGGGTGACACTGAAGCCCAGAGAGGGGCAGGGGCTTGCCTAAGGCCACACAGCTTATATGCAACAGAGCGAGGATTTTGTTCCCAGGGAGCTCAGGTACCTCCCCAGCTGGCCGCCACCTCCACCAAGCCCTCCAGGCTTACCTTTCTGGTACTGGAGCCACAGCTGCTGCTGGACCTTCTTGCTGGGGAAGTGGATGATGCAGGTGAGCTCGGAGCCGTAGAGGGCCTCTGCCAGGTAGTGGGAGCCATAGTGCTGGATGAAGGTCAGCAGCTCCTCCCGGCTGCTCTCCTTGCTCAGGATCTTGAGCACGTTGGTGAAGCCTGGACAGAGGAGCATGGGAAAGGGGTCAGAGTCTGGAGGCTGGTGGCTGGCAAGTTCTAACAGGCAGGGGGCTCTTTCCAGAGTCAGCCTGGCCGCACCAGTCCAGACAGGAGCAGCATCCCTCACTGACGTAGCAAAGGCTGCTCTCTCCGGGGGACGCACCAGACCCTGGGCTAGAGGGAATCGATCACGGAGGAAGGCCTACACGTGGTGACCTCAATCACAGGGGCCTGAAAGTCTCAACCAGGAAATCAAAGCTGGTGTCTATTGAGTAGCTAAGGTCTATCGGGCACATGGCCAAACATTTCACCCCCTCCTCGCCCACCCTCAGTCTCACTTAACCTCAGTGTCCACTCTGCAACCCACCACAACCACCCGTTGTGTCGATGAGCAAGTCAAAGCTCAGAGACTGTAAATAAACTTGCCTTGGCCCTCTGGCCAGGGTAGCTAGGATTCCAACCACTTCTGTCACTCCAAAGTGCATGCACTTTCCACTGTCCCCCAAAGCCCAGGGCTTTACTGTCCATAGCTGGAGGCCTGGGGCCGCCTGGCTGGGGCTCAGCAGATACTTTGCATCCCCTTTCCTGATCCCTGGCTCAGCTCCCTGTAACGCCACCTCCCTTTATGATCTCTTGCCATGGAGCTCTTTGCGGCTCTGTTGTCCTTAGTCCTAAGCCAGAGTCCGAAGTCCGCAGGTCCCACCATGGGGCCTGAATGGCAGTCACTACTCAGCAGCCACTGTCCTTCTTCCCTCGCCTTCCTCCAGCAGCCAGGTCACCACGCTATGCTTCCAGGAGCCTCAAGACCTTCCTGGGCTCTGGCTCCTGGGTAAAGCCAATGGCCTCATCTGAGCATTAGGCCTCCAAGGTCATGGCCCACGAGCCACCTGCATCAGGCCTTTACCTCCAGCTTAGTCAGTGTTCTTTTTGTTGTTGTTGTTAATCCTCATCTGAGGATATTTTTCCATTGATTTTTAGGGAGAACAGAAGAGAGAGGGAAAGACAGAGAGAAACATCCATGTGAGAGAAACACATCAATTGGTGGCATCCTGCATGGCCATGGAGGGGCCTGCAACCGAGGTATGTGCCCTTGACCGGAATTGAACCCGGGACCCTTGGGTCTGCAGGCCGACGCTCTATCCACTGAGCCAAATTGGCAAGGGATTTTTTTAATCTTTTTTATATTTTCATTGATTTCAGAGAGGAAGGGAGAGGGGGAGGGGGAGGGGGGGAGAGAGAGAGAGAGAGATATCATTGATGAGAGAGAATCATTGATCGGCTGCCTCCTGCACGCCCCACACTGGAGATGGAGCCCACAACCCGGGCATGTGCCCTGACCAGGACTCGAACCGTGACCTCCTGGTTCATAGGTTGACACTCAACCACTGAACCATGCCAGCCAGGCTAACTCAGTGTTCTTATTTGTCCTGATTTCTACTATCCTTTCTTCATTTCTGCCCCTCATTTCCTCTCCAACACCCACTTCACACACACACACACACACACACACACACACACACACACACACACCACTGCCCCCAGCCCCACCTGGATGGCCTCCCTACTTCCTGATTAAGTTGCACCTGCGCTTCACGACCCTGGGAAGTCCCGCTCCCCTAAAGAATCTTTCTCACATCCTGACCAGAGAACCTATCTCTGCACCTTCAACACACTCCGCCTTGAAACAGAAGCTCTGCCCACGGGTCTCTGAGTCTGCACATCCATCCCCACTCCCACCCCAGCCAGGTCCACGGCACCGTCCCGGCAGCCACACCAATCTCCGTTACTATAAGAACCGCCAACTCCAGGCCACGTCAGGTAGAATGTAAGCGAACAAGCTCTTTTTCAACATTAAAAACGAGCTCCGATTTGCCAACATTTGATTTACAAGCGGGTTCTCAGGAGCATCGTTAGTGATTAATTAACGCTGATCCACCTTTGTAGTTCCAACAAGAACGTCGCCGTCTTACTCAAAAGTGCCATGTGAGGGTGTGGGTGGTGGGGAAACAGAACGGGGCTCGAGGAACGGGTGCCTGATTAGAACAACCTCTCTCCATCGGCCCGTTAATTCATGCGGCCGGGTAATTAATACCGCAGTGTTAATGAGGAGATGGTGCCTGTAGGTAATAAATAACAGCACGGCGATGCCCTGCGGCTCTTTACCCGGCAGACAAAACTGCACTGGGATCCCTGCTCTGCTCCTGTGCTGCCACTCACGAGCTGTGTGATCCTGGGCAAATTACCTAACCTCTCTGACCCTCAGTTTCTTTCTCTGTAAAACAATGGAATAAAAAATGCCTTCCTTGCAAGACACTGAAAGATAGAAAATGTTATCAAGTTCTGGCGGATGTCAGAAATAATTACGATTTGTGCTCCTCAGAAGGTGAAGTCCTCTGATTCTCAGGCTAAACGAGTGATGTTATTGGAAAAGGGCATTGAAAAAGGCAAGCTAAGAAATGAGCTGGTGGATAATTAGGCGATGTTGGGACAGTCACCCAGTGGCAGTGTGAGGAAGGGCCAGGGTACAAAACCTGAGCTCAGGCCCATATTCCCAAAGTCCTTCTCTCATTCCTTGCTCTTCAGTTGTCCTTTATATATTTTTTATTCCCTGATCAAACATGAGCACCGACCACATGCTGATTCTCTGTCACAGAGAATACACAAACATTGGATCCCAGCCCTATCCGCAGTCTCAGATCTGTGGGTGACCAGGAGGACTCAGATAGGAATCAAGCACTTGACATAGGTAGTTGCCCACAGGGAATGTCTCGAGTTATTCTGACGGGAATGGGGAATGTGGGAGGTGTCGCTGAGTATAGCAGGATTCCCCGGGAGGGAGATCCAGACAGAGGGAAGAGCATGTGCAAAGTCACAGAGGCATGACAGAACATGTCCCCTTTGGAGAGCTACAAATGATCACCTTCAGTTCGGGCTCAGGGTTCATGTGGGTGAGCGTGGGTAAGCGCGCGCACGTGCGTGCGTGTGTGTGTGTGTGTGTGTGTGTGTGTGTGTGTTGGGGGGTATGTGTTACTGTTGCATAGAAGATTAGCAGGGCAAGAAATCAGCCAGGAGGAGAGACCGGAGGAATCCGTGCTTGAGAACTTTCACTTGAACTCTTTCAAGTTCATAAGTGGGACACAGATTTCCTTTAGCCTCTCCCTCCATTCGTCCTTCCATACACTCCCTGCTCAGACACCCCTTCCTTCCTCCAGGAATCCTCTCTGGGTGGCTCCCTCTCCTGTGCCTCGACTGTCCCGTTATTGGGTAGATGTCACGGTCTGTCTGCTTGCCCTGTGGGCCCCTGGATGGCAGCTCCCCAGGCCCTGCACAGGGCCTAGCACACCTAGGTCCCCGGAAGTGAGTGCTGAATGACGCCAAGTCCCCCGGCCGCGTGGGTGTGGTCCTCACCTGCCGAGAGGGTGATGCTGCTGAGCTTCACGCGGTACAGGTTGCTCCGGACCCTCCACTGCTGCACCATGGGGTAACCCATGGCCTCGTCATACCTGATGTCTCCTGGGGAGGGAACAAGAGGGCCACGTGAGCCAAGCATTTAGAGGCCTCGCATCACACCCCGCCCAGCATCCCTGGGCTCCGGGGGACAGCACCTCTTCTAAACAGGCAGGCACTGGGCCTCGGGGTGCGAGCTCTCGCTGGGGCTGACAACTTTATCTGGACCCCAACTCCAGATCTCATCCTGGCCTCTGCTTTCAACCGCCTTTCATCTCTGCCCAGCAGTGTGTGAGGCCCTTTCACCCTATAAACAAGACTGGCTTTATGGGCTCATCGGGCCCTGTTGGCAGCATGCCATGGGAAACCAGACATCCCGCTGCCTCAGTTTCCCCGTCTGACACTGCTGCTACCTACGCTGATCTGACTCCTTAGGCACATTGTGAGACTCAAGTGAGGGAACGAGAAAAGCGCATTATACGCAAGGGCCAGGGTCACCAAAGTACAGCCCGTTCACCACGGATCGCCAAGGGCTGCTTTCATGGGAGGGCCCCAGAGGTGAGCAGCTGCAATGGAGACACTCGAAAAAGCTCACCCATGCCCTGTCCGACCCTCTGAGCCCGTGATGACCATTGCTTCCCACTGTGGAAACATGAGAGGGTCATGCGAAATGCACATGTGAATAAAAGGCTCCCATTTCAACACAGACTGAGAAACACTGGCTAAGCAAAGTCAAACTTTTAAAAAAAAAACACTGTGGTTTCTCAGAACTTGAATAGATTAATATGCATGTAAAAGCTCCCAGCAGGTAGGATACAGCATTCTGCAAACCTCTTTAACTACGGAATCCCTTTTCTACGGAGAACCCGCTGGAACTCACATTCCATGGAATACATTTTGGGGAGAGAAAAGTATAGACAAAAAATAAACAAAAACAACAAAACGGGAGCCAGCGGTTAACTTTGGTAGTGGGTACATAAAGATTCTTGCTTCCTGATTTATATGCGTCTCCATTTTCTAAATCTCCTACTCTGAGGGTTTCGAACTCTCTTTTTTATAATCCGAGAAGAGACACATGAATAAGGCTGGTCACATCGGCAGTTATTATCGCTGTTGTTGTGTCTCCTCTGCAAATGGCAGGCGCATCTGCCATCCGTTCCCTTTGCCCCCTGGTGCGGAGGCGCTTAAAGAGATATTTGATACTGAGATTAGAATGCGAATCTCATTGGAACCAGTGATTTCTTTCTGGACATTACAGCAGTATTAAAGTTGTCCATTATTGTCAGCTTCCTGTTTTCCTCCGCAGCCTTTTCAAAAGTATTGCACTTTTTTTTTTTTTCTTAGAGGCTTTCATTTTAAAGTAAAATATTCATGGTCCCCAAAGATCTGTCCACTGGAGCAAGGCTGTTTTGTTATAAATAGGCCCTCTCTGTCCTCTCCTTCCTCTGCAGGGGCAGGGAGAGGAGGGCGGTGGGTGAGGAAAGTTGGGGCCGTGTTTGGAGTCAGGGCAGAGGCCACGGTCTGTGCAGGAAAAGCAGACACCAGTGCCCAGCAGCCTCTGCCCAGCTAGTCATGCCCATCCAAGTTCAGACCAAGTGTGGACCAAGTGTGGAGGGTGTATTGGCAACTGGGCCCCATCCGAGGAGAGAGGGCAGACATATGAATGCAGGCTGTTGATACGTTTCGTCCACTAGGTGGCGTGATGTCCAAAAGAAGAAAAAAAATACTGCTGCTTCTGGTTATCGTGCCTTAGCCCATCGCTGGGCCTCCCCCGTAGGAGGTCATCATGCCACCCCTCACCTTCCCCCGCCCCCGGTCCTTTCTGGATTCCAACATGGAATAAAGGTCCTCCCGTGGGAGGTCAGCTACTTGAGGTTGACCCCGTGGTCCGCATTTCTCACTTCTGCAGAGCCTAGAACAGCGCCTGATGCACAGCAGGCTCTCAATAAGTAACGCTGGACGGGCTCATTCACATTCACAAACCTATTCCTGTTCTGCCTCCACACCCGAGTCCATCTCACGGGACTCTCTCCTGGTTCCCCACCCAGGGATTAGAGGTAGAATGAAGCTTTGGGATGGGGAGAGGTATTTTTTCCTGGTAATGAAAAAAAAAAAATAACTCTTGACAGGTAACAGTTCCTTTATTAGGACACTTCCAAAGATGCCCGGATCAAAACAAACAATCCTACAAATTCATACCACTCATGTGCCAAGCATTTTACATCCGTGATTTCCAATTCTCACCACAATCCTGAAGAAAATAATTGCTATACCCCATTTTTTCAGAAGGAGAAACTGAGGCTCAGAGAGGGAAACTGTCCAAGGAGACACAACAGTCAGTGACAGATCCTGGTCCTTCCATTGGAGCACAGCACCCCCGCCCTCCCGTGGGCCGTAGTAATGTGACAACTTTAACAGGCGGTGAATTTACTGTCATCAGGACAGGGAAGTGGGATAATCAGAGAGAGTGGAGACCTGATTTCCTCATCAGTAGGAGGAGGAGAAGCCCTTTCCAGTTTGCCAGCTCTGAAATTCTACGATCGTATGATCCACGAAACATAGAAGTTAAGGAAGGGACAGCAATTTTTAGACACGTTGCACCAAACATTTTTACATCCCTGATTTCGTGGGATCTCCAACTGGGCTCCTCCCTGAAGTAGGACAGGTCACGGAGGTGACGCGCATGCGGTTTACAGCATCAGCTTCCGAGTGAAGACCAACCGGACTTAAATCCTGACTGGACGTCAGACCACCACGTGGCCTCGGACGAGTTAAATGACTTCTTTCACCATGAAAAGGGGACACCAACACCTTTCCAGGGTTGCAGGGATTAACGCCCGCTCCGTGCCAGGCCCCAGGAGACTCTCAACACCCCATCTGCGATGAGAGGACTTGCACAGGTTTCCAGGCTCGTGCAAGTGCAGGAGGGGAATAGCTCTAAACCCTTCTCGTTTCAAGGGCTTCCCTCGGGGACAGTTTCCCTCTCAGCGAGATGGCTCAGCCCTCCCTCAGCCTGGCTGTTCTCCGCGGGCTGTCGCGGAGAGAACCAATACTGTCTGAAAAAGGCCGGCCAGGGCCCTTCCACCGCAGAGAAGTGCCCAGGAAAAGGGGAGGAGAGGAACCGGGGAGAGACGCTGAGGAGGGAAAGGCACTGTGGGGTGGGACAGACACATGGAGCCTCAGGAGCGGCTGCGCGAAAGGTCGCTTTCCATAAGGGGGAGAGAGCTGCAGAGGCCAGTGAGTAGGACAGATGCCCAGAGCCATGGCACCTGGCTCCGGTCCCAGAAGATGTGCTGTGTGCCCTTGGGCTGGTCCCTTCCCCTCTCTGAGTCTAGATTCCTCCTCTATAAAATGGGGAAAATCATACCCACCCTACAGACGGCTCAGCAGCGACGGTCAAAGACAAGCTGGGTAACTGAAGTGCTTTCAAGTGAGAGAGATTTGGGGCGGGGGCGGTGGGGGGGGGGAAGGGGGTCCCCATTGATTTTACTTTAGAATGATTTAAAAATGAACCTCATGAAATAAGCCAGACAGACAAATTCTGCATGATCTCACTTATATGCAGAATCTAAAAAAGATGAACTTGTAAAAGCAGAGAGCAAAATGGTTTGGGGGTGGGGTGGAAAAATGGGGAGATGTTAGTCCAAGGGTAGAAGGTCTGGTTATGTAGGAGGAGTAAGCCCCGGAGAGCTAACGCACAGGATGGTGACCAGTTAAAGATATTTTAGCATTGGCTTGAAATTTGCTAAGAGAAGGGACCTGGCCTGGGCTCAGAGTCCAGAGTCTCAGGCAAGCCCCCAGTTCTGCACATAAGTAGGAGCCCCCCCCCCCCCCCCCCAAATGGCAGGTCCCTTTCACACCCCTGCCCTCACGAAGGCGGAGGACCGGGAGGTGCTGAGGACTGATGGCACCTGAGACCAGGTGTGTGGTCGGTCAGGGAGGCTGGGAAGGGGTCCGCACGTGTCTTACCAGTGAGCAGCTGAAGGTCCGGGAGGGGCTCGGAGAGGACCCCCCGGCACTGCTCCTCCACCGGCAGCGGGATCACCAGCAGCCCGTCGGCCAGCTGTGGGAAGTCCTTGATGAAGTTGTTCTCCCTGTGGAGAGGAGCAGAGAGACTGCCAATGGAGGGAGCGGAGGCCGCGAGCTGCAGGGCAGGCAGGCAGGAAGCCGCGGTCCGAACAGAGGAGGCTCACTCGCTACCACTGGCTCCTGGATCCCAGCCCTGGGAATGTGCTCTAATGACAGGCCCTGGCATCGAGCAGGCAGGGCTCAAACCCTGCCACCACTTACCAGCTGTGCCATCTTGAGCAAGCTAGGGGGTCCTCTTAGAACCTCAGTTTCCTTGTCTATAGAGGGAGACCTCAGGGCAGTTGTAAACACTTCGTGGGCTAACACTGCCAACTGCTGAGGACACAGTCTGATGCTCTAGAAACTGCGAATTTGGCTGCTAAACGTCCATTGCATAAGCCATGCTGATGGTGAAGGAAGCTGGGAGGGAATGGAGGGCAGCATGCAGTGCTTGAAGAAGGCGGGGTGAGGGCCAGCTGGAGAAAGAGCGGCTTGAACGACTGGGTGTTTGCTTGTTAAAGTAGAAGGACCCCAATTGGTCTTTGGGATAAATCTCCTCATTTTAGAGAAGGGGAGGGCAACCAAGGCCTGGAGAAGGGCAGTGACTTGTTCAACAGCAACCAATGAACTATCCTCAAACCCAGGTCTCCCGAGTCCCAGGCTAGTAACCTTCCTGCCTTCACTTCTCCAGGTGCCTCTGCCCCTTACCTCGAGGAAGAGATACAGGGGGCAGACCTCTGGGTGACCTCAGGTTACTGAGCCCTGAACAAAGGTAGTCTTGTGGGAGCGGGGGAGGGTGCAGTAACAGTGCACCACAGGGAGGCAGGCTTTAATCTTCTAGACCCGTAATCGGCAAACTGTGGCTCACGAGCCACATGCGGTTCTTTGGCTCCTTGAGTGTGGCTCTTCCACAAAATACCATGGCCTGGGCGAGTCTATTTTGAAGAAGTGACGTTAGAAGTTTAAGTTTAAAAATTTTGGCTCTCAAAAGAAATTTCAATCGTTGTACTGTTGATATTTGGCTCTGTTGACTAATGAGTTTGCTGACCACTGTTCTAGACAATAGACCAGACTAAAACCAGAGCCGCCTGCCAAGAGACGGGGTGAGCTTCCTGCGTCTGGAGGAGTATGCAAGCTGAAACCTGATAGCCACTTGGCATGGACATCATCGAGGGCATTTCTGTATTATAATTTGATTTTTCAGCCCTAGCCAGTTTGACTCAGTGTCAGTGGTTAGAACATTGGCCCGCAGACTGAAGTGTCTCAGGCTCAATTCCAGTCAAGGGCATGCACCTCGGTTGCAGGCTCAATCCCCAGCCCTGGTCACTTGCGGGAGGCAACCAATCCACGTGTCTCCTTCACATGGATGTTTCTCTCTGTCTCTCCCCGTCCCTTTCTCTCTCTCTAAAAATCAGTGGGGGGAAAATATATGCTCAGGTGAGGATTAACAACAAAAAATCTGACTTTAGAGATCCTGCTAATTAGAAACACTGATAATAATCTGGAGGAGGAGGAGGAGAAAGGAGAGGAGGGGAAGAGAAAAACAAAAAGAGGGGGATGCTTAGCACTTCATTTGCAGCCTTGAAATGAGGTTCAGAAAGAGGAAAACAGAAATCTGGGAGGCAGCCCGTGGACACCCTCAGGATGGCTGGGGGCCTGCTCAGGATGCCCCTTCTTGGAGGAAGGTGTTCTCCCTGCGCTTCCCGGAATCTGGGGTGGCGGGGCGGGGGGTGTCTTGAGGAAGCACCTGAGAAAGATGGAGAAGATGGAAGGGTGGGAGTTCACAGGCCAGGCTAGGAGGGAGGCAAGGACAAAGCAGAAGTGACAAGACAGCAGCAGCGAAGACCAAGGAGTGTCCCTCAGGACTGAGCCCCTCCGTGCCACCTGGGCGACAGCCGTCTTGTGAGGCCTCTGCCAGCAGAGGGCGCGCTGGGCCTTTGCATCAATCAGCTCTCTGGAGGCAAAGCAGGGATAGGAGCCTCAGCCAGAGGGGACATCCCCCTGCACTGGAAGCCACAATGGGAACCCCGGGAGAACAGCAGCTTTGGAACCCACCCACCTGGGATGGGTGTCAGAGGCTGGCAGGGTGCGGGCTGACCCTCAGGCTTAGGCAGAAACCAAACTCAAGTTCTCAGCTTGTGAGTGAATTGTATGTATGTGTGTGTGGGTGGGTGGGGATTATGAGTTGGGGTGGGGAGGGGGGCAGGGATAGTGTGTGAATGAGCATGTGTGTGTGTGTGTGTGTGTGTGAATGAGACTGTGTGTGGTAAAAACTACCAGGCAACTAACTAATCCTAATACTAGGAAGAGAGGAAGGAGAATGAGTAATACTGATTGATCGATCGTATTTGTTAATCATCAGCTCTGTTCTAGGTAGTGTGCCAAGATATGTGTGTCTACAAGACAACTATTTTATTCCCATGCTGTAGATGAAGAAATGGATGCTCAGGGAGGTTCAGGGACTTGTCCAGCTGAGGTTCACAGGTAGGAAGTGGCGGTGGCCTAGACACCACTGTAGCGAACGGGGCTGCTAGCTCAATGCCTGGCACTTGGGAAACAGGCTCAGGGAATGGATCAGAGCCTGGGCTCTGGGTCACTGGGTTAATCAGAGACCAGGCCGTTCTCATTTACAGTCAGAGCGGACTGTGCTTTTGTGCCCATGACTGTGGCTGCATGCACACACGTGTACGTGTGTGTGTGTGTGTGTGTGTGTGTGTGTGTGTGTACTTGCATAAGTGAACAATGTGTTTCAAACAGCAATGGGGCCACTGTCCCTTTGATAAACATTCCCCCCAAACATCTATAAAACAGATCCTTCTTGAATGACATGATATGGAAACAATAGACCAAAATTTAAAAACAGACCCTGGGCCCCGTGGACTGGACAACTCTGGGAGTGACAGGCCTCACTTGTCCCACATGTCTTGGGCAGTCCGGGGAGGTGCCTCCACCCGTGAGGACCAGAAGAGAATGCAAGCTCTGCAGGGGGTCTGCAAGGCCTCCCACCCAGCCCCTTCTGCCTTCTGCCCTGAGCACTGCCCGGCCCACCCTCTCCAGCCGCACCCACTGTCCCTGCATTCCTCTCACTGGCCATGCTTGCTGCCTACAAAAGAGCCTCCTGAGGTCTTGCTCTCTCTCTGGAGAGCTCTTGCCCCCGACCCCCTGCACCTAGCCAACTCCTCCTGATCCTTCAGCTCCTACTGATCCTTCAACCCACACATTATGTCTCTGCCTTTGAGGAATCTTCAGGGACCAGTTCTCCCATCTCATTCTCTCAGAGCACCTTGCTGCCTTCTTCTGCAAAGAGCTTGGCAGTTCCTCAGCAAAGGGGGCTCATGGGGACCTTATTTGATACTTAGCACTCCCACTGGACTCTGACTCCAGGGGACCAATGCTTTGCCTGTCCCAGGTCCGGCCACCTCGCCCCCCTTCGCCCCCATCCTCCAGGCCTAGCACTGTGCAAATTGCATACAGAATGGACCCTCAAGGAAGACAAAGAAAGGAAACCCAGAGACGCAAGTGCTAACGTGTATATGACCTACGTCTTGATAGTCCGTTCTAATGTTTTATCACAGGCTTGCAGCATGCTTCAGGATCCAAGGCACATTGGGGACTGTGCCTAAACTTCCAGCTCTTCCACAGAAGCTAAAGAACCTGCTTTCTTCCTCTAACTTCTTATGTGCATAGGCATCTGTTCCTGTGGGGCTCAGCTAGGGACCAGGAACCCCCCTGAGCTAGGACGACCAGGGAGGAAAGGTGATCTCTCCAAGCTGGGGCCAGTCGGACCTCCCGCTCTTGGAGTGAGCATGTGTGGGGGTTTGCGTCACATCAGGGTGGAGGTACAGAGCTTGGGTGGGGTGAGCAGTGCCAGCAGGAAGAGCCCGGTCAAAAACCACCTCTGTGAAACCACGCCCTTTTTCCAGCTGGAGTAAACCTTGCCTGTCACCTCTCTCGCATGCATCTTGCTTGTGAATGAATTCCAGGAGTGGCCTTGGGGTCTGGCAGTGGAAAGGTCATGGGCTCAGAAGTCTTATAGACATGGATCCAAATTCTGGCTGAGCTGGGAAGCCTTAGTGACTTTTATGAGCCTTCATGCTTTCATCTGTAAAATGGGCATAGTGAGGTTAAACTTCAAGGGGTTGGAAGGAGGGTTCATGTAGCTATCTTTAATGCTCATTCCTTTGCCTGCATCCCACACCAGATTCTGAATCTCCCGAGAGCCAGGGAGCGCCCAGCACAGTGCCTGCTTACGGCAGAAAGCCCCTAAGCATCTGTTGGATGGTTCCTGGAGGTGGGAGTCAGGCCTCTCCATTCTCCTGCCACCTGCTGTGACCTCTAAGTGCCACAAACCTGCAGAGCAAGGTGCACAAAAGGCAGATGCACCTTGTCCGGTTCCCTCAGATCAGCCCTGCTAATAGCAATAAGGAGCCAGGCAAGCGGGGCTCAAACGCCACCCTCCCCCAGGTTTTCCCTGGCCCCCTTTTAAGAATATGTGTGAGTGTTTTGGATACATTAATGCACAGCGACCAGCTCGCAGGAGCCCATCACCCCTCAGTTCTGGAGAAATTAGCATTTAAATTGAGGTATTTTAGGGAAGTAAATCATCCTGGAGAAGCCGGTGCTGTCTGCAGCCTTTTCTTGTGGAAGGAAGCTAGGAGCTTTGGCCTTGAGCTGCTGAGTTTGCAGGGAGGGGCCGGCTCCCCCTGGGCTGTCCGAAGCCACCTGACAGGGTGGCATCAAACTCTCAAACGCCAATGCAGACACCTCCCTTGGTTTAAACCATGCCCCATCCCTTGCCCACAACTAATCACCAGCCTTTCTGCCACATGATGGAGGGAGGAGACTGGCTGAGGTGCGATTTCCTCTGGGATCCAGCAGTTGGGAGACCTGCTCTGACCCTGGCTCTGTCTCAGCCTGGCAGGGTGCTCTGGGAAAGCTACTCCCTGCCTCTGGAACTGGGCGGGGGGAAGGCGGGAATACAATATGAATCTCTCTAGGCTAGATTTTATCCATTCTGTAGGCACATGAGTCTCTAGGATCTGGTAGTATTTAAACCAAGCCCACCCTTCAGCTCTGCCCTCCTCGGGGATCAGGGAGAAAGTCCTTTCTCAGGTGACCTGCTTCTTCATTATGGGACTTACTTCAAGTTCTCCGGTCAAGCACTCCAGACTTAGTTCTTCTTTCATCAGCCTTTCACCAACTCAGTCATTCAACACATGGTTACTAGTATGTGACAGGCACTGAGGATGCAATGCTAAAGCAGACATTCCCTGTCTTCAAGATGCCCAAGTCTGGAAGTAGGCAAGTATACAGATGCCTCCTACATAGGCATGCACATGTGTGTAAGGTGAATATGGTTCTGAAAACTCTACAATGAAGCATTTTTCCTGCCCCATCAGTCATATTTGCCCGCGGCACCCCAGCTTCTAAAGCAAAGGCATTCGTCCCTTAGGAAGAAAAGCAAATATCCTCTCCGGGGGAAGGGGACCACTGTTCAGCTTTGCATCTCAAAGATGACTCTGTTGTGTCTTGGGCTACATAAGTTTGGAAAGCCAGACTGCATTGGCAGCAAAGGTTCCATTTCAAATCAAAGCTAAGCCTGGCCAACTCTGGCCATAGTCTTATTTCAGTGTATGGGTGGTGCGGGCTGTGACCTGAGGGGACTTCCCACCAGAGAGGAAAAGGGAGGAGAAAACTCTTTTTTTTTTTTTTTTTTGCCAATTATGCTGGAGGGATTAGTGAGGAGAAAAGATCTGAGAGTCACACCTTCTCTCTTGTCTTTGGAAAGTCAACATACCCTCCCCACTCACCCCGAACCTGAGGGTGGTGCCAACAAATTCCCAAGATCCTAACAAGGGTTTGGGGAGGGTCCCAGGGCAGGTGAGCAGGAACAATGGGGTTTGCTCCCCCAGATCAGGTTATAATCTGGGGAGGGAGCTTGGAGTCCCTTTATCTAACAAGCCAATGGTAGCTCCAGTGAGTGGGTGGTGGAAGGTGAGCAAGAAGCCAACAAAATTTAGCGCCCACCCAGTTTTGTACCCCCCCAGGACAGAGAGAATGAAGCTGATAAGACTCCCTGGCTTATCCCCCTGCCATGGAGACAGGGAGGGGGAAGTCCTCTAGTCCTGCACCCACAGGACAGAAAGAATGAAGCTAAGACTCCCTGGCTTATTTCCCTGCCGTGGAGACAGGGAGGAGAAAGGGGCCAGAGATTAGAACAAAAGGCTTCAGAGTGTGAGGTCCCCGTGACTTTGGGCTTTGATAGTGGATTCTGACATGTTGCCCTCGCCCAAGACCACCCATGTCACAATGGATGACAACGTGCGAGTCCAGAGCCACGCTCAGCAAGAAATCACATAGTGACTGCTAGCAAGGGTCTGGTAGACCGTGTCTGTGCCATCATTCTTCCATCAGCATCCATCCTGAGAACTGTGGAGGTGGGGGTGGGGAAACTGCCAGGTCAGGGAAAGACAGGACAGGTAGTTGGGGAGTTGAACTTTGGACCAAACAGTTACCCTAAAGAGGATGTTCTATATCCTTAAATGGCAAGTTGAAATACTTTTTTTGCTATCAATGGAATGGATGGAGGGAAAGGCCTTGTCAGCTATAGAAAACTGAGAAGACTACATTGCTTTGCCTGAGTTATAGTAGAAAAGTGTTTGAGCTTTTTACTTACTAAGCAGATGATCATAGGTCAGAGTGACAAAGTGGAAGATTCATAGGGAGATTCAAAACTCGAGGGAGTGTAGGAGAGGAGCACTTAACATAGACTGGGGAGATCCAGAAGGCTCCCTGGAGGAGGTGATTCTTGGCTGATTGGAAGGGGCTATCCAGGGAAAGACCAAGGAAGGGAGGCGTAGTTGGGTTATGCGTACATGAGAGAGAGAAGAGAAAGGAAAGGAAGGAAAGGGAAGGGAAGAGAAAGGAAGGGGAGGGGAGGGGAGGGGAGGGGAGGGGAGGGGAGGGAGTACACTCACATAGCACATTCTAGAACCCGAAAGAAGCTAAGATTTAGGATGGACAAGTTTTGATTGAAAAGTGCAGGTGAGCTGGGGAGGGGCAGGCAGGGATCA
The DNA here is from genome assembly GCA_026230045.1 of Corynorhinus townsendii. Lineage (NCBI taxonomy): Eukaryota > Metazoa > Chordata > Mammalia > Chiroptera > Vespertilionidae > Corynorhinus > Corynorhinus townsendii. The sequence continues at coordinate 165,878,710 of JAPDVU010000005.1, read as the reverse complement.
GATCTCCTGGCCTTCTGAGTGATGCAGAGGACTGGGTTTTATGGGAGGGCAAGGTGACCTGCTGTAGCTCTAAGCAGGAGTGCGATTCAGCCTGACTGGAGCGTTAGAAAGCTGCCTGGATACAGGGTGGAGGCTGGGCTGGAAAAGGAGCAAGACTGGAGGAAGGGGGCTAGTTCTGAGGCTTTGAGCAACCCGGAGAAGATAGGATGGGGCAGCTGTGTGACAGAACGCTGAGGAGAGGCACCGAGTGGAGGGACAGGAAGTAGAACCTGCAGGACAACATTGTCAACTGCACGTGGTGGAGGGTAGGACAAGGAGTTGTAGGATACGTTGGGCAGTGGTGACTGCAGGAGCCCATCTCCCTCAGATTCCCTTTCATTGAGTGCTAGAGCCCTCTGGGCACCTGTTCTCACTGACCGTGGCCTGAGAGCAGACCAGTGTGTCTTGGCCCATCATGGAAATCCTTGCCTCCTTTCTGCTTCCTTCTACCCCAGCCCACCCCAGCTCCACTGCTCTGTGAAACCCACAGAAAGACAGCCAGATCTTGGATAAAGCCCCCAGCACTGCATGGATGCTCGACCACCTCCAGATAGAGGCTTTCAGGGTGGCCATTTCTTCCTGGGCAGAAGGCAGCTCACGATTCCTACCCTCCTGGCTGTTTTAAGGTTCAGGGGTGCAAGCTTGCTTCACTGGCTAAACAGTGGCCCCCATGCATGGGGCTGTTCTCATCTCAGCCAATGCTCACACAAACGATGGGAGAGAGGGCAGAGGCAGGGCAGAGAAGGGACTTACTTAAAGGCTCCTGGGTTTGCAGGATCAGGACTGGCTGCTCATCCACATTCTCGACTCCCAACCCAGAGCTGTCTCCACTGCATGTTCTCAAAGGCTATCAAGAATGATCCATCTGAACGGGACTCCTTCACATGAGGGGCTGTGTTGAACTCTCCTTGGCAACTTTCTCTGAGCCCTCTGGGGGCCTTGCAGACAGACCTCATGGTGTCATCTCCTCCAGAAGCTGTCCCTAAGGCCTGGCTTTGGGAGAAATGTCATTTTGCTTCCATAGCACTTGACTTTGGCTCTGATCTCAAGATGACCAGAGTCTGCCAGGTATGGTTGTTCTTTGCAGGTGTCTCCCGGCCTGATTCCGGAGCTCTCAGCTGCAGGGATCTGTGTGATTTCCCTCTGCACCCCCCTCATCTACAGATCCCGACTCCAGGGTCTGGGACAGACACAGCATGTGAACAGCTGCCTGTTCTGACTTAGACCACACCCCCTCTCCCAGGGACCACCACAGCAGCCTGGTAGGGACTCTCTGCATTGCCCTTCCAATTCACCGCCAGAACGGTTTTCTAAAATGAGGATGCTAACTCAAACATGGCATTGGCTGCTTGTGTTAGTGCCCTGTGGCTGCCGTAACAAATCACTTAAACCTCAGTGGCTCACAACAGCGTAACCTGGTTACCTCATAGTTCTGGAGGTCAGGCGTGTGCCTTGGGTTCCTGGGCGAAAATCAACATGTCAGTGGAGCCGCATGCTTGCTGCAGGCGATAGGGACAGCTCAGGGGCCATTGTTTTGCTTGCCGAGCTCCAATTTTTGTTTTGTTTTCCAGGAGGGTTTTGTCAATGCCTCTCCCTTCAGATGGGAGTTTAATGTCCCTTCGCTGGGTTCCTGCAGCACCCATCCTCCCCTGCCCAGCATTTTCACACTGGACTTGTTCTTGCTCACTCACTCTCTCCCTCACTGGGTCAAAGGCACAAAGAGCAATGACCATGTATGTTTTACTCACTAACGTGCATCCAGTCCTGAGGCACGCACGAGGGGCTCAGTGAATGCTTGGTCCGTGAATGCATGCATGCCTCTTCGCCACATGGAGTGTAGGGGAGACCATGTGTTTGGCCGTGGTCCTGCAGGCTCTCTCCTGTGGAGCCTGGGTTGTTGCCTTATACATGTCCACCTCCCTTCCCAACTCTCCCTTTCTTCCCTGGACATCCAGCATGCACTGAATGGTTATTACAAGCATCCTTTTTTAAAGCTAATGATTATTGATTGATGACAATGGGCTAGACATTACTCTGAGGACTTTGCACATATCTCATTTCACACTCACAATGACTCTCCATGGTAAGTACTCTTATTCTAATTTTTTAAAGTGAGGGAGCCAAGGTATAAAGAGGTCAAGTGCACAGAACACGTAAGCTGGATGCTGAAAAGTCTAACTCCATGTTCTTAAGAGCTATGCAAAAATAGGCTGGTCATGTTTCATTTTGCCCCTTAAATGAAATGCTGAAAAGCAAAGGTTGACTCGTTGAAAATGCCAGAGTTGGTCGAATGTCGCACTCATAACAGTCACAGCTCTTTGCTAAACAAATGCCACGTACGGTGGCACAGGCTTTCTCTTTCCAACCGTCTTCCTATCTATAGACTGAATGTGTCCCCCCTGGATTTATATGTGAAAACCTAATCCTCAATGAGGCAGTATTTGGAGGTGGAGCCTTTGGGAGGTGCTCATAGAAGACCCCCGTGAAGACCTTGTCCCTTCTGCCACGGAGGACACAGCAAGAAGGTGCCATCCATGAACCAGGAAGTGCCTATCACCAGACACTGAATCTGCTTGACCTTGGACTTCCCAGCCTCTAGAACTGGGAGGAATAAATGTTTGTGGTTTAAGCCTATGGTATTTGGCTATAGCAGCCCAAACAGACGAAGACACGACTCAACAATCTTGCAAGTTAGGTATTATCTCCATGATGAAGGTGAGGAGATGGGCTCAGAGAGGCGAGATGACTTTCCTAGGGTCATGTTGGAGGAAATCAGGGCTGTCAGCTTCACTCGCCATGCACCTGTCCGACCACGCCCACACCTGTCTTTCTCTCTCCTCCCCTCCCTTATTCACATGCTGCTATGAACACACACACACACACACACACACACACACACACACACACACACACACACACACAATGTGATGCCTGGGTTACCCATAGCACATGCTTTCTCTCTCTCTCAATGCAAAACAGCTTTCACCAGTGGCACCCAAACTCACTTAAGCATTCCAGGCATGGCCATTACTAACTCCTGCCCGGGTAATTGCGATCCCTGAAATTGAAAGAAATTGCAGGCTAGAGAAACATTATCTTCTCGTCAGGCCCCTCGCCCTCCATCGCCTCGCCTGTGTGTGTCAGCTCCAGGGTTCCTGTCCTGTCATAACACTGGAATGAGCTGAGCTGCTGTCACTGGGCCTCAGCAGCAGCTAGCTCAACTTTTCTTTTTTCTTTAATCCTCACCTGAGGATATGTTTATTGATTTGATAGATGAAGGGAGCCGGGAAGGGAGGGAGAGAGAGGAGAGGGAGGATTGAAACATCAATAAGTTTCCCCCCCATACATGCTCGACTGGGGATCAAACCTGCAACCTTTTGGTGTATGCAACAATGCTCCAACCAACTGAGCCACCCAGCCAGGGCACCTGCTCAACTTTTTCTGCCAGTTCTAAGGGAAGGATTCACAGGCCCTGACTGACACCTGGACATAACACGTTAGAGCTGGGGCTGGGGAAAGTTCGACATCACTAGCTCCAACCTCTGCATTACCCTAAGTACTATCCTTATCTCCCTTTCTCAGATGCTATCCAGGAGATCTACAGAGGAAAATGGGCCTTGCCCAGGATCACACAGCCCGGACGCAGCCAGAGGTTTAAAGCTTCGTGCACAGGTCCGCAGGGTCTGAGTGAAGGCTTCCCTGGCCCCGGGTGCCCTGAGACTGGCCCATTGTGCAGCCAAAATCTCCCTTGCTTGCCCAGCCCCCGGCTGCAGGCTCCACTCCACCTCCCCCAGGCCGCAAGGGGTCTCGCTGCTTATTTCCTCACAGTCAAGAGCAGAAGCCAACATCCCAGTACCTTTCAAAATATCTCAAGCCCAATGAGGACCTTCATATTGTCATGCTCAGTGCATCCTGTTCTTGGGGCCCCTCCACCTGGGTCTCGCATGCCAGCAGTCCCCCAGTAAGGACAGATGCTCTTGCCGGATGGGTGCCAGGCCTGAGGCTACTGACTCCCTGAATCCTAGGGTGTTCTCACCAGTCCCCATGCACTCTCAGGCGGCCCTGGACGGAAGCCAATTCTGTGAAGCTGTGCCACCAGCCAGCCGTATGGCCATGAGCAAGTCAGATCCCAGGTCTGGGGTCTTCTCCATGTGGGGTCATTTCTTTGACAAACCTAGGGGTCCCCAAATGTCTCCATCCCAAAGGGCTAAGAGAAAGCCCCCGAGATGAGAGCCCATTGCCATGGGCACTTTCTGTCTGCTTTCTTACCTTTTTGGAAGCAGCCTTTGCAGCCAGAGACACTGGGACTTGCACCCTGGTTCTACCTCCCATTCCCCAAGTGGCCCTGGTTGAACCTTTTCTGAGTCTGTTTGCTTGTCCGAAAAATGGAAACGGGAATCCCCTCGCCTCCCATACTGGCTTTAAGGAAGAGTCCATAATGTGAGTTGCTTAGCAGAGCACTGAGAATAGCAGACTCTCAACAAATGGCAGCTATTGCTGCAGTAGCGGGCACAGTGCTAGCAGCTCTAGTTAACGTTCTCAAAATGTCTGTCTTGATTAGCCAAATTTTAGAGCTGGAATGGACCTCAAATTCTTTTCTTTTAAAAAATACTATTTATTTTTATTGATTTCAAAAGGAAGGGAAAGGGAGAGAGATAGAAACATCAATGATGAGAAAGAAGCATTTATCGGCTGCCTCCTGCACGACTGCTACTGGGGATAGAGCCCACAGCCCAGGCATGTGCCCTGACTGGGAATCGAATGGTGACCTCCTGGTTCCTAGGTCCACGCTCAACCACTGAGCCACACCAGCAGGACTCAGATTGTTTTCTTTTACTCCTTCCCAGAAAGCATACACAGCTTGTCCGAGTCTCATGATAGAGCTATAGTAAGACCCAGGACAGGAGGCTGCTAATGTGGAGGTCTCCTCTTTATGTCATGGAACTCTTTTTTTTTCTCCTCTTTCTTGCTGACGGATTTGATTCTTGCCTAACCTCACACCCTACTCCTGGCTCTAGGAGAGTTATTACTGCCAAAGGCAGTGGGCAGCACGCCGTGGTGGAGCGCTCTTCCCGCCAGAGCCAGCGCTGAGAACCATGCAGCTGTGCCTGTCTCCCCCACGCTGCAGCAGAGCCTGGCTTCTCTCTCCTCTCAGGCCCCCAGCGCGGCGTCAGGTACATAGAAGATGCTCAACAATGTTTGTGAGACTGGACCCGAAGTAGGTTGGACTCTCAGTGAAAGGAAAAAGACGTTTCAAAACTCCTAACTTAAAGCTACAGATAGGAAAAACCAAAGTCCCATTTTCACAGACCACATGGCATCTGTGCATTGATAATAACTTCATTCCTTGTAGTAGTTAGAGAGAAAGGACATTTTTTTTTAAATGTTAACATTTAAATCTAAGCCATGAGGGACGTTTTAGAATCAGAACTCGTGGCCCAGGGACAGCTGGCTCTGGAGTAGATATGTGGCTGGGATCACATCGCTGAACGTTCCCTCTTCCCTTTCGTCTTTCCCATTCTCCCCAGGGCACCTTGGGAGTCTTTCCGTAGAGCCTCCTCTAATGAGCTTTGCAAAATGAGAAACCTGCCGAAGTCAGAGAAATCTAATAGCAGCTGCTTTCTTGTTTGCTCTCTCTCCTCGCTCGCTCTCTCTCTCTTTCATTCTCTCTCCTAGTCATTAGCAATGGAGAAAGAAAACTCCCAAAGGGAGAAGAAAGGCTACAATGTTTGCACATGCCTTCTGCAACACTGTGCTAATGAGAAGACCTGACCACCTCTCAGGTCCCTTCTTTTTTAAATTCCCACAGACCTGCCCTCAGCTGCAGCGAAATCCAGACAGAACGCAGCCAGTGTGGCCATTAGCCGGTTTACATCATAACCAAGGTGAAGTAGGCATTATTGTAGGACAGTTGGAAACGGTTTTTAGGTGTTCTTTCAAACCAATGCCTATCAAGACTAAAAAGCAGCTGGGAAAATAGAAACCCAATTAAGGAACACAATTTTTGGTCTTTTCAAAATGTGGCACCAACGTGTAAGTTAACCCAGGTTCCCAAACCCCAGCTTCCAACCAGCCTTGTTCGTTACTGGTCATGTTGTCATACACAGTCACGTGGTCACACTGAGTCTCGGGTTGTATCTGTAATTACGCTACCCACAGCACGGAGAATGGATCTGAAATTCCACCTCTTACTGGCCATATGATCCCAAGCAAGTTACTTCACTTCAGGAGCCTCCGTTTCATCATTTGTATAATGAGGATCTTAAGAGCACCTACTTTTACCAACACAATTAGTAGGATCAAAAGGGGCAAGCATTTAACAGCCTGGCATATACTTAAGTCTGTGGCGGTTACTATTATTACAGCTATAATTCATTTCTTAGTCAGAAGGAACAGGCTTAAGTCTTGCCTCTGCCTTTTGCAACCTTGAGTAAATTGCCATACCTTACTAAGCTTCAGTTTTCTCATTAGTAATAGGGAAGACATAACAGTAACAACACTGGTGACTACAGGTGCTGTGGAATGAAATGAGATGATGTGTGCAGAATTGACACCTGGCACATCAGACTATGTGCTCTACAAATTATTATTATTATTATTGTTATTAGATATATGATGTAGGTTTTAAAAAACAGAATGTGCAACTTATAAATCCCAAAGAATTAACGACAGCAACAACTTCCTGGAGCTACTAAGTGGTATGGCAAGGTTTCCGGATACAAGGCTAGTATATGAAAATCCATTTCTTTCCTATACACTAGCAATGAACAAGGGGAACTTGAAAGTAAAAACGCAACACCATTTACATTGGCACCAAATAATCTGATACACTTAGGTATACATCTAGCAAAATAGGCACAAGATCTATAAAAAAAAAGCTATAACACTTTGATAAATCAAAGATCGAACCAAGTGGGAAAATATTCCGTGCTCATGTTCAATATTATTAAAATGTCAGTTCTTCCCAATTTGGTCTATAGACTCATTAAATCCCAGTAATTTATTTTGTTGAGATTGAGAAACTCATTCTAAAGTTTGCTATGGAAAAGCAAAAGACCCAGAATTAACTGGCACAACATTGAAAGAGAAACACAGAGGTAGAGAACTGACATTACCCGACGTTAAGACTAACTATACCATTAGAGTAGTCAGAACTGTGTTTATTAGTTAAATAATAAACACAAGGTTTGATGCAACAGACACAGAGCCCAGAAACAGTCCCACATACTAGTAAAACCAGTCAACTAATTTTAAAAAATGGTGTTGTTTTTTTAAATTGATTTCAGAGAGGATGAGAGCGGGAGATATATATACAGAGAAACATCAATGATGAGAGGGAATCACTGATTGGCTGCCTCCTGCACGCCTCCTACTGGAGATCAAGCCCGCAACCCAGGCATGTGCCCTGACCCAGAATCGAACCGTGACCTCCTGATTCATAGGTCTATGCTCCACCACTGAGCAACACCAGCTGGGCTAGTCAACTACTTTTTGATAAAAGAACAAAGACAACTCAGTGAAAAGAAGACAGTCTTTCCAAGAAATGGTACTAGAACAATGAGACAGCCACATATTGGGGTGGGGGTGGGGGTAAGAATCTAAACACAGTCCCTATACTTTTCACAAAAACTAACCCCAAATGATCATAGACCTAAATGTAAATAGAGAAATCATAAAAACTTCTAGAAGATAACATAGAAGAAAATATTGGTGATAACGGATTTGGTGATGCGTTTTCAGATATAATACCAAAAGCAAAATGCATTAAAGAAAATAAAAGATAAGTTGGGCTTTGGTAAAATGAAAACAAAACCCAAAACAAAACACCTTCTGCTCTGTTAAAATGAAAGACATGGTTAAGAGAATGAAAGACAAGTCACTGATTGGAAGAAAATATTTGCAAAACACATATCTGTTAAAAGATGTGTATCCAAATTATAGAGAGAACACTTACAATTTCACAATAAGAAACCAAACAAGCAGATTAAAAACAGGAGCAAAAGAGCTGAGCAGACACCCCATCAAAGAAGATCCCCAACAGATAAGCATAGGAATAGATGCACAACACTTGTCATTCTGAAACTGCGAGTCAATGAAATACCACTGCATAACTATGACCAAGGCTACAATTCAAAACCCTGACAACGCCAAATGCCGGTGAGGATGTGCAGCAACTGGAAGAGTGCATGGCTGGTGGGAGAGCAGCCACTTTGGGAGAGTGGCAGATTCTTACGTTGATATTTCAGTAATTGATATTTACCCACAAAAATGGGAAACTTATACCTTCACAAATCCTTGCACATGAATGTTTATGGCGACCTTATTCCAAAAGGTGGAGGCAGCCAAGTTATTGCTTCATTGGGTGACTGGGCAAACAAACTGAGAGAGATCCATACAATGGGATATTTTTCAGCAATGACAGGAAATGAGCCATCATGGCACAGAAAGACATAGATGAAGCATAAATGCGTGTTGCTAAGTGCAAGGAGCTGAAAGGCTACATGCTGTCTGACTCCAACTACATGACATTCTGGAAGATACAAAACTGTGGAGACATGAAAGATCAGTGATTTCTTGGAGTTCAGGGATGAATAGGTGGCATGGGAGACGTTTAGGGCAGTGAAACTATTCTGTACGCTACTGTCTACTGTAATGGTGGATTCATGGCCTGATGCATTTGTCAAAACCCATAGAACTGTACAACATAAAGTGTGAGCAATGGACTTTAGTTAATATTATATCAGCTACTTCCTTCTCTCATTCACTACTACCTCTATCTGTGAGATGCTTAGAATAGAAAAACAAAAACAAAAGCATGGTCATCCACTCCAACCCTGCAATTAGGCACTTAAGAGAGAATGAGTGGCTTACCTTCAGAGAGGCTAAGCCACTTGCCCAAGGTCACACAGCTACTCATTGGCAACTCTGGGGTTGAAACCGAGGTTTCCAATGTGCCACCCACTACGCCATTATAGTGTTACACCCACTAGACCTGGCTCTCCACATTCTGTACCTTAAACAGAGCGCTTCCCCTCCCAGAACCTCCTGAACTGGGTGCACTGGTTTCCTGCCCAGAGGCCAGACTCTGCCTTTCACCCTGTGGGGACTTCCTTCTCTAGGGCCGCTCCCAGTGAGGAGGCAGATGGGACAACTCCAGGCAGGTGGTGGGAAGCCCCCAGTCTCTTCGCCCTTGTGGTGGAGGAGGTGGTGACTCACCTCATATCCATCCTCCCCCCCCAGGAAACCAGGAAACCGGCATTACCCAGAGCGTCTTCCCACTCTTCAACAATCCAGACCATATGGTTAATTAGCTAAAATTTGCCACCGCATCTGTGATGCTATTTTTCCTTTTGGCACGTGCGAACTTAATTACTGAAGCCCTGGGAAGCTCTTGGCCCACGGAGAGAGTGGTGGGCATGGGGGTCGCAGGGCATACCCAGGGCTCAGGGAATTGAATGGTGAGGGTCTTAGAAATTGAAGATGGAGAGGGCTATGTTTGGCAGGTGAGGATGGGGTGCTTATGGTGGTTGCATGGACTCCAGGACACAATGTCACAGGAAACCCATCTGGGAACGTTGGCAAGCACCCACACTTAGAGGCCAACTTCCCTGCCTGGTAGAATGCAGGGTTCATTCCCTGGTTACCCACTGCCCTTCAAATTCTGTCCTTCATTACTCCACAGAATGTGTCTCCCCAGCACCTAACCACTGTCTCCCCAGAACAAGACAGGGCCTGTAACACGCAAAGCGTTCAATAAAGAAGGTTGACTGGCCCAATGAATGAACTAACCCTTTGGAGCCTTTGTTTCCTCATTTGTGGAATGATTCATGAATGTTATATTCTACCATTCTGTTAGGATTCAATGAGATAAAATACCAGGAGCACCTGTCACAGTCCTGACGTAATGATAGGTATTCAACAAGAACGTGTTGAATGAATGAGTCGATGGAAGGATAGAGGGGGAGATGAATAAATGAATGAACAGCAGAATCAGAGAGGCCAGTACGAGAACACGATCTAGTCCAGTCCCCCCACTGTGCTTGTTTCCTCATCTGTAAAATGGGGACCGTGAAATCACCTCCCTTTCTGGATTGCTTGTGAAGTACAATAACTTATGTAGAGTTTTTAGAAGCATCCTGGGATGTAGCAAACATTTAATAAATACTCCTGAGGCTGTCGTGAATGGTAATGAAATGGGGAGACTTGCTGCTGGCGAGGGAAGGGCCTTGACCCAGCACCATCAGTCCCTGGTACATCCTGGGCTCCTCTCCACCCACACTGCTATTTCCCAAGCAGCGCAGGCTGGCGCCACACTCATAGTTTCAGAGCTCATCGGACGTGTGAGTGCCAGCCCTCAGGGGTCACTGGTATAATGAGGGAGAAAGAGAGCCCCTACTTTGGGGAACAATAGACTAAGAAGTCAGTCAGGATCAAGGGGTACCTTGTCCCATGTCAACAGAAGAGTCTTGCCCATGGAGGGGGGCTCTTCCGGGCTCCCACATATGGTTTTGCAGATTGTGAAACCCAGCCTTGCCCTGCAAGCCAAGCTCGATGCCCGCACAGACGTGCGTCTGCCTAGAGAAGCCTCCTTTCTCCCATTCACACACAAGGTGCCATTGGCAGCCGAGGCCCTGCCGCTTTCTCTGGGGCCAGTGGACAGCTCGGGGACAGAAGTTGAAGCCTTAGGACACTGGGCAGAGGTTTGTAAGAGCAGGACCAAGGCCGGCTGTACTCATCTCTCCAGCCTAGTGCCTTGTTGAATAAAGGAACCATCACATGCTTAATATCGGTCACAGACCTACTGTGTGAGGTGGGCTCAGCACGTGCTGAATCAAGTGTCTGATTGAAGCAGCCAAAGCATGTGTGAGGAATACAATGATTTCCTGAACCTTTAGTGCTGTGCAGTATTAGGAGCTAATTTAGTGAGCGGCGATTCCGTGCAGGGGCAGCATAAAGGGCTGTCTGTGCATTATCCCTGAAAATATCACATGAGCCTATGAGGAAGGTATTAAGACTGTTTGCGCTGCAGAAATGAGGGCACAGAGGCTTAGTGAGGCTCAGAGATGTGCCTGAGGCCACGAGGCTCCAAAGAAGCAATGCTGACATTCAAGATGGTGCTCCGTTCCTCCTCAGGGTCGGTTTTACCCAGCATGCCCTTCTCCACTGGGCAGCTGAGCCCCTAGTGAGATATCAGGAGACTTCCCATTCCCTCTGTCTGCTACGCTATTTCCCTGCATTTGCCTAGTGCTCTCCCTCCCTTCACTTCATGCAGGCCTCTGCTTTCCCGTCACCTCCTCTGAGAAGCCTGCCATGACCACCTCGTAGAAAGCAAAACTTTCTAAGTCCTTGCCCTGCTTATTTTTTCTTCATATCCCTTTCTACCACCAAAGATAGATGTTGATTTTCTCTTGGCAGCTTCCACATCCCAGTCCCTTTCCAGGAAATTGGCTTTATGAGGGCAAGGACCGTTATCTGCTGTTGCCAACATTCCAAATGGCACCTGACATAAAGGACCTTGGCATGTGTTCACCAAATGACTGGGTCACCGTAGGTCTGTTATTTCAATGTCTGTCTAATGCCTGATGTTCTCTTTCTGTTCTCATTCTCTTCCTCTGGTTTCTTCATGGGTCAGACAAGGGAGAGAGATCATACCTGATGCCCCCTGCAGCTTGGAGAGGGGATTCGGAAAGAAGACGGAGAGGTGAACTTAGAAGGACCATCGGGACCAGTTCCGCAGCTCGCCCCAGTGTGGCCAGGTTATAGAACATGTGGGTGAGCAGGATCTTTTCTCCCGTCGGAGTGGAAAGTGCCCAGCTCACCACCAAGGTCTGACAGACACACTAACCTCAGAGCCCCGTTTTTGCCACACCCAGGACCAGGCCTCCCGACACATGTTGGTGTCAGGCAGAGGGAAGCTTTGCTTTGAACAGGGAAGCAGCCAGGGCAGCTTGTTGTGGCGGCACCATTTAGTGACAACATAATAGCGGTTCGGTCGCTCTTTCGCCTCAGTCGCCTCTGACACAAAACCCCAGTAATGACCACACCGATCTCCGAGGGCGCCGGCTAGAATGGAATGAGCCAGTGATTCTGAAAGCACTCCTTGCTGCACAAGGCTTCAGACAGCTCTAAGGCCTATTATAACCTTAGGAGATAAAAGCCGCCCTGGCAGTTCAGATCAGACTGAGGGCTGGGAGCCTGGAAGATTCTGAGCCGGGAAGAGATGCAGGAAGATGTCATTTGGGGGGAGGGAACCTGAGAGTATGCACACACAGGACTCCCAGCTTTCTCCCCTATCCCCTCCCGCCCCCGCCTTTAGATTGTGCCTAAGGAGGGGGGAGGGAGAGAGGTAGGATCTATAGGTGCAGCAGCCCCCTTCCATGCATACAGAGGGAATGGGGGCTGGGGACCGGGCCTGGGTGACAGACAAGGCTTGAGCCACCCTGATTAGCTAGGAAAATGCAAATCGGCACTTCCTTCCCTGCAGCAGCTAACAAGATAATGAATATTTTCATCAGCTGCAGAGAATACAAACATCTGTAGGAACACCAAACCTACTCTGGCGGGGTGGGGGGGGTGGGGAGGCGGGAGGATTCGGAGGTGGGGGAAGGCAGCTTCTCAGAAATTTTAGGCAAGAGGAGACTGCTGAGACGCTGGGGGGTGGGGGGTGGGCGGGGCACTGGGAGCCGGGAACTCGGGCTGGTGCCTATGATACAGGCCACAGTGGGAACAGACAATGCTCGAGTGCAACCTATGTCTGAGGCTCATCCGGGGCTGACACATGGTCTTGGCTGGACTTCGTCCATGCCCCCTCCACTTAGATCTCTGCTCCTGCATCCAGACCTATTGCGGAACCCTATTATGGGTCAGGCGTGGACCTGGACTCTAGGGGGTGGAGGTAAATAAGACACTCCTGCCCTCAAGAAGCTCCCTCACACACCAATTCACTTATGAAACGCCCACGCATGGAGCACACACGGTATGTACACTGGGCACTCACAATCTACCTGCAGAGACAGACACGTGGACTGGCCCCTAGTGAAGGGAGGTTCTGATAGAGAAGAGGGGAGAGGAGGACTGACCCTTCTAGGGAAGAGGTGTCCAAGAGAGACGCCTGGAAGAGGTGACAGACCCCTGATGTAAATCAAGGAGGAATTAGAGTCTTTTAGGCCAAGAAACCAGAAGAGCATTTCAAGTAGAGGGAACAGCATGTGCAAGATCAGGATGCAAGAGGAACCCCACAAGTCGCTCCGTAGAAATGGATGACACCCGGCAAAGCGTGGGCCAGGAGCAGGGATGGAGGGAGCCTGAGAGGTGGGCTTGAGGCCCGTTAAGTGGAGCCTTGTCCATCCAGCTAAGGAGGCTGGACTTCATCCTGGGCGTAATGGGGTACTACAGGCAAGTTATGGGCAGAGGCGTGACCTATCACACCTGCACTTTAGGAAGCTCCATCTGGCTGCAGCTTGGAGAGGGGATTCGGAAGGAAGACTGGGAGGTGAATCAGCGGGCTGTCGGGAATTCCGGTGTGAGGCAGCCTGGCTCTCATGCAATGTGCAGCAGGTCCATTTCTCTAGGGCCTGGCAGACACTTGCGTGTGCAGTCATGTGGCTTTGCCATTTTGCCGGCTCTGTGACTTTGCAGAACACTCAGGAGCTACTAATAATGCCCCCTTCATGGAGTTTTAGTGAAGAACAAATGAGATAATGTGTGTCAAAGTGACCTACAAGGTCCGCGGCACTATAGAAACATTAGTTATCAGTTATTTAATTACAGCAGCGCTCCTGGGTCTAATCACTGCTTCGCTCCGCGGTCCTCCATTCCCACTGCCAACGTCCAGAGACAGGCACCGCACAACATCGGAGCCGCAAGGCTCTGGTTCTGTCACTTCCTCTCTGAGCTTGGAAAGTTCCCGAATCTCTGTGCTTCCTTCCATGGCTGCATCTCTTAACTCAGGGAGAATATTCTTCTCTTTGTCTATTTTTTCAGGATCTTTAACAGCTTGAAGCGAAAGTGATATGAACTGAAATCCACAGCCTTTGTATTTCAGGTTAGCCTTTGACACACTACCATCTATGGGCCCAATCTAGCCACTGCCCCGTGTTTGCACTGACCACAGGCTAACACTGGGTTGTTCTTCAATGACTAGAGAGAAAAAAATCATAAAGAAAATAATATTTGTGTGACATATAAAAATTATATGAAATTCGAAACTTAAGCGCCCACAGGAAAAGCTTTATCAGACCACACCTGCCACTGACCCTGCTTGGGTCCAGTGCCTTAGGAGAGGACTGCCACCCTCTCCAGTTACAGATGAGGAAACGGGAGGCTCAGAGACACCGGGTCACGTGCCCAAAGTGACACAGGTGAAAACCGCTTCCATTCCGTGGCTGCTGGATCTGAAAGGTCCTTCTCTTTTTACTCATTCTGATGCTCCATCAGGGGCTGATTCCCCCTTCTCCAAAGACACCTCATAATCATGGGCTCAGTGCCTGTCTACCCCACCGGACTGCACGCATTGAGAGAGTGAGGACCGGCCGCCTGGTTCCCCACTCCGCAGTGTGCACCATGATGGGGTCGTCCTTCTGTTCTAGCACATTCTCGCCGCCCCCTTGCCTCAGCATTCATAGGTATCAGTCACAAATATATAAAACACACTCCCTTTCTGCTCTGGAAAGGAGTGTAAATTTGCCCCCAAGTGCAGCAATTTGGAGTGTCCGCATACCCTCCGCTCACAGTTCCCCATAGGAGCCCACTGTGTGCTACGTGTCATTGCACGCAGCTCCGGCCAGCGATACCCACCCGCCTCTTCCTCACGTTGCATGGCAGCTCAGGGTCCTGAAGGCCACCTTCAAACATCCTGAATTTTTACTTTTCCAGGCAACCATTGCTACACAGACTTCCTGGAAAGAGGCAAGAGAAACCCCACTGAAAGAGAAACCCCACTGGGAGGACACACTGCCTGTGGATCCCACAGCCACGCCCCAAGAAGCATTCTGCTTGTTGGACTCAAGTTTCTGCAGCCTTGGCAATGACAGCTGGTAAGCGATGGAGCTACCAGTCAAAGCACCCTTATTTAGTTCTCACTTCTAATAACCTCTTTCTGATAACTTGACAACTCAAGCCATTCACTCATTCATTCTTTCTTTCATTCTTTCCTTCAACTATTCACTGAATCTCCCAAGAACTACAATCCCCTTTCTTACCCCTGCCTGCCTTCCAAAAGCTTGGAGTGCAAGAAATGTACCTTTATTGTTTCTGATATCATTATCTCCCCACCTTTATGTGAGTGCAAGCATCTGAGCATCGGAACTGCCTCCTGTTATTTTAATGGAAAGTAAAGGGCAGCGTGCATTTAAAAAAATCATCACGGTCGAATGCAGGCATCCATCTGCCCCTTGGTCCTTCTGGAAAGCCCCTCTGTGCCTTTGTGCCTGCACGCTCAGCCCACATCTGGCACTGCCTGCCATTCCCCTCACTGAGTCCTGTGATGGCCCTCCCTCTCTTTCAGAGATGCTTTGTGAAGTGCAGTGCCTCTACAGCGAGCCTGCTAATGACAAATCTGAGGTTCCTTCGCAGTGGAGGCCAAATTCTACAGGAGAGCACCGTCTGATGCCTCCGAGCAGCCTAATGAACATTTCCTTGCAGAGAAAGGCCCGGTGTCCTGTGGCCCCTGCACCGTCTCCTGGGCACCCTGCAGCAGAATCTCTGGACAGCTCCGGGCCCTGAGTCCTGGACCAACCAGGTTTGTGCGACATCAACTCTTCCCTGCAACACTTCTGGGAGCTGAATCAGGATCCCCGACAACGCCAGCTGCCTCCCCTCTGGCTGGCTTAGTGCCTGGCTAAGCCAAGGCCTCAGGGACTTGCAGTGTAAACTGATCTGACCTTTCTGGAGGCTGTGTGGCTCTGGGCATCAATCATTACATGTGCATACTCTTGCCCAAGAGGTTTTAATCCTGGATTTATCCTAAGGAGACAATCGATCAAATGGTCACAGCTGTATTTACAAAGATGCTCATCACCACACAGTTTATGACAGTGAAAAGCTGGAGAGGATCTAAATGTCTGTCAATAAGGGATTGATTGGGTGAATTATACGTCTGGGGAATGTAGTCCTATGCAGACATTAAAAAACATATAGCTGATCTTTGTAAATTAGAAGAGAAATATGTAGGGAATATTAAGTGAAAAAAGATAAGCATATACAACATCATCCTAGTTATACAGAGTGATCTACACATAATATGTGGCCACAACACAGAGGGTATTTAGAAGGAGGTTCACACATAGATGTGAAAGTGGCCACACACAGATGAGATTTCTGGTGACTTTTATTTGTTAAAAATATTGCTTGGATTTTCTGCAGAAACATATGTTAACTTTACGGGGTGGGGGACAGACGGAGGACATGTGGCCTTGTGCAAGTAATTTTCCCTTTTTTTTCTTCATGAAGAGGGGATTAATATTACATATCAATAAGGCTATTAAATTATAAATAAAAAGATATCTAAGTGGCTCAAACAGAGTCTAAGGTGTGGTGAGTATCTATCCATGGTCACTGGTAATAGTTACCATAAAGAAGCCAGGGTAGGGCAGGTATCTTGGACAAATGGGCCAGAGCTGTGACCAAGAGATGTCAACCCACTGCACCAAACTTCACCCCTCCCACTCCCATAGGCCCAGGCCCATATGCACACACACCACATATACACACTCATCCTATCTAATAAAAGAGTAATATGCAAATTGACCATACCTCCGCTACACCCACAAACCATGCCCACAAGCCACACCCACAAGCCAATCAGGAACAAATATGCAAATAAACCCAATCAAGATGGCTGTGGCCATGGAGAGTAGGAGGGAGGCTTGAGTTTCCCTGGCAATGGAGGAAGCCAAGCTTTTCGCCTGCCCTTGCCGGCCTAGGCCTCCACTCAATGCTACAAAGTTTCAATGATAGAAGATAAATAAATCCCAACAAAAATGGCTGCCACCACTGAGTGAGCAGAAGGCTTAGCTCTGCTCCAGGCTACAAAGTTTCAATTGTAGAAGATAAATAAATCCCAGATACCAGGGCCTCCACTTGGGTTGCCTGGGGGTGTGGCTGGCCTGCAAACCACCACAGGCCCCTTGCCCAGGTAGCCCCATGCCCCAAGGAAACCCCCACCCTGATCCAGGACACCCTTCAGGGCAAACCAGCTGGCCCCCACCCATGCACCAGGCCTCTATCCTATATAATAAAAGAGTAATATGCAGATTGACCATCACTCCAACACACAAGATGGCTGTCCCCATGTGGACACAAGATGGCCACCACAAGATGGCCAGCAGGGGAGGGTAGTTGTGGATGATCAAGCCTGCAGGGGAGGGCAGTTAGGGGTGACCAGGCCTGCAGGGGAGGGCAGTTAGGGGTAAACAGGCTGGCAGGGGAGCAGTTAGGCATCAATCAGGCTAGCAGGGGAGTGGTTAGGGGGTGATCAGGCTGGCAGGCAGAAATGGTTAGGGGCAATCAGGAAGGCAGGCAGGCAAGCAGTTGGGAGTCCTGGATTGTGAAAGGGATCGGGCCTCAATGGGCAGTCAGAGACCCCTCGAGGGGTCCCAGATTGGAGAGGGTGCAGGCTGGGCTGAGGGACACCCCCCTCCCCCTGTGCATGAGTTTCGTGCACCAGGCCTCTAGCATATACATAAACACAGACCCACACACACTCACACTCACACCCATATACACTTAGGCATACATAGACACACACATATGAAGACTCATACACATAGGGCACAGGCGTACTTGCACTCAGATACACACAAACAGACTCACACACATTTACATACAGACAGGCACACAGCAGCACGCATGGTCAGGAGATGGAGAGGACCGAGCCTGCAGCACCCACTGAGCTGGCATGCTTCCCTCTCCTTGCCCTCCAGCCTGCTCAGGCCCTGGCCCAACTGCACTGACTGGCTGCTCTGTGAAGACTCCCAGAGCCTGTCTCCTGCCTGGAGAGGGAGGGGAGGCTTGCGAGAGGCAAGGCGAGGATGATTGTTGGGGTTTAATTACGCATGATGCCCGGAGGCAGCCTTGGAGGATGCACCGTAAAAGACATTTCGCTGAACTTGGACCCTTGTTCTCCAGGCGTGCATGGGCCTGACACAATATTTCAAAGCTGAGGAGAGCATCGGGCACAGAGGAGCCGACAGCTGCTAACAGCATGGTAACAAGGAGATGCTAATGACAAGTGTATCTGTAAATGGAGCAGCTCTGCAGACGAGACATGGCCAGGCTTCTTCAAAGGCACGTTGGCAATGCCAGGCCTTCCTTCTGGTCTCCTGTCCCCCACCCATCACAGCAGGAGGGGCAGAAACTCCTGGTGAACTGTGCTCAGACACCCTCTGTGATTGCAGGTCCCTGCAGCGGTTACCTGGGAACATGACCTTGAGAGCTCTTCAAGGTTAAAAGGTGGAGAGCACAGCACAGTGGAGTCATGCAGTAAATATCTCAGGAAGGAAGGGAAGAAGGGCGTGTGGGAGGGAGGGAGAGAAGGAGAAAGCTCTCCACTCCCGGACTGCATATCTGTAGCAAGAGAGAGATCTTTCCCCCCTGCCTTCCTCCCCTTCTAAACAACCCTTGTCCTCCTGGGTGGCTCTTGTTCTCTTTTAAGACAAAAGTTACTCAAGACCTACATTGTGTCAAACCCGATGTATTGAAAATGAAAGCAAAATACAACTCAGCAGAAAAATGATGAGCCTGTCTTCAAGCACTTAGCAGCCTGGAAGGGGAGTCGTACAGGTAAAAAGACAGTCATAATAAATTGTAAACTCCCCCAGTCCAATGTGCTGCCTCCTCTTTCTGGCAAAAGTCCTCTTTGAAAAGGGTTTATCTAGCTGACTCCCACTTCCCATGCTCATCCTCCCCTAGCCCATTTCAGCCTGCTTTGTCAGACTCATTCCACATCCCCCACGGTCACCGATGACTTCCAATTTGTCAAGCTCCCTGGTGCCCATCTTCCTGCCAGGTGACCTCTGAGCAGCATGGGACACAGATGACCACACTCTCTCTGAAGTCTGTTCTGGGGATGGCGACATCATCACTCTGGGGTTTCCTCCTCCTCCTGCCTCCCCAGCCACTCCTTCTCTTGTCACCTTGGCTGGGTGCTTCTCTTGTCCGCACCCCTAAGTAATCTGCCCTGGTTCTTTCCAGGATCTGTCCTCTCTTCGATCTCAACTAAATTTTTTATTTAAAAAAATTATGTAGCCTGGCCAGCACGACTTAGTGGTGGAGCTTCACCTATGAACCAGGAGGTCACAGTTTGATTCCCGGTCAGGGCACATGCCCAGGTTGCGGGCTGGACCCCAGTGTGGGGTGTGCAGGAGGTAGACCATGGATGATTCTTTCTCATCATTGATGTTTCTATCTCCCTCTCCCTCCCTCTCTGAAATCAATAAAAGTACTTTTAAAGAATTATGCTGTTGACTACCAAATGGTTTTGTTTAGAACTCAACTCTGAACTAAGTGGAGTATACTCATCCTGTAGAGCAGTGGTTCCCAACCTTTCTAATGCCATGGCCCTTTAACACAGTTCCTCATGTTGTGGTGACCCCCAACCATAAATTATTTTCGTTGCTACTTCATAACTGTAATTTTGCTACTGTTAATGAATTGTAATGTAAATATCTGTGTTTTCCGATGGTCTTAGGCGACCCTGCTAGCGGTTCTCAACCTGTGGGTCGCAACTGTAGAGCCTAAGACCATAGGAAAACACAGATATTTACATTACAATTCATAACAGTAGCAAATTACAGTTATGAAGTAGCAACGAACATAATTTTATGGTTGGGGGTCACTACAACATGAGGAACTGTATTAAAGGGTCACAGCATTAGAAAGGTTGAGTGTCCTTGGGAAGTTGGAAACACTGGACTAGCTCGGAAGAAGGACCTGGGCTGGGAATGCAGGCTGGGGACAGAGCATCCGTGGAGAGGGAAGATGGAAAGAAGGCCAATGTGAGGAGGATCACGCTCACCAAGGCTGGGGTGCATCCATGGAGGCGAGAAGAACACCAGGAGAATGGGGTGCAGAAACCAGGGAAGAAGTTCTCAAGAGAAAGAGAGTGAAGCACGGTGCTAAGAGAAGCGTTGATGCAAGGAGAAAAGTGAGACGTGGGATAACCATGAACGGGTGCACTCGTGGCCTCGGGAAAAGCATCCCCTGGGCGGCACGTGCAGGAGACAGTCTGTGGTGGGTGGGAAACAAGTGGGAAGTGAGGGACTGGAGACCATTTGCACAGATTTCCCTTCCAAGGAGGCTGGCTGTGAATGGGAAACATACGGTGGTAGCTGAAGGCAATCAAAGTGTGGAGGGGGGATGGGATGGGAGAAACGAACACATTTATAGACTGAGGGGAATGATAGGAGGGATGGAGACATTTAAGAAAGAAATGGGGGCTATTGGCAACCTTCAAGTTTCTGAAAAGATCGAGGGGATGAACTCAGAAGTAGGCAGCTGAAGAAACATCTCTTCCCCTATGACAGGAGTGGGTGTGTATGCAGGCACGTGTGAAGGGGATTGGAAGCTATGCCCTTCCTTGCCTGATGGTCTCATGCTTCTTCTTTAATAAGTATAAGAGAAAGGAAGGCGGATGTTGTGTTAGAGGCTTAAACAAGCACTATTAAAGGTTCAGAAAGCCATACAGAGCCAGGGAGCAGGCTGATACTGGAGACCATGGACGGACATTGGCACCAGTCCCCACTGTGATGGAGATTATGCAGATTACATGAGGCTGTCCCCTGGTTGCCAGGAATATAGCTGATTGGGGAATTTTGCAAGACTAGTCATTCCCTCACCTACATCCTGTATAGGACAACAACTATAGCGACAGTGGCTACCATATTGTTGAGTGTTGGTTATGTGCCAAGTGCCTTACATACAGTATCTCTAATTTTCAGGAGAGTGCCACAAAATCAGTAACTAGTTCCCCCTTTACCCTAAAAAATTCAAGTTCCACAGAGGTGATGTCATTTTCCCAAGGTTTCACAAGCGTTGCTGACTCCCAAGCCGGGCTCTTTTCCTTTCTCTATACCTTGTCACTATCTTTGAGACCTGACTTCTCATTTCTCCCCTGAGAGCTTCCTTCTCTAGGATAAACAACTCCAGACTTTGAACACTGCCTTGTGGGACCTTATTTCTGGGCCCCTTACTCTCTCATCTTTCCCTCTAGTTTGTCAGTTTCACATTCACAAACACGTGTGTACTTGCATGCACCTTTTTCAAGGTGGTAATGAGATCCCTATGGGAAAGTGGAAAGTTCCCTACGCCTCAGTGGAAAGTTCTTGCGAAGGTCCCCCTGGAGGGTTTTCCCCATAGACCCCTCCACGCTTCAGTCTTGTTTCCTTCCTATGCTACGCTAATTTCCACCTAAGATGCCCTTCCAGGAGTCAAGGGTGCAGAGTCCCGCCTTACATGACTTTGATCACCTCTCTATCTGTCCTCCAAAGACTGGCCCCATGTTCCCAAAAGACCAAACCATTTAGTGTCTTAGTACTTTCTTCCCAAGTTTAGTGCTTCTTCTGTTGATTGCTCTGCCTGAAATAGCCATTCCTTTGTCCTTTCCTATAACTACTCGCCCTTCAAGATTCAACATAGGTATCACCATTTAGAAACCTTGTCAAGTGACCTGGCCACATCATGTGCCCCCTGTTTTTCGTGCATCTTCTATAACACAGAACAAGCAGAGAACAGTGATTAAACAAGTGGGCTATTGAGCTTGTCAATCAGACTAGACAAGACCTGGTTCAAGGCACTTACTCCTTGTGTCACTCAACCTATCAGCATTGCCATTTCCTCATCTACAGAATGGGGGCATGTATAACCCACCTCATGGGGTTGTTGTGAGGAAGAAATAAGTGAATCCACTTAAAGCTCTTGGCATAGTGCTGAGCACATGATAAATGGTAGTTATTCCTACAACACTTGTCAAAGAGTACTTTATATTTACTTCATGCTGCGATCTCCCCTACCAGCCCCTTAGTAACCCAGAGGACAGGGATAGCATCTGGCTCATGTTTCTATCTGTGGCACCTAGCTCAGAGTCTAGTACACAGTAGGGGCTCATGAATAAATGAATGAATGAATCTAAGTCACCACAGTGTATATCGCATAATCATATTATGTGAAATTACCTATACATATGCAATTGAGAGAATCTATATACACTAGTATAAAAGGCTAATATGCTAAGTGTCCCCTCGGGAGTTCAACGGGGAGACCAGGAGTTTGGTCACTCGCTCTGATGTGCGCTGACCACCAGGGGGTGGCGTGGAATATGGCAGGCAACCAGCAGCAGTGGCGGGGGCTAGGGGGTGGGTGCTGAGGTAGCGAGGGAAGAATGAGGTGGGGAGGCGGGGAGGTGGGGAACCTGATCGGCCCTGATCACTGGCCAGGTCTAGGGACCCTACCTGTGCACAAATTTCATGCACTGGGCCTCTAGTATGAGGGGTAAGATATATCATCTTCCTTTCAAGGGCAGGAGGCCTCCCAAAGGAATGACTGGATAATGGAGAGATGAATGGGTCAAGTGTAAGGCTCCATTCAGGACCATGGACAGTAGTCACGGCCATACCCAACCATGGTACAGTCACATCCATTTAGAAGTGGTCAAGAGAAACCAAGATGGTGGCATAGGTAAACACGTGAACTGCTGCCTCGCACAACAATTTCAAAACTACAACTAAAAGACAAAACGGACATCATCCAGAACCACAGGAAGGCTGGCTGAGTGGAAATTCTACAATTAGAAGGAAAGAGAAAAGCACACTGAGACTCACAGGAGCTGTAGAAGGCAGAGGTAGGGAGGTGCGTTCACGGAGAAGGCTGGCAACTGAGTATACAGCTGTCTTTTTCAAGTGGGAGGGAGACAAAAGCTCCCAACTGCTCTGAACTCCAGTTCCTGGTGAGACTCTGGGGACCCAGACTCATACAGGGAGAAACTGGACTGTCTGGCAGTGGGCAAAACTTGAGGGCAGCTTTCTCTCAGAGGTGCTTGCAGAGATTACCGTGGGACATTGAGAGCAGGGGGCCTCTTAGGGCAGGGCTTTCAGGAAGCCATTGCTGTTTGCTCCGCCCTAAGATCCTGCCCCATGAAGCCCTTGCTGTTTGCTCCACCCTGAGACTCTGCCCCATCCAAACTGAGCACAGAGGCTTTTGTAGATGAATGGCCTTGTCCTTTGAATTCTAAACTTACCTAACAAACTGCAGCTGAGTCAGTGAGACCCAGAACATCCAAAAGAAAGTCCAAGTCCCCACAGCAGCTTGCACTGCTTCAGAGCTGGGCCTAATCTGGGCACCTCCAAAACCCAAACTAAGAAGAGGATTCTGCAGATCTCTCCATAGCTCCTGCTGGGTAGCCTCAGGCAGAGGCTAAATTTGCAGCTCCCTGGAGATCCAAGAGCCAGTGTACCCAGGAGTCAGAGTGGGACCATCCAGATTACAACTCCTCAGATCCATAAGGGACACACTCAGGGGGCAAACTCAGTGAGTACCAAAGCCCCACTGAAGCAAGTCTTGTCTCATAAGGGTGTCTCCAGCACAAAAGTTCTCCCATTGTAGACCACAGCTGATCCTCACAGCCAATTGGCCTGGAGGTCAATTCCTCCCAGTGATACCAACAACAATCAAGGCTTAACTACAACAAAACTGTGCACACAGTCCACAAAGGGGTGCACCAAGAGTGTCCACCTCAGGTAACTGGGGAGGCTGAGCCACTGGGCCCTACAGGACACCTAGCACACAAAGCCATGCTGTCAACACAGGAAGCAGCCAAAATGCGGAGACAAAGAAACAGATCACAAATCAAAGAAATGGAGGAAAGCAAATGACTGGATATAGAGTTCAAAACCATCATTATAAGGTTTTTCAAGAATTTTCTAGAAAAGGCCAATTAATTTAGTGAGACCCTCGAGGATATGAAAAAGGACCAACTAGAAATCAAGCATACACTGACTGAAATAAAAAATAATATACAGAGATCCAACAGCAGACTAGAGGATCGCAAGAATCAAGTCAGAGGTTTGAAATACAAAGAAGCAAAATACACCCCACCGGAAAAGCAAAAAGAAAAAAGAATCCAAAATATGAAGATAGATTAAGGAGCCTCTGGGACAACTTCAAGCATACCAACATCTGAATTATGGGGATGCCAGAAGAAGAGAGAGAGCAAGATACTGAAAACCTATTTGAAGAAATAATGACTGAAAACTTCCCACACCTGGTGAATGAAATAGACTTACAAGTCCAGGAAGCACACAGAACCCCAAACAAAAGGAATCCAAAGAGGACCACATCAAGAAACATCATAATTAAAATGCCAAGAGCAAAAGACAAAGAGAGAATATTAAAAGCAACAAGAGAAAAACAGTTACCTACAAGGGAGCACCCACACAATTGTCAGCTGATTTCTCAACAGTTACTATGCAGGCCAGATGGGAGTGGCAAGAAATATTCAAAGTGATGAATAGCAAGAACCTACAACCAAGATTACTCTACCCAGCAAAGCTATCATTCATAATTGAAGGTCAGATAAAGAGCTTCACAGATAAGAAAAAGCTAAAGAGTTCATCACTGCCAAACCAGTATTATATGAAATGCTGAAAGGTATTCTTTAAGAAGAAGAAGAAGAAGAAAAAGGTAAAGATAAAAATTATGAACAACAAATACATATCTATCAACAAGTGAATCTAAAATTCAAGTGAATAAAAAATCTGATGAACAGAATAAACTGGTGAATATAATAGAATCAGGGGCATAGAAAGGGAGTGGACTGACAATTCTTGGGAGGAAAGAGGTGTGGGAGGTGCGGGAAGAGACTGGACAAAAATCGTACACCTATGGATGAGGACAGTGGGAGGGGTAAAGGCAGAGGGTGGGATGGGAACCGGGTGGAGGGGAACTATGGGGGGGAAAAGGAGGAACAATTGTAATAATCTGAACAATAAAGATTAAAAAAAAAAAAAGAAGTGGTGATCAAGACCTAGAGGCCAGGCAGCCAAGAGTATAGGCAGGCCAGGGAAGATCTATGTCACAAGGAATGGCTGGGACGCGGCATCAGGGCTAGTGTTCCACTGGTACTCATGAATAGGACCCTTCTTCTTGTTAATGGCTGATAGTCAATCCAATGGTCCCAGGTTCCATTCTAATTATTTGGCATCCATGCCATTACATTTATGAAATATATTAAACATTAACCTAGTTTCTCAGCAGATCTAGGCAAAGTGATGAAGAGCACTATTAAAGGATTAAGGATTGCAAACCCCAAAATTGGATTCCAGGTGGCCACAAGCTAAGGGCAAAGAAGCAGAGCGCAGGCCCAGCAAAGGTCAGCCAGCCATCTAGTTGCGGCAGCACATTAGCAATCTGAGCCCCGCCATGTAAGCTGCTCCTTAGAAAACCCTCAGCCAGAGTTTACCACAGATTTAAAAGATTAGCCCCATTCCCATGAGTGTGTTCCCCTTGACCACTCCCCCCCGCCCCCCAGCTCTCTTCTCCCCACACCAGAGCCACGTGACTTCAGACAGCAGCCTCATCTTGGCTGCAGCCACCAGGACCTGATTTCAGCCAGAGGGAATCTATGAACCTCTGGGTCAGATCTCAGGGACTTAGCTTCACGTTAGCACTTGGTACTCATGTCTGTTAAACACACACCAAGGGGTGTAGTCATTATTTCTTTCCAAACATGTCTCCCCTGCTTGCCTGAGGCTTTCCTGGAAGCACTACTATTTTTAATTAAGAAAATAAAGACAGGAATGGAAGAGAGGGAAATTAGGCTGGCCTCTAAGTTTACTCTTACTTTTGGAACCAGTTTGGACACTAGGACTGCATCCTATTTTCTTGATAATTGTCTTGATAACCTGCCCAGATAACCAGCTATGTTCTTTTTGTTTTTTAATTTTTTTAATATTTTTATTGATTTCAGAGAGGAAGTAAGAGGGAGAGAGAGATAGAAACATCAATGATGAGAGAGAATCATTGATTGGTTGCCTCCTGCACGCCCCCTACTGGGGATTGAGCCTGCAACCCAGGCATGTGCCCTTGAACAGAATCGAACTCAGGACCCTTCAGTCCACAGGCCAATGCTTAATTCACTGAGCCAAACCAGCTAGGGCAGTGGTTGGCAAATTGTGGCTCGCGAGTCACATGTGCCTCTTTGGTCCCCTTGAGTGTGGCTCTTTCACAAAATACCACCGCCTGGGCGAGTCTATTTTGAAGAAGTGGCGTTAGAAGAAGTTTAAAAAATTTAGCTCTCAAAAGAAATTTCAATCACTGTACTGTTGATATTGGGCTCTGTTGACTAATGAGTTTGCCGACCACTGAGCTAGGGCACCAGCTATGTTCTTTTGGTCCTTGATGCTGTCTTTCCAGGAGCTAAATTTCTGCTCCCTATCTGGTCTGAGGCCTCTGGTCTGAGGCCTCTAGTCTTTGGAATATACCTATTTTCCACTGTGAAGTCTTGGGCCATAATTCTGAACCAACGTGAACTTGTGCTGCCCAAGAGGCCCTGTAGGGGACTTTCTAGCTTACAGCAGTAGTTCCTACCTTCCTGGAAGTCTTCTGCCCAAGCTTTGCCCCAGAGGCCTGTGGATCAAGGACAGATATGCTGTAGGTGAGTGAGGAGGTCATGAGGACCAGGGATCACAGAGAAGACAGCTAAGGGCAGAGAAGGTAGGTGAGGACTGTCTCCTTCATAAGGGGCACTTCACTTGAGGATAGGCCTTGAAGAGTAGGACTAAACACCGAGTCCAGATTCAGGTGGAGAGGAGGGGAAGAAAAACATACATCGCAGTAGGAGCACTGCCCCCATTTCACAGATGAGAAGGCTGAGGTTTGGAGAGTTGAAGAATCTTGTTCAATAGCACCAATCAGATGAAATACACAGTCCTGCATGGAATCAGCTCTGCCTCTGTCTGTCTCCTACAGAATCAGATCTCTACCCTAGACGGACAGACTCAGGATGTCCTCATACTTCTAATATATGCTTGTCCCCAACCCAGCCCTACAGGCCCAGCATAACTAGTTTTTAGTTTAAGAGAGAGACCACTGTCCCCTCTGCTTGTCTGGCTTCTTCTACCAGGAAACTGTAGAATCATGCACCATTGCAACTATAAGCACATCAATGATCTGCTAGAGCTGTGGTTTTCACATTTCTTTCTTTTATTTGTAGCAGAATTTGCATGTAGAACTCCCACACGTGGAACAGATACTCGACGACGGAGTACTCTCCAGGCCCCACCCCATCTGTGCCCCTTTGCCAGGGATTCCTAGACTCTTCTGAAGACTCCATGCCCCTCCAAGACACAGCCTTACCTATTCTGGCCTCTCATTTGTGGATGAGTAGGCTGGGGACCAAGGGCAGGAAGGAGCTTGCCCAAGGTTACCCAGTGACCTTGAGAATCTACATCTCCAACGCTCTCTACTCGAGCGGCCGAATCATAACCATCAGTGTGGAGGAGGTATCCCAGGTCTATGCAGGCTGCTTGTGTGGGATCTGAAGATAGAGATTTCCTTCGAGCAGAAGGGTTAGCATTACTAATAGTGGCCCACACTAAGGTGCAGGGAAAAGAGCTTTGCTTGGGTTATTCCACACAATGCCCTCAGCAGATTATTATTCCATCCCAGAGATGAGGAAGCTGAGTCTTAGTTCCTTAGCACTAGGCTACCCAGCTAGTCAACAGCCGCAGGAGGATCTGAGCCCTGGTCATCTAGCTCTAGAGCCCAGCTCTTAACCAGTCAGCCATGTGGTCGTCCTAGTGAAGCCTAGACTCGTTCATATTTACCAACATATCCTTCCCACTCCTGCCAATCTCCCAGCCAACACTCTGCACGACCAGACAGCTCACTTTCCTCCCTGTGACCACCAACATTCAGGGTCTGGGCTATAAACTCGAATCGCCTAGCCTCCCTCCTCCCACAGACCCACAGGTAGGGGTACACACGGGCAGTGTGCACTCATGCATTATGCGTGATGCCATGGCCTGGAATCCTGCTGAACTGAGACTTAGCAGCTGCTGGGTCTTGGAGCCACCTCAATGCCTGTGTCATTAGCTGAGCCCTGAGAGCCATCATTACTGCAGCCACTGGGGCTGAGTCACTGAGACTGTGAGCAGGTAATAGAACTGCAGGGACATATCATAAAAGGGACTGGAATAGGACTTGGGCTGGAAAGAAGGACTGTGTGTGCTCTGGTCCTGAAGGGTGATATGTAAACAAGGAACTCCCAGCCCCTGCAGATGGCATTTCTGCCAGGTCCCTCAGCAGAGGACAATGAATGGCCTAATTATAACTTCCACACTCGGAGGTTTCAAAGGAGAGGAAGGGGGAAAAAAAATCAATGAAATTAATTTAACATGGGCCCATTCTTTTTGTTTCGCTCTAGCCATTTTATGAGATTCCCTGATAGAACCGCTCATCTTTCCTCCTCCACAGTCTTCACTTATAAAAGAAAGAAAAAAGCTGTAAGACTTCAGGTGTACTTGTTCACGGCATCTCAAGGAAGGGAGCCAGATCAGAGCATCCCAAGGCTGGAAGAGGCTTTCAAATCTCATTGTTCGTGGCATGGGGGAAGACACAGGGTTTCTGCATACAGGGGTGCAGGGTGAGCACCGTGTGAGGGAGCCCTGGCAAGGGTTAGTGCAGACTGATCTTTGCAGGGGGTTACATCCACCTTTTTGTAATTTACAGGGAGGGTTGGGGGACCAAGCTAGGCCTAGGGAGTTGCACTGAGCAAGGACTCAGAGACGTGCCTTCTGTGGGGTTCATGTTCTATGAGATCTTTCCTATGTCTCCTTCCTAGGTCTGCTCCCTCCTTTGTCAGGGGAGGATACTGGGGATGGTGCAGGATAGTGGGCCCGAGCTAACAAGTTAACCACCAAGCTCCCAGCAGGCCCAGTGCTGAGAATATGAGCCATCTGTCCTGTTTTATCCCTCCAGAACCCCCTGGAGGTTCACTAAATGCTATTTTCCAGATGGAAAAAGAAAGGTGAGCCTGGCCAGCATGGCTCAGTGGTTGAGTGTCAACCTATGAACCAGAGGTCATGGCTTGATTCCAGGTCAGGGCACATGCCCAGGTTGCAGGATCTATCAGAGTCAGCTGATCAATGATTCTCTCTCATCATTAATGCTTCTCTCGCTCTCTCTCCTCTCTTTCTCTCCCTCCTTCTCCAAAATCAATAAAAATACATTTTTTTTAAAAAAGTTGAGATCCAGGGAAAGGTGGTCACCTGCCCCAAGTCACAAAACACTTGGGGGAGAAGCCAGGCTTGCAATCCAAGTACCTCTGGGCTCTTTCCCCACAAGACACCTCCTCTTTAAGGCTGTTTCCACTTCTAGCTTCCTGTCATCCTATATGCACACCGACCTTGGTCATTGGGGCGTCTGGGTGTGAAGGCCGAGGAATGCCTACACGATCAGCAAACAGCCAGCAACGTCACCCAGCAGTGGCCGGTGAGTTGTACACAGAAGGAAGCAGAGGTCATTGACCAAACGCAGAACTGGCTGTCCAAGGAGGGGAATGAAAGGTAATCCTGCAAATCATTGTCGAGTGTCAATATGGAATAAAATAATTAGACCGACGTACCCAGCGAAAATCTGTAAGCACTCGAGAGATAATGGAACAGTGAGCGAAAAGGAGCATAAGGTGCATGCAGAACAAATCATTTTGGACAGCTTGACAGCTTTTCCTGACAAAATTATGAAATTAGTGGTTGAAGGAGATGTAGCGGAGGTTATATGCGTCTGAGCTCCGGCGAAATATCAAATAGGGCCACATGTGATGTTCAGCTTGCCAAACTCATTCCCATTGCCTCCGATTCCAGCAGAAAGGGTCTGAATCTAGCCACTGCTTAAGCGGATGAACATGGAAAGAGGGAGGGCCCCTGCCTAGCCTTCTCTTGAAGAATTTGGGAATCCCAAAACAGAAATCAAAGAGAGACCGTTCTATGCCGTTAGGTACAGTAGGAATGAAATAGCTAATTGTTGCGATAATTGCTATACACGAAAAAGCCAGTTACACGTTAGGCTTGATATTGCCGGACCCTGTAACCAATAGAATGACACCTCAATTTCCCAGCCTTGGTTCCTTCCTGCCACCCTCCCCATAATCTGTGTGCCCTTCCCACCTGCGTGTGTTTCTCTAGCATTCCCTGACCCCGGTGCCTAGCATAACAGCAAATTCTAAATATTGATTTACTTCTTAATGATCTTCCAATACCAGGAAAGATACCACTAGTTTTGTTCACCTCCCAGGCTCTTTTTTTCTATTTTCCCAGAGTGACACAAATTTCCTCCAAAGCCATGTGCCTTTTATGGCACTTCTGGGCCAATGTCAGGTCCAGGGTCCTCCCATGTCCACCTGGAGGCAATAATGAATTTATTCATTCATTTACCTTTTCAGTAACTTTTTTTTTTATTATGTCAATAACATTCCTGCCTCGGCCATTCCCTCATCTATCTCACCATTCACTCATTTATCACTTCATGAATCCATTCATAGGCTCACTCATTTACACATGTATTCTCATATATATATTCTTCTACATATTAATTACATTAAAATATATACTCATCCACTGCCTCTGCCATTCCATTTTTCATTCCCACCAATCCCCTCATTCACTCCCTCATTCATTCACTCATTCATGCACTGAATGCCACAATGCTCACTGGATCTGACTTAGACACTAATGTATAATAGGTGTGGCATCTACTTTTAAGAAATTCACAAGCTGGGTAAAAAAGGTGAAGGGGTTAAAAAGCAGAAATTGGTAGGTACAAAATAGTCATGGAGATGTAAAATACAGCCTAGGGAAGATGGTCAATTATATTGTAAATAACTAACTACGTTGCCAGGTGGGTACTGGAAATATCGGGGAGAACACTCTGTAAAGTATATGATTGTGTAACCACTGTACAGTACACCTAAAACTAATATGAAATAATACTGAATGTCCACTATAATTGAAAAATTAAATTAAAAAGAAATTCTCAAGCCAGCCAAAAAGACAAACAAACATAAAATTGCAAATGCTGAGTGGTCGGGGTGGAGTACAGGGGTGGAGTACAGGAGGGCAGGAAGTTGAAGAGAAAAGGAATCCATACTTCCCCAGCCCCCTGTAAGCTCTAAAGGCTCCCTTCCTGGCAAAGGATGATGAAACCAAATTTACTTAGTAAGTAAACTCAGTTGAGACCTGAGCCCAGGCATTCTCTTCCAACCACTCAAGCTCCTAACCACTCTGTGTGTTCACGATCTATCATCAGTGCCCAGAATGCAGCCTAGCATTTCAGGGGAGTGACGTGGGTGAAATCAAGTCAGAAAGGTGTGAGAAGCAATTGGAAAGAGAGGAAGTAGAAACTATAAGTTTCTATTAAGGAGTGTGTCCTTCAAAGCAAGGAAAGAGAAGGTTGTAACTGAACTGGGGCTTAGGATCGAATCCTGGACAGGACTCAGAAGAATCTCATTTGGTGCAGCCACTGTGGAAACCGGTATGGCGGGGGGCGGGGGTGGTCCCCTCAAAAAAGTATAAATGAAATTGCCTTATGACCCAGTGATCCATATCTGGGTATATATCTGAAGAAACCCAAAACATCAATTCAAAAGAACACATGCACCCCCATGTTCTCTGCAGCATTATTTACAATAGCCTAGATATAGCAGTGATCTAACTGCCCATCAATAGACAAGTAGATAAAAAAGCTGTGGTACATATATACAATGGAATATTACTCGGCCATAAAAAAAGAATGAAATCTTACCATTTGTGACAGCATGGATGGACCTAGAGGGGATTGTGCTCAGTAAAATAGTGAAAGACAAATACATATGATTTCACTTACATGTGGAATTTACAGAACAAAATAAATGAAT
The DNA here is from genome assembly GCA_026230045.1 of Corynorhinus townsendii. NCBI lineage: Eukaryota > Metazoa > Chordata > Mammalia > Chiroptera > Vespertilionidae > Corynorhinus > Corynorhinus townsendii. The sequence continues at coordinate 165,846,771 of JAPDVU010000005.1, read as the reverse complement.
AAACAAAACTAAAATAGACTCATAGAGACAGGGAACAGCCTGACAGTTGCCAGAGAGGTGAGAGGCTGGAGGATTGGGTGAAAACGGTGAAGGGGCTGAGAAGGACAGACTGGTAGATACAAATTAGCCATGGGGATATAAAGTATAGCACAGGGAATGTAGTCAATAATACTGTGATAGCTATATGTGGTGCCAGGTGGTACTAGAATTATCAGGGGGATCACTTCATAAATTATATACTTGTCTAACTACTATCCTGTACATCCAAAACTAATATAAAATAATAAAAGTGTGAATAGTAATTGGAAAAAAAATAAAAAAGAATCCCATGCATAAGGACAAGTGTGTGTATCTCTGCAGCTTTCTTCCATGCTCTTCCCTTAATTATCTTCATTTCTGCTGTCCCCACCATGACTGTGAGCTGTTTTATGTTCTTCTGTCGATGCTTGGACTTCACACACAGCCTGTCGTCTGTAGTTGCTAAGTTAACACTTACAGAACGAAGGTCACAGGTTGTACAGTGGATTCACACACCACCCGGAACTGCTCTTTACAGAGAAGAGGGAGGTGCAGGTTGGCTGAGTGGGGATGCCCACCAAGCAGCCAGTATAACCAGTGGGGTCCCGCAAAGCTGGGGATGCAGAGGGAGTGGTGTGGGCAAGCCAGAAAGGTAAGCGAAGTCAAAGGTGATAAGTGTAGAGTTAACACAGGGGAAAACGGAACTCCGGCTCAACCACAGGGTTAAAGCAGGGCACTGGAGTGGGTGCGTCGGATTACCTTATGCAAAGGACACTGGCCACAGAAAACGAAGCCCATCAGCCAATGTCACGATCCTGCATTGTTTGCACAATTTCCTGGAAACGTGCACCGGTTCAGGAGCCACAGCAGGGAAAACAGTCTAAGGGGCGTGGAGAAAATGAAGGCTCTCGCTTCAGAGGGGTGGGTTTTATTAGAACTGTGATTAGACCATTGAACAAAAAGCTCGTTAGAAAGCCGCTGGGGCTCTCAAAAGTATTACCCATTTTCGTAATGGCATTCCTTCAGATTCCTCCATGGGTTTCTCGGTGCTGCCTGAACACTGCGTCTATTAAAGGTGTGTGGGGAGAAATAGCTTCTGGCTCACTTGTCACGTGAGTCCAGGGGCCAGATGCCTGCAGTTCACATCCCGCATGTTGTGGAAAGGAAGAAAAGGAGCACATTGGTCCACACGTAGAGACCAAAGGCGAGGTGGCGATTTGTAGCAGGTGCTTTGACATAAGCATCACCAGAGCATCAGCCACCTCAAGATTTCACAAGGCCATGCGGCTCATTTGGGGCAGAATCATCATTCAACCCCCACTTGGTCTGAGCCTAAGGGCAAAGCCCACGTCCCTTTCCAGGGCCCCCTGCTGCCCCCAGCAATGGGACCAATTTTGTAAAAGGGGAGATTTCTCCTTCAGGTTGGCAACCTAGGATTTGGAGAAGGGAGGAAGGAGGGGGCAGGAGGAGAAAGAATAATTTTGCGCTCGTTTCAGACTCAAAAAAGATTACTCTCCAGCTGTCAGCTGAGCCCACAATCACCGTGGAGTTTTATTAAGGAGCAAGAGCCGGAGATGAGGGAAGTGACAGATTTAAAATTAACTTGCCAAACTCCCCATCAATATTGTGACAGTCCCCAAGCACCAGTTCAGCGACCCAGTGCGGCAACTTGACAACATTAACATAACTTTGTTGGAACAAAACCTTCCCCTCTGTCTTTTCAAGAGGAGCTAATTTTGGGGGCGACAGGTATTCTTATTTCTGTCTTTCTGGCACTTCTGTGGCAGGTCCCTGTGGGCCAACCCAGGAGGGCATGTTTCAAACACTTCCATTCTTCTTCTCCTCTCTCCCTGGAGACCATCATCCATAGCAGGGTGGCACAGTGACTCAGAGAGATGCTTTTCCCCTTTAAAGACCTACTGAGCGAACTAAGACCGGAGGGGGGGGGACCCCTACACCGCTACTTCCTGGACACTGACTTGAGTTCCCTTCAGTTTTTACGCTTGGAGCAATGTGCTCTCTGCACCAACTCTTATCAGCTCACCGCCGTCTGCCCCCTTTCTGCCCCTCACCCATAACCTCTTACAACCCAGCTTCGACATTACTTCCTGAACAGCATCTGGACTCCGGAACCCACGTGGGTCCCTGATGTTTGTCTCCAGGGCACCCTGACTTCCACATGTCACTTGGCACAGCTCACTTGATGAAATTTCACTTGAATAAACATCTGTCTTTTGTCATCTACGAGCTCAGTAGGTAGAGTAAATAATTTATCATATATTCCCGGTGACTTTTATCTAGGATAAATGCTAAGCCAGACAGGGCTCTGGGACAACAGGCATAAATTAGAACTGTCCTATTCAAACCGGAATGTAAGGTCACCCTACAAATACCAGCATATCCTGCGATCGCCTTGTGCTCTTTGTGTCTCCATCGCTTTGCACAGTGATTAAAAGTTCAGTGGATGAATACAATAGTTTCTTTATCCTAAAGATAAGCTCATAGAACCTTCCTGTCTTCCTTCCTTCCTTCTTTCCTCCTGCCTTCCAAATTGTTAGTCAACTTCTATGCATCGAGCCCCGTTTCTTTTTATGGCTGGGCATACAAATAAACATGCTTTAGCCTGGAGGATGGAAAGGGACAATAAACAGAATGTCCTGAGCATCTACCATGGGTTAGTGGATTGAAACACTGTGTGTTATTTAGCTACCAGACCAATGAGGTAGTTAATAAATCCACCTTGTAAAAAAAAAATAAGAACAATGAAGTTCAGAGAAGGCAGGTGACTTGACCAAGGTCACACAGCGAATAGCAGCAGAGGTGGAATTTAATTCCAGGTCTGCCTGAGTCCAAGCCGTGGTCTCATCATCCAGCTGTGCCAATGGCCTCAGCTTCGTAGAGGGAAGGTGAACTATGAGCAATGCGGGGTGTAAAGTGCTGTGAGAGAGGGTGGGTCCAGGTCTGCAGACAGTGTTCAAGCTTCTCTGACCCACCATCTCACACACTTTGTACACAGACTTAAAGAAAATCAACTGCTCACTCCAAGCGCCAACAGCTGTCGAGACCGTAGTGGTGAGAAACTGCTAGGTCTCAGGGATTTACAGTAATGAATGGTCAAAGATGATCCCAGGTCTCTTTTCAGCAGGGAAGGCAGACATTAAAGAACCACACAAACGTTAAGTTTTTACAAATATTTCATAGGACACATAGCGTGAGGTCCAGACACAGGGATTTTTTCATCATTATTTTCATGGAAAGGGAAACTGAGGCTGGCTGGATAAATGACCAAGTTGACATTGCAGAGACGTGAGATATGAACCCCAATCCACGTGACCCCAAAGCCCATACAGCTCTTCCTTCTCCCCCTTTCTTTCTGAACAAGCTGGTCACGAAGCCATTAGTGGGCCACAGCCCATCCCTCGCCACCACTGTCTCAGCTCTGTGACCTCAGGGTCGCCGCATACAGGTATACAGAGTGGATATAGCACGGGCTCATCTCCATGAACCTGCTGTCAGGATTAAAGCCTGTGATGCGCTTTGCAGAGTGCGTGACCCATGGCAATGTGCTCAGGAAACGGCGATCCTTATCATCACACTGTTCTCGGGTAGGGTGGACTTACCGACCGCACTCATTTGGTGGTCCATCACACATATAAGGTCCTGCATTGTTAGCTAACTTTTAATGTGGGTGTATTTTTAGAACGTTCTCCCACTCTGCTCCCCATCCTGAAGTCCCCCAGCCTAGCACAGCCAGGAGTGGAGTGTGTGACCAGGTGGTGGATGAGGGGGCAGGAATGGCCACCTGAGGATGGGTTTCGGGTCAGACTGCCTACATTCCCGTCCTGGCTCTACCACTGGCAAGCTGAATGTTGTTGGGTCTCATGGGGTGCAGCTGCCCCCTGGCTCCACCTCTCTGTCCCTGGAAGCTGGCGGCCCTCCTCCTTGGCCACTGGCTCTTCCTCTCTCTGGCCGATGAGAACGAGAGCCCCCAGGCTCAGGGCTGGGGCTGGCTCTCCACTTCTCTCTCTACTCCCTGCTGCCTTTGTCTCCTCTCATTTCTTTTTATATCATCTATATGCTAAACAATCTGAAATTTGCATTTCAAGCCTGGCCTCTCTTGGGGACTGGTATATCCAGCTGGCTTCCTGACATCTCCATGAGGGTATACATTAGACATGACAAGATGATGGTGATGAGTCTACCTGAAGTTTTATTACACTATCGTCGGCTTTTATAAACGACTGGAATTTTCCACAAGAAAGTTCATTTTTTAACATGCTGGAAATCGAATGTCTGTTTATGCTCCCCTCCCTATGCTGGCTCCTCACACGGTCATTTTTATCTCTGCTGATGGCACTTCTATCTGTCCAATTGCTCAGGCTAAAAGCAAGGCGTCAACCCTGCCTCCCCCTCCTCTTCCTCATCAGTACATTCCGTGGCTCTGCTCTGAGAAAACACCAAGAATCTGCCCACTTCTCTCCGTGTTGAATCCTAGGACCATACTCCACGGTTCACCTGGACCCCTGCCAAAGCTGGGGATGTCTTTCTCTGCTCCCACCCTGCCCGCCAGCATCTATTCTCCTCACCCCTTTAAATATCTGAGCGAGGTCATAGCCCTTTTCCTCTAAATCCACACGCTTGCTTCTTCCAAAGTACTGTAGTCACGGGATTCCCAGGACTCCACACTAATTGTCACACTGCCCCCTCCATGTCCATTACCTTTTCATTTACAACCTGTTCTCCTACCCCTTACCTCCCCTCTATGCCTATGCTTCATCCAGTGGGGTTGCTTTTTGTTCATGGAACATGCCAAGGGCCCGGGAACCTGCTGTGCCCTCAGCCTGGAAGCTCTCCCGTGGACAACTGCAAGGCTCACTGTCTCACCCCTTAAGGCCCCTGCACACCTGTTACCTTATCAAAAGCTCTTCCCTGTCCAGCCTCCATGAAGCAGAATCCCCTGCCTGGACACCCTGCACCGCTTATCCAACTTCCCCCCATGCTGTGTACACTTGACATAGTACATATTTATCTTTCCATTGGCTCCTACACTAGAATGTAATTCACAGGGCAGGATTTTTATGAGTTAAGTTCACTGTAGTATTCTGGTTTCCTCATGAGTGGCATACAGAGGTTGGCCAAAGTAGGTTTCACAGTTGTTCATATGGAAAAATATATAATATAAGAATAAATAATAACACGAGAATTCTGTGTTTCCCATTACTCACAACTATAAACCTTCTTCAGCCAACCCTACACATAGGTACTCAATGAATGTTTTTGATTGCATAAGGATACAATGGTGCCTAGTGCAGGGTAAGTCCTGCCTGTCATTGCTAGCATCATTACCATGGTTACTACTATGACTCCTATCACTTTTACTGGTTCTAGACCCCTTACATTTATTATCTTAGCTGTCTCACAGCAACACAATGTGACTTAAGGACCCTTATTTACCTACTAGTGGCCCGGTGCACGAAATTTGTGCACATTAAATGGGGATTAATTAGAAGAAATAATTTAATATTGCTATTTGCCCTTTCTCTATAATAGAAGTGTCAGAGATGAAAGAAAATTGGTAAAATGTATATGAAAACCTTCCTCCTGTCAGAGTCTGGGACACACCACGGGATCCAGAGTCAAGTCCCCACCCACCCACATGCACCTCAAAATTGTGTGAGACCCAGACCCGGCCACCCTCCCTCCCCCATTGGCCTAGATCCAGACCTGGCCAGTCCCACCCTTGTCAAGCCCCACAGGGCAGGGGATGTAGCCTCAGGTCCTCTGGCCCAGTGCCAGGATGGGGGGCGTGGCCTAAGGTTCCCCAGCCCAGACCAGGGCGGGGTCATGCCTTGAGGTCCCCCATTAAGCCCTGCCAGGTGGGGGACATGGCCTGAGATCCCCTGTCAAGCCCCGCTGGGTGGGGGGCATAGCCTGAGGTCCCCCGTCAAGCCCCACCAGCAGGGGGGTACAGTCTCAGGTCCCCCGTCAAGCCCCGCTGGGTGGGGAGCACAGCCTGAGGTCCTCTGTTAAGCCCCGCCAGGCAGGGGGATGCAGCCTCAGGTCCCCAGGCCTGGTGCTGGGGCAGGGAGTGCGGCCTGAGGTCTGCCAGCCTGGTGCCATGGGATGGGGGTGTGTGGCCTGAAGTCCTCTGTCAAGCTCCACCTGTTGGGGGACGCAGCCTGAGGTCCCCTGGCCTGGCACTGGAGTGGGGGAGCAGCTTGAGGTCCCCTAGCCCAGCATCAGGACAGGAAGCCCACTTTGAGGTCCCCCATCAAGCCCCACCAGGCAGGGGGCGTGGCCTGAGGTCCCCCAGCCTGGTGCCAAGGCGGGAGGCGTGGCCTGAGGTCCCCTGTCAAGCCCCACAGGGGCAGGGGAGGGCATAGCCTCAGGTGCCTGCTAATTGCTGGTTAAGGCTCCTTATGGGAACCTGGCCTCAGCTGTGGGTGCAGCCATCTTTGTAATGGTGTGATGATCAATTAGCATATTCCCTCTTTATTAGATAGGACAGTGGTCGGCAAACTGCGGCTCTATTGACTAACGAGTTTGCTGACCACTGAGATAGGATGAGGAGACTAGGCTGAGAAAGGTAATATCACCTGAATGAGACCCAACAGCCCAAGAGGCAGAACCACCCATCTCCAAAATGCCATTCTCTCCACCTCCCTGGGATCCCTACTTTCTCCAGGGGGGGCATGGTATTCATCAATGGGATGCCTATACTAGAATGTTCTCTGTGTCAGTGTTCAAAGTCTGTCTATGGGAAGATCTTTAAGAGATATCACTAAGTGGGGGAAAGTGAATTGTATTTTATGAATCTTTTATGAAATAAAAGCGGTGGGATAATATTTAATCTTATTTGCTTGAATTTACATACAAAACAAACAAACAAACCAAAAACCCACACACACCACACTGGAAAGATACCGAAGAGACGAATAAAAATGGGTGGAGGTGGGGAGAAAGGGATGGGAGGAAACAGGGAAAGAGTGACACTCCTTATTGGGTGTCTTTAATACTCTTTGTTTTTGAACTTTGTGAATTCAGTGTCTACAAAGAAATATAAGCCAACCACATTGCCACAGCCTAGAGGAACCCAAGGAGACAAACAATAAGGGTAAAGGAGTGACTAAGCAGCCTTAAGGTTCCATCCACTTGAGCAAACTCCAGACAAGCTTTGTCCTGGTTCCAGGTCCCTGACCTCCCTTCTCTTAGAGCAGTGGTCGGCAAACTCATTAGTCAACAGAGCCAAATATCAACAGTATGATTGAAATTTCTTTTGAGAGCCAACTTTTTAAAACTTAAACTCCTTCTAATGCCACTTCTTCAAAATAGACTCGCCCAGGCCATGGTATTTTGTGGAAGAGCCACACTCAAGGGGCCAAAGAGCTGCATGTGGCTCATGAGCCGCAGTTTGCAGACCACATTCTTAGAGCATTTTCTCTGGCAATGTGTCACTGTAAATTCTGTCTCTGCCCCTTTAACATGTTATTTTATTTATTTTTAAAATTTATTTATCTTTATTGTTGAGGGTATTACAGATGTCCCTCATTTCCCCCCATTTCTCCCTCCACCCAGTTCCCAACCCACCCCACTGTTGTCTGTGTCCATGGATTATGCATATCCTATATAATAAAAGCCTAATATGCTAAGTGTCCGGTCATCCAGTTGGCCATTCAACCAATCAAAGTGTGATATGCTAATGATATGCTAAGGCTGCTCAACTGCTCGCTATGACATGCACTGACCACCAGGGGCAGACAGTTGGCTGGTCAATCAGTCACTATGATGTGCACTGACCAGCAGGGGCCAGATGCTCTGACTGGTAGGTTAGCTTGCTGCTGGGGTCCAGCTGATTGGGACTGAGCAAGATGGGCCGGACACACCCTGGAGCTCTCCCACAGTTCCTCCCCGGCTGGCCAACCTCTCATGTCCCTCCCTAGCCCGATCATGCACCGGTGGGGTCCCTTGGCCTGGCCTGCACCCTCTTACAATCTGGGACCCCTAGGGGATGTTGGAGAGCTGGTTTCGGCCCAACAGCAGAACAACTGGTTGCTATGACATGCACTGACCACCAGGGGGCAGGTGCTCAATCCAGGAGCTGTCCCCTGGTGGTCAGTGTGCTTCCACAGTGGGATTGCTGCTCAACCAGAAGTCGGGCTCATGGCTGGCTCAAGCAGTGGCAGTGGTGGAGATAGAGAGTGGGCCTAAGCTGTCAGTTGGACATTCCCCAAGGGCTCCTGGAATGCAAGAGGGTGCAGGCTGGCTGTGGGACCCACCCTCCAGTGCACGAATTTCGTGCACTGGGCCTCTAGTATGCATATAAGTTCTTTGGTTATTCTCTGCCCGTAAATCTTTTTAAAAGCCTCCTGCCAGTTTTATAGCCCAGCAATGTCTTTCTCAAGGACCGGGGAGCCCCCTCTTTGAAACGTAATCATCAAGGAGGATGCAGAAAAACACATTTGCAAATTCCAGAATAACTGCAACATACAGGACATAGCCTGTTGGTAAGTCCTCCAGCACTTTTCCATGCTCACTACAGCCCTGAAAACACCCCTGCCCTTGTTTCAACAGGATGGAGCTCAGACTTCTCCCCTCTTGCAATGGCCTTGAATATAGTCCTCCATGCCTGCCCGGTGTAATTTTTGCTTTGGTAGTCATAACACTGGGTAACATCCTGGATTGGAAGACAAAGGACAATAGGTAAAAACCAAGGTAATCTAAACAATTGACTTTATTCAAGGCTATTGCAATCTAACAGACTTAGATAGTACCAAAAAGAAGTATATTCTTTCCTACTTTATACCATGTTTGACTCTGTGAGTCTTGTTCAGCTTGCATGTCCAAAACCTGGCACATAATAAATACACGATGTATATTTGTTGGCTGAACCATAAGGTGAAAGACGATTTAATTGCAATGCAATTTAATTTCAAGCGAGGGTGGAACCTCCTTTGCAAATACAGCTGTGGCATACCTGTATGACCTCAGGCTTGTGCATTCCCAGCGGCTGGGTCCTCACGACCTCCTTAGGAGCAGTTTGGAAGGAACAGACACTTAAAGGGGTATCGCTTGGTGTAACTATTCTCTGAACTAGGAGATAGCAAGGAAGGTGAAGCCCTTCATCCTCTTTCTTTCCTTCCACTCTAGAAAGCACCCAAAGCAAGTTTCAGCCACTTCAAGGTCACAGCCAGTGCCAGGACCCTCACAGAGAATAGAGAGGTGCCTGGCTGATTTGAGGGTTACGGTTCTTTCAAAGTGGTCAGGGATAGACTGAACTAAATAGGACTGGGTTATCCGAATGCTGGCCGCTTCAGCTCCGAGCTTTTGACTGCTAAGTGAATGCACATTTAGTGGGCTCCTCGGAGGATCTTAGGAGACATAAAAGTACATGCTCATGTTAGACTGTTAAGAGTCACCTTTGAGGTGTTCCACTAGATTATCACTAACAGTAATTATTCAGTGGCGATGTTACATCAAACCACAGCCACTGCCCTTGGAGCTTTCAGTATTAATTCATATCCAATAAACCGTGATCACGGCTTTCATCAGAATTGTTACTAAGTATATTTCTATTCAGGGCACCTCCCTGAAATGGAAATATTTCCCTAAAAATTAATTATCTTGATACACACGCGTAGGCCGATTAATGTGATCTTAGAACAGACATGCCTTTTCATTTCTCTGGAAGGAATACAAAGAAAACAAATGCTGATGAGTTAGCATCTGCATGATCTCGAGTGTGCCAGCAGACACATTCCAGCAAAAGGTTCTGAAGTGGTAACCCACAGATACTCACATTCATGCTAGGAAAACGTCACTAACATTTGCGTATGTCCCTGCACTTTACAGAGCATTTTAACCTGACTTTTCTCATCACCTCTCCCTCCCCACGATAATTACCCTCTAGGGCTGGTATTATTATGTTCCCGGATTTAGTGGTGAGCAAACTGGGCTTAGAAAGGTTGTAAGAATATGCGAAGTCTTATGGCCATAAATGGCCCCATTCTTGTGGTCCTTAAGTAACCTTTTGTGTTTGAATGCCCATCCTTCATCATGGCTTATCTCTGCAATCCCATGATCCACCTGGATGCTCATGTCTGCAGATGCTCTGTGCTCTTTCTTGCCTGGAGCCCTCTCCCACCTGGCTAACTGTAAACCATAGCCCCTAGGTTAGGTGTCTGCCAGCATCTCTTTCAGGAATTCTTCCCTGCCTATCACCCACACCGTTGCTGGACCAGCGGCCGGACTGCTTAAGAGTAAGAACCTTGACTATCTCCTTCATCTCTCCATCCCCAGTGCTTAACACCTCTTAGGCGCTGGACAGAAACTTGGTAAACGAGAACAAGTGGTAAAAGCCAAGAGGGGAATCTCTGACCCCAAGTGCCGTCCTTCGGGCCCATCCCATACCCTCCTGTAATGAACAAAACGGCAATAACAACAACAAATGACATCTGAGGTGCTATGATTTCTGCAGAGAGTGACCTTCCCGGGTTGCCTTAGCAAAATGCAAATCAAGTCAAATGTCAACGCTGTGGACTCCATCGATTCAGGATGCCTAATCCTTGGCCAGGGGATGGGCGGGCTGGTACCTTTGGAGTGTTTATTTATAAAAGAGATTGCTAAGCACATTACTGCATTAGCAGTGCAAACAAGATCATCAGGAAAGGCAGGAGATACTTAGAAGAACAAACTGCCTGGAGTCACTCTGGAAGCACCCATTATGACCAAACAATCGCTGTGCTAATGACAACTGCTCTGCTAATTGCAGTTGCTGTGCTAATTAGCATCTATCCTTATCTGTGGGGCAGGTTCCCCCGAGGACTTTCCCTTCCCAGCACTTAAGACCAGCCCAGAGTTACTGCCTGCCCTGGTGTGGAATGAAATTGCTGCGGTTCCTTAAAAATGGTCTCTGCTTCAGATGCCCCAGTGATTCAGACAGGCTTCCCTCTCCTGGAAAAAGGACATCGTCAGGGATTTTGAAGCCAGAAAATTAGAAACAAAACCGAAAAAAAAAGAGGGGGGAAGAGAGATGTGGGATGGACCTGGCTGCTTTGGTTGTTTTAAACACCTTCTGCAGACTAGACACACATTTTTAGGTTACTTGGAGGACATTCAGAAAACACTACGTCTAATTTGTTTGCTTTGTAAAATGACCGTGTTTGGTATATTCAGAGATGTGGACACTGAGGATGACATTTACAAATTTTGAAGTGGCTATTTTTCTTTCTTCTCTTACTATAATCAGCGAGAGAGATTAGACGGGTCTTGTATAAACATGAATTGCGACTCCCCGCTCCCAGGAAGACACCAGAAAAAACAAAGCTGTGGAGGCCACTTAATAAGATGTGACTCAGGGCCTTCAGCTAGGGAACGAGTGGTTGCCACTAGCAAGAGGCAGCCTTCCTCCAGTCCTTACAGAGAGCCCTTCTGTCTGGCCAGGCGTGGGCCGGTGGTGCCTCAGCTTGAAAGCCCACATCTTACCCCACACTGTCCTCTCCTGCAGCTCAGTAAGCACACGTGATAAGCCTACGGATTGAAAAGCGCCGTCGGGGCAAATCTTTCAGGAGCTCCTCAGGCTCTTTGTAGGCCACTCTCGAAGGCTCACGAGCAAATAGCTGCTGCTGGCAGGACCCTCTTACTTTGGACAGGGCTTTTGCAAAATCTGTCCGTCCCTGCAGTTTGTGCGGCCCCCATTCCCTAGCAGCCTCTCCTCCCGGCCATTGCTGAGACTCCAGGCTCAGTAACAGATCTTGACTGATGTTTATCTAAATCCAGGCAATCTGTAACCAGAGTTGACCTTTCTTACAGGAATGAGGTATGCTGCATGTGAATGGGGGAGGGAAGGAAGTAAAAACCAAACCACCAAATACCACCAACCTTTGAGGAGTTTATCTCACTCTAATTGTCTGCCAATTCCCTCACTGATCAAGAGCTGAGAGAAGCCCAGCTGGTGTGGTTCAGTGGTTGAGTGTCCTACGAACCTGGAGGTCATGGTTCGATTTCTGGTCAGGGCACATGCCCAGATTGAGGGCTCAAAACCCAGGGTGGGGAGTGTAGAAGGCAGCCGACCATTGAGTCTCTCTCATCACTGATGTTTGTCTTTCCCTTTTTCTCTGAAATCAATTATATATATATATATATATATATATATATATATATATATATATACACACGTATGTATTTTAAGAGCAGAGGGGAGGGGATTCTGAGAATGACCCCGCATGCTCACCAGGACCAACACAGAGCAGCGCCAGGGATTAATGCCAACAGAGCTTGACCTCACTTAACTGGGTTCAGGGACAATTCGGGTGTGATCTTTGACTCTTCATGTTTCCACAGAACTTGACAGTTTACGAAAGATTTTATGTCCCTGCACCTCCGTTTGAACTGGACTCCTTGTCCAGAACTCTCCTGGCAGCAGCCAGTCTCTTAAAAATAATCCTTATTGCCTCCTAGAGATAAATTCCCTTGTGACTTTAGTATGAGCTCTGTGTCTTTTTATTTTAGTTTACTGTAGAGAGTAAGACACATGTTGTTCTCTATCACTGGAGGCCTCTCTTTTAACCCTTCCGCCTTTCACGCCTCTCCAAACCTTTCCCCCTCTCCCTCCCCATCTCTTTAACCCTGTCCCCCGTCAACATCACTTTCATTCCTTCTGTGCTTGCCTGACCCTGCTGCAGCCCAGACTCTCACCGAACGCCTCCTCTACCTTGGTCTCTCTCCATGTCTCTGCTCTCTGACTGTTCCCTTTATCACTCTTGCCTGTCTCTATCTCTGTGTGTATGTCTCCTAGCGTGTGCCACATTTAGCCTTCACACTAGGTGGCTGGCTGATAACTCCTGGACTTGTCAAGGTCCTAACCATCTCTACACGCTCATCTCCCAGAGACAGGCGACACCCTACATGTGGCTACCTGAGGACGTGGCCATTCCTGCAGAATCAGGCACATGGTGGGCTTTGCCTCAGACCCCTCCTTGGTTATGAATCTGACTTCTCCCTAGTGCCCTTGGGTCCTCCCTCTCTGCCGAGTCTCACCACATGCTAACAAGGGCTATTTCCAAGTTCTATGCATCCCTTACGACAGAACCAGAAACCAGGAAACTAACTTTTAATGTCCGAGGGGCCCCACATCAAGGTGAGCACTGGGCAAGTTATAGTCGTTCCTAGGCCTCAGTGTCTCCAACTGCACCACAAGGAGTTAGTTCTGAACTGGTTAATGTTTAAGTGCTTGTCCAAACTAGAAACTTGGAACATGAGACTTTCTGTAAAGCAGAAATCTGGGTTGCTCTTTTGGAGATTCCATAGAGGATGTCAGAATGCAGACCTGTCTCCTCTCAGCAGTTGCTAGGTGCAGGAATCTATCTGGGCAGAGGCAGGGAGAACGAAGCAGAGCTGTAGCGTCCACACCGGAGACTCGGCGGGGAGAGAGTTGGAAAGCCCAGGCCAGGCAGTTGTCAGGAAAGGAGGCATATGGCAGGACAGCTGGTGGGGTGCCTGCTGGCTACTCAGGAGGGCTGGACTGGAGATTACTTGCAGGAGGGAGGAAAGGGAGGTGAGAAATGATGACTGCCTTTGATGCTGAAAAATCTGCAGGCCTGCCTTCTGGAACTGGGGGAACAAGGGAGCTGCAGTGCTTCCCCAAACTCGCACAACCTGTCCAGGGCTCAGGGAGGGAGACGTGAAAGAAATAAATTGAGACTCATCAGAACTGCCTTAGCATATGGCTCCAAGAGGTGACATGGTCTGGAGATGGAAGTCATTACAAAGAAAGTTTAAGTGAAGCCAATGATGAGAGCGCTTAAGTGAAACTACTCTGAGATAACAGTAGTCTGGGAAGTTCTCTAAATCTGGAGGGCTGTTGTCAAAAGAGAAAGAGTGGGCTGTTCACTATACTGCCCTCCAGGAGCAAGTCAGGGCACACACAGACCCTGGCTATTCAGAGACAACCTCAAATTGAATGGTTGGGAACAATGGACAGCATGTGAGGCTGAACAAAAACGCCTCATGGGGATAAAATTGTCTGAGCCTGGAGACTCCCCCACCAGGCTTTAAGGAGCCATGCTCTCCCTTCCTGCGCAGTCTGTTGGTAGGAGGAAGGCATCCCTCTGGGCCATCAGGAGATCTGCGATCATGGACTAGCTCGGCAGTGACTTGCTTTGTGACCTTAGCCAAGTCCCTTCTCCAGACATAAAATGAGATCTGGGGATCCCATGAAGCCCCTTCAAGATCTAACATCTTGTCCTGGCCAGTGTTTCTCAGTGGTTAGAGCATCAGCTTGCACACCAGAGGTTTAGGGGTACAATTCCTGGTCAAGGGCACGTACCTGTGTGGCAGGTTCAATCTCCAGCCCTGGTTGGAGCACATGCAGGAGGCAACCAATCAATATGTCTCTCTCACATTGATCTCTCTCTTCTCTCCCCCCACCCTTCTTCCTCCTTTTCACTCTCTCTAAAGATCAATGAAAAAAAATCCTCACTCCTTGGGTAAGGATTAAAAAAATAGATCTAGCATCTTACTACTCAATGGACCAAGCTAATCTTCATACAAGAGAATGAGAGCTAGTGCATTTGATCCCTTATCACATGCAGCCTCTCTGATGGTAGCTGTGAAAAATCAAACCGCATAAAACATAGAATGTGCCTATCACAGTGGCTGGCCTCTGAGGCAACATCCCTTTTTAAAGAGGAGGCAGGAGGACTATGCTTGTCACATGTGGGACCAGCCTTTGGAGCAGGTCTTTCTGGGGGTCTGTTTTTCTGACTCTCCCTCCTGCTTGTCCATATGTCTGAGCTTCTTCCTGGACAGGAAAATGCCCCTTTTCCGCTTCAAAATCCTCATCCTCTGAGAAGCCATTTATCAAGACATTGGTTGCATTTTTACACACTAATAATGAACTATCAGAAAGGGAGACTAAAAAATATGCACCCAATCCCATTTACAATTGCATCAAAACACACAATACCTAGAAATAAATTTAACCAACAAGGTAAAAAAATCTGTACACAAAAATTATAAGACACTCAAGAAAGAAACTGAAATAGATACATATGGAGGCATATACCAAAATCATGGATAAGAAGAATTAACATCATTAACATGTCCATACCATTCAAAGCAATCTATTGATTCAACCTAATTCCTATCAAAATACCCATGGCGATTTTCACAGAACTAGAGCAAAAAGTCCAAAAATGTATATGGAACCACAAATCATTCCTTGTAATTCCTCTCAAAATGCTTCCCATGGGAAGTCCTTGGAAATCACTGACATTCCTTGGAACACTACTTTGCAAACTGAATTTTCATATATGTCTTTCAGTAGCATGAAATCTACAAGCTTGTAAATCCCTTTCTCAACTACAAGGGGTAATTTACTTTTTTCCACGCAGCATTATTCTATCCATCATGATTCTCAAGGTAGAGTTTCATATATTTTATTAAAACAACAGAAAACCAGTATTGTAAAATCTCAGTGTCAAGTAATTCATCCAGATTGTCCTTAAATTTCTCCCACTTTTTCAAATAACGCAGCATTCAGCTTCTGCTTGAGCCTCTGAGTAGCAGAAAGCAATTTGCTGGGAACTGGAGGGCTTGGCTCGGCCACTAAATTGCTGTGTGGCTGCCAGTCACTCTATCACCCTTGACTGATCCTTCAACCTTACCCTTTTGCCTGCAATTGCTCACTGGGCCTTGTCCATTATACCTCACAACTATCTCCCAACATTCCTTTTTATCTTCAATAGTATTCCCATCATCCTGCTTCAAGGTGGCTTCAACAACAGACACCTTATTGACCCTCCATTCCACTCCTCCTGCCCCCCTCATCACAATCTACTTCAGAGGCAACCACTGTGAGGGTGAAATTTCAATGCAGTGAAGACATGCTCCCCTCCCTTAACCAAGTAAGAGCCTCCCATCTGCTATTAGAATAAAGACCAGGCCTGCAAGGCTCCCGTGACCTGCCACGGCTTACTGTGCTGGCTTTACCGCCTACCATCCCCCCTCATTTGCTCAGCTTCAACCTCACCAGCCTTCATTGCCTGAAGTTTTAGAGTTTTTCCTTCTCAGAATATATGTCTCTGCTTGAGACCTTTTCTAAGGCTAACTCTCACGCATCTTCCAGGTATTAGTTTAATAATACGTCATCTACAAAGTAGGCCCCAAAGCCTTATTACTGTGTTCTAGTCCAACAGATGTGCTCCGCCCCTCTCTAAACTACATCCAACTGCCTTAGATCCCACTGCCAATTGCTTTCCTGGGACCCTATATCTTATCTTCATAGTACCTACTGCAAATCAAGTAAATGCAGAAGATCACAATCACAGACACACACTCACACATTCACACACTCACAAATTCACACTCACTCACACATATACACTCACACACACACTCACACATTCACACACACACATTCACACTCACTCACACACATTCACTCACACTTTCACGCGTGCACACGCACACATTCACACTCATACACTCACATTCACACACACACTCACACATTCATACTCACACACACTCATACACACATTCACACTCACTCACACACATTCACACACATACTCACACATTCACACTCACACTCAAAAATTCACACACACTCACTCACACATTCATACTCACACACACTCACACACAAAATACCTAAGCACCACAGGGTATGGGGCCATTTTCATCTCATTTTCCACTGTATCCCAAGTAACCAGCATGGGGCCTGGGACATATTAGGTGCTCAGAGCGCATGCGATTGCTACCGAGGTGCACACTTTTAGGGAATTCACATTACATCTCCATTCCAGTTCTATGAAATGGGAAGTGATGAGGTGTGCTGAGCTAGAGGCAGGAGCAGGGCTTTGGAGCCAGCCAGGCTGACATGCGAGTCCTTGCTCTCTCACTGGATGGTGACCTTTCCCTCTTTGATGTTAACTGCTCAGGTGTGAAATGAAGGCCACGGGGCCTCCAAGGGTTTTACCGAGGAAGCTAAACTGGCATTCTCCTGGCCCTCCCTCTCCCTGGAAGGGGGACGTGGGAAAGCCACTAGACATTTCCATTTCTTAGCAAGGTGAAGGGGGTGAGCACATTCCCTGCTCCCTAGGACCACTGTGAGGATGACATAGCATAATGGGTCAGTGGTGCTAAGAATGCCCTCCGCATGTGCTGGACTAATGTTAGTGGCTCTTCTTCTTCTTTATTATTATTACCATTATTATTATAGCTTGATATATAATGATTCTTATTAAATAGCAGCCACTATTACCGCTCCAACTACAATAACCACTATTATTAATTTGATGATGGGATAAGGATGACAATTTTTATAATGGTGATGTTTCTTACTAGCTCCGACTTTTGTTGGTAAAAACCTCAAGTGGTGGGGGGAAGCTGCTTTGTAATATCCTGTCACATATTCATCCAAAACTGCCTAACAGTATAGTTGTTCTCTTTAAAAAAGAGAATTTCTTACACACGGAATAGTTCTTCTCCCTCTACCATCTTCAGATTCTGAGGCATGAAGACATCCCACCCAAGGTCTTTCTTCTCCCAAGAAAACAACCTGTTACTTCAGCCTTCCCAGGACGCCTTTCTCAACGAGACTGCACATCTAATCCCCATATTATTTGGCCAACCCAGTCCCAGTGCTGTTTGCTCTTGTAAGAGGGCAGTCTCATATTTTAGTTTCTCATGTGCCTCTGTATTGGTTAACAGGGAAATGGGTCTTTGACATATTGATAACAAAAAAATACAGGGGTTTCTAAATAGCTTTACTGAGATTTGGTGTATGTGTGTACGCGCGCGTGTGTGTGTGTGTGTGTGTGTGTGTGTGTACGCGCACGCAGATGGAGGAAGGAGAGAGAGAGGTGTTTTAAGAATGTTCAAGAAAATGTTAATTCTGCGTATTTCTGGGTGATGGTAATTTTATTTTCTACTTTATTAAATATCTTTATTTTTGAACTGCTTGACTAGACTACACAGGACACTTATTTTGTAATACAATGAAAGATTAATTAAGTTTTTAAAAACTCCATTAACTATACTTACAGGAGGAATTTATATTGAATTGAAAATATGCGAACAGAGTCAGAAAAATGGGAGGGTGGGAGGAATAAGGGCTAGCTAGGTCAGAGAAGGAACCTCATGGTATGAATTTACTGACTTCTAACACTCATGGGTGGGCATCAGTGAGCTTGGGGAGATGCTTGCCAGTGTAAGAGGACTCAATTCAGTGGTGCCCGTGGCTCCTCCCGCCCATATTTTGGGTCAATGACTTAACCAGTGAAGTGCCAAGGACAGCCCCCATACCTAAAGGTCATCTGGAAGACTTGGCCTTGGTTCACATGCTGGGTCCGGTTGTTGTAGCCATGTAGCATCTCTCCAAAGAGGGTGTCGTTGAATTTGGAGTCGGGCTTGAGGCACTTGGGGCCCTCGCAGACATCGGACAGCATGAGGCAGGATTTCCCATCAGGCGCCAGCTTGTACTCCTCCACGCAGCTGCAAGACAGAGCAGAGCCGAGTTAGCAGCGTGTGGGGATGCCCACCCCTGCGAGCCCCCGGGGAGACCTGAAACGGAGGCCTCCTTTGCCTGCAAAACAGGTCAGAGTTTAGGAACGTAGACAGCTCTTCTGGCGGGAGTCTATCTAGGGCACAGGTGTCTTGAGAGAAGCACATTAATCCTGCAAATTGGTAAATCCAAGGGAAGTCATTTGTAACATTTCGGAGGAGCCGAGGGGAAACCCCGAGTGCACATTCATGCACAAAGGAAATTTAAAAACGGTTTTCCATGAGCACACAGACTTCCAGAAGCATGACCGACCATTTCACTGGGAATCATCAACTAGCTCCTCAAACTGGAATCTATTCCCAATGTATCCGTCGACCAAGGTGAAAGACAAGTGCGAAAACAAGGTTTTATTGCCCTGGTAGCTCAGAAGGGATTCTTCCAGGACCACGGACAGCGCAGGCAGCAGCTGCTGCTTCTGGTTCAATTAGCAAGGTTCACAGCCTCTGCTGGCCTATAAGGACCAGTCCTGACAGCACCAGGGCCCTGGACATACCTCCGGAGCAGGGCGGGCTCCTCTATGGACCAAAGAGGCAGCTGAATGGGATGTGGAAGTAATATTTATGATGTTTGGGTTTGCAGTGGGAAAGGGAATCTCTTAAAGAGAGGCACAGGGAGAAGGGAGGATGCATAAAAATCAGCCCCTGACAAACAGCAACCCAGAAAAGGGACTTGAGTGTCCACCTGTTCATGGTCCTTCGCTACACACAAGGGATAGGGTGCACATAATAAAGTAAACAAGAGCTGGACAATTGGAGAAACTGTATCAATATCATCTCTGCTCCTT
Organism: Corynorhinus townsendii; assembly: GCA_026230045.1. Taxonomy (NCBI): domain Eukaryota; kingdom Metazoa; phylum Chordata; class Mammalia; order Chiroptera; family Vespertilionidae; genus Corynorhinus; species Corynorhinus townsendii. Next base: position 165,827,404 of record JAPDVU010000005.1, on the reverse strand, counting down.
TGGGCCTCTCTAAACCTTGGCAAGTCATTTGACTCTTCAGTCTTCAGTTTCCTCATCTGTAAAATGGAGTAGACACTCTGACCTTAATTTACTAGGATGCTATGAGGTCCTATGATACATTGGATGCAAAAAAAAAACCCACCAAAAAACCCACACAGGAATTGCAGGTAGTTAACAAGATAATTGTAGGAATGGTGGCAATGGTGGTGTTTCTATTTATTGAGCACATACGATCCAATGGGTACTTTACTTATCTATATTTGATCATGAAAAAAAAAAGTAGTGTCATTTCTGCTTTACAAAGAAGCAAAATGAGGACCCAAGAAATAAAGCATGTCACACCAAAAGCGGCAAAGCTGGCAATCAAATGTAGGTCTCTTTACAACCAATGTGCAGTGGGAAAGTCTAGGAAGAAGGCATGTCCTGGTGCCCTGGTCCCGTCTATTTCCCTTTCTGCTTGCCTATGTTAAATGTAAGCAATTAACCTTCAATAAAGTTGCAGTACAGCTAAAGCGAGTTATATAAGCATGTAGAGTATATAACAAGGACTTGAAAAAGTGTAAATTCATCCATGTATGCCAGGAGCTTCCCAGCAAATATGAGAAATGATTTACCCACTCATTAATAAGTACACTTTTGTTGTAAATGATTTAATATTACCAAAGCCTCCAGAGTAAAATGTGGAAATTCCTCATTTCCCACGCCACATATATTTTTACTTCCTGTTCTAGTGGTCATCATTGTTAACTATTATATATTTTTCCAAAGTTTTATCAGTGCATTTAAAGATACACATTAGATATAATTTATATATAAAGTATCCCCTCAAAAATGTATACATACTTTTACAGATAACCTATTACATATTGAAAATGAAATGTATTTTAATAAACACTGCCTTTATAATTATTCAAAGTGTGTATATATTTTTTGGGACACCCGTGTGTTTGTGTGTGTGTGTGTGTGTGTGTATGTATGTGTGTGTGTTGTGAGATGAGCATTTGTACCTAATACTATTTCTTGAAGATCTTTTCAAATCTGTATTCATAGAGATCTTTTTAATGGTTACTTGGCACTGCACATTATAAATGTACCATAATGCTTTTAACGAATCTTTATTGATGGGCGTTTTGGTTGTTTATAACTGTTTGCTATTATAAACGGTGCCATAATAAAGATCTTTGTACATATATCACTGCACGTGTGTGCAATTCTGTAAAAGAGATTCTTAGAAGAGGGATTGCTGGGTCAATGTTTTAGGAATTTAAAAATTTTGATAGATCTCCTAAATGACTATCTGCAGAGACTCTACAAGCTTACAATCCTTTCACTGATGAATGAGAGAGCCCATTGCCCACATTTTTCATGTTCATGACTGCTGATCTGGGATGGGGGGGAAATAGCATGCTTTTGTAAGGATGTGCATTTCCTGATGACTGGTGAGGTTCGGTTCGGTTCACTATCTTTTCATGCCAGGGTCTGTGTACTTCTCCGTCTGCAGATTGTCTGACCATGTGCTTTGACCATTTTTCTATTGGAATACTTACCTTTTTCCTTACTGACTTGTAGATGTTTTGCCTATTTTGTGAATAGTGACCCTTCTCCTTCCATATATATTGACATTTTCTTCCAGTCTGGATTTGTATTTTAATTTTGCTTTTGAGATCTTACACCCTCTCTACCCTGGCTGGTCCTTTATTGCTTCTGAATTTTGTGCAATGCTCAGGAAGCCACAAAATGACAAAACATCTTCCTGTATATTCTTCTAATATATATAGTTTTTACATCTTCAGTTATTTAATCAACGTGGAATTAAACTTTGTGCATTATAGAAGTGGTTATTTTGACTCATTTTTATGAGAACTAATGACCCAAGGGTCCTTGCTTTCACGACTCTGAAATGCTGTTTTGTCATGTACTACATCCCCACATATACACGGTTGGAGTTTTCCCTACTGAATGATCTGGATATTCCTGCAATAATTCTACTCCAGTTTCATCACTATGGCTTTATACTGTGGTCTGAATATAGTAAAGTAAGTCCCTTTCCCATCACGGACACAAATTTTCTACTCAAAATGTTCCCATTGTTCTCACTCATTTCCCCCTTCAGATGAATTCTGGAGTTGGCTTGTCAAGTTCCATATAAAACCCAAGTGGAATTTGGGGTGGCATTGCATTGAATTTGTAGACTACATTGGGAGGAGGTTGAAATATATTTTTTCTCATTAAGAAGTATATATTAAGAGCCACCCGTGTGCTGGGCACTGCTGACCACTGTGGCAGGGATAGTGTCACACGCTGGGTCCTCTTCCTGGACCTGTGCTGTAGACAGAGGTTCCAAGCCCCCTTGCCGCTGGGCTGGAGGGACCCTGTGACAGGACAGTGAAGGATGGCATCTGTGCTAAAAGGGCACATGCCATGGCCAGACCCGGCTTTCTCAGTCCTCTCCTCTCTCGCCACGGCCAGCCTGGATCCAGATGCGCAGTGCTGGATGGAAGCGGGCTTCCCATTGTTGCCCATTCACAATGGACCTCGCATGAACAATGCATAAAATCTCGTGTGTGAGCTTCCGGTTTGGAGGACCATTCAGGAGAGTAATGTAGCTTCTCTTATTCTAGCTGACTGATACAGCATCTTCACAGTTGTGAGTCTTCTAATTCTAGCTTGCATCTCCATTTATCAAATGTCCCTTTACTGAACTTACTGACATTTGATCTCAACAGTCTTGCACATATCTTGTGTGCGTGCGTGGGGGGATCCTTCATAGGCATTTGTGTGACGCACTACGCTCTAGAGGTTACAAACATGCATTTTTGATCCGGACCACCAGAGTATGAATCCTGATTTCCTTCCTTCCTCACTGTGTGACCTTGGGAAAAATGCTTAACCACTCTGGACTTCCTCTGTTTACCTATAAAGAAGCCCCCTCCTCATCGCGCCACTGTTAGGATTAAATGAGTTGTGTTTGGAATATAGTGTGAAAAACACACAGCTCCCATTATTACAGTCTTCTCCACCTCAGGAGTAGGATCGGTTTTCCTCTTATGTTTTCCCTTATATTTTCCAGTGAGTTATTGCTGATTTTGAGGAGAGCTATTACTGATTTTCGTCCATTGATTTTTCATCCTACCACATAAGGAATTCACCAGTTCTAATAGGTGGACAGATTCTTTGGGATGGAGGACTTTATATTTGCCCAGTTTGGGTCTGAGGATAATGTGAGCATGTGGAGTACATTAGGCACTGTCCTTTTCTTTCCTCTCTCTGCATCGCTTTGTAGAAGATAATGTGGTCAGACCTGCCTATAATCCCCTGGGCTTGATGTCTTCTTTTCCACTGTAGCTCTTTAGCTCTCTTATCAGTTTATTTTATGTTATCTGTCAATTTAGATTTTCCACAGCATCGTGACTCTAACTTGGTAATTTATATTTTCTAAGAAAATATTGCATTTTATCAAGACTCAAATTTATTGGTCTATAGTCATACTCAGTATTCTCATTAGATGTGTTTTATCTTCTGTGCTTCCATGGTTATGTCCCTAGCTCTTTCCTAATGTGCTTATTTGTATTTCTGTCTCACTCTCCTTCGAACGGGCTTTTTTTCATTTTATTGATGGGGCTCCTTTTATTTTTTTCCTATTTTATTTATTTCGGCTTTTATTTGTATTAATTCCTTCCTACCGCTGTCTTTGACTTCGCTTCAGAATTCTTTTTTATGGTCTCTTGAGCTGAAGGCTTCCCTTGCTTGGTTTCAATCTTTCTCACGTCTTGATAAATGCCATAGGCTACTGAGCACGACTTTGCCCACGTCCTGCTTGAGTCCTGCTTGAGTTTGAAATGCAGCCTTCCAGTTCCCACTCCTTTCTTAAGAGGCGGGGATCTGAGTTTGTGTTTTTCCTTACCCAGGTGTTATGCTGAAGGCTGTCTTTCTGTAATTCTCAAGTAGACAGATTCACTTGCTAGCTAGAGTGTTGTTAATACAGAACAGCATTGCCTTCTAGTCTGAGAATGTACCATGTACAATTTCAACTTTGAATTTATTGAAATTTCATGCCTCCTAACTTAAGACACAGGTGTCAAGTTCACAAGTATGTGGGACCTAATTAAATCTGACTTGAATAGAGGCTGCTCCATCTAGCAGCTATAGGACCCTGAGGAACTCAGTAGGCTTCCTTAGGCCTCAGTGTCAGGATCTATTAAATGGGGTAACACTAATCCTTATCACAGAGCTGATGTGAGGATTAGAGGTAACTTACATAAAGGATAGAATAGTATCCATCCTGTGGGAGCCAGGGAATGCATCGGGCATTGTGACTGCCATCATGAGTGTTACTGTGACTATGCTGTTATTGATCTATTAGCCCACTGACACTTCTCAGGGAATGTAAACTTATCTCTAGTGGTTCTCGGGTCCTGGTTTCTGACGTCTCTCTAGATCTAGATTTCTTTTTTTTTTTTAATTTATCTTTATTGTTGAAAGTATTACAGATGTCCCCCTTTTTCCCCACCGACCCCTTCTATCCTGCACGCCCCGCCCCCAGGATCTAGATTTCGTAAAATCTGCAGAGCTGCCCTTCTTTGACTCTTCTTTTAAAAGAAATTATTCAAATTACATAATTGGGAACTTTTACAGGCCATTCATTGAAAATAAATCATACATATATGTGAATATATAAGTCTGTACCCATATAATTACATATGTTACATGTATACATTATACACATATATGGATGCACACACACATACATATCACATATGCACAGCTTAGCCCTAGATTCTGGATTCCACAGCCTAGTATAATTTTTTTCTATATGTGACCTGCTTTGCTTCTTATTACAACCCGTAGTAGAGAGAATAATAGTCCACAAAATGTTCCGTGTCCTAATCCCTAGAACCTGTGAATTTGCTAACTTGTATGGCAAAAGGAATTTTGCAGATATGATTAAGAATTTTGAGATGGGAAGACTACCCTGAATTATCTTGGTGAGCTCCATGTGATCCTAGGGAGCCTTATGAGAGCTTACAACGTAGACAAAAGTGTCCCAGACAGAGAATGAGATACAGAGAGAGAGGAGAGAGTCTCTGGCCTTGAAGTCTTGCCAATATCTAGATTTTAGGCATTCTGACTGCCAGAACTGTATAATAATAAATTTGTGTTGTTTCAAGCCAGTAAGTTTGTGGAAATTTTTTGCAGAGTCATTAGGAAACTAATGCATAACCTTCACAGGGCAGTGCAACTCCCAATTTCAGATAAGGAAACTAGCTAGAGACTCTAGGGGATTTGCCTTTTGCCTTCCATGGAGCTATCTATGCCTTGTCAATAGTGGTGGAAGGAAGTGAACCTTGGAGTTAATAGGGTGTGGGCATATGACTCTGTGTGTGTGTGTGTGTGTGTGTGTGTGTGTGTGTGTGTGTGTGTGTGTGTGTGTGTGAGAGAGAGAGAGAGAGAGAGAGAGAGAGAGAGAGAGAGAGAGAGATTTAGCCAATTACAACTGTAGGTTCATGGTGGTTTTCTTTTCCCTGGGGTGGGAAAGGGCCCAGTAGGAGAGAGGGGAGGGGAGATGAAAAGCCTGGGGTAGTTAGTAAGCCCCTAAGAGATGCAGGAAAAAAACAAAATAGGGTCTCACCAAGACCAACTTTCCTCTCAGTTTGGAAATGTGGGCAACTCTCTCCCTCAAGCCCCCCTAGGGCACAAGAGGATTTATGCAAAGGTCTGTTTAGTCGCTGGTTTCTTTTTTTGTTAATTTTATTTTTGTACCAAAAATGACATAAATATAGAGCTCCTTTAGAGCTCTGTCGTCTGGGAGATTTTCTTACAGAAATGCTCAAGAGTGTTTGTTGGCATGCACAGGAACCCTGCCAATATCTGCATGACACTATTTATACACATACCAAAATGAAAAACATAAAATAAAATAAGTACAAAGATACAAACTGGGCATATGAGCCAAAGGTGACAAATGTGTTACCCTTAACATACCCGTCACATTACAGAGAATAGAACTAGATGGGACTTCTGAGGCCGCACCGTAAAAGTGGAAAAAAAGGAGCCATATGCTACCCTGACTAACTCAGGGAAGGCCTGCATGGTGGCCTTGCAACTCAAGAGACCTAAAGTAACCACAAAGGACGGTCTGAAATTAAAACCTTTAATTAAAAAGCAGTTTGTAATGTCATATCCTAGGCCAGTATCTTCCCTGACAAAAATAAACTTTGATCTTTACTGAGCCTATTGTGTTCATGCATCTAAGCTAACATATCTGAGGAATGTCAGTGTAACTTATAACTTCCACCTTTCCCCTTTTTTCCAGAACCCTCCCCCACCCCCCCGCAGGGCACAACTAATGGCACCAGGGTGGAAGCCACAATTTCCTCATTGTTATTGTTAGTGCTAGTGTTAACTGTTTAGTGTTAACTATCCTGTATCCACCTACGTAAAAGAAGCATGTGTCCATCATTTTACTTTTTATCCAATCCCAGCAGTTGGTTTGTTGCCCTTCCCCACCCCCGACCCCCATCCCTTGCTTTGCTTTCTCCGCCTCCCTAATCTATCACCAATGGATTTCACGTAACCCACTTACAACTCCTCTTTGGATGGAATTTGTAAAACTAAGTGAAAAGCTGCCATTTTTCGGAGTACTATCTCAATATGTTGAGATTTTGCTTCCTGGCAATTGTCGACAGTTTAGCTCAAATAAACTCACAAAAATCCTTTACAGGTTTGGAAGTTGTTGTGTTTTTTTTTTATGTTAATAAAACTTTACTTGTGTTTAGGCAAGAGCACACTTTCCTTAATCCTTGCAGCAACATCACAACATGGGTACTCTCATTGCAACCTTGCCCTCAAGGACCCCGAGGCTTGGCATGGCAGATTCCTTGACCAAGAAGACCCCATGAACAATTTAGAAACACCAGGGCCCTCCCATGGATCTTCTTACTCCAGATCTAGTGCCTATTCCACTTCAGTACAAATAATTTCTTCCAATCTGCTTGTTTCTCAAAGAGAAAACTGGGATCTACAGAGAGTGGCATTCATACAAATTCTCTAAAAGCAGAGTATTTATTTATTGATTCATGTATTTGCTTTCTCATTCATTCCTCAATGGTTTATGGAAGCAATGAATTATTTATTGAAATGCCTAGATTAGAAACTACTGATTTTTAAACAGGGAAGGGAATCACATCCTAGAAAAAAAATAAGTATAGAGAAAAGTGAAGGGCAAGAAGAGCTCAAGGAACTGCACATCATACAGATGTGGACCAGTGTTAGGGATGGAGGTGAGCATTCTACTGCCCAGGCAAGGAGAAACAGAGGCTTCTGAGCTTTCCGGGTCTGACACCTGTGAGAAATCTCACCTGGGTCATCATGACAGGACCTTCTGTGACCTAGGGGGTATGGCCACCTACCACAAACACCCCTCTCACCAATGTCGCAGGAGTCTTTCTCATGAAAGGCCTTGGGATCATCCCAATGTTACCCAAAATTAAGTTTAGTGAAACTCTTCTCAGGGAGGACGCTATCTGAAGACTTCACTCATGGCAAAAACTTAAGAGTTCTAAAATAGCCATTTTGAAAGTAATGTACTCAAGGGTATTCTTTAGAGAAGAAGGAAGGAGGGAAATGGAAGAAAAGTAAAGGGAAGGGGAAAAAAGAAACATAATTTCATGGAGAACTTTGGGCTAAATTATGTAACATATTGTATTTACGCTAAGACCCTTCTCCCCGCCCTGCCCCAAAACAATAAGAAACTCTAGTATTTCAACAAACACTAAAAAAGAGAGAAAACATCACTAATTAAATTTGTCAAAATAATAATGTAAAATCCTCTCTAATAAAGAGGGAGCATGCTAATTGACCCTCGTGCCATCACAAAGATGTCAGTGCCCACACCCAATAAGGAGGGAATATGCTAATTGACTGCCACACCCTCAAAGATGGCGGCGTCCACAGCCACAACATGGCGGCGCCCAGTCCCCTCAGCCCTCCCAGCCACCCAGGGCCCTCCCAAGGCACAGGTAACCAGGGCTGGCCGAGGCTTGCACTGCTGGCAGTGGCAGCAGCAGAGGTGTGATGGTGCGTCACCTTCCCCTGATCGCCAGGTCACCTCCTGCCCGAGAGCTCCCGGATTGTGAGAGGGGGCAGGCCGGGCTGAGGGACCCCCCCTCCAGTGCATGAATTTTCACGCACCAGGCCTCTAGTATATCATAATTTCAAAGATATAAAATTGTGGAAAACATGGGAATTTTAAAACCAAAGAAATGTATGTTCCATCACTGTAGGACTTGTCAGAGCCTTTGCCGCTCTGTGAACTTCCAAGAGGCAGTGATAGAGTGCAGTCTTCCCCACATGGGCTTGGTCACCAAGCTTTCCTTTTTTGTCTTTAAGCAGCGCATGGAACTAATGACACACAAAACCCACACTGGAAAACACCTATCTGAACAAATGGATGGACTTGGTACACGTTTACCAGGAGTCTGTGAATACGTCCTACACCTGAGCTTTTCAAAACATTTCAAACAGCAGAGAACACAAGGCTGTAAAGTTTCATGAGAAACTGGCATGTGGATGTTCTATGTTAACTATGGGAGGTTAATTGTCCTATGTGAACTGTGAGAGGTTAACTGTCCTATGTGAACTGTGAGAGGTTAACTGTCCTATGTGAACTGTGAGAGGTTAACTGTCCTATGTGAACTGTGAGAGGTAAATTCCACACCCTTCAATCAGAAGTCAGAGGGGTGAAAGCTCAGGTCTAACCCAAAAGTTGGAGGCCACCATAAAACAAGTGCCCCACATCCCTGCATCTACTAGTAGTTACTAAGAGTCATGTTCAAATCGCTGTCTCCATTCTCGGCTTTCTGCTACTAGAGCAGGCTTAGCTTCGACGATGAAAATAAACAGCTTCCAGTTAATGACGGGTATAAAACACATGTATTTATCTCCTCTCCCTCCTAAAATCACTGAAAAGTGACATTAAACAGAGAGATACGCTAGTAAGGACTATGTAGGCTGGACATGCTCTGGGAACCCATGTTTTTAAAATACATTTTCATTACATGTTTAATTAAATTACAGTTAAACACATTAAACATTCAAATTAGAAGACAGAAGCTTGGGATACCGTCTCTCTTCACCTCTTCACTGCCTGTGAGACCCTTCAGTTACTTCCTCTAAATGATCGAAGGAACACTGATACTTCAAAAATGTTGGTGACATTCCTTCTACAGGCATATAGAAACAGCTTTTTTATCACATTAAGTCAGGAAAAGATGTACATCCTCTGGGGAGAAAAAAGCAAAAAACACACAACCTTTCTATTCTCAAGCAAGGACAACTATATAATCAACTAGGTGTGGGTTGTTTTCTCCCCTGTTCACTTGGGTTGCCAAGAAGCACAGAGCTAAATGTATCTCTCTTAAGATACTCTCCCATTTTAGGCTCCTGAAATCGTATTCTCCCTCACCCTTTCTCTCCTTACAAATGTCTCTGATAGGTCCTATCTTTATATTATACAGGTTGGATTTATGTGGATAATATTAAGCCCTCTTGAAAGAATGCACAGTATATACTGTACACACACACACACAGACACACACGCACAGAAAACATGGTTGCTAGGTAACTTGCCAAGGTCTTAGAGGAAAGTAACGTTCCCTCGCCTATAAGATTTCATTGTAAATGCCTCCGCTTAGCATCCAATGACCTTATCAACCTATCAACCTATCTCAAAATCACCGGATGCTCTCTACCATCCGGTACCTGTGCTCCATCAACATCAATCAAGACCAAGGCTCAGCCACCTGCCCCCAGGGTCCCCTTTGTCCCTGGTAGGCACAGACTTGTGCTCAGTACTTCTTTGCATTCTCAGCACCCCAGGAAAGACTGAGCACAGAGTAGGTGCAACAAATCTTAGGTAGATGAATTCCTAGTTCAACAGTTACGGTTTGGAAGAAGTCTTTGGGCCAGGCAATGGGAAATGACAATGGGGACACACAGGTGACTAAGGCCCAGTCTCTGCTCACCAGATGTCCCCAGTGTGACTGGGACCAGACAGGAAAGTAGGTAAGTCAACAGAGCAGTGGGGCTCCCACAGGGAGAAGCACAAGGTGGTGGGGGAGGCGCTAAGTGACCGCAGAGAAACGATTCTTGGCTCACTTTGGAGGAACTTGGCCTGACTAGGGGCTAAGAACCAGGGCAGCTAGCCAGAGGTCCCATCTGCAAGAGGTGTCAAAATTTCATGGGAATGACTTAGGATTTAAGGCCAAATATAAATGGATCTCTCCCTTGCAAGAGGGTCTTGTGGGTAGAAATAAAAAAAAACAAAGCAAAGTAAGACAATAAAAAGTCCTGCTTTGCATACCCTAACCCTATTCAGTAATTACTGAGCCAATATTTAAATAGTACCCCCTTGAAAGGAGGGGGTATTATGTTACCCAGCTCAGGGCAACTGCACCTCTCACCCCTGTACCTACTACCCCTGCACCTCCCACCCCTGCACCCCTCAGTCCTGCACCCCTGCGGGGCTCAGAGAAGTCTTGCTGGGCAAGGTGACTTCTGCACCAAGACTGGAAGATGACACAGCTGTCCAAGGTAAAGAGACACAAACAAGGTGAGGGCACAAAGAGGAGGGGAGAGGCCGAGGGAGCAATGTTATCAAAACACCAGAAGCTGAGGCCTGGAGGCCTCATTCAGGAGGAGGAATGGCTAGAAATGCAGCTGGGAAGCCAGACTGGGAACAACCTCCCTAGTCCTGTTAACTAAGGAACTCCGTTTAGCAACATGTTTTTAATGCTGACGGCATCACAGATGTCTCCATTTCCACCTCTTACCACTGCCCACCTTTGCCCCACTCCACCCCACCCCCATCCCACCCCAGGCCTTCATCAGAGAGCACCTACTATGTGTCAGGTCACCCAGCAAAGATGTGGGACACTACATTACTAGCTACATGACCCTGGGCACATTCCCTAACCTTAGTGGAGTTTCATTCAGTGTAAAGAACCCTGCACTCTTCACACCCATCCTTATGGTGAGGTCGATATTATGAAAACTGTAGAGCTGAGGAAAGTGAAAGTCAGGGGTCTGAAAGATTGTAAATGCCTCCGCTTAGCATCCAATGACCTTATCAACCTATCAACCTATCTCAAAATCACCGGCTGCTCTCTACCATCCGGTACCTGTGCTCCATCAACATCAATCAGGACCAAGGCTCAGCCACCTGCCCCCAGGGTCCCCTTTGTCCCTGGTAGGCACAGACTCTAGAAGCTCTAGGTGGAGAGCTAGGACCAGAACCCAAACTGTCGGCTCCCCTTGACCACAGCCCTGTGCTGTGGATAGCTGCTATGTCAACATCCACAGGTGCTGCCGCTGTGCTGTTACTGTTGTTATTTGCAACAGGACACCTCCCCCGAAGGGCACAGGGGGGAAATAACAGTGATAGACCACGACTGATTCTGTATTCAGCCTCGGATTGGAGCCCATGCATAATTTACTCCACAAGCTCCGAAGTGGCTTAAGCGAGGGAGAGCCTGCTATAAATTCAGGTCTGCATACGGTAATTTATTTCTTATTTATTTTACTGACAGGTATCCCGGCCTCAGGTGAGCTCCGCCAACCCCTGCTGGAAGGCACCTGCAGCTCAGGTGTCACTGGGGCCAAGAGGGCGGCCCTGAAAATCAGCCCCACAAGGAAAACTGGACCCCACAGATTAGAACCAGGCAGGGAAATTAATTTTCTCTTAAACCAAGATGAAACTCATACCCACTCCTCCACCCCCTTTTCCGTAACACGCAAGGCTGAAAAGGTTGTTCTGTGCCTTTATCCTGCTTTGCGCTCTAGTGATGCACTGAGCGTGCCTCAATGACTAACATTCTCCCCGACCACCGGATTATTTATTTTTCCGAGTCACAGAATGTCAAAAGGTGAGGAGGTTTTCTAATACAAAGACCTCATCAGAAAGGGAGCAAAGAGAGGGAAAAGGCTGCCAATTTCTTGAGTGATTGCTGAGGACCAACCAGCATGCTAGATGCTAAGGATGACGGGGTAACAACCACCGAGTTCTCAATGTAGGCATCGCTGTCCGACTATCTCATTTGATAGGTCGTCAAACTGTGGCCCAGAGAGGGAAAGTGACTGGTCTCTGGCCACTCAGCAAGTCGCTAGGTGTGTGCCCCTTCTTTCCGTCTCAGACTAAATTAAAAACTCCCTGGGTTCTTAGCTTTTGTCTGCATGGTTTCCTGTCACTCTCCCAGCCCCCAGTTAACCATCCCTATAGACAAGGGCACTAGGGCAGAGAGAGGCCAAGCCCTGCATCTGGCACTGCTACCTTCCTGCAGACACAATCGTTGGAACCTGGGCCAAGCCCACGCTCTTATCACCATACCTGCTGATCTCTTAGGGCCACCTCCATGGTGCCTGCACTTGTCTCCCAACTGCACTACCAGGCCTGCAGGGGGATGCAGGCTGGCCATGGATTGCATTTATTGTAATTATTAAGTAATTACTTATGCTTCCTCCCATTACTCAACGGGAAGTGATGTACACCTTTGCCTTCTACCTCTTGGGCTGCAAGAGCAGAGGCAGAAGGTCAGGCCCAGCCTGGCCAAGCTGTCTTTCCAGACCTTGGCTCCGTATCCCCTGCCCCTGGGAAGGGAGTGGCTGGGCCTGGGCAACACTCACCCGCAGAACATGAAGATGGTGCTGGAGGTGGCATCGTAGGGCAGAGGCAGGGCCTGCTGCAGGCACAGCTGCTCACAGCCGCCGTTGAAGCCGTCGGAGCAGTCGATGCCTTTGGAGTGGTCGTAGCAGCCGGAGCCGTCCTTCATGGGCCGCAGCTCCTCGGGACACTGCCCAGAGAGAGAAAGCGACAGGGAGTTATGGCCGAGGCGGTGGCGGGTCCCATCACACCCTTTCCTCCCACCTTCTGAAAAGGTACATGACGTTCCCTTTGGCCAACGGAGAGTTGTGTGGCCTTGGTCAAGTCCCTTCACCTCTCTGAACCTCGGTGTGCCCGCCTGTACAATGGGACTTTTGCCAGTATCTGCCTCGTAGAATTGTGAGAATGAAGAGAGAGACTGTCCCCCAAGTGCTTAGCATGGGGTGGTTCATGGGGTAACCACACGGCAAATGTGAGCGGCTGTTAGTATTGACATTGTTGGGATCATCACCATTACCGTGCTTATTGTAACTGTGGAATTAGGTCTGCTGCTATGAAGGTCATTTAGAGAGGCAGCCGGATGCAATGCAAAGAGCTTCTACCCAGTATGAGTTTCCATTCAAGCTCTTCCCTTTCTCCCTGTGTGATCCAGGGCAAGATACTCACCCTCTTTGAGCCTTAATTTCCTTATCTGTTAAATGGGCTGAAGTTGGATCATGAAGGTGTTCACTTTTACTTCAAAATTGGGCACCAACTTGGTACCCACCAAATGTGAGTTCTTTTCCTTCCTGCCTTAAATCTTCCACTTCTCAACTGCCGTGCTCGGAGCCCTATAGGAGATGCCCATGTACTCCCATCATGAGCCATTGGAGGCATTCTAAGCCATTTGCTGGTCTCCAGCCTGCCCTCCTCACACTGTCCTCTGAATGGCCATTGGAGTGGTATTTCTAAATAGCATCGCTCTCCAGCTTAAATAAACGAATGATTTTTAAGGGACCACAGTAGGCTGGATCTTCTGGAAGCAGATAGCCCAGGTCCTCTACTCCGCCACGTGCACGTTCCTCTACGTAGCCCAACGGGTGCCCTCTGGGCCCCAACAAACCTCAACAATCCAAACCCTGAGTGCCTCAGACAAATGCTCTTGTTGGTGGGCCTGGAGCCTGCAAAGTGCTCTGTGAATGGGAGATCTTGTATGGTGGGGACTGCTGGCTATTTCACTTAGTTCTCCACCCTTTGAGGAAGCTGAGCTCATCTCCACTCCAGCAGCTGGCGGAGCCCTTCCAACGCTCCTGAGTGTGGGAGAGACGGCGAGGCACTACGTTTTCATTTCAGTCACCCTGCTGGCATTCCCTGTCCACAAAGATGAACACGCAGGGCCCAGCCCTCCCCATCCATCACTGAACACAGCCGATTACAACGCCTCCCCTCCCCAGTGTACTCCCCCCTCCCAACCAGCTCCCCAATGCCTTTACTCTGAACAGCACCAATCTCTCTCTTTCTCTCTCTCTCTCTCTCTCTCTCTCTCTCTCTCTCTCTCACACACACACACACACACACACACACACACACACACACACACAGATTAATTTACAAAAACCACAGAAGCAAACAAAAGGTCAGCACTCCTGGAAATTAAATTTTGCTTAAGAAGGATTCATAATTACAGATGCAGGACGGAGTTCTTCGAGACATTTGCAACTGGCGCCAGGAAGGACGACCGAGAAAGTAGGTTATAAATGGCCTTTGTCAAACTGCAGAAAGGTTATAAGACTGGCCACATTTTGGGCTTAAGAAGAAAAATCAATTTCCCATGTGAGCAAAGTGCTGTACATATTAATACGAGCTCAGGGGAAGCCTCTGCTTGTCTGAGAACACTCGCTGGAAGATAGGAGGGCACTTGGTCAAGGGGTCATTTAGGGCCATTGGCTGGTCCTGGGGCTGGTCTGTCTGTCTGTCTGCAGACACTCAGGGATGTCATTTGGACAGAATGACTGACCTTCTCACCAGGTGATGAGAGATATCTGGGGTAGGATATTATAGTTCTCATTCCCCGCTTATCCCCTACCACTGTTGTCCTTTCAAAAAGAATGTTCTATAAGCCAGGTCTATTCTAAACATTTTACCAGTTTTTACTTAATCTTTCTAGCAAACCTGTGAGGTAGTACAGTGGGCTGATAATGTTCCCCAGAGGTATGTCCCTGTCCTGCCCCCTGGGAACTATGAATATTACTTCTATGGTACAGTTTTTGCAGGTGTGATATAATTAAGGCCCTTGAGATGAGGAGGTCACCCTGGATTAGCCAGGTGGGTCTGAAGGCCATCGCAAAAGTCCTCATGAGAGAGGCACAGAGAGATCACACACACAGAGGAGAGACCACGTGGAGGCAGAGCAGAGACCAGACTGATGTGGCCACAAGACAGCAAATGCTGCAGCCACCGAAGTCAGAAGAAGCAAGGAAGTCTTCTGTCCTGGAGCCCTTAGCTGACAGCTTGATCTCAGTCTTCCAGACCCCCAGACCTGTGTGAGAACACATTTCTGTTTTCTTATACCACCCAGTTCATGGTACTTTGGTACAGCAGTCCTAGCCAAATACAATGCTTTTTGTTTTAAGCTGCTTGATTTTTTGGGGGGTCATTTGTTACGCAGCAGGAGATAACCAATACATGAGCTAAATGTGTCATGTACTTAGCCAAGTGCTCAGAGCAAGTGGTAGCTGCTGTTTTGAAAGAATTTTATAAATCTAGTTTAAGAGATAAGAAATACATGTATTTGTCAGGCAAAGACCTAGTTACAGAAGAAGCATAAAGAAGTACATTTTGAAAGGAAAAAGTGAAAACTCTGCTAAAATGAATGACCAGGGACTACTGGGGTAGGGAGGCCTTGGCCAGGGACATCTTGGAGGGCAGAGATGCCATTGGAGCAGAAGGGAGATGATGTCCTAGGATGCTAGAAAGAGAAAGCTCAGAGCCCTTGCCCAGGCACCAGGACGCACTTGCCTGGTGACTTTGGAGCCTCAGTTTCCCTCTTTACACGGGGGAGACAGCTTGCAGGTAAGACTATGCAGACTGAAAGCAGGTGTAAGTTTCATATAGGTTTTAGGACCCTGAGCACCCAGGCTTCAGCTCCCTCAGCATGGGAACATCAATGCCTCTCTTGGAGGCGTTTCTGGAGACTAGGAAAAAAACACACAAAACCACCTAACAGGCACTCAAGTAATGAATACGGTAAGTGCATGTTTAATTCTTAGAAAGCTGCCAAACTCTTCCTGGGTGGTTGTACTATTTTTTTAAAATATATTTTTATTGATTTCAGAGAGAAAGGGAGAGGGAGAGATAGAAACATCAATGATGACATGGAATTACTGATCAGCTGCCTCCTGCCTGCCCTCTACAGGGAATTGAGCCGGAATGTGTCCTGACCAGGAATTGAACTGTGACCTCCTGGTTCATGGGTTGATGCCCAACCACTGAGCCACACTGCCCAGGCATGGTTGTACTATGTTAAGTCCCCACCAGCAATGCATAAGCAATCCGGTTTCCCCACATCCTCGTCAGTATCTGATGCCGTCAATATTTTTTATCGTAGCCACCCCGGCAGGTGTCTAGCAATATCTCACTGTGGTTTTAATTTGCATTTCCCCAATGGTTAATGATGCTGAACAGCCTTTGTGTTTATTTCCAGTCTCTATCTCTGTGGTGCGATGTTTCTTGCCCATTTTCTAATTAGATTGCTTGAGGTTTTTTTACTCCCAAGTTTTGAAAGTTCTTTATATTTTCCATACACTAGATTTTTGTCAGGCATGTGGTTTGCAAATATTCTCTCTCCCACTCCGTAACTTATCTTCAAATGAGCTTCCACAGAGCAAATGTTTTTAATTTTGATAAAATCCAAGATATCATTTTCTCTTTTATGGGTCATACGTTGGAATCTAAGAACTTTTGGGCCAAGCCCAAACCCCAAAGATTTTCTCATGTGCACACATGTGTGTGCGTGCGTGTGTGTATGTGTGTTTTACAAATATTAATAGCATTTTGTTTTATGGTTGATTCTGTGATGCACTTTGAGTTCATTTTTGCGTGAGGTGTGAGGATTACATTGAGGTTTGACATTTTGCCTATGAACGCATACTTGGAGCCTGGCTGGGTGTTCAGTGGTTAGAGCACCCCTCTTGGACTGAAGGGTCACGGGTTCGATTCCCGGTCAAGGGCACATGCCTTAGTTGTGGGTTCCATCCCCAGCCCCAGTCAGGGCATCTGCGGGAGGCAACCAACCAATGTGTCTCTCTCACCTGGACTCTCTCTCCCCGCCTCTTCTCTCCCTTCCACTCTGTCTGAAAATCAATGGAAAAACTACCCTTGGGTGAGGATTTAAAAAAAAAAAAAAGAAGTGTACCTGCCAGCGCCCTTTCCTGAAAAAGCGCGCCCGCCTCCATTAAATTGCTTTTGCACCTCTGTAAAAGAAACACATTGAGCTCGTCTGCCTGGCTCACTTCTGGGTTCTGGGTGCTGTTTCATGGATCTTTGTCTCTGTTCTTCCACTAATCCTACACAGTCTGGGTTACTGGAGCTATTTCAGTCTAGAAACAGAGTCGACTGACTCCTTCCATTTTATTCTTTTTCAAAATAAGTCTCGCCTGTTGTAGCTCCTTTGCCTTAACACATACATTTCAGAAAAATCTTGCCTGTATCTATTTAAAGAATCATGCTGAGGTTCTGATAGAGATTACGTGAAACCTTCACGTCAATGCGGAGGGAACAGATTTCTGCCAGAATGATTCCATCTAAGAAGCGTCTGTCTTGTTCGGCTGCCTTTCCTGGAACTTTGGCGGAAGAGAGCAGGCCTTGGGAGTGGTCGTCCTTTTTTGTTTTGTTCATTCTGGTCTTCACCAACTGCGTTTCAGTTGCTGGTTCCTTTATCCCCAAATTTGGGACACGAGGGGAAGAAAGAAATTCCAAAACACTGAGCACCATATCTTTCTTTCATTCCCCAAATCCCTAGCTGGCTGTCTTCCTCCCCCTCCCCCTCCCTTCCCCCCTCCCTCTCCCCCTCGCCCTCCCACCTCCCTTTCCTCCTTCTATTTTTGACCTGCCTTCCTTTCTCAGCTTTCCACCGTCCTATGTTTGCTTCATATATAACCTACAGGCGTTTTAGTTGTATTTCGTGGGAAGAATCGAGAAAAGACATATACTCCACAGCCCTAGAGCTCAGAATGTATTCTTACTTAAAAAAACATTTTTTTGCATTTTTTAAAGAAGATAAAGAAATAGACCTCCTGTGACTTTCAGTGTCTAAAATATTTACTCACGGGGTCCTTACACACAAAAAGTTGCTGATGCCCTCCCCCATCCCCTGCCCTCCCAGATGTCAGCTCCTAGGGAATGCATCTTAAATTCATTCGAAGTACAGCTGGAAGGCATTGGAGGGTGGTTGGCAGGGGGATGAGGTGATTTGATTTGCTACTTTACAGAGATTACTGGTTAGTGAATTCAATGATCTATAAGCACTTTGTTAGAATCATAAAGGGAGCATGGGGAGGCAGGCCCTGTGGGACCAGGAGTGGGCTAAAGAAAGGGGCAGGTCTATCTGACAATGACCCCCCTCCTTGGAGGGCTGCTCCTCTGCCTGGAGGTTTTGCAGTAAGTAGATGGGAGAGCTGGGCTCAAACCCCCTCACCTGGGCTCCAAGACTTCACAGTCTCCACTGGGCTCCAACCCAGACAAGGACCCACAGAGAGACCCTGGGCCTGGGTCCCTGAGCCTGAAGATTGAGAGGGAAGGGGCATCCAGGGGATCCCCAGTTGTTCCCATCACTGGCTGGCCCTCCCCCAGCCTCCTCCTCCATCCCAAGCCTGCTCTCCCGCTTTCCCAGCCCAACTTTGCATCAGAACCAAGCCATTTGTTTCTGTTTATAATTATGCATTTTAATGTTCATTAATTATGGAATGCAAATTGCTTCGAGTGCAAACTTTGTAATGAGCTGCTCTCCCACCCCGCCCCCAGGTCTAGAAGGTGGGCCAGCTGTTGTGAGCAGAAAGAAAAACAACCAACTTACAAAGCAGAAGTTTCCCTGGGCCTGAGGCTCTCATAGTATATGAGCTTGGAAGACCTCCTGAGGTGCTGGAGGAGAGCCCTGCCCCTCTCCCTGGATCTGGGGGACACGGGGTGGACATTCTCTGGCACTTTGGGCCTGAGGGACAGGGTGGAGTAAGAACTCCAGCCTTGAACCCAGCCTCTTCCAGGCTCACACTGAGCTAGTCACTTGGTGTCTCTGGGCCTCAGTTTCTCCATCTGGTAGACTTGATCATGACCAAACCATCCTCAGGGTGGTCGTGGCAGACCAATGGATGCTGGAGAGGAGAAGCCAGCTCCCAGCAAGCCCTCCACAAATGCCCGGAGTGGCTCTTGGGACAGCTCAGTTCCTGTTCTGCCTGGCTGGGTGGCTTCAGGCAGGCACCCCTAGCCCTCTGCATCTGTTTCCTCCACTATAAAATGAAGGGATTGGACAACGGGAAGTTGGGGAAGTCTTTGAGCTTTGAGCTTCTGGGTATTTGTTGAAGCAGCTATGAATTGGGAAAAGGGGAGAAGCGGCTCTGAGTCCCTTTCCTGTGAGTTGACAAATCACAGGGATGCCTCCAAGCTGCCTACCCAGCAGCACTGGTTCTCTGTTATCACCAGGCAAGTGGAATGATGGCACTGCCTAAGAACAGCCTGCTTCCCAGCACTGCCTCCGAGGACCATGGGGTAATGGAAAGAACTCCAGTCTTGAACCCAGCCTCTTACCAGCTCACACTCACACTGAGCACTTAGTCACTTGGTGTCTCTGAGCCTCAGTTTCTCCACCTGGAAGACTTGATCATGACCATACCATCCTCAGGGTGGGTGTGGCAGACCAATGGATGCTGGAGACCAGAAGCCAGCTCCCGTCAAGCATTTCATGGCAATGATGAAATGAGACAAGGCGGCAAAGGTGAGGTTAGATGTGAATGAAAGGCTCGGCGCACCGTCAGCCACATGGGATCCCGCAGCTGGGCGGGAAGTCAGCCACTTCCTTCCTGTGTGCCTTGCCTCTCTGAGCCTCAGTCTCCACACCTCTACACTGGAGCAAAGAAGTTCGGCCTCCCTGGGCTGTGGAGAACCAAACCAGATCCAAGCCCTGCCCACAATGGCAGGGCCTCAAAACATGATGACGCTGTGATGGATGCCCTGTTACCTTCCCCCAAGTGGGAAATGCACCCAGGAGCCATGGGTGGTGGGCAGGAACCCCACACCTGCAGACGGGGAGGAAGACTGCCACAGGCAGCTTTTGCTCTTCCCAGCAATGTTCAGGTAGGACCAGCACCATCCTGTTTGCTCTGCAGATGAGGAAACTAAAGCCCAAAGAGGCCAAGTGAATTGCCCGAGGCCACACAGGAAAGGGGAGTCTCATGTGTCCACCTTAAAGGTTCCCTGACTGCCACCAGGTGCTCTCTCCTTTGATGTACAGGGAGGTAGCCGGCTGGGATGTCACGGTGGTTCAGACTGGTTCAAGGACTCTACAAACTTCCGGGGAAGTTCACTGGTGGGTAAGAGGGGACTTAGAAAGGTTGCTGGCAGTGATCTCGCATACACAGATCCGAGATAGCAGCCTGGGAAGAAAAGGAAGGGGAGGAAGTGAAATGGATATTTCTTGAGCACCTACTATGTGCTGAACATTTTTCCACGTGCTGTTTCTTCAATCCCTACAAACAAAACTCAGGGGCACCTCTAAGCTATACCCGTTTCACAAGCAAATTTACTGAGGAGCACACAAGCTAAGTAAGGGCTGCTGAGCCCTTCGGTACGCACCATGCCTTGGACTGGAGGCTGGGATGGCCTGGCTCTCCTTGTCCCAGGTGACATTGGGTGTACCTGCTGGAGTGGGCATGAGTGGAGGAGGCCCCGCCAGGCCTAGGCCCCCGTCCTCTCACTCCTCAGCCTCAATCTGTCACCAAGGCCACCATCACCGGGCTGTCACAGCCGACATTGATTTGGACGGCTGGAGCATCGAGAGCCCCTTATTACTAGGAGTTTTAATCAGCTCATGCCATTTCAGCTGCCACTCAATCCACTCAATGTGTGCTGGGCTGTGATGCTGACAGGGAGGAAGGGTTGGGCATGCAAGAAAGGATTAAGGGATCAATAGCCCTAGTAATGGAGGGCTGAAGCCCTGGGCACTGCCACGGGGGTCTGGGGCCTCCTGGAGAAGGCAGAGCCTGTCCCCATCCCAAGGGGAGCTCCCGGACACACAGCCGAAGCCTCCCTGCCTCACCTGGTTCTCCATCTGGCTCTGGAAATCGCCCCGTACACACCCAGCAGTGCCTGCTGCATGCAAGGTCCTTGGTCCCTGCTCTTCTGGGAGATTCCTTTGTATCTATCATTTACAGCTCAGAGAGCACCCCCATGCAGGTCCTTCCTGACCCCCAGAAGCAGAGGGATGCTGAGGAGACAGAAATGATCTTGAAACCAGACACTGCTACTGCCTCGCTGTGTGACTCTGGGCAGGTTACCACGCCTTTCTGACCTTGGTTTCCCCACTTAAAAACGGCCTCAATAACGAAGAGCTGCCTCCTGGTGTGGCTGGGAGCACAGTGCCACAGGGCACAGGACAAAGGACCCTCGTGTGGAAGCCCCTACTTCCTTTCGATGCCCAGAGTCACCAGGCATCCTTTTCCCTTCTCTCCCTTGTTAATGACTCTTCCAGCAGGCGGCCCGGGTTCTGGTTCACAGTGCGTCTTCCTGTGAGTCTCCAGGCCATTTGAGGGGAGTGTCACACACACAGCATCCTCCCCTCAGCACCACCCAGTGCCCAGCACAGGGCAGGGAGTCACCTGGAGTGGCCCTTGGGGTCAGGCAGGCCCGGCTTGAATCTGACCTGGCTTTGCCCCTTACTAGCTGTGCAATGTTAGCCAGTCACTTCATTAACCTCAGAGCCTCAATTCTCTCAATACAAAATGAGCCTAATTATACCTACTCAGACTCGCTATGGGGGAAAGAATCAGACGTCTGATGATGTCCCTGGCATAGCGCCTGGTGCATGGGAAGCTGTCCACTGTTATAAAAATTTAGCTCTTGTGATTACTATCACTCAGTATTGGCTGCACAGTGAGTATTTTTGGAATGTAATAAGATGTCTGGTTGCATGGCTTAGCTCTGGCCTGAGTTCCAGTGAAATACCAACAAGCTCTTCTCCCCCCCTGCCAGCCATCTGGGCTGCATCACACACTGAAGCCATGAGAAAGGGAAACTCAAAGGCTCTGAGCACCTACTGTGGTCCGGTTGCCACACTAAGCGTCTTCCTCTTTCTACTGAGGAAGGCCTACCATTCCGTGAGCTTGCTCTTGGTACCCCAATATTTCAGGAGAGGGAGCAGCTTCGAGACCGGACGTGCCTTTCCTGTGTTGCTCAGCTTCCCGGGACTAGAGCCAGGTGCAAGCATAGCATGTCTGACTCCCAACTCATGCTCTCCCCACCGCACCGCAGGGCCCCATCCTCTAGAGATGCAGAGGAGAAGGGGTGTGCTGGTCCCTGACCTCCAGAAGAATCTAGACCAACTAAAAAAATCAGGAGGGCAACCCTGAGCGGTTTGGTTCGGTTCAGCAACTGACTCATCAAAGCCTCCTGTCCTCCAGGTCACCGAGGTGAGGAAGCCTTGGGCCCAGCCCTCCGGGGCCTCGGTTCCGAAGGGGGGGTAGGCCCGGGGAGGAACATGCGTGTGCCCATTACAGTCCTTGAGGCTGTTTCTGTGGCACAGGTAAGCACGGAGGGCTGAGAGAAGGGAGGCCAGGGAACACTTTCCCAATCACATCTGCCAGGAGACCTGAAGAATGGCTATTCAATAACTGTCTGGGGATGATAATGACTAGCCTTTGTATAGCTCATTAATAACAATAATAGATCGCACTCAACAGTGCTGAGCCTGTGCCAGGCGCTGTTCTAAATGTGTTGTGAATACCCACGCGGAATATCAACCGCGGCCCGATGGCGTAGGTACCACTACGCTCCTCCGGTGGGGACCTTTCATTACCGGCTGGCTCGCACTGGCTGGTTCCTCTTCCCCATCCTTTGGAACTACAAAGTCAACCGGCAGCTCCAGGCTGTGTCCTAACACCACAACTCCTTAGGGGTCGCCCGGACTCAGCATGAGAGGCAATTTCACAAGCTGGCTGGCCTTGGGAAGCATGGAGCAGCAGCTGTGGAGCACATGCTTCTATGGGAATATAGTTAGCCCACGTGTGTTGACTGTTATGTTGGGCGTTTCGCATATTTTATTCTTTTTTGTCACAGACAGCAATGTAAGAGGAAGCAGAAGAAGGAAAAAGGCCTACCCCTGAATGGAGACAGACACCATATATGTTGGATGCTGAGGTTCCCCAAGTCCAATGTGAATAGAAGTGGGCGGGACATTAAGCAGCAGCTCTGACACTCATCTCCCTGCCACCCACAGCAAAGCACCCACCGTCCAGCCCCAGGGCGGGTGCTGCAAGTCTTCCTTTTCTTTTCTTTTTTCATATACCTTCTTGCTATTGACTGCAGAGAGGACGGGAGAGGGAGAGAGAGAGTTAGAAACATCAGTGATGAGAGAGAATCATTGATCGGCTGCCTCCTACATGCCCCGCACTGGGTACAGAGCCTGCAACCTGGCATATGCCCTGACCTGGAATGGAACCGTGACCTCTTGGATCTTGGGCATTGCTCAACCACGAGAGCCACGCTGGCTGGCTGCAAGGCTATTTTAATAGCCTGCCTGACACTGTCCTCTAGCTGCTATTTACTGAGTACTACAGAGCGGCCAGACTCTGGGACACCATCCCTCTGAACTCCCCGGCCACCCATGTGCAGGGGCTGCCGTCCAGGTGAGAACATCTACACGTCACTGACACATCAGTGTCCTCATGATTGCAACAGGGCCCTGTGCCCCGGGAAGCCCGCCCCCGGACCAGCACTCTCAACGCTCCCACCAAGGTTATCAGTGGCCTCCAGCTTTATGTTCTGATCCGGTGCTGCCCATCACAGCCGCAGAATGGGGGCAGCAGCACCATTGGGCTGGGGTGGATCCAAGGTCCAAAGTGAACTGAGCGGTCTCTCAAGAGACATTCGTTCTCTTTCTCTCTCTACCCCCAGCCCTTGCCTCAGGCTTTCCTCTCCCCCAGAATGAACTTGAGCTGTAACATTTTAAAATATGTCTTCGAAAAAGCCTGCAAGGTTTGGGACCAGTTGGAAAAATAAACAAATAATATGCTTGTGTGGGCGCTGGTGCTTCAGAGGACCGGAATCTGCACCAGAGGGAGGCAGCAGGGCAGGAGTGAGTCTGTCCTGTGTGTGTGCCCAAAGGAGGTGTCTACGTGCGGTTCCTGGGGGCAAGATCCGAAGCCGCAGTGTTCGGCTCATGGACTGGGAGCTTTCTGCCAGCCAGGACACAGGCCCGGGGCTGTAACTTTGGGGCCCCGCAGAGTGTCCCCCACATAATAGGTACTGAGGGTTGTATTGTGAATGTGACTACAATTTAAATAAAACTGTGGATCACCAATTTTTGCTTCAACCAGCAGAGATCAGTTTTCCTAGCTCAGCGAGATGTGCCAAATGCTGGAACTCCCACCAACAGCAATAAAAGAAATAAAAAAAAAGTGTGTTCTGTGTCTACATAGGTGGGAAAACTATAAAGAAAAGATTAGGAACATGATATAAAAGTCTGGGCGGTGGCTGCTTCTACAGGGGAAGACTTACTAAGGCCCAGTCCATGAGAAGTTGGAGAATATAAGGGAGAGGATGTATTTTCAATTAATAATAATAATGATGATTTCTCACCCATGTACTCCAAGACCCATGATAACAGATCAAAGAATGCTGACGAGAGACAAAAGGAAGCTACACTGTATAAAAAAGTAAATCTGAGGCTATAATTTGGGATACCAGGGCTCAAGCCAAACTTAGCACTTGTGCTTTTGGGCTCCATCTGCTCATCTTTATTTTTTCCACAAGGAAAGAGGTTTACATATTGTTAAGATCAAGATAGGGAGCCAGTTCTCTTTAAAAGAAAAAGAAAAAGGAAAAAGGAAATGCTCTTTGAAAATCATGTACAAAGACATGCAGCTCTGATATAGAAAGGTGCCCGCAAAAAACAGACAACTTTTTGCTTCCATTTCTAAACTTACATGTACAAATCCTCATTTATATTTGCAAATGCAGAGGGGTAAAATGTACAGCAAGAAATATATAAACCAAAGTGTGACAAAGTTATTTCTAACGTGAGTGAGTAGTAGAGAAAGAGGATCTTGGTTTATACATTTCAGCAGTGTTTGAATTTGTTTTATCTTCTTTTACAATGAGCATGTGTTACTGAACAACAAAAGAAAGCAAAGAAGAAAAGTGTCTGAGTACCGGCATTCCAGCAGCTATGGGCTCTGTGCTTACAGCACTCAGCCCATACCCTGAGAACCTTGCAGGTGCTGGGTCTGACCCTGCCCATCACCTGCCTCCTCATTGGCCCTTCTCTGTGCTGACCCTCTGCGTTTGGACTCTCTCCCACTCGCATCGCATCGTGCACATTTCATCAGTCTCTACCCCCTGAAATACCACTTTTATTTTATCATTCCTCTTTCCAAGGACTTGTTTGGCCAAACCCTGTAGCCAGTTTAAAAAAACAAAGAAAAAGCCCAGCCGATGTGGCTCAGTGGTTGAGTGTCACCCTATGAACCCAGAGGTCATGATTGGATTCCGGGTCAGGGCACGTGCCCTGGTTCTAGGCTCGGTCCACAGTTGGGGACAGGCAGGAGGGGGCAGCCAATGAATGATTCTCTCATCATTGATGTTCCTCTCTCCCTCCTCTCTGAAATAAATTAAAAAATATATATTTTTTAAAAATTCCATCCCACATTGTGGAACACAACACAATGAGAAAACTGTCCTTATAGGCGTCTACTTTAAATATACAAATAACTCAAAGCCTTCTGCTCAGAGCCACCTTGTTTATAATGGATAAAGTTAGAAACACTCAACATGTCCATCACTGAGACAAAGTAAATAATGGTATATTCCCGCCCATGGAATATAGGCAACCACTGCAAACGACATTATGAAGAATGTGCCCTGGATGAGTGTTCTGGCCTCCGGCTGCATGGCTTTCAGTCCTGCTCTAGAACGTAGGAGCTATGTGGGCCTCAGTGAGCTACTTAAGTTCTCCCTGCCTCAGTTTCCCTATCTGGAAGAACAGGGATAATAGTGAGACCCATCTCAGAGGTGCTGGATCCTAAGGAGCACTCAGATCATTTCAGCTCTCATCGCCACCTCCACCACCATCCCCATCAAGATCCCAGCATAAAACATCAGATAAGGGTACTAACAGCTCCCCAGTTCCCTGCCTGCTTCGGGCCAGGTGCTGGCCTCTTCTGTCTGCATCATCACAGTGAGTCCGAATAGCAGTTTGTCAGGTTTTATTATCCCATGTCACTCAACAGGAACCTGAGACCAGAGGCGTTGAGTGATTTTTCCCATAGCCACATGGCTAGTGAATGACAGAGAGTTTTGGGCCTAGATTTCTCTAAGGCCAGGAACTGTGCTCTTAAACACAATACTGACCTCCTGGAGGCGAAGGCAATAGAGATTTCCTCCTGGATCCTCACTTTCCCACCAATCACAAGTTAAGCCCCAGGATGTGTTTTCTGCCCTCAGGCCCTTCCAATGTTAGAACCGCTGCCCTTTGAGAATATGTATTGACAAGGTCATAGATTTCAGGCATTGAAAGGGACTTTGGCCTCTCCCAAGGCCGGTCCCAAACTGCTTCTCTGGTACTAGGGTACTGCCTCCCGGAATGGCTGGCGCCCGCCCCGAAGTCCTTCATCCCAGGCTGGAAGCCCACAGGCCCCAGGACCCGGCCTCAGCTCCCATCCCTGCCTCCAGGGTGTTCCTTTCCTTCCTGTCCTTCTTCCAGGAATCAATGGGTGAAACCTATCACTTTGGAAGGGTGGGGCTGCTCCCTGACTTTAACAGAGAATGACTTCCACACAATAAGACCAGCTGACCAGAAATGCCATCAGACCCAGCAAATGCAGGTCCCAAAGAAATAAAACAGGGGGGAGGGGGGGGGGGCTTGTAATAAAGAAGGCTTCAAATGTCAAAGAATAAAAAAAACACGCCATATCACAAAAGGGTGCATAGGCTTGATGAGAATGCCACACATCATCTTAGAAACCTATCCCCCCGCCCCCCCGCCCCGGCCACCAAGCAGATGCAAGTTTACAAAGGAAAGATGCAAGCACAGAGCTCCCTGTGGAGGGACAACTCCTTCCTTCTCACTCGCAGAGCCTTGTGCGCAAGCACCGAGCCAATGGGCACAGTTCTTCTTTTCTGACCATCCCCACCCCCTTTTCCCATACTCATCCTCTTTTATTTACTTATTTATTCATTTGTTTTTTATTAATCCTCGCCTGAGGATATTTTCCCACCGGTTTCCAGAGCGTAGAAGGGAAGAGGAGAGACACACAGAAACATCAAACATCGACATGCCGGGGATCAAGCCTGCACCCATAGCAAGTGTCCCTGACAGGAATCGAACCCAGGACCCTTCAGTCTTCGGGCCCACGCTCTATCCACTGAGCCAAACTGCCTAGGGTTCACATGACTCCTTTTTTTTTTTTTTTTTATCTTCCTCCAGGTTCATGGATGCAGAGGAGGGAGAAGGAATCCTGGACACTGAAGGAGAGTGGAGAGAGAGAAGTACCCCCTCTCTTGATGTCCCTGACACTGGGACATTCACTTTATCCTGGCGAACCACCCTCAGCCGATGGAAGCTGACATCTGATGAGTTAGGAGAACGGGCTTTGGGATTACACGGCTTTGAATACCTGCTCTGCTTTTACCCGGCTGGTTGCACGTGGGCAAGTTTCTCTCGCTTTCTGAATCCGTTTCCCTGTGGCCAACAGAGGAGTGATAACAGTGCCTGTCTCATAAGGTAGCTGTGGGGGTTCAAGGTGATGCTGTTTACAACATTTATCCCAGGGTCGGGCACATCACAGGCCTTCGGAAGCTCTATTATCTATCTCCATCAGCACTACTAGTGCTGATATTGGTGGAGCATTGGTTTATTCATCAATGGCATCAGGCCCCTAATGCTGTCAATACTCATATCAGCACTGGTGTTGCTGATGAAGGTGTAGATGGAGAATTCTCTGTCTCAGGACTTGAGGGCACTTGGGATGAAGATACCATATGGGAGATGGTCCACCCTTTAAATTCTCATTCCCAATCCAGGCGTCTCTGAGTTTCCCTAAAGATGCTTTTGCCTCTTGACTTTGCGTATTTCTAAAGGTTTTTTTTTTTTTTTTTCTAGAGGTGAGAAAAATGTGGCCAGCACTATTCCTCCTGTTCTGGACTCTGGCACAGCCTGTCCTGGTTGTGCTGTGAACCCATCACACCCCAGTCGCTGATCGGCAGGGATGGGCTGAGCTGTGAGTCTGTTTCTGGGGAGGAAGAACCAGTTCCCAGGGGCCAGGCCCACCGAGGCTCAGCTCTGCTCCACCCGCCCCAGAGGGCCGGACACCAGGCGGATGGGGTTGGGTTTCCCCGGTCAGCAGCGCCTGGGCTGTGCTTCAAAGTGACTCCTCACGCTGCGGCCCCTCCTTGCCCACCTTCCCTGCCCCTCTTGAGTTCTGTTTCCTTTAATTATAGTCCAATTGAGTCATTAAAGGGGGGAAGAAGGAGGGATGGAGAGAAGCCGCCTCTCTCCTTAAATGAGCCAGCTTCCAGGGTTTGCCTTGTGCCAAGAGGCACCTGACCTATAACAAATGAAAATTCCTATCTTTAGGCATCTTGACTTTTTAAAAGGCAGCATTTGTTGTTGTTGCCTCTCAGCATCTCTGGGCAATCAGGAGTCCTCGGGTTTTTCCATAGGGAGGCCAGGTAGCATTTTAGGTCAAATGGAAAGAGAAAAAGAGGAGGAAGAGCAGGTGAGAATGCGGCTGGGTGACGAGGGGGTGGATCGGAGTGGGATTGGTCTGGAACCCAGAGGCAGGACTAGAACTAGACACACCTCTGCCCCTAAAGGCACCATCACTACCTAGGACCCGGCCAGGGTGCCAACCCCCGCACTTCCCGCTGTCCTTTTTTTTAAAAAGTATTTTTATTGATTTTTTAAAGAGAGGAAGGGAGAAGATAGAGAGTTAGAAACATCGATGGGAGAGACACATCGATCAGCTGCCTCCTGCACACCCCCCCACTGGGGATGTGCCTGCAACCAAGGTACATGCCCTTGACCGGAATCGAACCTGGGACCTTTCAGTCCGCAGGCCGACGCTCTATCCACTGAGCCAAACTGGTTAGGGCCCTAACTTTCTATGAAGACCTGGACCGGCTCACCGGGCCCCTCCTTCCTCTGTGCATCTTCACAGTCCCTCTTTTTCTGCCAGACAGTTTCGTTTTTTCTCATGTACAAAGTGGAGACAGTCATAAAACCTAGCTCAGAGGATGACTGTGAGAATTAAATTGGCTGAAATGAGCAATGCACTTAGAATCATGCCTGGCTCCGGCACTGTGTGGATGATTGCTCTTCTATGACTAGCTTTTCTCTCTTGTGAAAGGGATATAATGATACCCATCTAGGAGTATAGTTACAAGCATTTGCTGCCGTGAACATAAGGGAACTGGCATACAGTCGGTGCTTAGTGAGTGCCTGGTCTTTCCTACCGCCACCTCCCTCTCCACACCACACCTGCCAGTCCTATTTGATGCTCATATGCAGATACAAAGTGATTTGTGCCAGGTTACAGCCGCAGCCCTGCTGCTGAGGTGCACCTCGTCTTGTGAGCTAGCCTATAAAACAAGGCGGGGCTCTGGGTTTTGGATCTTCTGATCGATTCATGGTCCTGAACACTAAATAAATCTTTGGAACGCTGCAGTGGCTGAAGCTCTGCGCCTAAAACTGTAGGAAGGTGCAACTGGGAGGAGGAAAGGACCTTGGGATCAAATCTTGACTGGATCACTGCTCCCTACAGGAACTTGAGTGATTCCTGCATCTTCCCAGGCCTTGGTCTC
Organism: Corynorhinus townsendii; assembly: GCA_026230045.1. NCBI lineage: Eukaryota > Metazoa > Chordata > Mammalia > Chiroptera > Vespertilionidae > Corynorhinus > Corynorhinus townsendii. The sequence goes on along the minus strand of JAPDVU010000005.1, from coordinate 165,797,706 downwards.
CCTGTCTGTATAGGGTAGAGCTGCTGGCCTGGTTAGGGCTTCTCCAGGGTCCCTTCCTGCGGTGACAGCTTTTGTCTGAGAGTTCATACTATAGGTAAGTGGGTAGATGAAAGACGACCACACAGTTCCTATGGACAGGCCAAGTGCTGTGCACACCCTTGGATCTGAGCTGATCTGATGGCGTTTGACTGATGGCACGTGGTAGGAATGATGTTCTGGGACATCTGAAACCCATGCCAAGAAGCCCTGAAGCCCTTGCCTAGGCTCCTGGATCAGTTGATCTTGGAATTCTTCCTTTGCACACCCAGCCTCCCTGGTGGGAGATGCCCAAGCCAAATGCAGAGGCCATGGGCAGGCACTGGAGTCGACAGACCCAGCTGAGGTCCAACACAGCCTGAATCCACCGGCTGGCTGCCAGCCCCAGCCCCAGACAGGCAGGTGAAGGGGCTCTTGTGGACTCGAGCCCCCCAGCCTCAGGTATCCCACCTGTCCTGGACCAGAGGCCAATCACTAGCTAAGCCTTTCCCATATTCCTGCCCCACACAACTGTGAGCAAAAGAAACTAGTTGTTTTAAGCCACTGAATTCGGGGGCAGTTTGCTATGTAACCACAGATCATTGGAAGGAGGAGGGGGTCTGCGAATTGGCATTTATTCCACTTGATTGCCTGGGGTTGAGTCCATCAAAGGGCCCCTTCCTGAGCAGGGAAACCAGGATAACTCAGGAACAGCTTGAGTGACATGCTTCCGGGGCAGCAGCGACTCAGAAGGCGGAACTGTCCTCAACATCATGCCATGATTAAGTGCTTACAGTTTTCTTCGGCTTCGTCCACTATCTTGATTAAAGTTTTGCGATGTTTATTCTGCCACACACAATAAGTTGAAACATAGCTGGCTTTTCAAACTGCCTCGCTGATGTAATTATGTTTGTCAGGGTGATACCATTTCTAATAGATAACAATTTTCTACTCCTCAGCACCTTGTAGGGGAACGCAAGTCTCCCTCCCTCTTCTGACACTTTGCTCATTGTCACTTCCTCCACCTGGTCAGGAGGCGAGTGTCTCCCGGGGAACAAGTGAGAACTGAAATAACAGGATAATTCCTTATGTGGTGTCTCCTGCATCACCCTCCCTTTCCATTGTCTCCTGCGGCCTGCATTGGTTTTCTTTTGCTGTTGTAACAAATTACCATGAACTTGAAGTTTAAAACAACACAAATTCATTATCCTACAGTTTCATAGCTTAAAAGTCTCCCTGGGCGAAAAGCAAGGTGTCCGCAGGGCTGCATTCCTTTTCTGGAGATTTTGTGGGGGTTCCATTCTTGCCTTTTCCAGCGTCTAGAGACTTTCCTTAGCTTGTACCCACTTCCTCCACCTTCAAAGCCAGCAACGGGCCACCGCTCTGAACTCCTGCCGCCTCCCTCCTCCACCTTTCAGGACCCTGTGATTCCACTGGGCCCGCCTCATAATTCCGGACAGTCTCTCTCTTTAAAATCAGTTTATCAGCAACTTTAATCCCACATGTGAATTTAATTCCTCCCTTTGATGTACTCATAGTTTCTAGGCATTAGGATGTGGACACGCTTGGGGGAGCCATTATTCTGCCTACCACACACCCTATGACCCACCCCCATCTGGGCAACTGCATATGAGAGGACCATGTTATCTCAGGGGGAAGAGGACCATAGCTGAACCAGGAAACCAAGCAAAGAAGTAATTTTTTTTAAAAAATTGGGTTTCAGAAGTTGAGGTCTCATCAGAAGGTAAAATAATCCTATATAATATAAAGGTAATATGTAAATTGACCCTAACGGTGGGACAACCAGAATGACCACTCGACCAGTCACCATGAGGTGCACTGACCACCTCTTGGTCCCTTCCCCTGGCTGGCAGGCTCCCATCACCTGGTGGTGAATGGGGAACCAGGGGTGGGTGGCGGGGAACGTGAGCGGTGCCAGACCAAGGCCCCCACCCCGCCGGTTGCCCCCCACCCAGAGGATGAGGAAAGAAGGGGATTCTTAAAGAAGAAAATCACGTGGGTTTAAGGGAGCTGAAGGCAAAGGAGATCTGCGCCTCTCTTGCCGGGTAGTATTTGGTGGATGGCAAGCATGGTTCTGTGCTGTCCCTGTCATAAAACAGCCACCTATAAATCTGTCTAGGTCCGAAGGGCTCCAGCCAGCTCCCCTCAGACCCCGGCCTCAGGGTGGTGTGGGAGAGCTGCTGGCCTTGCCTCAGGCTCCTGTAGGGTGGAGAAGCCATCTGATGAGGTCAGCCTGCTGGACTCAAATGACCTGTGGCAGGAATACACAGAACACGGCAGGAGATGCTGGAATGGAACACATACCAATACATCACCTGGGAAAGGAAGGGTCCTGACATATGCCAGAGAGAAAAGAGTGGTGGCCCAGGGCCAGAGGAGACAGCGGGTACCATAACTGAGAGGTGACAGTCCAACACAAAGCACCCCCTGACCTCAGTGCCTTAGGCATACACCAGGTGCCTCCTGAACTTGGATGTTTAGGAAGAAGGAGGAGGCAGGAAACCTAAATTGACTGGAATTAAGTTTCCACTACTAATGAATGGAGCAAAACAAAAATGAAATCCCGTTACAGAAACATTAAAAAAATTAAATATGGTGTGTTCCTGAATTTTCAACATCCCAAATAGAACATTAGAAACATCAGCATCTGAGGTTCTATCATCTCACACATAAATGGCACTTTGAAAATCCCAAATCATTTAGTTATACTCTTTAATTTTTCAGAAAACCTATGAGTTCAAGAGCAATTGCTCCCTTTTTAACCGATTAATAAACAGAGGTTAATGAGGTCAACATGGATTATAAAGCTCTTTGATGACCACGTCAGCACTTAAGCCCAATTCACCCAGACCAGCCTTCTTTCTAATGTTCTTTGCTGCCACCTCCTCTCAGCTCCACAGGAGAGCAACCCAATTCTTCTTCTTCTGGCACTAAGAATAATATTGAAGACACGTCATTGGGCCTCCATCCCACCACCTTGTGGTGAAACCTTGAAAACTCCGTTTACTTCCCACATGGGTGAGGGAAGCCACTGTCCAGGTTAGTCCTAAAGATGAGTTAGGTATTGGGTGTAGACATGCCTTCAGAACTCTAAAAGTGCTCTAAAAATATAAGGCATTGTTTTGCCATGTGGATGTTATTAAAAGAGGGGCTGTCAGAAAAAGTTTCTCTTTGCAGGCATGAGGAAGAGCCTGTAGAGAAATGAGAGAGATGTTACATTTCAGTGTGAAAGCTGGTTGGTATTCATCTGTCTCCTCTGAAGGTGTAGAGAGAAAGCCTGCCTTACAGCCATCGAGCCCTGAAGTTGCAGCTTCGACGTTAGATCCTTAATCTAGTGAGGAAGGTCTTTGACAACCTCATCAGACTGTGGAATTTTCTCTTCACCTCCAGGGACCGAATGTACTTGGTTTTTCCCCTCTCTATTGCTTCATCTTTCCAGTTTACATTAATGAGAGGAAAAAAGACAATTCTTGCCTAGACACATTCATGCGTGCGCGCGCGCGCGCACACACACACACACACACACACACACACTCGCACAGGCACCTCCGCATTCTGAGGCTTCATTCCTCTGGGACATTTAACCTCAAGTAGGGGCTTAATTAGTTCAGGAAAAGAGAACTAATGGAAAAAGGGAAAAAATCCTTTCAGAAAGGATTAAGTTCTGGAGATGCCACCATCCTTGTGTTTGTCTACTGACCAGCTCTAAGACTTGGCCAAACCCTCCTCTCTCTCACTGGGCCTCACTTTTCCAACATGCAAAGTGAAGGATTGGGTTGCAATAATCTGCAGGACACAGCTGCTGATGCATCCACAGCCCCTCTTTCTGTCGCTTGCACCCTGCTTCTCCTGGAGGGTCTATGCCTTCCCCGCGACTCACTACCACACATTGTAGGTGCGGTGGCCACTTGGCCCAAGCCCCAGGAATGACTGGTTCTGGGTTGAGCCCCATTCTTTCCCCTGACCACAGTGACTGGTACAGGGAAGGGCTGAGAACCAAGTTGGTCCATGACCTTAAGAGGAATCCCGTGACTTTAGGAGGAACTTGGAGGAGATGTTCTTGTCCTGCAGGATGCTCTGAGTGGCCCGAGAAGGACAGGGTGCCGAGGAAAGCAGAGCGAAGAGAACGAGAGGGATCCCACTGACTCTGGTTGAGCCTCTCAAGCCTATTGTGCCTCGACTTCCATTTGAGCCAATATAGTTCCTCTTTCTTATCTAAAGTAGTTAGCATTGAGTTTCTGTCTTTTACAATCCGAAGATTTCTAATCAATAAAATCCCCAATTGCCCATACACCTGTGAAGGCACTTTGGATCTTTGAGTCTCAAATACAGTTGCACTGCATTATCTCATTCTCTAGAAGCTTCTCTGTATTGGTCTCCTGGCCAGTCTAGTTGCCAGCTGTTGTGTCGGCACCTTAGGAACCCACTTACCGAGAGCCTAGTTCAGAGCAGGAACTCCCATTCCTGGGCCCATCCCTTCCTTCCTGCCCACTTACTGAGATGGGCACTATTGGGGCACTGAGCTGAATCTACAGATTCCATGGGTTTCCCTCAGCTTGTTGGGTGAGATAAACTTGCAAAGAGCCAGGCTGTGCAATAAATCACCACAGGTAACAGAACAGATGTAGGCACAGAGAACAGTCATGATCATTAGAAGATCATGGCCCCTTCTCCAAGCCAGGATGGGAAAGGCTTCATAAAGGAGATAAATCCAGAAAGAAGTCTACTTGTTTGCTAAATAAAATGGGCTGGGAGAGCAACTCACTTTAAGTAACAACCCCCTCAAAAAAAGAAAAAAAAAAGAAAAAGAAAAAACAACAGAAATCCAGCCTGAGCAAAGGCTCTGAGGCAGTAAACAGGCACATCTCTGTTCAGAGAATGACCTCTAATTAGCTCCATTTGGCTCTAGTGTAAAAGGACAGAAAGGGGACCAAATCTAGAAAGGGCCTGAATGCCAGGGTAGGAGTTCAGCCTGCAGGGCAATGCTTCCAAGGCAGCCCCTGCCTCCCCAACATGCACACACGCTCATTAAATTGTTACAAATCCTGGGACCTACGCCCCTCTGTAGCATCCACATTTCTCATGCCTGCATTTTAAATAAGCAGCCTAGGTCATTCCTATGGGGGAAAATCATCCAGTATGGCATCCTCTTCTATAGGCCACATGTGTCTTCTTCTGTGCCCTTATCCCACATTAGATACTAAACAAAGCTCCATACTACACATTCACCATCCTTTCGTCATATGTTAGCCAGCCCTGCTCTTTTACTAATGTAAATGAACCCTCTATTTTTTTTAAATAATAGTTTATTGATTTTGAGAGAGAGAGAGAGGAAGGGAGAAGAGAGAAACATCGATGTGAGAGCATAACATTGATCAACTGCCTTCTGCACGTCCCCTACTGGGATCAAGCCCCCAATCAGGGCATGTGCCCTAGCCAGGAGTCAAACCAGCAACCTTTTGGTACACAGGATGATGTCCAACCAACTGAGCCACACTGGCCAGGGCAGGGGCCTATCTTTTGAAACCAGCTTCCCTAGGAAGCCTTCTATAAACCTGAGTCTCAACTAAAATTTTCCTCTTCTGGACATTGCATTGACTTGCCCCTGATCATGTTATTAGAGACTAGAGGCCCAGTGCATGAAATTCATGCACTCAGGGTGGGGGGTCCCTCAGCCCAGCCTGTACCCTCTCGCAGTCTGGGACACCTCGGGGGATGTCCGACTGACCCCTCGGGGAGCGGGGCCTAAGCTGGCAGTCAGACATCCTTAGTGCTGCAGCAGAGGCAGAAGAGGCTCCTACCACCACCACTGAGCTCGCCAACTGTGAGCCTGGCTTCTGGCTGAGCGGTGCTCCCCCTGTGGGAGCGCACTGACCACCAGGGGGCAGCTCCTGCCTTGAGCTTCTGGCCCCTGGTGGTCAGTGCACATCATAGCGACCAGTCATTTCACCCTTCGGTCAATTTGTATATTAGCCTTTTATTATATAGGATAAGACTTGCCATGCCCTACCTCCAGCCCCCTTCCCAAATGAGCTGCAAGCTTCCCGAAGCCAGGAGCTTTCAAGGACCTACTGTATATTGGGGACTCAAGTTCTAATATCTTACTTCATTCTTTCAACAATTCTACAAGGTAGGTTTAATTGTCCCACTTTACAGATGAGGAAACCGAGGCAGCTGGTGTGCTGAGGCCACAGAGGTAGGAGTGGTGAGTAGTGTGATCCTCCTTGACTGGCTCCCCTCACAGGGAGGGGCCTCCCGCAAGCAGCCTTGGCACCTTGGGCTACCACCATGTTCATGAGATGGGCACTTACCACACAGCCTGAGGAATCCACCCGGCGGTCAGACACACACTTGAAGTTGCGAGTGCAGCCCCCATTGTTCCGAGAGCAGTCGCGAACTGGCCCAAAGGAGGACAGCAGGTCATTGATGGTTTCGAAGTAGGTGGACAGCATTGCTTCTTCCCTTGGAGAGAAAGGGGATGGTTAAACCCCAGAGACATCTGAGCCAGTAGATTTTTAAAAATCTGTGCTTTCATTACCTTTAATACCATTTACTATACATATAATCAAGAAAATGATACAAAAACCTAAGAAGAAAACAAGAAAAACAAAATAATCCAATAGGTTTATTATCATATGACATGATGTGTGTCTACCTGTGAAAAAGAAGGTTGTACTTGGAACTTTATACCCTTTATTTCATGAATCTCATAATTTTAGGAAGAAGGCATCCAAATTCTACTCAACCAATAGGGAATGGTGGCTGAGGAAGGTGAAAAAGTGTCTTACTGATGACCACCAGCACACAATAGGGCAAAATGGAGTTTGTGCCAAGCTCCTCCCACTGCCCAACTCTTTAACGTGCATCATTTATGTTTCTACAGATTCCTGACCTCCCCGGGGCAACTCTTCAAAATGGACACCTTCCTACTATTCTGACTTTGTGGATATATATCCAAACTACATAAGGGGTGGGACTTAGCCCCAATCACACAGCCTGCAAAAGCCAAGCCACAAGTATTGTGTACAAGTCTCACCATCAAGACTGGTAACAATGGATGTGGGAAAGGTCATGGGATTCTAGGCAAAAGCATGACTGCTCCCAAATGAGGTTCCCAAGAGATACAATTGGACCAGGTACCGTCATTCATGGCTCTTCCAGAATTCTGTTAGATGAGAGATACAGATGGAAGTTTCCGGAGTCTGTATTCCTGAGAAAGGTCCAGGCAAGGAATATTCTAGCACTGGAATACCTAAGATGCTCACCACTGCAGGAGATAATAAAGGGGCCCACGGGCCATGAGAGAGGCACTGTGCTGTTCCAGGACACGTGACCCATAGAATCTGGAACTGTGAGAGGGAGATGCCTGTACATGTGCACGTAGCAAGCAGAGGTCCTGAGAACTGTTGGTGATGTCCTGGGCCACCCTCCATCCCTTCTCCCATCCTTTCCCTCCTCAGGCCTGTAGCTCCAGGGTTTGGTCCCTAGCTTCTTTCCTGTCTCCAGTCTTATCGCCTTCTGTCTGATCGTTTGCACCGACTGCCAGCGAACTGTTAAATTCCAGCTCTAATTGGATCCCCCACTGATCAGCAGCTCTCTCCATTCCTTATAGAAGAAAATCTAAATTCACATCCTTGGCTTTCAAGGTCCTTTATAATCTGGTCCCTGCCCGCCTGTCCAGCTATATTTACCCTTTCTCATATTCTCTATCTGCCAGCCATGGGCCTCTTCCCATTCCCTAAACACACAGTATCAGGTCAGATTCCCTGAAAGCAGACTCATTACCAAGGAGCTCATGTGGGATACAGTTGGAGGAAGTCTAGGGCAGGATTGGGCAAAGGAGAGTTTGGCCTACAATATGGTTGATGCTATGTAGATCGTCAGCCTCAGCTGGTCTTAAAGGGAGCTCGGAGCAGCTGTGATGGTCTTTACAGATGCCCCTGACAGAGGCAGAGATCCGGCCAGTCATGGCCAAACACTGCCACCTGGAAGGGGTACCCTTGGGTGAGGCAGTTCCTTGTGGCTGAAGGAAATGCCTGGTAAGCGGCACAGCTGTGGACCATCAGCCATGATCTCGAGATGGGAGGGTCAGCCCTCAAGAGGGAACCTGAATATCCATAATTGCCTTCACCTCTCTGAATCCTTAATCATGCCGTTCTGTATGATTCCCAACCTTTTGCTGGCCATGCCCAACCTAAGTATCTCTCAAATCCTGATGCCCCCCTGTGACATACAATCCTTATTATTCAAAAAGTGAACTCCCATTCACTTGGTCTAAACAAGCTTTCAAAGAACATGAAAGAGAAAAATAAAAGAACAAAAGGACAGTTGAAGTACTGAGGAAGAAATCACTAAGAAATTGTTATAATAATAATAATATGAAGTGATATGAAAAAGTAGCAAATAAACTTTCAAAACATAGAGAACTGAAATGCATAACTATGTCACAATATGTATTTATATATTGTATATGAGGCCCCAAGAATCATAATAAATGCAAAAAATTCACTGTTAATAACTTGTTGATTGCCCCCCTTAAAAATCAAATTGCCCCCATGTGGGGCGTGTGCCCCACGTTGGGAACCACTGGTCTAGAATGCTCATCTTTGCCTGTTTTTCCCTGTCACATCCCTAAAAATACTTCAAAAGTGTTCAAATTCATTCATTCATTCATCCACATATTGCACTGCTTTCTGAGTGCTTGCTGTGTACCAGGCACTGTTCTAGGTACTGGAGATGCAGCAGTGACATTGGGCAAAGCTCAGCTCCCCAGAGCTTACTATGTCTGACCACCTTTGTGACAGCCCCCCCCCCCCCCCAGCCCCCGGCAACCAGAATCAATTCCTTTTCCCTTTGAGAACACTGTTTATTCCTCTATCTTATTGATCTCAATCAGCTCTATGGTTTCTTAGAGAGACTGTACGCTTTTGAAGTGAAGAGTTCAAGATTCACTCACCCCTCCTTAGCCCCCAGCACAAGGCCTGGTAAGAACTTGTACTAAGTAAATGTTTTTCAAATGAAACAAAGACACCAGAAGGCATGGATGCAGTCTCCACCCATCAGTAGTCTTCCGGAGAGCCTCTCCCACAGGACCGCCCTGCCTACCCCCACCTCTGGGTTCCTGGTCCAAATCCTCCCTGCTCAGCCTGAAGTGCAGGGCGAAGGAGGAGATGCTGAGGGAGCTGCCAAATCCCCCCTCCCTCCCTAACTTTGTACAGAGTGTGGGCAGGTAACAGGGGGGTGGGGAAGAATGAGTAGCTCCTGAACTGAAGCCCTTGGGAGACGTGTCACTTTTGAATCATTTGGAAAGAGTTGAGGATCCTGAGGCCACATTAAGGCTACTAAAATATTAACTTCCTTAGAGGGAGAAGTTCAAGTGGGACATGAGAGGAGGAGATAAAGACAGAGGGAGAGACTGTCTGAGAAAGTGTGAGAACAAGAAAAGAGATCAACATGTACAGAAACTGCTAGAAAGAAAGAAGAGAAACAAAGAGGCAGAAACAGTCATACATACATCATACAAGCAGATGTATGTATGTATGTATTTATGTATGTATTTACATGGATGAATGAATGGGTGGATGGGTAAATAAATGGATTGATAGACGGATAGATGGATGGATGGATGGATGGATGGATGGATGGATGGATGGATAATAGATGGATGGATAAATGGATAATCACATGGATAAACGGATGGATGGACAGACAGATATGGATGGACAGATAGATACAGAGATAGATAGACCAAGAAGAGTACCATAAAGAGAAGAAGATGGAGGCAGAGCTGTAACAAGAGAGACAAAAATAAAAATCAGATTGGGCAAAAGAGAGGGGGAAACAGATTCTAAAAGGAGAAACCATAAAGGAAAACAGAACTGTGTGCATGTGGAGGAGAAGGAGAGGGAGAGGGGATGGGTTGGGGGAAGGAGACAGAGAGGCAGAGAATGAAATGCAGATAAAACGCTGTGTGAGTGGGAAAGAGCACAGACACTGAGAGAAGAGACAGGGAAGGCCATAGAGAAAGGAAAGACAGAAGAAAACAAGAAAGAAAGAAAAAAACCTTCAGCGGAACCGGAGACGGCTGGCTGAACAAATAAGGAGGCTGTTAGCTTTTTAAAGGATTAATTCTGAATAAACATCAGTTACATGGGGGATAAGGTTTAAAACACAAAGACCTCCATGGGCCACGGCTGTCTAGAGAGGAGACTGTGTCAGGCTGGGGAGTGAAGGATCTGGGCACGAGAGAGGAGCAGCTGGAGGCAGAGCCTGCACTCTCCTAATACAGGACTCCACCCCTCCTTTGGCTGCTGAGCCCTGGATCTGGGGTCTGCTGAGCTTAGAGCTGTCCCATCCAATCTCAGGGGGCAGAGGGATCAGGGGAATGACACTGGGGGTGGCGGCGAGCTGGGGTGACAGGCAGATGTGGTGAGGGTCCCAGCTTTGCCAGAAATCACATCATCGCCAACATCACTATCTAGGATTTCCTGAGCACCTGCCTTGCGCAGAGAACTGCACGGTTCCTTCTTCTGCTGTCTCTCTTTTGAAAAAATCCTCACCTGAGGATATTTTTTCCATTGATTTTTAGAGAGAGTAAAAAAGAGGGAGGAGAGGGGAGAGAGAGACAGAGACAGAGAGAAACATTGATGTGTGAGAGACACATCAACTGGTTGCCTCCTCAACATGCCCCAACTGGGCTGGGAATCGAACCTGCGGCCCTTTGGTCCGTGGGTTGATGCTCTCACCACTGAGCAAACCGGCCATGGCTGTGCTGTCTCCTTTGATTACCACCACCGCACTACGAGGAGTGCAGTTCTACTCCCGCTGTGCAGCTGGAGGAACTGGGTCCCTTGTCCTGGTTCACACAGGTGTGCGGGTCTGCCTGGTCCAAGCCAAGGTCATGTCTGTCCAGCTTGCTCTGCGCCTTTGGGCAGGTCAGGGCTCTTGTAACAATAAAGCTGGTAGAAATCTGGGTCCAGTCCCTCTGTGTCTTAAAGAAGGAGGACTGGGAGGGCAGAGACGGTGCCACCTTGGCGCACCTCCCCGCGCCACCTCCTGGCCTAGGTACATGCCACAGCAGCCACAACCCGTGTGGGAACAAAACGGGAAGGCACAGTGTATTCATTTATTAGAGCTGCCGTAACAAGTACCAGAAACAGGGTGACTTCAAAGAACAGAAACGTTTTCTCTCACGGTTCTGGAGGTTGGAAGCCCCAGATCCAGGTGTGGGCAGAGCCATGCTTCCTGTAGGCTGTAGGGAGAACCCTTCCTCGCCCTTTCTGAGCTCCCGGGGCCCCGGGCAACCCTGGGCATTCTTTGGCTTGCAGCTGCACCGCTCTGATGTCTACCTCTATCACTGCCTGGCCTTCTTCCTGTGCCTTTTCCTCTTCTTACAAGGACACCATCTATGGGTGTGAGCAGCCACCCTAATCCAATATCACCTTATCCCATCTGCAAAGATCCTACTACCAAATACGGTGGCATTCTGAGGTTCCGAGTGGACATGACTTCTGTGGGGGGACACTGGTCGATCCACTGCTCACAGCTCAGAGGGACGTCCTCAGCTCACACAGGGCAGAGCCGGGACGGAAACACCTGCTCCTGGGTCCTGTTCCAATGTTCCCACCTGACCCCAGCCCTTCTCACTACAGACCCTGAGGTCACGGTGTAAGAATTACAAGGCTTGTAAAGCCTCAGAAAGAGGACCACGAGGAAGCCATGTGTCCTTCATTTGAGAGAAGAAAAGACCAAAATGAATGAAGTACCTCACACACCCCAGGAGGAGTGGGGGTTGGCAAACTTTCTATGCAGGGATCCATAGTAAATATCTTAGGCTCTGCCAGCCTCACAGTCTGCCCTCAACTACTCAATCCTGCTTTTATAGGGCATAAGCAGCCATAGAAAATATGCAGCAACAATAATCAAAATGCAATGAAGGAGCATGGCTATATGTTCAGTAAAGTTGTGTTTACAAAGAGACACAGCTGGTGGGATTGGTAGTTCACATGGGAAACCCGTAGGTCATTGCAGGTATGTCCAACTCCAGAACCTACATTCTTCCTCCCCCATGAAGTTTCTTCTGAGCCTCAGTCTTCTCATCTGTGAAGTAGGGACATATTTCTAGCTCCCAAACATGTAGAATTATTTTTGAGAATGAAATGATGGTGCATAGAAACTTGCTTTCCAGACTCTAAAACCCAATACAAATCTACTCAAATATTCATTCAAATATTTGAACACCTACTGCATGCCAGGTACAGAGCTGATTAAGATCATCTCTCTCCTGTGGCCTCTCTCTGTCTCTGTTTCTGCATTTGAGCACCTAGTACATGCCAGGGACTGAGCTGATTAAGATTATGGCTCTTCTGTGGCCTCTGTCTCCATTTCTGCACTTATTAAGTATAGACACTGTCCAAGATATTTCCAAGCAGCTCTGACACCCTAATTATTTTTTCCGATAATACTGCTTTCAAAACAGAGTTAGCCAGACTTTGCCTGGCTGAGAGAGGCTGCCATCCCTCCCTGCCTGATGGCTCCTGTGTAAATGCAGCACCTGGGTTCCATTTGGCCAAGTTGGCTGAGCCCTACACAGGGTGAGCATTAAGCACAGCTGGGAACAGATGCTGACATTGCCTGCTCTTAATCAACACCTGGGAAGGACTGTGCCACTTGCAGAGAGGTGTGAATGGATGACACTGGCCCAGACAGGGACACAGGGACAAGGCCTCCAGGGGTTCAGACTAATCATTCTTTGCTGACAACAGGCAGCCTTGTTTCATGGGCTCCCAGGGAGGGAGGAGCCAGGAGAGGGCTTGATAAAAACCAAGCTTCCCTCCCAGCCCATTGCCTTGGGTTTCAGGGAGCCGTCTGAGCCTCAGCAGCATGAGAGCAGTGGAAACTTGTGGCTAGGAGACAGGTTTGTCTTCCAGATCCACTCACTGTGAGCCCATGGGAAGTCTCTGAAACACTGAGCCTCCATTTTCTCATCTGAAAAATGGGACTATCCTATCTAATAAAAGAGTATGATGCAAATTGACCGTCACTCCAACACACAAGATGGCCACCCCCATGTGGTCAAAGATGGCTGCCCCCATGTGGACACAAGATGGCTGGCAGGGGAGGGCAGTTGTGGGTGATCAGGCCAGCAGGGGAGGGCAGTTGGGGGCAATCAGGCATACACGGGAGGGCAGTTAGGAGTAACTGGGCCAGCAGAGGAGGGCAGTTGGGAATGACAGGGCCAGCAGGGAAGGGCAGTTGGGGGGGACCAGGCCTGCAGGGGAGGGCAGTTAGGGGCAACCAGGCTGGCAGGAGAGGGCAGTTAGGGGTGACCAGGCTGGCGGGGGAGCACTTAGGCGTCGATCAGGCAGGCAGGGGAGTGGTTAGGAGGTGATCAGGTTGGCAGGCAGAAGCAGTTAGGGGCAATCAGGCAGGCAGGCAGGCAGGCAGGCAGGCAAGCAGTTGGGAGCCAGCAGTCCTGGATTGTGAGAGGGATGTCCAGCTGCCCTCAAGGGGTACCAGATTGGAGAGGGTGCAGGCTGGGCTGAGGGACACCCCTTCCCCTATGCATGAATTTTGTGCAGCGGGCCTCTAGTCCCATATAATAAAAGCCTAATATGCAAATTGACTGAATGACAGAATGACTGGCAGAACGACCAGTTGCTATAATGCACATTGACCAACAGGAGGCAGACGCTTAATGCAGGAGCTGCCCCTGGATGGTCAGTGCACTCCCACAGGGGAAGCACCACTCAGCCAGAAGCTGGGCTCACAGCTGGCGAGTGCAGCGGCTGTAGCGGGAGCCTCTCCTGCCTCTGCGACAGTACTAAGGAATAGTGAGCCGAGCAGTAAGGAGCAGCAAGCAGGCAGGCGGTAAGGAGTGAGTGGTCCTGGACTGTGAGAGAGCTCAGGCCAGGCTGAGGGACACACATGGACACATGGACACACACACACACACACACACACACACACACACACACACACACCAGTGCACAAATTTCGTGCACCAGGCCTCTAGTGTGTGTGTGTGTGTGTGTGTGTGTGTGTATTTTTGTTGTTGTTGTTAATCCTCACACTAGGATATTTTTCCATTGATTTTTTTTTTAGAGAGAGTAGAAGGGTGGGGGGAGACACACAGAGAGAGAAACATCGATGTGAGAAAGGCACATAGATTGGCTGCCTCCCACATGCAGCCAGGGATAGAGCCTGCCACTGAGGTACATGCCCTTGAGCCAAATTGAACCTGGGACCCTTCAGTCGTGGGCTGATGCTCTATCCACTGAGACAAACCAGCTAGGGCTGAAAAATGGGAATATTAATACTTAGCTGGCAGAATTAGCTTGAGAAAGAAATTAGATAACATATGTAAAATGTCCTGCACACAAAAAGTGCCCAATAATTGGCATTAATGAACGCCATTTGGATGCCCCTCAAAGTTTCAAGATGGTGACTTGAGAATGTAAGGAGCTCAATGCAGGAGACAGGAAGGCGGACCTGGGCACCATATTGCCCACTGACTCATTGAAAGCCTTTAATTGCTGCCCAATTCATTCTGGGCGCTGGCTGGTTCCTGGGGCACACAGGAACAATGTGACAGTTTGCTAGGGAGGCAGTAAGACACGAACAAACAAACAAGTTAACCTAGAAATATAACTGGGGCCATAGGACCATAAAGAAGAGTTGCCCACCCCCCTCTTGGAAGTGGGGCATCAGACAAGGCTTTTTGGAGCAGGTGATATTGAGACATAAGCGATGAGCAGGAATTGAAGATGAGCCAAATGAAGGAGAGGGGGATGAGATAAGGGCATGCCAGGCAGAGGGGATGGAATATGCTAAGGCCTGGAGGTAGAAGAGGGTGTCCCCCCTGTGGGGGTACTGGCAGCCAGGCAAGGAGGCTGGGGTGTTGAGGAGGAGGTGGGTGTGGCAAGCCCGGGGCTGCCTGGCTGGACAAGGTTTTGAATCCCAGGCCTTGGCGAATCCGAGTTCAACCTGTGAACTACGGGCAGATCCTGCTTTTATTTAGATTAGTATTTCATAAAAATCACTATGGCAACAACAATAATCAGAGTTAATGCTTATTGAGCATTCATAATACGCTACAGAATGTTTCGAGTTATTATGTGTGTCAGCCTACTTAATATTCATAAAAACAAGGAGGTAAATGATATGGTCATCCCCATTTTATAGAAGAAATGGAGACAGTATTTTGATGATTAAAGCTGTTTGGAAACCAGCTGAAGATGACGTAAGTACAGTGGCTGGCACAGGGCTATACAATATCCCAGTGACAGAAGCAACAGCAACTACCTATTAAGGACTATGACACAAGAACTTTGACTTAACATAGACTATCTCATTTCTTGCCACAGCCGTGAGGTATTGCTGATTTTATGCCCAAGTTGTTGATTAAAGAAGACATGCATGCACTTGCATGCAGGGCCTGGCACTTACAGAGGTGTGGGTACTTGCCCTGTGTCAACAGTGCATCACAGTGGCATTGCCACACACATCTCCACCAGTGCTCTGGTGTTTGATCCCAATCCCAGTGGTGTCCTGACTTGCTCATAATGGTCCTTCCCCCTTGGACATTCTGGGACTAGTGTGGTTGGCTCATCACTCCCCTTCCTCTTGCATTTATGGTTGGCACTCATTTAGTTCAAGAATACATATTGCTATGCAGGGCGATCTCATCGCTTCCTGCAAGTCTGTGCCTTTCAGGAGCTCGCAGCTTCCTGTGTGCCGAAAGTCTTCCTCGCTCACTTCCCTAGCACGCCAGGTGGGCCCAGCTCTTCACTGAATAAGCGCAGCTGGTGAAGGAAGAGGAGGAAGCACAAATGGGGCCCAGCCTCTGCTGGATGATGAGTGTCCATCACATGGGGACAATCACATTCAACTTAGAGGGTCATGGTCAGCACACGATGAGATAAAAACATTTTTAAAAGACCCTCATCACCACCAGGCCCAAACAGGGACCTTAACCAGGGGCTGGTGTAGTGTGGAAGTGTAGCTGTTCCATTTCACACATATTTACTCAGCGCTGGTCATAGGGGCTGGAGGTGAGGGATTCAGAAAAGAGCAACACAGACAAGGGCTTCGTTCTCCTGGAACTTACAGTCCAGTTAATGGAACAGAGTCACCCAGCAAGTACTTGTCTCTATGCATAAGCTCACGTCTATGTCTATATCCCTGTCTATGTCTCTATCTATGTCTATATCCCTGTCTATGTCTATATCCCTGTCTATGTCTCTATCTATGTCTATATCCCTGTCTATGTCTATATCCCTGTTTATGTCTCTATGTCTATATCCCTGTCTATGTCTATATCCCTGTCTATGTCTATATCCCTGTCTATGTCTCTATCTATGTCTATATCCCTGTCTATGTCTATATCCCTGTCTATGTCTATATCCCTGTCTATGTCTCTATCTATGTCTATATCCCTGTCTATGTCTCTATCTATGTCTATATCCCTGTCTATGTCTCTATCTATGTCTATATCCCTGTCTATGTCTATATCCCTGTCTATGTCTCTATGTCTATATCCCTGTCTATGTCTATATCCCTGTCTATGTCTATATCCCTGTCTATGTCTATATCCCTGTCTATGTCTCTATCTATGTCTATATCCCTGTCTATGTCTCTATCTATGTCTATATCCCTGTCTATGTCTATATCCCTGTCTATGTCTCTATCTATGTCTATATCCCTGTCTATGTCTATATCCCTGTCTATGTCTCTATCTATGTCTATATCCCTGTCTATGTCTATATCTATATCCATGTCTATGTCTGTATCCTTGTCTATGGCTATGTCTATATCAATGTCTATGCAGATATAGCTATACAAACTATGATCGATGCTTTAAAAAGACAGGGCACCCATGAGAGCAGACTGCAGAGGGGCCAATCTTAATCTAGGGAATTGGTGGAGGGGAGATGGACATGGGGGGAGGAAGATTTCCCTGCAGAGTGCTAGTGGCCCGATGAAGTTTTGTCACACCAGGGCTTTCCCCACGAGGGTCAGATAAAGCATGACCCTCATTCCCATCCCCATCGCATGCACAGTGACCGTGGAGTCCATCTAATCTCTGAGGACATCATTCCTTGACAAAAAGCCTCCCCTCCTCCCTTTACTTGCTCCAACTGTTCAGACACAGAAATTCTCCTCCTCACCCCTTTTCCCACCTCTGATGCTAAGGCTTGAAGATTATGTATTCATGAAAAGCCCACATGGAGCCATCGAGAGCCCGCACGGCTCTCATCTCTGAGAGAAGCTCATTGCCATGGGCTGTGGAGGGGGAGCCACTGGGTTCTCAGGGGCAGCTGCTCAGAAATCCCAGCAGGGAGTGTGCCTGCCGCCCAGGGAGAGGGAGAACCTGGTGATCTGCGATGGCAGCGGGGGCTTCCCTGAGCCCGAAGAGCCCACCACTGCAGAGCAAATGGGGCTGTGCCCTCTGGCAGGAGGAGCACCGGCTGGCAGCGTTCGGCTCTGCCTCACTCTGCTGTGTGTCCCCAGGTGACCCTCTCCCCTCTCTGGGCCTCAGGTCCCACATTTATACAGCGATGAGGTGATCTCTAGGGGTCCTTCCAGCTGAGATTTCGAATAACAATACTAGCTGAGAAAACTTGAACAAGTCCTTCAAACTCTGCACCTCCGTTTCCTCATGCATGGATCATGGATAATAGCACCTAACTCGTGGGTTACCATGGCAACTACATGAGATGACAAAAACTCCTTGAAGGCAGGGCCTCTGTTGTGCTCACTGCAGCCTAGTACCTGGAAACGTGTCTGGGACATTACAGGCACCCAGATGTTTACTGGATGAATGAATGAAGGGATGAATGCACACTCATGTGAACTGTGAACTGCTCCACAATACCTTTGCTTTTATGTGGTGGTGGTCATTACTACCGAATAGCCTGCTTTACCTCAATCCAAAAAATCACCCGAACCTAGAGAACAGAGTTCCTAGCTTGGTGCCCAGGACCCCTTTGTCAGCCTGGAGAAGCAAATGGGCCACATCTTAAAATAATGTTTTTAAATGCATAAAATCGAACGCAAAAGGTGTTCCCAAAGGAGCCACTTATCAAAACGTTTTTTAAAAGCCAACTGTACTATCATAATATGCATGTTCTTTATTGACATATTAAATAAAGAGCTCCAATAACACAGGTAATGACAACCATCAATTGGAAGTAGAGATGAGCATAAACTATATTTTAAGACATCTGTGACAAAGGAAACAAGGAATACAAGGAAATACCAAATTACAATGAGAGACTGGAAAAGTAAAAATGTAATATTTCCCCGTCATTTCTCAGACCTGCAGCATGGACCCAGGTGGACAGCCCCTGCCTGGAGACAGCTTTCCCTGAACATCTGCCTGTCTGTGAATATAACCGGAAGCAAGGGTCCAGATAAGGAAAGACAGGAAATTAAAATCTGGCTAGCATCACACCCAAATCATTCTTTCCTGGAGGGACTCATGTACGGCAGTGACAGAAGGACAGGGTTTGGATGCAGAAAAAAAAATTTAAGTTCTCAAAGGTGTGTGCTTGCAAGAGTGACTTTCTTCTGTTTCTGTTCCCTCGTCTTCACGTGCATCATTGCAATGCTTCTTTGGAGGGTGCCTGGGAGTCTGGGGGCAATAAACAAGGCTAGGCACCTTGTGCTAAGATGCAACCGATAGGCCCTCTCTGACCCCCTTCTCTTCCTTCTAGGGCTAGACACATTTACTGCAGCCACCCACACATAGAGCTGCCAATGGGCCATGGTGGGGCTGCATTTCTCTATTCCTGGGTGCCAGGTATCTGCTGGATACCCAGCTCTCAGAGGTCCCAGAAAACGCCCCTTCCCTTAAGCAGCGCACCAGACAACAAATAAAGGCTGTAGAAGATGAAGCAGACTGATCGAGAGTCCCAAGAGGAAGCAATGAATTCTTCAAGGACTGACTGCAAAAGGCTCCCTGGAGGAGGCGGCAATACCCTGGTTTTTAAAGAAAGATGAGGACAATGAGGAGGAGGAAGAGGAGGAGGAAAGGAGGAGAAGAAAGGCAGAACAGGTGGTAGAAGACAGAACAGAGTAGCCAAAATGTGAGTGTGGAGAGGGGGAGAGGGGAGGAGAAACAGGAGTGAGCCTATTATACAGGGGAGAGGTGGGCAGGAAAAAGGAAGCCCACCAGGCTCTGTTGTGTGTGTTTTATAGACCTTTTTGCAGGTAAATCTCATTTTAGAGATGAGAAAACTGAGGCTCAGGGTAGTAAAGTCATGTAGGATTCCCTAGTTCAGTGGTTCTCAACCTTTCTAATGCCGCGACCCTTTAATACAGTTCCTCATGTTGTGGTGACCCCCAACCATGAAATTATTTTCATTGCTACTTCATAACCGTAATTTTGCTACTGTTAATGAATTGCAATGTAAATATCTGTGTTTTCTGATGGTCTTAGGCGACCCTGCTAGCGGTTCTCAACCTGTGGGTCGGAAAACACAGATATTTACATTACGATTCATTAACAGTAGCAAAATTACGGTTATGAAGTAGCAATGAAAATAATTTCATGGTTGGGGGTCACCACAACATGAGGAACTGTATTAAAGGGCCGCCACCTTAGGAAGGTTGAGAACCACTGCTCTAGTTCTTAAAAGGGGAGTCCAACTGTGCTCCAAAGTCCACATTCTCTCCCAGCATGGCACCCGATGGCCCCTGTAGAATACATGTGCCCTTGGAGAGAGACCAGCTGAGGGCAGCGGTGAGGGAAGAAAGGCCTCTATCAGGGTTCCGTCTCCATCTGAAAGAGCATGGAGCAAGCAGGAGGGGAGGAGAAAAAGCAGAGAATGCACTTTGAGGCCAATGTTAATAGAGCTGTTTCGTAAACTTAATCTCACAGCCAATCAGGCAGGCAGACAGACTTTGTCTAGAAACCCTGTTTCTCATAAACCCAGGGCTGAGACTTGAGGGCCTGTGCTGCTGGGAGGCCCTGGGTGCAGGAGGAAGCCACTGAGCCTGGAGTCTAGAAGCAGGTTCACGTCCTCGCTCTGATGCTAAGGTGAGAGATCTTAGAAAGTCACTTCCTTTGCTGAGCCTCAGTTGCCCTGTTTTTAAAATCATTTTCATTGGATTTATTGGGGTGATATTGCATAATAAAATCATATAGGTTTCAGGTGTACGATTCTGTAATACCCCATCTGTATATTGTATTGTGTGTTCACCACCCCAAGTCAAGTCTCCTTCCATCACCATTTACCCCCCTTTACCCTCTTTTACCTCCCCAAAGGGACAATGTTCAATTCCACCAAAGACTCACTCCTGAGGATAAGAAAGCAATAAAAGGGGGAGAAAAAGGAAGAGGAGGAGGAGGAGGAGGAGGAGGAGGAGGAGGAGGAGGAGGAGGAGGAGGAGGAGGAGGAGGAGGGAGAAATGGAGATGATAATGCAAGCAGAGCAGGGACATGCCATTTCTCCCCACTGTATCTCTGAATATGTGGCTATGACTTTCCTCTCATGTGACTACCTGGTGGACTCCTATGTACCCTCCAGAGCCCAGCCTCCTCCATGAAGCCAGAGCCCCCCACCTACTGCATCACTCAGGCTGTGCTGTCACCCGCTGTCCACCTTCCTGGACCCTGGACCCATCTCTACTGAGGCGTATCGCAGGGCATGTGAGTAGGTTGTTTGCTCACGACATTTATTCTTTTCATTTATTTGTGTATCCTCAGTGATCACACAGGGTCTGACATGTGGCCAGTGTAATAAATGTCTGTGGGAGGAAGAGCGGAAGAGAGGAAGAGAAGGAGGGAAGAAGGGAAAGAGGGAAGAAGGGAAGGAGGGAGGGAGGGAGGGAGGGAGGGAGGGAGGGAGGGAGGGAGGGAGGGAGGGAGGGAGGGGAGGGAAATCCACATCTTTTCTCTTCCTTTCCCAGGTAAAGATAAAGCTCATTTCACCCTGCATGTGCTGAGTTTATTGATCCACATTTCTGAGGTATTGAACAGAGTTGCTATTGACAGCAATAACTACCAACCAGGCTGGGGGAGAGAGAAGTTGCTGACAGCCAGCAAATCATATGCCTGCTGGTGGAGTGCCTCTCTATGCCAAGGGAACAATCATTAATTTCCTGTTCCTGCACGGTTACATTTCTTGGTCAGACTGACAAGTTCATTTTGGGGATTCATCAGGCCCATTAGAAATAAGCTCCCTTCTTGTTCCATGTTGCCAACAGCACCTGCCACGCAGATGATTGGCCGCTCAGGACTCACATAAACATTTCCAATTGCTAGCAGTAGCTCACCAGGGTAGTTAAAGGAAATCTCCCAGTGACTGTGTGATATAATCAAAGAACCCAGTTCCTGGGCATCTCAGGCACCTCAGTTCTGTGCACAGAACCAGAGAGGATTTCAGTTACTTCCCTACCACCGTTAAATAAGCAACAGACATGCATTTAGTGAGAAAACAGTCTGTTGGCATGCAGAACTTAAAATTAAGTATGCTGCAAAAGCTGTGTGACTTGGAATAAGTCACTTAACCTCTCTGAGCTTCCGTTTTCTTGTCTGAAAACAGTGGCTAAATTGTGAATGGCACTGTGGATAAGGAAGGCGTGAGGTAAGAGAAGGGAAATGGGTAAGATTATCTCATTAAGTCTGAAGATGAGTCTCGCGGTTACTGTGTCTCCACGTTACAGACAAGCAAAGCGTCTCCAAGGAGGGAGGTGACCTACTCCAGGCTGGTAAGTGGCAGAGGTGTGATATGCATCCCACCCTGCCTGAGGCAGCAGCTCACAGAGAGACAATTTATCATAACTTTTCTGAGTGATTTTACTCCTGTGCCTGTGCCCGGGAGGTTAACATGGAAAGTACGCAGCTCTCTGCCAGCCTTCCCACAAACAAAGCCATTCCAGCCCATCTAGAAATAGTTCCGCAGGCTCCCGGTCATCCAAGCAACGTCCTTAGAATGCCGATGCCTCAAGTGGAGGCACCTCATGTATTCACTGTGCAGTTTATTCTGCTCACAGGAGCCAGAGGTAGCCTGACATCTGATTGAGAGCACACTTCCTCTTAAAGACTGTGGATGGTCTGCAAAGGTTTTGAGTAGTTCTACCTATGAACTTGGGTAGAAAAATCTCTCTGCTGAAAGGCAATGGGCCTTATGTAGTGGAGCTTTTAGGCTGAGGTACAGGACATTTCACTTCCATTTACTCACAGACATTCACTGAATACCCACTGTTCAATGGCATTCCTCACCACAGCCATTCTGCAGGTTCCATTCGCATAGGGAAGGGGTACGTTAACCCGATAACGCAGCGCTTCCTATGTGTCAGCCAGTGAGCGTGGCGCTTAACACCTCCTGTCTCACCATAAGCCTGTGCAATAGCAACTGTGTTATCCCCATTGTACAGATGAGGAAACAGGCATGTGCACAGGGATATGCGCCATGTCCCACAGCCTGTGAGTGTAGGACCTAGGATTCGAACGTGGGCAGGCGCTATGGCAATGGGCTGTGATGGGCCAGATGGTGTCACTTGACTGGGCCCTGAGGGAGGTTATTACAACTGGGTGATAGTCACCGGGGGACCCAATGCATTTTTCTTTCTACTTTTGTATATGGTTGACATTTCCAATAATAATAATAATAATAATAATAATAATAATAATAATAAAGTATATCTATATTTAAAGTATAAACTCTGGAGCCAGGCAACCTAAGGTTTTAACTCTGAAACAAGGGTAGCCATGCCACTCTTGACATGGGGTTGCTATGAAGATAAAACAAATTCATATAGACAAAGTATTTAGAACTGGTTGCCTCTGAAGTACAGTAGTCTCCCCCTTTTATCTGTGGTTTCACTTTCCATGGGTTCAGTCATCCGAGGTCAATGGAGGCTCAAAAATATTAAATGGAAAATGGCAGAAATAACCATTCATAAGTTTTAAAACTGAATGTGATCCTGAGCAGTGTGTTGAAATTTCAGGCCACTCCACTCAGTCCCACCCAGGATGTGCATCATCGCTTGTCCAGTGTATCCATGCTGTATACGCTCCTCGCTGGTTAGTCACATAGTAGCTGTCTTAGTTATCCGACCAGTTATCAGAGAGAGAGGAAGAGAGGCACAGCATCGGCATGACTTTTATTACTTTATCAATATACTAGAGGTCCGATGCACGAAATTCGTAAAAGGGTAGGCCTTCGCAGCTCCCCCCCTCCCCGCCCCTCCTGCTGCCATACACCTCCGGTTCCCTGGTTCTGTGGACCCCCCACCTGATCAATTGCCCCACAGAGGGTGGCCTGTGCCTTCCTCTTTGGGGTGATCGTGGAGTCCCCTGATTGATTGCCCCTCTGGCCAGTTTCCTTGGCCTCCCTCTTCGGGGTGATTGTGGGGCAATGGAGGGCTCCCCGACCAATTGCATCACACCCGCCTAGGCTGGCCTGGCGCCAGTGCATGTCATAGCATGGTCATCTGGATGGTTGTTCTGCTGTTCAGCCGTTTGGTTGATTTGCATATTACTTCTATTATTATCTATACTAATAAAAGGGCAATATGCTAATTAGACCAGACATCTTCCAGACATCCTTCCAGACAAAGCCACAGTGGCAGGGGCCAAGGCAGAGGCCATTAGTAGCAACCAGGCCAGCAGGGGAGGGCAGTTAGAGGTGACCAGGGCAGCATGGGATTGGGCCTAAATTGGCAGTCAGACATCCCTCAAAGGGTCCCGGAATGGAGAGGGTGCAGGCCAGGCTGAGAGACACCCTCCCAGTGCACGAATTTCGTGAACTGAGCCTCTAATCTATATATATAAAAGCCTATGTGACTGAACAATGGAATGACCAAACTACTGGTCAGCAAGTCGCTATAACACGCACTGACCACCAGGGGGCAGACACTCAACACAGGAGCTGCCCCATGGTGGTCATTGTGCTCCCCCAGCAAACCTCCCCCAGGCTGGCTGGCCCAGATTGGCCCTGATAGGGACTGTACGAGATGGCCCCGATTGGCCCGAATCACCGGCCAGGCCGAGGGACCCCACCTGTGCACGAATTCATGCACCAGGCCTCTATCCTATTTAATAAAAGGGTAATATGCAATTTGACCATCACTCCAACACACAAAATGGCTGCCCCCATGTGGACACAAGATGGCCAGCAGGGGAAGGCAGTTGGGAGGGACCAGGCCTGCAAGGGAGGGCATTGGGGACAATCAAGCCTGCAGGGGAGGGCAATTAGGGGTGACCAGGCCGGCAGAGGAGGGAAGTTAGGGGCAAAGAGGCTGGCAGGGGAGCAGTTAGGCATCAATCAGGCTGTCAGGGGAGTGTTAGGGGGTGATCAGGCTGGCAGGCAGAAGCAGTTAGGGGCAATCAGGAAGGCAGGCAGGCGAGCAGTTGGGAGCCAGCAGTCCTGGATTGTGAGAGTGATGTCTGACTGCCCGTTTAGGCCCGATCCTACTGGGATCGGGCCTAAACGTAGGATCGGGCCTAAACGGGCAGTCGGACATTCCTTGCGGGGTCCCAGATTGGAGAGGGTGCAGGCTGGGCTGAGGGACACACCCCCCCATGCACGAATTTTGTGCACCAGGCCTCTAGTAGATATATAAAAGCCTAAGCAGCCATTCAACTGGTAGCTATGATGAGCACTGACCACCAGGGCAGATGCTTAATGCACAGGCATGGAAACATGAAACAGACTGATGAATCTCAGAGGGAAGGGGATAGTGGGGGAGGGTAGGAAGAGATTAACCAAAGATCTTATATGCATACTAGAGGCTCGGTGCATGGAATTGTGTACCATTGGGGTCCTTGGCCTGGACTGTGGGGTCCAGGCCAAAACCGGCAGTCCCATTCCCCAAAGGGTCCCGGATTGCGAGAGGGTGCAGGCCAGGCTGAGGGACCCCACCAGTGCATGAATCCATACACCAGGCCTCTAGTATTGTTATAATTGTCCCCTTTTATTAATCTCTTACTGTGCTAATTCATAAATTCAACTTTATCATGGGTATGTACGCATAGGAAAAAGGTAGTATATGTAGGTTTTGGTACTATCTGTGGTTTCAGGCATCCACTTAGAACATAAACCCTGTGGATAAGTGGGGGCTACTGTATTCAGATATGCTAGCTATTATGTATGTAATATCTACAGTGCTGGTAACATCTGCAGTGCTGGGAGGGTCTAGCACGCCCTTCCCTATGCATTACTGAACACAAAGCTACTCACCCCACCTCCATCTTCCAGAGAAGGTTTGAGTTATTTGACCTCCCTGAATATATAAACTTTATAAAGTTTCTATGTACTTTACATAGAAAGAGAAATTAACCAGTCATATATCTACTTATAGTATTTCACTTATTACTTTAGTAATACCCATACCCATGTAAAAATCACATATTATACTAGTACATAATAAAGAAATTTAGAAATACTGCTGTTGCTGTACTTTTGTTTGGAAAAACAACAACTTTATTCCAACTCTTTACCCATAATTCCTGATCTAGCTTAATGCATTTTCCCCAAGCAGTTGTTTAAAATAAATTAGCTGAGAAAAAACCCTTGATGAGTGAGAACACCATATTCCATGTGACAGCCTCTTTTCTGGGGAGTAACTTTGCAGAGTAAATGCTGCCCTTACCTACAAACATTTACAGTCTGAGGTCTGAGGGTAGATGACATGTTAATGAGACAAAGGAGAGGGGACTCATTAAACTGGGTGGGCGGCTGGCTGGAAGTCTTGTTTTCTGGAATCCCTGAGTAAAAGCAAAAGATAGACCATACCCACTCACATCTGAAATCTTATGATCATGTTGACCAATGTCACCCCAATAAATTTAATAATAAAATAAAATGAAAAGACAGACGATATGTGAAGCTAAATGTCAGTCCTAGTCAGACCACTGCATCCTGCTCACCGACCTCGAATCTATTTCTTTATTAGAGAAGTCATACATCAGTTAGTCAAACAGCATTTAGATAACTGGAAGGATGCCCTTCCCTCAGACAGCCCCATAGCCCTGCTCATTGAAGGATGGCCTGATGTTAGGATTGCCAGATTGAGCAAATAAAAATGCAGGGCACCCAGTTAAATGTAAAGTTCAGATAAACAGCAAGTACATTTGTATAAACCATGAATACCACAATTATTCATTGTTTGCTGGGAATCCATATCTCTCACTCCATCTTCTAGGCAGCAATGGCCAGCCATCCTATTTCTCTCCCAGAAGATGCTGCTCAGGAGATTCCTCCCTGCTGGGCCTGCTTCATGGAGGCTAGAGAGGGACCCCAATACCTAGTGGACATTTGCCTGCCAGTTCTAGACAGAAAGCACATAGACCCCCTTTCTGCCCTGGACCTGGGGCTAAATTGGGCTTTTAGTCTAGATCTTCAAAAGGAAGTGGTGGGTAGAAACACAGGGTGAATGATAGTTGGTATTTGAAGGTGAACAAAGGCTCTTGTAAACAGCTCTTTTTAAAAAAATGTAATGCCCTGACCAGTTTGGCTCAGTGGATAGAGCATCGGCCTGTGGACTGAAGGGTCCTGGGTTCGATTCCAGTCAAGGGCATATGCTTGGGTTGTGGGCTCAATCCCCAGTGGGGGTCATGCAACAGGCAGCCAATCAATGATTCTCTCGCATCATTGATGCTTCTCTCTCTCCCTTCCTCTCTGAAATCAATAAAAATATATTAAAAAATAAAATAAAAAAATGTAATGACTCTAGGCCTGGACAGGTTGCTCAGTCAGTTGGAGCATCTTCCCATACACCAAAAGGTTGTGGGTCCGATTCCCAGTCAGGACACATACCTAGTTTTTGAGTTTGGTCCCTGGTTGGGACATGTACAGGAGGCAATCAATCAATGTTTCTCTCTCACATCAATGTTTCTCCCCCTGCCCCCATTCTCTCATTCTTTCCTCTCACTTTAAAAATCAGTAAAAAGTATATCCTCAGGTGAGGATTAAAATATACCATATATATTTATATAAGCACTAGAGCCCGGCGCACAAAATTTCTGTACTGGTACGGTCCCTAGGCCTGGCCTACAATCAGGCCATTTTCCCCGGCTGATGACAGCCGGCCCCACCCCTTGCTGCCACCCACCCCCAGTTCCCAGTTCCCCATTGGATGATTGGGGCCTGCGGGCTGTGGGCAGCTCCTGCATTGAGTGTCTGCCCCCTGGTGGTCAGTGCGCATCATAGCGACCGGTCATTCCATTGTTTGGTCGATTTATATATTACCCTTTTATTATATAGGATTCTTAATTTATACATAAATATATATAAATACACACACACACACACACACATATATATGTAACGGAGTTATCATATATATACCCTATATAATAAAAGGGTAATATGCAAATTTACCCTAAGGGCAGAACAACTGGGAACGACCAATTGCTTGATGCACACTGACCACCAGGGGGAGATGCTCAATGCAGGAGCTGCCCCGTGGTGGTCAGTGCACTCCCACAGGGGGAGCTTCACTCAGCAACAAGCCTTTATATATACTAGAGGCCTGGTACACAAATTCATGCACTCAGGGGGGTCCCTCAGCCCTGCCTGTACTCTCTCACAGTCCAGGACCCCTTGGGGGATGTCCATGGGGAGCAGGCGTAAGCTGGCAGTTGGACATCCTTAGCTCTGCTGTGGAGGCAGGAGAGGTTCTGCTGTCCAGACAATTTGCATATTAGCCTTTTATATAGAATATATATATATAATTGTAATGATGGCTCCATTACAATTACAGTAGTTCCTCCTTATCCATGTTTTTTTTTTTTTTTTTTTTTTTTTACTTGCAGCTAAACTCAGTCTGAAAATATGCGTGGAAAATTCCAGAATTAAACAATTCATAAGTTTTAAATTGTGCACCATTCTGAACAGTGTGATGAAATCTCACCCTGCTCCACCCGGGACGTGAAGCATAACCATGCTGTATATTTGTTTGTCACTCAGTAGCCTCTGGTTTATGAGATCAACTGTTGGGGGATATGGCAATGCTTGCATGCAAATCATCTTTATTTTACTTAATAATGAGCCCAAAGCCATTTACATAACTTTTATTAGACTATGTTGTTATAATTGTTCTATTTTATTATTATTGTCATTAGTTGCTTACTGTATCTAGTTTTTAAACTTTATCATAAGAATGTATGTATAGGGTTTAGCACTATCTGTGATTACATACATCCACAGGGGTCTCAGATATTATTCCCTGAGGATAAGGGGGAATTACTGTATAGGGGAGGGAGGAGCCAAATGTTAACAATTCCAGAATAGCAGGAGCTGGTGCCCTGCTGTGAGCTCATTGGTTTCACTGAATTCCAAGCAGATCCTGACTCCTCATTTCATGGGTAAGCAGTTCAGAGAGGGTAGGCAATTGGCCCCACCTCTCCTTTAACCTGGGAAGAGCTGGGATTAGAATCCAAGGTCTGATAGGGAAGCTCCTAGGCGAGAACTGACTGAGGCTCCCAGCAGTTGCTAGAATGTGAAAGCAACTGGCTTTTCAGAAGTGTCCATGTTATTTATTGATGGCAAGGCATTTACTTCCTGTGCATTGTTGAGGATGGCCCTGGAAGAGGGAGAGTTTGGGCAGAACTCTCGGTGACCCAGTGCATTCTGAAAGCAAATTTAATACAGGCAGTTACCGATTTACGATGGTCCGACTTACAATTTTTCAACTTTACAATGGTGCGGAAGCAATATGCATTCCGTAGAAACAGTACTTCAAATGTTGATCTTTCCCCAGGAGAGCGGTAAAGCAGAGTGTGATAATCTCTTGTGATGCCAGGCATCTTAGGGAGCCACAGGTCCCAGCTAGCCCTGCGACCATTGGGGTAAAGGACTGGTACTCTACAGGGTATTCATTGTGTGAGATGATTGTACCCACATGTGGGCTAATGTATTGTAAGTGTTCTAAGCATGTTTGGGGTGGGTTAGCCTAAGCCATGATGTGCGGTAGGTTAGGTGTATTAACATTTTTGACTTACAATATTTTCAAATTACAATGGGTATATTGGGACGTAACCCTACTGTAAGTTGAATAGCCTCGGTACTCTATTGGTTGAAGCTGTCATACACATTAACGCACTTTCAAGGAAAAGGGACAGAGTGGGGGGTGGCAAGGCCCTACTGGAAGAAGTGCATGTAGGATGGGGGATTTTGCTGTGGTTGTCTTTTGGAAAATACAACATGTCACAACTATCTACTATGTGCTAGGTACCTTCCTGGGGGCTAAATATACTTCGGAAAATAAAATAAAGTGCTCTGCCACCATGGAGCTTACATTATAGGGGGAGAAAACAGACAATAAAATTATAAATAAGTATATTACATAGTAAGATAGAGGTCATAAGTGCCTTAAAGAAAAAAAGAACAGGATAAGGGAGCACAGAGTTCTGAGGGTGGGGGAAGTGCAGCAATATATATATATATGCCTAATATGCAAATTGTCCCCTTGGGAGTTCGACCGGGAGACCGGGAGTTCGATCGCTCACTATGACGTACGCTGACCACCAGGGGGTGGCACGGAATGAAGGAAGGCCCCAACCAGCAGCCACCAGCCACCAGCTGGGGAAGGGAGGGCCTGTCTGGCAGCTGGAAGGAAGGCCCCAGCTGGCACCCGGAAGGCCCTGATCACCGGCCAGGTCTAGGGACCCTACCCGTGCATGGATTTCGTGCACGAGGCCTCTAGTTTTAAATAAGATAACCAGGGGGAGGTCTTCCCAAGAATATGGCATTTGAACAAAAATTTTAAGATGATGAAGAGAGAATGAGCAATCCAAGAAGAAGGAACCACCAGTGCAAAGGCCCTGGGACACAGAAAGCCTGGGTGTTTGAAGAAGGATGGGATCAGTGCTCCAGAGGAGGGGAGTGGGGACACTAATGAGAGGTAGGATGTTAGAAAAGCAATAGGTGCTCGTATCACAGAAGAGCTCTAGCTTTTACTCTAAAAGAAAGGGAGGACTCAGAAAAAAAGATAAGCACAATGCAACCTAAGCTTCAATGGAACAATCATAGCTGCTTTGTTGAGGACAGACTGTAGAGGAGCAAGGAGAGCAGGACGACAGGTAGGAGATACTGCAGTGCTCCAGGTGAGAGACGGTGATGCTTGGGTCAGGGTGGTGGCTGTGGAGGTGGGCAGAAGGGTTTAGGCCCAGGAAGCATTTTGAGGTTCAGATATCCTTAGAGTGTAAAGAGAGAACAATAGGTGTCAAGCATGACTTTAAAACACCCCCCTTATCTGTCCTG
This sequence comes from Corynorhinus townsendii, assembly GCA_026230045.1. Lineage (NCBI taxonomy): Eukaryota > Metazoa > Chordata > Mammalia > Chiroptera > Vespertilionidae > Corynorhinus > Corynorhinus townsendii. The sequence continues at coordinate 165,767,455 of JAPDVU010000005.1, read as the reverse complement.
TGAAATCGGCTACTCTTCTCAACGGGAAAAAAAGTGGGCTGCTTGTCTTGGCTCACCGGGTCCCTCTTCCTAGAGAAAGGGTTCTTGCTTATTCTTTTAGAGCATTTCATTGGACTCTTCCCCCCACCCCCTCCTGACGTCCACTTTACGTAACTGGATGAGTGTCTTGTCCTTTTCCTGTGGAACGATAGCCCTGTGCTACCATCTGGGACAATGGTTTTTATGGCCGTGCAGGTGGGGAAAATGCTACCTTCATTTTTTCCCTGTGGAATATTTCCCAGATGCACTTGCTCTGGGAAGCCTGGAGTAAAAGACCTTGCATTTCTCAAAGGCATTGGACCAGGAACTTCTACAGCTTGCATACTTTCTCCGAGCAGCGTGGGAAAGGCCAATCTTGTCTCAGTGACCTTCTCCCCAGGAGGGGTCATCAAAGCAGCCACGTCTCAGTTATCAGGCAATTTTGGAGCCTCCTACGGCAACCTGCTCACGAGGCTGCTCTGGCCTTTCTGGTCGCCTGCACATGGTCCCCTTGCCTTCCAGCTGCTGCCCTTCAAGATATGCCACCCACCCACCTGGCTGTCTGCACCGAGATGGCATGTGGAGGGAAGCTCAGGGGTCAGCACTCCAAGGCTGTCCCCGAGTCTCCCGTTTGTTCCTTGATCATTCACTGCCCGTAGCCTACGCCTGGCACAACGCTGAGCAGGCAGAAGATGCAGAGACAAGCCCAAGCTGGGTTCTGCTCTCCGTGTGGTTCATGCACATAAATCATGGTCACTGAATGAGCGATAAAGAAAAAGTTGCTATAAGAATAATGCCGCTTTACACACACACACACACACACACACACACACACACACACACACACTCAGGAGCCAGAACAGGGTCTGGGATTCAGAACTCACTTCAAATTGCAGCCACGGCCACTATTATTTGACCTTGGACAAATTTCTTTATCTTGGTTTTCCAGAAATCCAGTTAAAAAATTCTTTTGATGTAATAAATAGTTTTGCCCCCCAGTATGCCAGGAGCAACCCTAAGAGAAAGAAATTCTAAAGAAAAGAACCAGGATTCTGGGTCACTCCTGAAGTAAATTTATTTCCCCCTTGTCCTTATTTTCTATGGAGACTGAGAGCCAAGGGGAGCTGTGGAGGTGGCAGGAGAGTGAAGGGAGGAGGGAGGAAGGAGGAGAAGCAGGGAGGACCTGCTTAGACTGGTGGTGAGGGATCTTTCCTGCTAGAGACCTAGGAAGAGGCCTGGACTTTGTCATGCAGACTATTCTGGAAGCTGCTGGAGGTCCCATCCTCCCCTGCTGTGTGTAGCTGTGCTGTGTTGCAATGAAGACCAATGTCAGGCCCTCTCCCTATTCCATCCTGTGGGATTAGCTAGAATGAATGGTGCTTCTCATCTGGAGGCATGCATCTTATTTAGGACATTTCACAGGGCTCTGTTTTCTTCTGACTTGTGCTTTAACTATAAAACATATCTTTTTTCTGAGGGCCCTCAACAAGGACAATCTGTGGCAATGATTTTTCTCTCTGTAAATTATGTAACACAGCAAGCACAGACCCCAGGAAGCCACGAACATAAGGGGGAGACGGTGTCAAAAAGCAGAGCCTGCTGGGAAAGGGTGACCCTGCCCATTCAAGTCTTTTCATATTCACTGAGCCTTGCTTTCTTCATCCATAAAATGGGGATATGGATGCTTAGTCCTAAGAGTTGCCATGGTGATGAGAGAACCCAGCATGCACCCTGGTAACTAATGCTGCTTTCTATAAACAGTAGCTGTTGCCATCATCATGGTCATTCTTATTGGGGGGCGGGGGTCAGCTGGGGGGTAGTTATCCACGAAGGGTAATGGGGACATTGACATGAAGAAAAACAGGATATGGAGTAGACAGACTTCCAGGCGGAGGGACTAGCCTAGTAAACATGAGCTCCTGAAAGCTTCGAGTGCTGTGGCAGCTTCTCCTGGTTCCACTGAACCAGCAAGTCTATCCCAGGGCCATCAGGTGACTCCCTGACTTCAACACCACCCCCAGGTGCTCTCACTGCAGAGTGGCCGCTCCTTAACACTCACTGACTCCCAGGAAGCAAGGCAAAAGGGCACGTTCACGTTCAGCCAGAACCTTGCTCAGTTCCGGTGCTGACACTGTGACAATTAAGAAAACATTGAAAACCTCATTATGTCTGAGTCCATGAAATCAGATTTCTGATTCCACAGAGATTAGGCAGCAACGTCACCTTTCGGCTCAATATAGGAATTATTATTTTTTTAAGTAGAAGAAGCACATCAAGAAGAGGCATGCCCTGTTCTCAAGAGCAGGGAACACCGCAGGGGAATGGAAAGTGCGGCCCAGAGGGAGGACACAGCGAGTCACTTTACTGGGGCTGGGCTTTGTGACGTCAGTATCTCCTGTCTGTCTACCACTGGCGAGTTGGCAGAATTGCTAGGCATGAGTCCAGCTTCTGAACCCTCGTGGCATTACCATGCAGCCTTTTGCGATACCAGGCTGTGTACTAGCCATTTCTTATGGTTTGTGTGTTTACTTAAAAATGTACAAATCAGCTCTTTTATAAATGAGGACGATGCCACTAAAGCAAAGATCTCTTTGAAGACCGCACTCAACGCTCATCATCGCTAGTCCTAGCCTTCTGTTTTCTGCTTTCTCTCCCCGCAAAAGTAGCCACCGATGTAAATGTGGTTTAAATCTTTCCAAGTCTTCCCCAAATAACATTAAGTTTGTGTTGCCACTTTTCAGTCCTTTAAAAGACTTTTCCATATATGTGCCCTTATCCACGGAACAGCTATGTGCGGGTGCTTTCTTAAACGGTGCCGCTCTATAAATATAACGCTCTGCATCTTGCTTTTTTCCCCCGGAAACATGTTTTTGAGCTCTCCCCAGGTTGACACATACAGATTCAGCTCATTCCCTTTAACTGCAGGGGAACCTCCGGCATGGGAATATGCCAGTTTTATTCCGTTAGGCCCTGATTGGAGCATATTTAGGTTATTTGCAGTGTTTTGCTATTACAGACAACGCCTCGCTGATCACCTGATACATATATACCTCTGTGTATATATTGAAAAGCTGACACTTAAAAGCTAACAAGTGGAACGCTCCTTGTAGATCATGCTCAGCTGGGTGAGAGCTGTTTCCTGAAGGGCCTCTAATCCTCGGGCTCTGGATTGGACCATCTAGTTTCCTGAGTTACTGACACTCAGGCTTGGAGGCAACACGGAATATGCAAACCTCCCTTTTTAGAGTTAGAGTCTACCCAATCATCAACAAATGATGGACAGGGAGCTGGTGGACAAACACCCCAGGTTCCTTGCCCCTTGGTCAAAAGCTCCTGGGCTCATCCTACCCCATCACTTCAGTAAGACTGAGTCTGTTTCCCATGTGGTGGTCCATTCCTTAACACACCCTTGTTGGCTTTCCTCCCTTCCTTGTCTCTTTTCTCAGTCTCTCTCCTGCTCCCTGGGATCCCCTCCCAAATCAACTATCGGTACCCAAATCCTTGACCCACGGTCTGCACTTCACATAACTCAATTAAAGTCTCTTCCCTATGTGTGCCAGGGTCTATGCTAGGCAGAGGGGGTTAAAAAATGAGTCATATTTGATTCTGTGCTCTTAACAAGGCACATACCAGGACCCAGGTCTTCTGACGCCCAATGCCTCGTTCTTTCCAGCATATCATATCTGTGCATTTTAATTTAATGACATTCTTAAAAAAAAAAATCAGTCCATCTTCCCAGCAATAAATATGACAAAATGCAATTTTATTGTAATACTTAATTCCACGGCCCTTTTTGTGTGTAAAGACCTGACTAAAATAGCCATCCTTAAGCACAGGCCTTCCCTGGAAACGCAGCAGCTGCGTTGACGTTCTATTGGCATCTCCATTTTTCTGATATATATGTTTCTCCTCCCCCTGCTCTTAGTAAATGTTGATGTTTGCTTCAGCCCATCACTATTTCGCTCCCTGGTGAATTTATCTTATTTATTGACCTGAGCAGAAAATCAATCCAGTCTTCATTTGCCATCTTGTTTAATTCGGGAGATCTGGATTCTGTGGCAACTGTGCCCAAGTTACTAAGGCCTCAAGAGAACAGGACTGACTCCACAAAGCCTCCCAGGGTCTCTAGCCCTTATGGACCTCCCCTCCTGGTCCCTCCCACTTCCTCCCCACCCAATTAAGAACAGAGACAGCCAAGATTTGATTCTGGAGCCTAGTAAATACAAATGAGGAGTACCGGGAAAGTGATGCTCTGTGACTCCAAGGCTAGGTCATCAAAATGCCACGCACGCCCATCTCACTCTCTTGGAAACTCGGCCTCCATACTGTGTGGGAGCCCAAGCAGTGCATGCAGAGAAAGAGACCCATTGGAAAGTCCCTGTGCCCTCAGCCGCAGCCCTGCCTGAGCTCCTGCCCAGTCGGCAGCTGGCCCCAGCCATTCATAGTGCCATCTTGAAACCATCCCAGCTGACCCGCATAGAACCGAGATGAACCACTCCTGCCGAACCTGGTCCCACTGGAGAGTCATGAACAAAATAAATGGTCAGCCAGACCTCCAGGCTTAAACTCTACCATCAGGGCTTTGCTGGCAGCATCTAATCACTTCCCATAAGCAGGTCTGAGGTCAGGGGGCTGGTGTGAGAGGCCAGGCTTGGACACATCCAAACCCAGGTGCCAAGCCCACCTCCTGCTTTCTGGACATGGGACAAAGTCCCTCTCAGAGTCTCAGATTCCTTGTGAGAAGGAAAAAAATAAAATGCCACAGTTAGGAGCTCCCACCAGGGTGGGTACCAGGGTCTCAGTCATGAGCCTAGTTTGATGCTCCCTTCTTTCCCGGGGGAAGTCTGGAGCCCAAAGGAAACGCATCTGGAAAGACCCCTTTACCTCCACGACCAGGCAGGCACCCGGGGATGCGCTTGCAGGGGATGTGCTCGCAGGGGACAGACACGATGCCCAGGAGGGACCTGCTCTCACTTGCTTCCAGGTCTCTGCGGGGAGCACTGTGCATCCCTCCCTCCACTTGTGGCTTCACTGAGTCCTGCCAATCTTGGATTCATTACTACTTGCACCTGGAAGCCTTGGCCAGCCTCTCTCATTTAGGATTTCTGCCGTGTGTCCCGGACACCTGTGCCCTACCATCCCGGCATCACACCAGAGCGTGGGTTGCCTGCCCTCTTGTTCGCCAGCACATGGCACGGACAGGAGCAGGGGCGCCCTCGCATCTGGTGTAGCTCCAGCACCTCCCATAGGGCCTGGCATAATGTCCATGTGCAGAACTCCAAATGTTTCTCAAAGGGGGAAGGAGCAGCAGGGAGAAGGTTAGACAAGGCTCCTACATTGTAGGGCAGACACTCTCATCAAGCCCCATATCGCTTTTCCTAGGACCCGGGCAGTCTTGGGCACAACCATGAGGTAACAGGCAAGACTGCAGGATCCACTCAGAGTCCCGTCCGGTGGTTCATAACCGAGACACCTTTCCATGTTGTGGTTAAAATCTCGCCCTGGGAGCCAGGCTGCCTGCCCTCCAGTCTTGGATACATCATTAAGAAGCTGTCCGACCTCCAATAATTTACTTAAGCCCTGGGGGCCTCAGTTTCCTTATCTGTAAAATGAGAATAATGACATCACCGAGCCCAGAGGGTTGAAACTGTGGGATCAAATGAGTTAATGTGCACACCGCACTCAGAACAATGCTTGCTCTGGCTTAGTGTACGTGCCGGGGAAATGTCATTTATCAGCCCACCTGGTGAGGGGAATTTATACCTGTACTCTGCAGCAGAAAGGCCAGGTCCACTTATATTTCTTTTAAAAAAAATTCACATTGCCTGGCTGGTGTGGCTCAGTGGTTGAGCGTCAACCCTGGAACCAAGAGGTCACCTGTTCCATTCCAGGTCAGGGCACATGCCTGGGTTTCAGGCTTGATCCCCACCCAGTAGGGGGCGTGCGGGAGGCAGCTGATAGATGAAGTTTCTATCTCTCATCAATGTTTCTATCTCTCTCTCCCTTCTTCTCTCTGTAAAAATCAATGGAAAAATATCCTCCGGTGAGGATTTTTTAAAAATTCACATGACAAACAGGATGACAAAAATAAACCTCAGATAGGCTGTGTGAGGCACATCCTCCTGTCCTCCATGCACTTCTGTGACTGTGCCCCAGGGCGTCCTTTGGGGGTAGTGTCCAGGCTCTGTGTTTGCATGTGTGACTGTGAGGCTCTGGCCACATGCTTTCAGCACCCCCGACCCCCTACGCTCCCCTAAGCCCTCTGTGGTCCTGAATTCTGCAGAGAGTGAGGGGCAAGCCCAGCCTCCGAAACGCTCCCCACCTTAAAATCCCCCTGCCACTGCTTCCCTCCTGGGGGTCCCGGCTATTTTCGGAAACTCAAGAAACCATCTAGGGAGCTCACCTTGGACTTCACTTCTGGGGGGACTGGAGGGGAAGGGGTGAAGGGGAGGAGGCAGATTTTCTCCTACAGAAGAATGTGTGTTCCCTTTGAGAAGTCCTAGCGGAAACAAATGTACAACCTATTGTGGGCTGACCAGCAGGAGCTGGTGAGACACAAAAGGGGCATTTGTAACGACACAAACCACTTAGCACTTTAGCAAGACAGGCCCAGGATATAAAAGCAGAGGAGAGGCTGGAGGAATCCGCCCGGAGGGCAACGTGCCCTGAATGCAGGATAGCATTCCCTACAGCCCAACACGGTCTCATTCATTCCTCTAAAGCCGTGGTCGGCAAACTGCAGCTCGCGAGCCACATGCGGCTCTTTGGCCCCTTGAGTGTGGCTCTTCCACAAAATACCACAGCCTGGGCGAGTCTATTTTGAAGAAGTGGCGTTAGAAGAAGTTTAAGTTTAAAAAATTTGGCTCTCCAGAGAAATTTCAATCGTTGTGCTGTGGATATTTGGCTCTGTTGACTAATGAGTTTGCCGACCACTGCGCTAAAGATGCCATGGGCGCCGCCAGCATGCAGGGAGCTCGAGTGAACGCAGGCGGGAAAGGTCAGGTCTGTCTGCCTTCTGGGCTGCCCTGGCCTTTTCTCCCTAAGCAGACAGGCCCACCCGAACGTTCGCGGTGCCCAGGGCAAGGACACCAATAGAAACCCAGGTATAATAACTCTGAATATTAACACATTCCACAATAAAGCAAGACACTCAATAAATGTGTTTGCCCCCCCCTTACAACAAGCACCCCTTTAGAAGAGCCTGGAAGGTGAGGCTCAAATGGAATTTCCTTGGAAGGGCAGGTGGCCTGGGGCGGACCCTCCACATGCACGGTGCTCAGGGAAGCCTGGGACCCAGTCCCCAGTGTCTTAGCTTTAAAAGCCTCGGAATCACAGGTCCAAATGAGAAGAAATTCAGGAAATGTTTTCTGCCCTTAACCCCAAACTGGTCTCTCCAGAATGTTCTTTCACCCTTTTTACCTTTTCGTGCCTGCCCTTCATGGCCACACAGAGACCAAAGATCCCTGGTCTCCACTGACCTGCCAAGCCTGAGACTTCTGCCAAAGTCCAGGGAGAGACCGCCTGTGAATCCTGGAGGCTGACTGTCCAGGGAAGGCTGCCTGGACCGGGAGCGTCAGGGCTGGGTGGGGCGGGGCAGGAAGCCAGGCCCAGGTGAGCTCATTAAATACCACGTTCGGAGAGGATCAGAGTGATGATGGGTTAAGCAGATACATCTGGGGCCTCAGCCCATACAGAGACCAGAGGAAGCATGTTGTTCCATGTTAGACAAAATTAGCAGCAGAACCATCTATTCAAACATTACTTTACGTGGGACCTGGACACAGGTGACTGAAGGAAGTGCTGCTGCTCACTCAGGTTGAAGCAGATGGGGCAGGGTGTGGAGCTCCAGCCCTCAGACTTTCTCCTCCTTCCTCTTTCCCTCCTTCCCTCCCTCTCTCCTGTGGGCAGAAGACCCCCCACCACGGAATGCCAGGTGTCTGGAAAGCCCAATGTTTTATTTCATCCTCACCCCAGGATCAGTTGCCTTTCATGTATGCCCCAACCAGGGACCGAATCCTTGACCTTTCTGTATACAGGACAATGCTCCAACCAAGTGAGCCACACCAGCCAGGACTGGACAGCCCTATTTTATTTTATTTTTTAACACTTTCAGTCTTCATTTGGAGGGAGAATGATTTGCTTACGTGACCATCACACCCTCTCCACAGTCAGCTTTTAGGAGGTGCAACCTGGGCCTTGTTGCCTTTTGCACTCTGGAGTCCAGCAGACGGCGGCCGCTCAGGGAGTGTGAGTTGAAATAGATCAAAGAGAGATGGAGGGCTGGCCGGTGTGGCTCAGTGGTTGAGCATCCACCTATGAACCATGGGAGTCACGGTTCAATTTCTGGTCAGGGCACATGCCCAGGTTGCAGGCTCAATCCTCAGGGGGCATGCAGGGGGCATGCAGGAGATTATCTCTTATCATTGATGCTTCTCTCTCTCTCCCTTCCTCTCTGAAATCAATAAAAATATAAAGGAAAAAAGAGAGATGCAATCCCAGAATCAAAATACGGAGGGATGTATGTGAGGTCATGCAGCAAGTTAGTAGCGTGCTTGAAATGCTTTTTACAAAAGCAAGGTAGAACTGGGAATACAGAGACCTAGAGAAAAAAGGAGGAGGTAAGAAGGTAAAAATACCTAAAGTGAGAGCCTTGTGTTATTATTGCAATAAATATAATATCCTATCTAATAAAGAGGGAATATGCTAATTGACCATCACAAAGATGGCTGCACCCATAGCTGAGGCCAAGTTCCCATAAGGAGCCTTAACAAGCAATCACCAGGGACCTGAGGCTACGCCCTCCCCAACCCTGCAGGGCTTGACAGGGGACCTCAGGCAGTGCCCCCCACCCAGCAGGGCTTGACAGGGGACCTCAGGTGGTGCCCCCCACCCAGCAGGGCTTGACAGGGGACCTCAGGCCATGCCCTCCACCCGGCGGGGCTTGACAGGGGACCTCAAGGTGCTCTTCCCGTCCTGGTGCTGGGCTAGGGGACCTCAGGCTGCTCCCCCCACCCCGGCCCAGGCCAGGGGACCTCAGACCGCACCCTCCATCCAGCAGGGCTTGATAGGGGATCTGAGGCTGCACCCCCCCTGCCTGGCTGGGCTTGACAGGGGACCTCAGGCCATGCCCCCTACCCAGCAGGGCTTGACAGGGGACCTCAAGGTGCACCCCCAGTGCTGTGTTGGGGGAACTCAGGCTACACCCTCCACCAAGTGGGGCTTGACAGGGGACTTCAGGCCACGCCCCCCACCCCACGGGACCTCAAGGTGCACCCCCAGTGCTGGGTTGGGGGAACTCAGGCCGTGCCTCCACCCAGCGGGGCTTGACGGGGGACCTCAGGCTGTGCCCCCCTCCTGGTGCTGGGCCGGGGAACCTGAGGCTACTGCCCCCTGCCCAGTGGGGCTTGACAGGGGACCTCAGGCCATGCCCCCCACCCAGCGGGGCTTGACAAGGGATCTCAGGCCGTGTCCCCCACCTGGCAGGGCTTGATGGAGGACCTAAAGGCATGCCCCCGGCCCCAGTCTGGGCTGGGGGACCTCAGGCCACACCCCCCTATCCTGGTGCCGGGTCAGGGGACCTGAGGCTATGCCCCCTGCCTGGCAGGGCTTAACAAGGGTGGGACTGCCCGGGTCTGGATCTAGCCCAATGAGGGGGAGGGGCGGCTGGGTCTGGGTCTGATGCGATTTTGAGGTGCATGTGGGTGGGCAGGGATTTGACTCTGGGACCCATGGTCAGCCCCAGACTCTGACAGGAGGAAGGTTTTCATATACATTTTACTAATTTTCTTTCATCTCTGACACTTCTATTATAGAGAAAGGGCAAATAGCAATATTAAATTATTTCCTCTTATTAATCCCCTTTTAATGTGCACGGATTTCATGCACCGGGTCACTAGTATATCTATAATCTTCTAAAATTTATTTATATTTTTTTCTATTTTGTTTCTCTATTTAGCATTTCTCCATTAATTTTCTCGCTGACTTACAGTAACAATTGCTAACATTTATTGAGCAACTAATACTGTAGTCTACTAAGAGTGTTGCATGAGTTTCCTCATCTAACTCTCCAAACAACCCTTTCAGTTATGACCACGATTCCTTTTACACAAATGAGAAAATGGAGAACTCAGGGAGGGTAAGACATTAAACCCGGATCTCTCAGCCACGGAGTGCTGAAATGTGCGTGAGAACCCAGAGCATGTATTTACTGGCTGTGTGCCAATAGGAGGTGATGGGTTCAGTAATTTGGAGGACCAGTGCCCTTTCCCTTGGCCTGTGGTAACAGGTCTGGGGAATGCACTTCCCTCACTGTGGCTTAGAAGCCTGGAGGTTGGGGTCACCTATACTCCAGGCTCTCCTTGGGGCCAAGACACCTCAATCTTCAGTCTGGAGAGTAAGCTGCAGCCCCCACAGAAAGGTCTCTGAGAAGACTCCACGGAGTGACAGCCGGCCCAAGCTGCAGGCCCAGGAAAGTCTCCCAACCTCTGTTCCGAGTGTGCTGTGCCTTCATCCGGAAGGCGGTCTGCCTTCATGGGCTCCCCCTGGTATTATGCATAGCGAAATGGGGGCCATATTTCACCTGGAAGTGGCTGCATTTCAGAACAGAGTGTGATTAAGAAAGACAAATGGCAGGTAATATCCGTTCCCAACACCTGTACCGTGAGCAGGGATCCATTTGCTCATATGTAAGAGCAAGATCATTATGATTTGAACTAGAAAACAACAACAACAAAAATGTGGTGGAGGTGGTGCAGAGTGGGAGGGGAGTGGGAGGATGAAGGGTGACAGAGAAGTGCAGAAGCAAGGAAAAGGGGGTGCTGCAGAGGAGCTTGCCCCCTGGAACCACTGGGTCCTCAGGCCAGCTGTGCCTCTAACCGAGGAGGCGGGACAGGTGGCCCCCTCCCTGGGCCTCAGTCCACTGTAAGATGCTTGTCAGCCTCAGAGATCTTGTTTTGCTCAGGTACCAAAGGCTGTAGGAGGCACCGAGACAACCAACACCCAACAAGACTAGATTAGCCCCCCAAGATTGCCCAGAACCATTTAATCAAGTGCTGATGGCATCGGCCCTCCCACATTTTGAAAGGCTGTGGAACTCGGGCTGTGGAAACTCAGGGCCATATAAGGCCAAAGAAATCATTTGGTTTGGCCCTGCGAAGGCATTATGAGTGAATTAGTTAAATGTTTGACCAAATATAGCAGGCTAATTTTTTAAGTTGATAATTTTGTATGTCCTGTGAATGATGTTATTAATATCCAAATGGCCCTTGGCAGAAAAAAGGTCCCCCACCCCTGTTTTAAAGGCTCTCACAGAGCAGGAGAGCTCGGTTGGGTGCCCCCCAGAGGGAAGCTGGGATCAACAGGCATAAACGACAGAGAGGAGATGGAAAAAGGCAGGGTGAGAACTAGCATGCATCTGGGCACATCCATTTTATGTGTTCAATGCAGCCACTGTTTACTGTATTAGAGGCTGGGTTTATAGAACTGCCTACAACATAAGTATATAATGTGTAATATTATAATAATATATGCATTTTACATTAATAGCATGGGCACATATAAAGTAGAATCAGGAGATCTGGGTGAAGCCATAGAACCAACGACTTAACCATCTGGGAGAAGTGCATTCCCTGAACAGGGAATGGTGAGGGCAAAGGCCCTGGAGCTGAACTGGGCGTGGAGTGCTAGAGGACAACAGACAGGCCATGCTCAGTGCATGAGAGGTGGTAGGAAATGGGAGAGATATGCAGGGCCAGATCAGAAAGGGTCTAGGTAGTGGAGAGAATATTGGATTCATTCTAAGTATTCTGGGAAATTCAGTAGGGTTTGCATTTGGGCGGGGCGGGGGGGGGGGGATGGTGACAAGATCTGATTTTTATTTCAAATGATAATTCCAGATGTTTTGTGGAGAATGGACTTGGTGAGGATGCATAAGAGAGGAAGCCTTGAGGCCACTGCCATCTCTCAGGTGAGGGGTGGGGGGTGCTGGCTTGAACTAGGAGGCAGATGGAGAGGGTTGAGACATTTGCCATTCACATAATGGATACATTTTAAAGAGGGAGCAGATAGGATTTGCTCACAGTTTGGAGGCGAATAGGAGAGGCTGAATTAGTCAAGGGTGACTCCACGTGCTTTGGCCTGAGTAACCAAGTGCGACGGTGGCTTTTCCAGGATGAGACAGACGGGGGGCGGACAGGGTTGAGGGAATAATGAGCTGGGTTTCAGACACAGACCGTTACAGATGCCCATTAGCCATTCAAATTGAGGCATTTGTGAGGTTGGGACTGGAGCTATTTGGCATTTAAAGCCGCCACACTGAGTGAAATCCCTGCGGGAGTGAGAAGTCAGAGGACTTCGCCTTGGTGCCCTCTGACATTTAGAAGTCAGGAAGCGGGGAGGATCCAGCGGGGAGTGAGCAATGGCTGCCTAGGAGGTAGGCAGAGACCCAGGAGCCGGGGTTGTCTCGGAAGCTAAATAAAATGTTTCTCGCAGGAAGGAGTGCCCAGCTATGCTCCACAAGACAAGAGGTCCAGCAAAGAGAGACTAAGAATTGGTCACTGGAATTTGGCAAGATGGAGATCATGGGGGGCATTGACAAGTGTGTTCCTGGGAGGGAGGGGGTCAAAAGCCTGGTGGGGGTAGATTCAAGAGAGAAGAAAGGGGAGGGATGGGGGGTGGTGCATACACGTAACTCTCTGGAGGGGTGATGCTATAAAAGGTACGAAGTGAATGGCGTGGAGGCCAATTCATTAGGAGGGGGTCAAGGAAAGCGTTTTGCTTTGTTCTGTCAGATGAGAGGTCTTAAAGCATGTCTATATGGATGGGCAGGAGGCAGCAGAGAAGAGAAATTGCCAGAGCGAAGCCCGGAATGGGAGGGAGGGAGCCCAGTGACCCAGTGCAAGGACAGTCCCAGTGCAAGGGCTGTGAGCCTGAGACAATGCAATTTGGAGAAGCTTCTTTGAGGAAAAGAATCCCAACCCATGAATTCCAAATTAGGGATGGCAGTGAATACTTAGTACAAGAAAAGAAATCATAACAAATCACAAGCTCTTTAAAAATGCACCTACCCTGCTTCTGAGGTCTCTGTAGGCCAGGATTGCCCAGTCTCTGCAAGACTGACATTTGAGGCCAGATCATTCTTTATTGTGGGGAGCTGTCTGGTGCCTTGCAGGATGTCTTCCAGCAGAATCCCTGCCATCCCCCCACTAGATGCTATGAGTACCCCTTCCCCACAAGAGTGACAAATAAAAAGGTCTTGAGTCATTGCCCACCATCGCCTTGAGAACCACGCACTAGGTGATTTGCTTGAGATGCTTGCATGCAAATGTTCCTGGTTAGAATCTTCATCCCGAATATTCTACAAACCCCAGCGGCCTCCACACTGACAGGAGCGAGCAAGTGAAGGTTCTGAAGCTCAGGTTCCCTTTGCGTCTGATAAATCCATCGCAACTGGAGTCGAGTGTTCCCATAAGGGAAGGCAGCCTATACGGCACAGACCCCAGCGAGCCAGTGGGCTTGAATCTCCTCATTACGTATGCTTCTCTGTGCAACAGACAGCAAGGGCACCCATAGGGAGGGTGACGGCAGAAGGGTGCATTAGAGTTGTGCAGGAAAGGAAGGAATAAAGGATTCATTCTGTAAAGGAAGAGAGGAAGTGGAGACTTGCAAGGGCTTAGAAGAGGGGGAGAGGGAGGGGCCAAGCCCTCATGGCTCAAGGGTGACATCAGTGCCTTATAAAGCAGTGCACGACTCATTGCCAGAGCTCTCTGCCCTGTCATAGGTCAAGCTGCAATGGCAGGTCAGAACAAATGAGCCTACGAGTCCTTCTTGATTCTGGGATTTTACTGCAAAGCAACCTGATGCCCTATAGTATACCATGAAGCACCTTCACTCACAAGAGAGTAAGACCAAGCCCATAAAACACTGGGCCTGATGGTTGAGAGCTTTGGCCTAAGGTGGGGGGGTTTCCATGCTTTAATTCATTTACTACCCACAACAAGGTAAGAGAGAGTTTAAGTCCCTTACCCACTGTCCCACAGCTGGGAGAAATGGCATGACCCACACTGAGGAACATTCTACAAAATGCCTGGCCAGTATTCCTTATTACTGTCAAGGTCACGAAAAAATAAGACTGAGAGACCAGTCTCAGGCCGGAGGAGACACAGTAACTAAATGCAACGCCATGTCTTGGATTCTGGAATGGAAAGAGGGTATTACTGAGAAAAACTAGTGGAATTCAAATCAAGTCCAGAGTTAGTTCATAGGAATGCACCAAAAACGGTTTCTTAGTTCTGACAAATGTATTGTGGAAAGGTAAGAAGTTAACAGTAGAGGAAAATAGGCGAGGTGCCCACGGGAATTCTCAGTATGGTCTTTGTAATTTTTATTCAGGCGAATGATGACTCAGCCTCGGTTCCCTATTAACCAACGGTGTGTCCGCAGAGAAGTCACTTTCCAGCTCAAACCTTTGGTTGCCTGCGTCTGTAAAAAAGCACCTTATAATCCCCCTTCTCCTAGGCTTCCTGGGAAACTCCACACACAGACAGAACAAACCACAGCACTTGGCACCCAGTAGGTGCTCCCTAAACCTGAGGTCAGCTTTCTTTCTTCTGAAGAGCAGAGAAAGGAGCAAGAGAACACCCTGCCTCTTTCTTTCTGACAAAAACTTTTCATGTTTAATTTATAGGCTGGCTTAGGTAGATGAATTTTCAGTAATTCATAGCCATGCTGTTAATTTGTAGCTGTTGAATTCCTCTAATAAAACATGAAGGGATTTCTTTCCTCCCTCCCCAAAGTGTATTTTGCCCGAAGAATGATTTGTTTTCTGCAATCTGGGGCTTGGCTGCCCTTTCTTTATTTTCCTTTCTGCATCTAATCCTGACTCTTGCCTGTGGGCTGTGGTGAGAGATGCCAGCTGGGGGTTAGCTCGGTAGGTATGAGGGTGCAAACAGGGACGTCAACCCACCTGTGACGAGGGCTGGGGGAGGCCCTCTTTATTAGGTCACTTTATTAGGGTCTGCTCTTGGCTTACTGTGTGAGCTCAACCACGTAACCTAATCTTTCTGAGACCCCTTTTCCCCCCATGGACAAAAACAGGCATGTTAACACTTTTGGTTTACTTCGCCTGCCACGCTTCTGCTTCTTTAAATTTTGCAGATATTCATGGAACCTGCGTGGCCTAACCTCTCCCAGCCTCAACCCCTACCTCATGCATTTGGTGTGGCAAACAGACTTCTCACCAACTGTCCTCTTCTCACCCGGGTTTGGGCCCTTTCCACAAGAACCCCAGGCTGTTTCTTGGACAAAACCCCACTGGCTTGTCCTTTCTTGGTAGCCCTGGGTTTGAGGGAAGGGAAAGGAACTCTTGGGCATGCTGGGCATTTTCTGGAAGGAGGCTCTCTCTCAAAGATGCAGGGAAGTTGGAAACACAAGGAGAGCCTCACAGGTGCCAATTGTATTGTTCAAAGAATACACTCTATTTTTATAGCACTTATATTTTATTCTCTACTGCCACAATGGAGACGCATGCTGGGTTTCCGCATCCGTAATTGGGGAAGAACAGATGGGAGAGGTGCAGTTGGAAGTAATACTATCATTAAAATAATCTACACCGCTCGTAACTCCCGGGCCTGTGTGAGGAGGTGAGTGGAGCCATGTGGACTGAGCTGCTTCACAGCCGTTCCTCATGGAAATGATGGGGCAGGGGTAGGGGGGCGCGCTGGTGCCTTGTAAGATGCGAAGATTCACATCCTCTCATAGCGCAGCTCTGTGGGTGTATCTCGGGCTCCAGGGCCCCGAGAAAAGGGAAAGAACAGAGCAGTGGAAATGTTCGTTAGGCAAAGGGAAAGGTGGGCCTACTGGGTAGAATGAACAGCAAGGGCAAAGGTGTGGGGGCTGGAAAACATAGTTAAGTAGGGCAGCCTGGCTGGGGCAGAGTCTCATTAGGGAAAAGCAGGGGAGATGAATGGGAGAACTGGGGCTTCGGAGAGGAGACTCTTTATTGACAAGAAAGCCATTAAATGATAGTTGCTATGGTGTGGTAGAGAGAGCACTGGACTGCCAGGAAGACTCAGTTCAGGCTGTTACTAACCAGCTACGTGAACATGGGGAAGGCACCTATCTTTCATGGGCCTCAGTTCTCCATCTGTAACATGGGAATACAATAGATGATGCAAGAAAACCCTCAGTAACTTATAGGACAATAGCTCTGAACTTCAGAAGAACACATCACATTTCTGAATCTTCTTTTTCTTTCTGGCCATGCAGGTAGAGTCTAAACCTCAGTCTCCATTAGAGGGCGTGCAAGAGGCAGCCAATCAATGATCCTCACTCATTATTGATATTCTTATCTCTCCCTCTTCCTTCCTCTCTGAAATCAATAAAAATATATTTAAAAAATAAATAAATAAACCAAGCTTATGCCAGTCCCTGTTGTTTAATGATAATAACAATAATCCTATCTAATAAAAGAGTAATATGCAAATTAACTATCACTCCACCACACCCACCAGCCACACTCACCAGCGAATCAGGAGGGAATACGCAAATAAACCCAACCAAGATGACTGCTGCCACGGAGAGCAGGAGGGAGGCTTGGGTTTCCCTGGCAATGGAAGAAGCCAAGCTTTCTGCCTGCCCTTGCTGGCCCAGGCCTCCACTCAATGCTACAAAGTTTCAATTATAGAAGATAAATAAATCCCAACAGAAATGGCAGCAGCCATGGAGCTGGAGAGAGCAGGAGGCTAGGGTTGCCCATGGTGATGGAGGAAGCCAAGCTTCTGCAGCCCTGGCCTGCTTTGGCCTCCACTTAAGGCTACAAAGTTTCAATTATAGAAGATAGATAAATCCCAACAGAAATGGCTGCCGCCACAGAGCCAGCAGAAGGCTTGGCTCCACTCTAGGCTACAAAGTTTCAATTGTAGAAGATAAATAAATCCCAGATCCCAGAGTCTCTGCTTGGGTTGCTGGGGGGCATGGCTGGCCTGCAAAACACCACAAGCCTCTCACCCAGGCCACTCCATGCCCCAAGGGAAGCCCCACCCTGATCCAGGACACCCTTCAGGGCAAACCAGCTGGCCCCACCCGTGCACCAGGCCTCTATCCTATCTAATAAAAGAGTAATATGCAGATGACCATCACTCCAACACACAAGATGGCTGCCCCCATGTGGTCAAAGATCCGGCCCCCATGGGGACACAAGATGGCCACCACAAGATGGCCAGCAGGGGAGGCCAGTTGGGAGGGACCAGGCCTGCAAGGGAGTGCAATTGGAGGCGATCAAGCCTGCAGGGGAGGGCAGTTAGGGGTGACCAAGCCTGCAGGGGAGGGCAGTTAGAGGTGACCAAGCCTGCAGGGGAAGGCAGTTAGGGGCAAACAGGCTGTCAGGGGAGCGGTTAGGCATCCATCAGGCTGTCAGGGGAGCAGTTAGGGGTGATCAGGCTGGCAGGCAGAAGCAGTTAGGGGCAATCAGGAAGGCAAGCAGGCGAGCAGTTGGGAGCAGCAGTCCTGGATTGTGAGAGGGATGTCCAACTGCTCATTTAGGCCTGATTCCAGTGGGCAGTCAGACATCCCTTGAGGGGTCCCAGATTGGAGAGGGTGCAGGCTGGGCTGAGGGACCCCCCCCCCAACACACAAATTTCATGCACTGGGCCTCTAGTAATAATTATAATAATAATAGTAAAATAATGCAGTTCCTCTTTACTGAGGGCCAACTGTTCCAGGCATTCTACAGTGCTTTATTAGCATATTTCAAGCTTGCTCATCATCATCAGAAGCCCATCATGCAGAGCGGTCTCCCCCTTCACATCTGAGGCTCAGAGGCAGCCTCAGTGCTCAGTGACAGGGTTCAAGGGTCATGGTTGCCTTCATTGGCAGCTGCCTTCTCCTCTCTAGTCCCGTGGCCACTTCAACAGTGGCACCTCCTGAGGCAGAGCGTACTGTGGAGATGTTAACGTCCACTGGCTAATTGGATCCTTTCCACTGGCCTTCCAGGTAGATACTGGGATCCCCACTTTATAGACCAGCCATCTAAGGGTCTTTGAGACCTCAGCAGAACCACGGTCATAAAACCAGCATCTGACATAGCTGGCGTGGGCCTCAGATCAGCCTGGTTTCAGAGCTTTGTGCCCAGATCTACACCGAGGAGCCCAGCTTTCGGGGGCAACTCCATAACTCCTTCTTCCAAAGTATGGGATGTTCTTTGCAAACTTTTTCTCTCAAGGATGCCCTTTTTGCCAGACTTCCAGACTGCACTCTCCCGCCCTGGGGAGCGTTCTCCCTGCAGACACACCAATGCCACTGTTACAAGGTAAATACCTGGGCTGCTACCTGGCTGGTAGCGGCAGCTTTCCATTGGCTGGAGGGCCAGCAATTCCCGTGGCTGTGACCAGCCTTCTCCTTGGAAAAGGCTTTTGACCAGCGGACCAGCACACAACTCAAGCTTTAAAAGTTGATTTTTTCACCATTTAGTCTTCATCTTTTATTTATTTTTTTAACATATTTTTATTGATTTCAGAGAGGAAGGGAGAGAGAAAGGTAGAAACATCAATGATAAGAGAGAATCATTGATCCGCTCCCTCTTGCACACCCCACACTGGGTATTGAGCCTGCCACCCGGTCAGATGCCCTGAGCGGGATTCAAGCCGGGAAATCCTGGTTCATAGGTCGACGCTCAACCACTGAGCCTTGCTGGCTGGGCTACTCTTCATCTTTTAGATCTCAGATCAATTGTGACTTTCTGAGGGGAGCTATCCTGACACCCCCTGTTGAGGTCACCCCCACCAATACCAATGAACTCTCATAGCATTGCACTACTTTCCTCTCTGGCACAGAGCTCAGTATACTGATTAATCAGCAAGTACTGATTAATTGCGCGTTGTTGGATTAATGCCGGCCTCTCGCCTTAGACCGTAAGCTCTAGGACAGCAGGGATCACATCTACATGGATCGTGACTGAATTCTCAGTTCCAAGCACAGTGCTCAGAACAGAGTCGATGCTCAGTCTGTTTACTGAATGAATGAATGAATGAATGACGCTGACATACAGATGCTAAGGTGCCCGGTCTGGTGACAACAGAATTTCCTAACTTGTGCTTTAAAGAGGCACAGCTTTCTCCTTGCTGCTTGTGAGAAATGCAGCCTGGTTCCCAGATGACTCCTATGCACATTAGTGGGTAACCAGCACTGCAAAGGGAAAAGGAAGGTGGAAAGAACGAGGGAGGTATCCCACGTTAATGAATCAGTTAATGGGTTAACCCAGTGGTCGGCAAACTGTGGCTCACGAGCCACATGCGGCTCTTTGGCTCCTTGAGTGTGGCTCTTCCACAAAATACCACGGCCTGGGCGAGTCTATTTTGAAGAAGTGGCATTAGAAGTTTAAGTTTAAACAATTTGGCTCTCAAAAGAAATTCCAATCGTTGTACTGTTGATATTTGGCTCTGTTGACTAATGAGTTTGCTGACCACTGGGTTAACCAATTAATTCCGTAAAATCATCTGAGCACCAACTGTGTGCCTGGTTGTGCTGGGCCCTGAGACTGGTATGAACACAGTGGAACGGAGCCTGCCCACGCCTGCATGGACAGGCCAGGTATCCAGAGCAACAGGGGAGGAGGGAGAGGATGCTCACTGACCTGTGGAGCAGGGAGGGCTTCCTGCAGGTGTTGACTGGGAGTGGGAGGTAGAGAGGGCCAAGCCTCATAGTCAGTGGAACTTCCTGTCACTGTCACCAGGCTAAAGGCTGGGGATTGGGTCAGGAGGTTACTGCCATCTTCCAGGCTAGAAATTCGAGCAGTATTTTAGTCTCTATAGAGTCTCTCTCCGGCTCTTTCCTGCGTGCTGATGCCTTCCTACAAACCTGCCTAAAATAACCTGTGAATCAAACAACAGCTAAATCCCACAGGCTTCTCTCAGTCTCCTTTGCTCTTTTCTTATCTACATTCTGCCTCCAAATGCCAGTTTTCCCGTTTCGTCTGTCTCCCTTTAGGTCTTCTTCCCCCTTCCACCATATCCCTTCCTGGCATCCCTCTGGCACACCCATTATTACATGGAGTATTATGCAGCCATCAGAATGGACGTTTTCAAATATGGTGCCATAACATGGACCACACAGGTTATAACAGGAAGCAAGATGCAAAGATGTATGGACATATAATTACAGTCTTATAAAAATAAGAACACAATATGTAGTCAAATAAAAAACAAACAAAGCAAAACTGCAGAATGTTACTAACCAATATTTATATTTACCTGGGCCTTAAAACATGTACTTTTAGAATTTCTCTATTTTCCTTTTTTGTTTATGACTTGGGATTTCTTTTATAAATGGGAAAATAAATAAACAGCTGCTATTTATTTACTATGTCATTTAAGAATATATTTTTATTGATTTCAGAGAAGAAGGAAGAGGGAGAGATAGAAACATCAATGATGGGAGAGAATTATTGATTAGCTCTGTCCTGCACGCCTCCTACTATGGATAGAGCCTGCAAACCGGGCATGTGACCTGACCTGTAATCAAACTGTGAACTCCTAGTTCACTGGTCTATGCTCAACCACTGAGCCTCACCGGCCAGGCGCTATGTCAGTTACTTTCCCAGAGCCTTGGCTTTTTCAGCTCTACAATAGGGCTATGAGATTGTGTCCTAGAGTGCTTGGCATAGAGCCTGGTTCTAAAGTGAAGCTGAGCCCCATAGCAGTTGTCATTGCGCTCAGTGCCCAGCTTACCTATTCAGTGCAGGTTTGGATGGAAGAAGAGGACATTTTTAAAAAACATATTTTTTATTGATTTTTTTACAGAGAGGAAGGGAGAGACATAGAGAGTTAGAAATATCGATGAGAGAGAAACATCGATCAGCTGCCTCCTGCACGCCCCCTACGGGGGATGTGCCTGCAACCCAGGTACATGCCCTTGACCGGAATCGAACCTGGGACCTTTCAGTCCGCTGGCTGACGCTCTATCCACTGAGCCAAACCGGTTTCGGCAGAACAGGACATGTTTGATGTGGTAGGGATGGAGGCCGGAGATAGGAGGTCACTGTTTAAAAGTCCTGAACATTGGAATTAATTTTGGTCCTATCTGGTTATATGACCTTGGTAAGTCCTGTCCCATCCCTGGGCTTTTGGTTCCCCACAGCCTCCCTGACCAACAGAACTTCCTGCCATATGTCCAAATGATCAAGTCTCAACTCCTCTGGAACTCACCCTGTGAGTGCTTTAATGTCTCCTATCCTCTGACCTGTTATTAAAGGTCCATCTTTGTCAGGAGGTCTCATACTTGTTTCCTAAGGGCTATGAGGCCCCTCCTCCCCTGCTGACCACAGAACAATTCTTGGAGTTTATTGTGTCAATTGTGTTTTTATTTTAAAGCCATTTTGATAGGTTAGGCATTAGGTGTGGCGGTCCCCATTTCATGGCTGGCATGAACACCCCTCCTTACTCCTTGTAATTCACTTGTTAGAACTGATCAGTCTAAGTTTCAAATACTGCCTCCTATTCTTCCCGATGTCGTACATAGAGCTGGGGGCTGGCTCAGATGCTCTCTATGGAGTCTTTAAGTTCTAAATCTCCTCCTCCCGGGACAGCAGCAGTTTTGTGGGTGAAGAACGACTTCTTCCTGAGCACGTGTCTCTCTCTCCGAGGCAGCCCCTCTTTCCATTCCCCACCCCGCCCCAGTCGAACTGTCAAGCTCAAAGCAGCTGGCCAGCTGTCTCTGTTCTACACAGAAACTCTAACCAATTTTAATGGCATGAAAGCCGAAGAGTTGTTCTTTAGCTCCTATAAGAGGCAACATGAACAGGGAATGAATTTAAAGAGGAGAACATGAATGAAAGGAGAAAAAGAAAGGGAAGAATGGGAACAACCAACTTTCAGGATCTCCTAGAAGATCCTGGGTCAACATGCCACCTGTGTCTTGCAAACCCTCTTCATGCTCATGTCATCTTCTTGCCTTAGAACATGCTTTACTGTGTTCTAAGCAGTGTGTTAGGCTCTTGACCACATATTGCCTTGTTTCACCCTCAACTACAATGTGTGATGCTCCGATGTGGGCAGGAAGGGTTTATGGTTTGTTTACTGTTGCAATCCCATTTTCTAGGACAATGGGTGACATCATGGATGGTGAGGTCACTAGGATGACTACCTCCACTTTACAGATGAATACACTGGAGTTCCTGGAGGTTGTTACTTGCCCAGGTTCATGCAGGGGGTAGGAAGCAGATTCAGGACTCAGGTCTATCTGCCCTCAAAGCCTGCTTATTTCAGACCCCATGCCCATGGACAATGCCTGCCCTTCTCTACTTCCCTGTCCTAGTCTCCTTCGTCTTTTATATTGGATCACCTCCTTCTGAAGGTCTTCGTTGATCATTTCTTTGGGAAGTGAGACTCCCCTAGGAAAGATATAACCCACAGGCCTCCTGTCCTCTACCAACTCCAAAGCCACCTTCCCCTAATGACCTCTTATTATCTTACCCTACCCTATTCCTGAACATATTACACCTGGAATTGTTATTGCTTACAAACTAAGTGCCCATAACACATTTTAAGCTCCTCAACGAAGTCCTTGAGTCTGATTCATTTTGTGTATTGCCAGCATGCTTGACTTATAGTGTTTTTAATCAATGTGTATTCAATAATGACCACTTTAACCCTCAGGTCATAGATTCAGGAAGCAATCTGGCAATGCCTAGCAAGATTTAAAGTACCTTTCTTTTTACCATGTAATTCCACTTGAAGGAACTTAAAAATCCTCTAACATAGGCAAAGTATATGCATAAAGCTGTTTATTACAGCACTGCCTATAAAAGTAAAACAAATACTGTAACTTATAGGCCCATTTTGGAGGGTGGTTAAACAGATCATGAGACGTGTGTACTATAAACTATGACTCAGCTATGAAAGAAAAGTAGATATGTGTGAACTGACATGGAAGCATGTAAAACCTTTGCATTTTTTTGTTTGTTTGTTTTTGTTAATCCTCACCCGAGGATATTTTTTCCCCCATTGGCTTTTAGAGAGTGGGAGAGAGGGGGAGAGCCAGAGAGAGAACATTGCTGTGAGAGAGACACATCGACTGGTTGGCCACTATAGGTGCCCCAACCAGGGCTGGAGCCTGCAACCTAGGTACATGCCCTTGACCAGAACTGAACATGGGACCCTTCAGTCTGTGGGCTGATGCTCTAGCCACTGAACCAAATCAGCTAGGGCTAAACCTTTGTATTAAGTAGAAGAGAGAGTGCCAGAAAAAAAAATACAGTGTGACTTCCATTTGATTTAAGACTTACCTATGCAAAGCAGTGGGTACTTTTTAGCTGGGATATAAGTTTAGCGAATGAAGGATTTCTGCCTTTTTATTCTGAAAATGCTTCTTTAAAAATGGTGAATTAAAAGGCTCATGAGATATGAAAATAGGAAGAGACCTTAGGTGGTAAGAGGCAGTACAGAAAGAGGTTTATGTTCATTAAATATTCACTATCTTACAGAGATACAAATATTCCTGGCTTACACTTGAAAACAAATTCTAATGGGAGGTGGGGGGGGGGAGGGTAATGGGGGAATAAGGACACATATGTAATACCTTAATCAATAAAGAAATTAAAAATAAATAAATAAATAAATAACCAGGAGAAAAAAAAAAGTTCAGACTCAAACACAGCCTAAGTATCAGGCTTGTCTTCCTCAAGAGCATAGCACTAAGGCTCTAATCAAGTCGGAAGAGGTGCAGGCTTGGGCAGGCTCACCCAGCTGGATGGAGGGCAGCAGTCCAGTCTCGCCTGGGCTGTATCTAATTGCTTCTCACATCTGGAGGTTATCACCTCAACCAGCCAATTGACTCTTTGGAGGGCAAGGATTTGCATTCTGTTTACTCCATGATCGTCCAAGCCAGTATGACTTCTCTTGCCCTTTTGTCTTTATAGGGAGTTTTCCTGGAAAAATCGGACTTCTGCCTAGAGAAGAGTGCTGTCATCTGCATTTTTTGGGAGAAAGGGGTGAGCGGGCAGGAAGGAGATGAAGAAAGTAGCTCCTGTTTTGTGATTTCAAGCTTTTTTTTTTTTTTGCTCAGGTTTGGCAGAGCCATCCATAGACTTTTGCTCCTGGGGGTGGTGAATGCTTCAGGGCCTCTGATGTGTGGTTGGTCTGCATTGGGGGTGGGACCATCTTAAAAGGGCCAGAGGGTGGGAACTAAGAATTAAAATGAGAATCTTTAAGTCTCAGCCTTTGGAGGAACCTTAGCAGAGGAGACTTAATCCAACTTCTGGCTCATGTGAGGGATTTCTCTGGCTCATCCAGGCGGGGTGGCCACCAGGCTCTGCCTGTGACAGGGAGCTCACCATCTCACAACAGAATGTGCTCTATTGCTGAACAGGTCTCACCTGCCTCCCCTAAAACTTCGAGGACTCTGAGATGAAAGGACCAGAAGCTTCCCTGACTAATGTATGACTTGGGACAAGTCGCCCAAGGTACTTGGAGGCCTTAGCTGAATGATTCCTTAACATCTAACTTCTCATTTTACAGATAGGGAAAAAGAGAATAGATGATTAAAGCCAAAATCTCTTGACCCTCAGTTCAATGCTAAAATAATACACCTAATTTGCTTCTTCATATATATATATATATATATATATATATATATATATATATATATATATATAAAAGGAATCATTTCCTCAATCTCAATTACTAAAATATCAGACATATATTTTTAAGTACTCTGCTCAAAGCTCTGACCCATGCACCAGTATCATCACCTCCATTATCATCATCATCATCATCATCATCATCATCATGCAGTCCAATGGCCAACCACATGCAAGTCCACAGAAAAAGGCATGAAACATCTTTATGTACTTGAATGGAGATGCTGGGTGCAAAGAGTCCATTGGCGGAAACTGAACAGTACACTGACTTTTCATTGGCTGAGTTGCAGCCATCTCCCATTGGCTGAGCTGTTACTGGGCAAGGGGGAATCTGTTCTGCCTCCTGCTGAGGAAGCTAAGCAGTGCCACTTACTGCTGGAGCTGTGAAGTGTGTCTCTTCCTGTTGGGGTCAGTAGTGGGCACTGAGTGATGTGTGAGAGTTCTCTCTTCTAGCCTTCCGACTTCATTTTAAATGAGGCTTCTTTTTATTAATTTCACAGTGATTATATATCATGTGTCTACCACGTACTAGGCATTCCGTTGAGTGTTTTACATTAATAGCTGCTTCTTAAGAACCTTGTGGGGAAGGGTGAGGAGTCTCCCGGTGAGAGGAGAAATGCCACCTATCGTGGTGGTTGTCTTTCAAGTAGCTTTTTAATGAAGCAGAAGACATGCTTCTTCCTGCCAGCGCTCAGCAGTAGCAGCAGCAGCAGCGTAGAGTCTCAGAGCAATGCCGGAGTCAGGCTGCTTTCCTTTGCCTGCAAGGAAGCACGGATGCATGTGTGTGCATACAAACCCGCACCGACTCACACAGGCTCCCTGGCACACAGATACATTAAAAGGAGCTTGGGGTGGGCTCCAGGAACCGCCTCCTCATTTGGAATTATCTACAGTCCCTGAGCAGTTGTTTGAGTTTTTCAAACACACCCAAGCCTGTCCCTGCTGCTCCTTTTGTATTTGTACACATTGTAGGCCATGATTAATGATGAAGGCAGACCAAGCTTCCTGATGCCCAGCTTGGGTCCCATGTACCTCTCCTTCCTTGCACCGTTCTCTTATCTCCCTCCCTTCATAAGGACACACACACACACACACACACACACACACACACACACACACACACGTGTCCAAGGTCCCCTCAGGGTCTTTAGAGTCAAGTGGAAACTCCTAGCCTGGGAATGCGGTCCTTTATGATTAAGTCCCATTCTTTCTTCCAAAACATACTTCCTTCTTTCTTGTCATGCTCCATCCAAAGTGGTCCACTCTCCTTTGTCCCCTGCCTAGTATGCCATCCCCTGTCTAATCACCAAGGCCTCATTCAACTACCATACTGGTCACAAACCTGACAATGAGGTTCCTGGGATTCTACCTATAAATGCTCTTGCTCATCAGAGCTCTTAGGATCATTTAAAAAAAAAGTATCTCAGAACACACATTGATCCCAATAGTTGTACTGTTACTGCCCACCCTCCAAATCAGAGATGCCTTTTGGGTACTTCTTCTGGCTTTGATGACTGTATTTGCTCTTGGAGGAACCTCTGTTTCCCCCTTCTTTCTGTTCTTCCCCTAGTGTCATCCGGTCTGATTTCAACACCTCTGCCTCCATAGAACAAGTGTAGGTGCTTTGGTGTGGCTATTATTTTTCACTGGTGTTACAAGAAAGGTGTGACTGGCTCTCATAATCAGATGAGCCCAGGTGTAGCTCACTCAAAAAGACCAAGGTCTTCATTGGAGAATAACTTAGAAATACTCAAGTTAGTTTACTATATAAGCGGGCGACAGCCATGAGATCATTATTTAGAAATAAAAGCAAAAACAAGGATTTATAAGAAAGTGGGAAGGAAAGAGAACAGTCTGAGCAGGCAGTCCGTGAACAGTGAATTGTGGTTTACAAGTTTTGGGTAAGTTAATTAGTCGGAATATAGCAGAGTTCCGCCTGAACAGTCTACTCATGACAGGCTGAACATGAGTACTAAAGAGACTCATTTTCATTGTCTGTGGGGAGATCAGAAAACCTTGAGTCTTTAGCTGGGATGTGTAGGGGGCAGGTGTTTCTGTCCCCTTCCATCAGCACCTTTCCCTTTGTTGGGCCAATTCTCCACCACTTCCCTCATCGGAGCCTCTCCCTAGGGCACCACGGCTTCCTATCTCCCGAAAGATTGATTTCTATGGTTAAAAGACATCAGTCATGCAGAACCCTTAGCACGTTCATACAAAAATAAATGATCATACAAAAATAAATGCAGAGTTAGGCTTTACAATCATGGAGCTTCTCATTTTTAGACTCATTGTTACTAAGGGAAGCTAGCTGCTGGGGTTTGTTTTCCTGGCTTTCACTGGTGTTCAGGTTCATTCTCAGCCCGCTCTGCTAATTCAGTTATGTAACATCACCCTCATGCGTATTCATAGAGCACACAGCTTTGGGTGGATTGGCTCCATCAATTCAAATTGCCTTGGTCACCATCAATAGACAGTTATGACAGAAATCTGTGCCAGACTGTCCTGATACCTGCTGGCTCCGGAGGAACAGTTCCTGGCCTCTACTGGGCTTCGATCACGTGTCCACCCAAGTGCTATCTCCTCTCTGAACACAGCACCGCAGGGGGTCTTTTCTGAAGTATCTTTGTCCTCCTTGCAGCCCAGCATCATGCCTGTGGCAGATGCTTAGGAAGCGTTCTTGGAATAAACGAGTGAGTGATTGACAATACACACAACCGGTTGTCAGTGCCAACAGCCCCTGTGATGTGTTCCCATACCTAAAGCCACACCCATTTAGCTTTGGCCACAGTTCTCTCCACACAGTTCTCTTTCATGCCTGGGCAACAACCCCACCGTATCACCTTGTTTTCAACTCCCTATAGTTCAGCATTTCCCATAACCCTCCACAGCTCATCTCAGCTTCCTTCCCCATCCCTGGTCTCTCAACCACCTCACTCTTCCAAATAATGCTAAATAACAGCTACCATTTACTGAGTACCTACTACGTAGCAGGTATTTTATGTGCAAGACCTCACTGGATCCTTACAGCAGTCCAATAAGTAGGCCTATTCCTACCTGTTTCACAGATGAGAAAACTGAGGCTCAGAGAGGGGATTTTACAAGCCTAAGAGAAACAGCTGAAGTGCAAACTCAGCTGTGACCGACTCCAAGTCCAGCGTTTAACCATTCCACTATATTATATCTTCTTATAGAAGCACCGATGGGCTTCTTCAGATACTCGACGAAAAAAATGCACATATAAACTTGAATTCTAATGAGCAGTCACACACCCTGAACTTGCCTTTACTCACAAATCTTCATGGTAACAGCTCTTCTCCTCTAACCTCATGCATACTTCCAGTGTCTGTGGCAGATTCTCGGTTCTTCCACGTTCAAGGCAAAAGGTTGCAAAGTGTATATGAGTTTACCACAGAACAGAGAGATGAGAAAGAAAAGAAAAAATGATATTAAAAGAGTTGACTATTAGGATACATAGACCTGTGAAGATGCAAAGATGTGTGGATATGCAAAGAAACGTGTCAGAAAGGGTAAAGAAGCCAACATTTACTATAAGCCTGACACTGCCGTTGTTCACTGATCACAACGGTGGCCATTTTAAGGCGCTTGTTATGTACTGCAAGTTTTTCTCCATCGTCCTCTCACGAAATCAGCAAGGTAGGAATTCTTTTCTCGGAGTGTTAGGGATTGCTCCCAAACCCAGGGAAATAAAGTTCGCAGTGATTCTCGGAGACGAAATGGTACTTGTTCCCCACTGTCTAATTTGAACAGTCCTTTGCTGACTAATTGAATTACTCTGGCCCACAAACTAATAGACAGCTGCTAAAAATGGTTATTGCATTATTAATTCGCTCCAGCAATTTCACATTAAACCTACACTGTTAATAATTTTCCCCTTTCTATTTCTTCCCTCTTAATTAGATTATTTAAAACTTTGAAGGAATAGTCTTCCTAAGCTAAATGGAGGCATTGGGCAAATTACATTTTTGATTGAATACTTCTCTGATAGGCCAGCAAATGAGACTGTTGGGGTTGTTAATTATTGTCAGAGTTCCACACGACGCCTGCTAATGAGGCAGTCAATCTTGGCTGCCAGTCCCTAAATATTAATGGAGTCAATGGGATGCACTGGGAAGAATGCTTGCTGGACATCCAGAGTGTCCAGTTCACTGGCTGTATGTGGACCTCTCGTTGCTAGAGCTAATGGGAACTTGCAATGAGTGCAGAAAGGGGTGGGCAGTGAACCAGAGGTGAGGGCAGCCAGAATGGCTTCATGGCACCGGGTGGACCCATGAGGATGCCCACGTGGTTAGTGTTCAGCATTTATCACGGCTGGCCTGGCTCCGGAGAGCTTACTACCAAGACTGTGTCTTTGGAAGCTCCAGGTATGAGGAAGTGGCTGTTGAGCAGTAAGAGAAGGTAGACATCTTAAGACTGCTGGTCTGGGCTCACAGTGACCCAGCCTCTGGCTCCAGTGCTGGCTGATGTCTTTTGCCTTGCATGTGGAAGAACTGAGAATCTGCTGCAGGATTTAGTCCTGACTTCAGCACCGGTCACATTGTGGGTCCTGAGAGAGGGCAGGTCTTACTCAGCAAAACTGGTGTGACAGAGAAGGAGCATCATCCAAGATTTGGTGTCAGAGAACGCTATGGTTAATCGGGATAAAGCAAAAGCTCAGTAGAAGGGCAGAGCAGGGAGCAAACTTGGATTTGACTCAATAAATATTTACTGAGCACTTTGTATGCATGGTAACGACTGTAGGTCCCTGTGCAAACTCCCAGGACAGACATTTTCAGAGAATCAGCCTTGACCTTTACTTCTGTTTCAAATAACCCACGCCTCCTCCCTGCCATTAGATTGCCTCCTAAGGATGTGATTCTCTTCCACCAAGGCTTTGGAAATTCATTTTCTTTTCCATCGCCATTTCTCCTCCCCTAATGCATTGCTCGCTGGGTTACTGACACACACGATCCAATTATTGCTGGGTCTGTATTCTCCCACCCGCTCCTGCTATGACTTCTTTGACCTTATCTCCTACAGCACCTACTGGTTTACTCTGCTCCTCAAAGACACCAGCCAGGCTCCCTGCCTCTCCTGTAAGTTTTTGTTTCACCATCTCTGAAATAAGGCACTAACCTGCAGATATACCGAGCAAGGTATCTGGTCCCACTGATGTTTAATCTTCACTCTTGGGCACCTCTGCTTATCTCTCTGATCACTTTATGATGACCTAGACATGGGTCCCAGATGAGGATGGGACGTTTGGCACAGCGAGGCTACAAATGCTGGCAACACTTAGGAAGCTGGTTCTTAAAATGAAGCCTTGCCTCTCATCTCATGGGAGAAGGGATGAAGGCAGACATCTACCCTGGGAGGGGCAGCAGACAACAAGTCTGCGGATTTGCACAGATTTTAAGACTGATTTCTCGATTTTTACTTTGCAGATTTGTGGGGGAATATAATTAACAAAAAGAAAAAAGAACGGAGTTTAACTTTTGAAGTTATATCTGTCCACTCGGCTAACATATAATTGATTTCACAAATGCTTATTGACAGCTTACTAAACACAGTTTAAGACAACTAGGATACCACGAGTGACAGAAAAGATCTCTGCCCACCAGGAGTTTATATTCTAACTTGGGAGGCAAAGAGCCAGCAAGTAAATCAATACCTACCTCCCTGCCTACATCCATACAAACAACAATTTCAGATCATGATAAGGGCTATGAAGGACACCTCTCTTATGGCATAAGGAGAAAGAAACTACTATCAAGAGGTAGATTTGAGATCTCAGTGAAGAGAAACAGCTAAATGAACATGAGTCAGGCAGAACATTCCAGGCAGAGGTAACAACACACATAAAGGGTGAAAAAGGTGAAGGGATTAAGAAAAACAAAAACAGACAAATAAAACTCATAGACACAGACAACAGTATGGTAAGTACCAGAGGAAAAGGGGGTAGGGGGAGATAGAAGAGGGTAAAGAGAGTATAAAAAGTGATGGAAGGAGACTTGACTTGGGGTGGTGAACGCACAATACAATATACAGATGAGGTATTATAGAATTGAAACCTATATAATTTTATTAACCAATGTCACCCTAATAAAATCAATAAAAATAAATAAATAAAGGACCTGAGAAGAAACAGCTTGGCAAGATGCAGGAACAGAAATAATCTCGTTTGCCTGAATTGTGATAATGAGGGGTGGGAATGTAGGGCATGTGAGTTGAGAGGGATAGAACCTTAGAGGCCACGGTAATAGCTTGGATTTGACACCAAGGTCAATGGGATGCTGTTGGAGGGTGTAAGCTGTGGGATGACATAACTGGATGCGGGCGCTTTTGAAAGATTCCCATTGAGCACCTCTTCTGGGTACCCAGTGCCAGGTGGTGGGTGTACAATAATGAAGCAGATACAGTCACCTCCTTCTTAGAGTTCAGTCTAATGTTGGAGACAGACACAGAGCCAGGTATGTGATGCAACATCAACACAAACTGGCCGAGGGTGGACCTCAATGGCCACTTGTTCCTTCTTCTACAAAACAGGTATTTTAATTTGGTTTCTGGCTCCCCAGAATAAAATCACATTTCCCAACCTCTCTGGAAGCTGGGTGTGGCCAGATTATTTTGTGGCCAACAGGATATCCGCAGAGGTAAATTATAGCGGCTCTGGGCTCCTCCTTGGGAGACAGCTGGCTTTGCATCCTATGTTTGGAGCATGACTGCAGTGGCTACAGGGTCAACTTGGAGCAGCCACTGAGAGCCAGAGCTCAGGGATAGAGGAGCAGAGCTGGCAAGCGCCTGCATCTCTAAGTGCTGCTAGAGAAGAATAACCATCCCGGCGCAGAATCCCTACCTATATACCTTTACCCAAGAGAAATACACCTCCATCTCATGGAGAAGCAACTTTCATTCTGGGTTTCTGTCACTAAAGACGAGCTGAATTCTACGTGTGCTGGTAAAGGAGGCAGTGGTTTTTTACGGGCATTCAGAGACAGGAACTAATTTCAGCTCCTTTAAAACAAATGGCCTGCCTGGCCAGTGTGGCTCAGTGGTTGAACATCGACCCATGAACCAGAAGGTCACAGTTGGATTCCTGGTCAGGGCTCATACCCAGATTGCAGGCTCAATCCCCACTAGGAGCTATGTAGCAGCTGATGGATGTTTCTCTCTCATCACTGATGTTCTTTCCTCTCTCTCTCCCTCTCCCCTACTCTCTCTAAAATCATTAAAAACATACATATTTTTTTAAAGGCCCACATTTACACTGAGCTTCCCTCCTAGTTTCTTCTCTTTACCTCCTCTCCATCCCTTCCAGCTCTGCTGCAGGAATGGGAAGGCTGACTCGCTGAGACCCCGAGTGGCTTTTTTTGTGCTTTCTTACCTCCCCTCTGGCTCACATCAGGCAGATGGAAGAGCCAGAGGAAGGTGAGCAGGGGATAGTCCCTTCCCACAGGAAAGTCACACCATTCTGTCCCAGGTTTCTGAAACAGGTGGGCCAAGACAAGTTTGGATTACAAACAAGAGCACTTAAGCAATTAAACCAGAGCATTCATTTCACAAGGCCGGAGGGAAACCGGATGGAAAGAGAACCGAACAAACACGAGATGCCAACCTCTTCGAAGCTATTACTTATTGGCAAAGATTGGTCCTGAATTTTATTAAGGAAAAAAAAAGAGGCCAAGAAAAATTCAGCATTGACTGAAATACCACCATTTAAAGCAGTAGATAGAACATCCCAATTATGCTGGATTCCTCATGACTCTGTGCAAGATGTTACACGCGGCAAAAAATGGTACTGAGAGGATAATACGCATGGGCCATGGGACTGTTCTGAGCCGCTCTGTCCTCTTGCTAAATAAT
Organism: Corynorhinus townsendii; assembly: GCA_026230045.1. Taxonomy (NCBI): domain Eukaryota; kingdom Metazoa; phylum Chordata; class Mammalia; order Chiroptera; family Vespertilionidae; genus Corynorhinus; species Corynorhinus townsendii. The sequence continues at coordinate 165,734,949 of JAPDVU010000005.1, read as the reverse complement.
GTCTCCAGGCAGAGGGAACAGACAGAGAATTGAACAATGGGTACAGATCACACCACCAATCAATCTATCTGAATATGGTGGGGTCCTCTGCTGTGTCACTTGTTAGTAGTTCTTTATTTCCTGGATCAAGGGGACATCTGGCACAGGGTTCGGGGTGGTCAGGAGCACGCAGGGGCTCAGGAAGCCACTACCGCAGACTGGCCAGAGGCACTTGGGTATTTTAACAGCCTCCCCGGTGTGCTGCTGTATATCTGCTGGCTACCAGCCCTGCCTCCACCAAGGAGAGAGAAGCTATGGCTCTAGGGAGAGACCTGGATACCTTGGATCAAAAAGCCCCGTTTCTCTTCTCAGCAGCCTCAGAGGGGCCCATGTTCCGCAAGTTTACTTCCAGGTTCCTACAGGGCCCTGAGGTACTGATCAGGAGCAATGCCTGCTGTGGCTCATGCACACAAAAGGCTTCACAATGAACAGAGCCGAGAGTGCATTAAGACCACCTTATGAAGAAGGCAAAGCCCCAATAAGCCTCCAGAGCCTAATGAAGTTAGCCAGGCTGTAACTAAGCGGTTGCCTTATTTAAAAAAAACTGTCTTTTGAATTCATTTAGCTCCGCAGGCTGAGGCATGGCGCAGACAAATGATGGCTGCTCCATTATTTTCCGTTGACACTTACATGCACCCCCGAATACGGTGGTGGCTGCTGGAGAAATAACTTTGGTTTTCTAGACTCGGAGTGTTCGAGGTGCACAATCCAGCTCTTTTCCTGTGCAAACTTGGGGAAGTTACTTCAATTCTTTGAGTTTTGTTTTTTCCCCCTGCTCTCTTCTGTAAAGAAGCTTGGAGAATAATACTCATCCCACTAGGTGGTTGTTAAGAAAAGGTGCCACAATCAATGGCAATTCCCTTAGCAATCTTTGTGTCTGTGATGGCTGAACATATACTTCCAGATCTCACACCTTAAGTAAAACAGGATACTGAACTTAATCCCGAGGCGGGAATCTCACCATCCCACGCATTTGGGGATTAAGGGTGAGAAAGCCCAGTGCTCAAGAGCATGGGTTTCACAGTTTGATACTCCTGCCCCTGCAATTTTACAATAGCTGTGTGATCTTGGGCAAGTAACTTAACCTCCCTGAGTCTCAATGTTTTCATCTTTAAAATGGGAATACTACAGCTAGCTCATAGGGTTGTTGTAAGAATTAAATAAGTAAATGTGTAAACCTAGCAAATAGAAGGCACTTACTAAAGGTGAGCTTCTTAAGAGATTCCCATTATTCCAAAAGTATGTTCCTCCTCAGGTCAGAACTGGACTTTGAGATGAGCCAGGAAAAGAATAAGGCTTTTGGGCACAAGCACTAGTCTTGCCATCTGGATTCAAATTCCATTACTGGCTGTGTGACAGGGACAACTTGTGTGATTTCTCTGTCTCAGTTTCCTCGTCTGCACGACAAGAAGCAATTCTTCTTTTATTTGGGGTTACGCATGCTCTACCTCATTGTTTTGAGCATCTGTTCGCTTATATATTTATTTAAGGCTTATTTACACTTACCATGTTCCAGGAACTGTCTTGCCACTTTACAAGTATAATTCATTACATGTAATCTTCTTATCAATCCTATGAGTTAAGTGCTACAATTGTCTCTACGTTACGGAAGAGAAATTGAGTGAGAGATGTTGAGCAACTGGCCCAAGCTCACAGGGCTAGTGAATGGCAGGCCTGGGATTTGATCCCATATATTCTGGCCTCAGGGTTGGGGTTGGTGTTCTCATCACCAAGCTGTGGGCCACTGGGATTACCAGCGCTACAACCACCACTATCACAACCACATTTACTGGGTGCTGATCAGGTACCTAGCACTGTACTTGCAGGGCCTCATTTCATTCTCCGGTGAAATGACCTGCCCAAGGTCACTCAGCAAGTGCCAGGGCTTACACTGGATGCAGGTCTCTGGCCCCTAAGCCCATGCTCTCAGGCACTTTGACTATTAGAACCGGAAACACATCCCGCACACCGCCAGGTACAAAACTGACATTCTCCAGAAAACATTTCATCCTTCAAGGACTGTTCCATCTGTAAAGGTTGGATTTGCTGACAGTCCTGGAGCACCCTGGCATCAACCTTTCCCTGCTGTCTAATCTGAAGGTGAATCTGGGGGCTTCAGGTAACAAATGGACGCATACCCATCTCCACCTCGCTCTCGTTTAGCACAGCTCTGTCCATGGCCTGGCACCTTGCTTAGTCTTTAGAAAAGAAGAATGATCGCGGAGGTGGGGGTTGGGCCCTGCCAATCTCTGTAGGGGCCGGACCAGTCCTTGGATGTGGGGAAACATTCATAAGACTCTAGGGACCTTGAATAGAAAAGAAGGCGTGAGTGACCCATCCCTGTTTGCGTTGTGTGAGCTGGATTTCTAATTTGGTGTAATTGTATAAACATGTGCCTATTATCGCTCAGAAGAAATTTGGGCTCAGCCAATTCTAAGACAGTGACCTTGCTTTCCCTCCATACCATCTTCCACACTGAGCCAGAATAATGGTTTTAGAATCTAGAATGAAAACACAATAGTTCTCTCTCCTCCTTACAATCTTTTCATGCCCCAGCAAAAAAGACAGGGTCCCAGAATATAATCTACCAGGCTCTTCAAGGCCCGCCCCTCTGTCTCCTCACTTCCTGTCCCCATCCTCCCTCACTCCCTGCCATCACCCTCACTTCAGCTGTCTGGTAGGACTTGCAGTTCCCAGAATGTGGCAGCTATGATTTCCCCTTTGCCTTCTGTCTCCAGTGTTCCCTTCAGATCCCAGCTGGGGCTCCACTTTTCTCTGAAACACCATCTCAGACATTTCAAACCTGTTCCTCCCCTAGTCGCTTATCTCCTGGCACTATCAATCATCTCACCTCCTAGTTCAGAGTCCCATACCCAGCAGGTGGGTCCTCCGCGAAAATCTGTTGGTTTAATGAATAAATAAAGGAGCATTTCCAATGATTAACTACCTTACTTTGTGGAGGGTGGATAGAAAGAACTATAAAGTTAAGACAAGATAAAGATACAAAGGGAATTGAAATTTAAAAAAAAATTTGATGCCTAGTTGATCCTGGTAGTATACTTAATTCATTTGATAAATAACTGTTTATGCTGAATTGTCAAACAATGTGCTGGACGCAGCTGCAGAGATAAATTATATATATCTGCCTCAGAAAGTTCACAGTCTAATGGGGGAGGCAGATACACCGAAAAGAAGCTCACAGAGTATGAATCAGCAGGGAGAACACGCCCTGCACCAAGCTCTTCTCACACACCATTGCCAGTTTTCCCTGCAACTACGAGACGGGCATGGATCCTGTTTTTAACGATGAGGAGACTGAAGTCCAGGGAGACTGAAGTAGGGAACCTTCCTTTGTTCCATCATGCACTGAAGTCACAGAGAGATGACTGGCATTCCTCAACACCTGCACTCTTGCTCACTACATCACCTCATTCACACTGCACTGCGCTGCTAATAAACGCGAACAGCACTTTGTACATCCGCTGTCATTTTTACCTTGTTCCAATCTCACAAAGCACTGTTGACGATGCACACCAGGACACTATTACAACCCTTCATTTATAGCTAGGAAAACAGAGCCCCAGGAGGCTGGCTAGGTGACAAATTCCCCAGGTCATATAATAATGCAAACAGGCACAGAATCCAGGTTTGGTGATGGGATTGGGGGTGCTAACCTTGTCACTTTCCCAATATACCCTCCCAAACGAGGCCCCTCCAACCCCAAACATGTTGATCCTTTTGTCCACAAGAGACAGGGACATTTCTTTCTCATGGTAGATGGCAGGCACTGCCCTGAAGCTGGGTGGTGGCAGTTTTACAGGCCCCCGGGGCCCCTGAAATCCACCCCGTCCCCAGTCAGTGCTTACATTAAGTCTGCTTTCAGGCCTTTATCCATTGCTCCCCTTTCAACTGACATGGGAAAGGGCCCTGGAGACCATGGCCAGTTCTCGGGCCCACTTGAGGACAGCCCATTGGCTCAAACCACAGCTCATTATCTGAGCCTCAATACATTACCTCGATGTTGTTTTCCTCAGACTTATGGCAATTCATTACTTTTAAGTACACAGGGGGATCATTCCAGAAGAGGACTGATCATCTCTCTGAGATATAGTTCTTGCTATTAAAAAAAAAAAAAGAATATTCCCATGGAGGGATTCCTTCTGCCCTCATTTTATCTCCTTAATCCAACAAGCCTTTATGTCCTTAATCCAGTGGTCGGCAAACTCATTAGTCAACAGAGCTGCAGTTTGCCGACCACTGCCTTAATCCAACAAGCATTTACGTTCTTTACTGGATGCCTAACTGTGTTAAGATTTTAAGGAACAAAGAGAACTATAATTGGGACCCTTCCTCTTAAGGTAACAACTCTGTTAAAAAAGACAGATGTGTGAAAAAGTAGCTCTAACTCAGAAAGATGATATAGCAAGGTAGTAAGAAGTTCAGGTATGCCGGCAGGCCAGTCACGACTTCCAATCCCAGTTCTGCCACTTAATTAGAATTGCTTCCTTGGGCCAGTGAGTTAACCTCACAGTCTGGACTGTCTCATCTGGTATAATGAGGACAATGCCAGTACCAAGCTCAGTGCCTTATTTAAGGATGACCTGAGATAAGATAGAGAAAATCTTGTTGAGTAGCCAACACATAGTAAATATTCAATGCAAATTATTTTTATTTTAATAGGCATGTTTTACTGTTATTATTTTCCAACTCCCTGCCCCTCCACAGGGCTGTCAACCATTTAAGGATGGGATTGCATTGTTTTCGTTTGTCATCCCTCATATTTAGCAAAGGGCTCATCACATTTAATTCTCAAACACACACACACACAAACACACACAAAACCAAACACCCCAAAAACCACAAACTCACAGGTTTTTTAAAATTAGTTGACTGTATTTCAGAAAGACAGAAATAAAATCATTCCTGTCATTCTTTTATATATTTTTTTCAAATTGACTACATTAAAAAAGTCTTTAGTGGCAGCCTACTGTGTAGGAGCCCTGACCTGACTGTTGGAGAGAGAGGAGCAAAATTCCATCCCTGCTCTCATAAAGGGCACAGCTCCAAGGTGCCGGGGGGAAGGGAAGAAGTAAGAAACACATCAGCTGGTCTTCCCACTGACTCAGCTGGAAAATGACAACTGAGGCCATGAGTCAAGGACAGAGGCCTCTGGATAGCAATTGTTTAGCACTGTGGTGAGCACTGTGTTCTCTTAGGACTTCAGAGTCCCTTGTTGGGGAATTATGATCATCTGACTGGCCTGTTTATTTTGAATCTTTTCATTCTAGAGTAATTTTAGGCTTAGAGAAGAGTTGCAAAGCACAGAGAATTTCTATACCATTCACCCAGCTTCCCCGAATGTCACCATCTCATATAATTACATGCATTAGTTAGGGTTCTCCAGAGAAACAGAACCAGTAGGAGGTATGCAGAAAGGGACCAATGATAAAAGAATTGGCTCATGGGGTTATGGAGGCTGCAAGTGCACAGTCTTGTCCCCGTTTGAGTTCCAGGGCTGGCAGGCTGCTCCAGGGACAGTGGAAGTCTCAGTTTGAAGGCCACCAAGCAGGAGAATCCCTCTTAATCGTGTGGGTCACTCCGTGTTTTGTTCAGTCCTTCAACAGACTGTATGAGGCCCACCCTCCGGAGAGAAGCAACCTACTTAACTCAGCCTATGGATTCAAACGTTAATCTCATCCCCACTCTCAGAGAAACACCCAGAATAAGGTTTGGCCAAATACCTAGACACTCTGAGGCCTGGTCAAGTTGAGACATAAAATTAACCATCATAGCCCTAACCAGTTTGGCTCAGTGTATAGAGCATTGGTCTATGGACTGAAGGGTCCCTGGTTTGATTCTGGTCAAGGGCATGTACCTTGGTTGCGGGCACATCCCCAGTAGGAGGTGTGCAGGAGGCAGCTGATCAATGTTTCTCTCTCATCGATGTTTCTAACTCTCTATCCCTCTCCCTTCCTTTCTGTAAAAAATCAATAACATATATTTTTAAAAAGTAACCATCATGCACCAGATAGTACACTTATCAAAGCTAAGAAATTAACACTGAAACGATAATATTAATAGACTGCAGACTTTATTTGGATGCCGATTGCCTTTCCGTTCAAATCACCTTTATATCACACCAAGGAACACGGGAGTGAGGCAACCAAGTTGGGACTATTGGATCGGCACCTTCCAAAACAGCAAGATATTCTGCTACACGACATGAACAGAGATGTAAAAAGAACATTAGCCCAGTAGACAAACTATTTGGATCCCCAATCCTCGCTTTGCTACTAATAAGCTCCATCCAGGTTCTTGTGCAAATTGCAACACTTTTCTAATTCTTCATTTAAAAAAACAAAACAAAACTAGCCCCAGCCCATGTAGTGCAGTGGTTGAGCATGGACCTATGAACCAGGAGGTCACAGTTCAATTCCTTGTCAGGACATATGCCTGGGTTGTGGGCTCGATACCCGGTGTGCAGGAGGAAGTCGATCAATGATTCTCTCTCATCACTGATGTTTCCATCTTTCTCTCCCTCTCCCTTCCTCTTCCCATCTGAAATCAATAAAACTATTTTTTTAAAAAACCCTAACCAGATAAACCAAAATAGTCCCTTCAAGGTCTAAAAGACTATAGAAATTTGAGGAGAATCACACACACACACACACACACACACACACACACACTGACTCAGTATGGTCCTACAGCTCAGAAGCACCAACTCCAGTGGAGTTTGCCAACTTGCAGTAAGATGGAGCCACTCAGCCTTCTGCTCTTAGCACTGGTAAGCTCGGCCTAGGCTTCATCCCTTCTCCAGCCAGCCAAGTACCCTCTCAGCTCACCTCGAAATCCTCTGAACTCACCTTTCTGCTCCCCCACGGCTGGGCCTCCTGTCTGGTCTGCCCCTCTCCTCTGAACCTGACCCTGCCACCTCCCTTAGGGGTTGACAACTTCTCATCCTCCTTACCAGTGCTCATGACTTGTCCTTGGCTCTGGACCTCTAGGGTTCTAGATTCAGAGAGCACTCTGGGGTCTAGGATACTGGCCTTGCACTGCCTCCAGCTCCCAAATGCTTACTGACCCCACCATCGTGTTTATTTTAGGGCTGTGTGATTGCCATGAATGTCTGTTTCTCGCTGAGGCACTGATTTACTCTAGATATATGTGTGTGCACACATCCTGCCCCTCAGGGGCAGCTCGTGAGGGCTCCCCTGAGCAGGTGTCCTTTCCACACTGAAGACACTGCCAGAGACAAGTGATATGGCTTTTAGAGAACATTGGTAGATGCCTTGTAGAGTGAAAATGATGGAAACAATGAGAGGCCAAGTTCAGCCCAGCTCAGAGTCAAAAGGTTCAGGGAACACTGAACAGCAACAAGTGCAGAAGACTGGGCGGCTGATTCCCTTGACCCAAAGCCGTTATGTTCACAGTTCTCCTCTCCCATTTTCACATGCTCTCCTGGATGGATATGTGCTACAGGAATGTCAGCACATTTCCACGCTGGAGTCACAGCCAGAACTCTAATTAATGACACGCTTGAGCTGCTTAACCAGGTCCTGCTGCCAGTAGGTATGAACTGGGTGGAAAAAGGTCAAGCAGCCATGATCTTAAGCATCGGAGAGCTCACAGATGGGAGGGAAGGATGAGTGGGAAAATTATGTAATAAATAATGGGCCTGAGTGGGGAGGGGAGAGACTGAGGGCCCAGGACTCACGGCACACCTGTGGGGTAGGGGTGCAGAGGTTAGGGTCCACACTGTCCAGGAATAGGCTCTCGGAGTAAAGACCAAGCCCAGCATGCCGGCTCATATAAGACCATCTTCAGTCCCCCCCACGCTGCTACAGCAGCCAGATTCCTCTGTTCTAAAACTGGATTCTGCTGGTGGTTATACAACTCTGTTAACTTATCCGAACCCACTGGAATGTACACTGAAAGGGGGTGTTTTGGTATGCAAATTAGATTCCAAAAAAGTTCTTTAAAAAAGGCAGATTTGTCCTCTGGATCCACTTGATTGTGCAGTTCTGCGGATCCAGCTCAGCTCTGCTTCCCTAGAAACCCCATCCCTTCAGCCTGACACTAAACACGGCACGCAGCGAGTGAGGGTAGCTCTGTACAGCTTATTCTGCTTCAGGTAGGCTGGCCGGCCTCCCACATGCCTGTGTGTGGCATTCCATCCCCGTGCATCCCGTTTCTGTGCATCCTATTTCACTCCTTGTCACCCCATCCCACGGGTCTTGTTTTGCTTTCCTTTAAGTCCCTGCTTCAGCAACTCAAGGCTCCATGATTGGTGCTGAGGACAAAGGAATGAAGAAAGCAAATTTCTGCCTTCTGGGAGCCTGCAGACTCACCTGTTCATTGTGAAGGCAGAAATGAGATCAGGCAAACAGAACCCCAGTTGTCAACACTTATGTGGTGCTCACTGTGCGCTGGGCATTGTTTTCACTGCTTTTACACATATGAGCTCATCTCATCTTTAAAACTACCCTGGATGGGAGGTCCTATTGTTATTGCCACTCACAAAGGGAGGAACTGAAGGAGAAGAGGATTAAGCAGAATGCTCAAGGCCACAGAGCAAGTAGGTGGCAGAGGCGGAATTCCAATCCAGACACCCTGGCTTCAGAGCCCATGCTCTTAACCTCCATGCTGAGGACACACAGGTCAGAGGTGGAAGGGTTCGTGAGGAGGTGACGCCTCAGTTAGCTTTGGGTGGGGAGATGTATCTGTCCTCAGACACATGGGAGGGAACACAGAGTGAGAAGCATGGGCAAAGATATGAATGTCTGCAGTGGGGTGTGTTTGCGGATCATACACAACGCGGTGTAGCTGAAATGTAGAGAGGGGGCGGCAAAGCTGGTTGGAGAGGAGGCCTGAGGTGCTGGAGGGACTGGACTGCACCAGGTGGAGGTGCTGTATTCATCAGGAAGCCCTGACCAGGAAGAAGCAGAAAAGCATGGCCGAAATGGGCTTAATCCATAAAAACATGGCCTGCTGCTTCCCTGCATCAGAAAGTCCAGGAATTACTTCTCCCTCTGTGATTTACCAAATAAATGTTCTCTCCCAGTTTGGGTCTTGGCTCTGAATTCTTACCTAGCCAGAAACCACGTACCGAGGTAAGGTTGCTGTACCCAGGATGCAGGTTTGGTCTGACCCCACCAGGCAGAGACCTAGTACCTACAACAGTTTAGACACAACATGATGGAGCTCTTAGAAAGGCATGGTGCTCCCCTTGCCCCAAGTCACCTATTTGCACCAAACCCAGGTCAATGAGCGAAGAAAGGGGGAGTGAATGCTAAGGAGGTAGACAGTCAGTGTCTCCCAGAGAAAAGTGTGATCTTCTTCCTGAGGGTGATGTTGGTCGGAGGTGGGGAAGAACTAGGCACTCAGTTAAGACACAACCAAAGCGAAGTTTAGAAATAATCTTATTTATAGATCTATTGATTTTTACCACGCTAGCCTGCCACTTCCCCTCTATTGAACACAAATACACCGAGGTTTAGAATTTGTTCCATATTATTCTTAGTGCTGAGATCAGTCCTGTGAGCAACATACACAGTTCCTTCCTGCATTTTCTACAACCACGAGGTCTGTCTCCCTCCGCTCTCTCCACCCCACCCTTCCTGCATGAAGCCTTTTATGAACACCCCAGGCCCCAGCGATCTCTCCTGTTCATCAAGCTTTTTCTCATCCCGGAGGCTGCTTGACAGTTCGTGTGGAACCTGATGTAAGAAAATGGGAAAGTCTTTGGACATTAAAAGCATCTCAGACCTAGAGAGCGCCTGTTTATTTTTTCCCACCCCCAACTTATACCCCTCTCTCCTTTCATTCTCTTTTAAAGTTCTCTGATAACCATTATTGGTTTTCTGTTGCCGAAGGGCAAAATTAATAAATTCCTAGCCACACAAGTTGCTTGAAATCTAATAATGATCTTCGACTGTTAGTGCTGGGATGAAGGATGAAGATAATAAAACAGAAGGAGGGAAGGAGAGGTAGGTAATGCAAGGGGGTGGGGCGGGGGGATCAATTGTCTCCTTAAAACTTTTGTTGAGTAAGACCAGGGAATCAGCCGTTGAGAAAGGAAGAAGGATCTCATCATCTCAAGATCTGGAGGTGGGAGGGTTTCGGGACAGGAAGGGGATGGGGTACCTGAGAGTAGTGAGTGGTCCAGGACCAGAGGACTAATGTGCCACCTTATTGAAGGCTTTTGCACACCACTCTCCACCTCCATATCTGGAATTAGAACCATAAGGCTTCAACAAAAAGGAGATTGCCTTTACATTTCAATACAGAAAAAAAACAGGACAAAGTTCTCCAACATGTATTAAGCTAACGCAGGATATGTGGGAAGAGGAGGGAATGATGGCAGTACATATGGACCCACTATTGCTATACCGTTATTTAAAAAAAAAATTGTTTTCTTAGAGAGAGGGAGAAGGAGAGATAGAAACATCAATGAGAAACAATGATTGGCTGCCTCCTGCATGGCACCTACTGGGGATGGAGCCTACAACCCAGGCATGTGCCTTGACAGGGAATCAAACCAGTGACCTCTTGGTTCATGGTTCAATGCTCAAACACTGAGCCACACCAGCAGAACACCATTGATATTTCTTTCAGGGAGGGAGTCTCTACCTGACGCATATCTTGGAAGGCAGTGGGTAAACTTGAAAGGCTCTTGGAATCAGACAGTTGTAGGTTTGGTTTTATGAACCATTATCTGCCAGACTCGTGGTGTTGGGAGACACTTCACTTCTGGGGTACTGTTTCCTACTGGGTGGAATGAGATTCCTGTTCTCTGTACATTCTGCCCGCATGGACTGTTGGAGGAACAAATGGAATAATGAATTTGTGGAAGTCTCCTAGAGACATCCCAGTAAGTCCATGAGGTTGGTATTTCTTCTGGGAAGTTAACTTCTGGATTCCCAAAGGGCCCACAAACAAAGCTCGCTGGCTGAGTAATTAACGTGTGAACAACTTTGATTTTTCATCTCAATGACTTTCTCTCTCTCTTCTGTGCCTCTGGGTATCTCACATCTTCAGACTAGTCTGGAAAGGGAAGAGGGGGAGATAGCCTACATCTTTTATTTCCTCTTGAAGATAGCCAAGAAGAGCTTTCTTTGGATATACACTCATCCTCAAAGAATAAAAATTCTGATTCCAGCAATATTTTTAGATTCCTAGTCAGACAAAAGAATATTTTCCTAGGAACCGTCAAAAAGTATGTTGCTGACCAGATTGTCCGTTAGTCCAAACACTTTAGCAGTATTTTCCACAAACAAAAACAGTTTTATGAATAACGACAATATAATCATCAAAATCAGGAGATTCGCACTGATGCATTACTATTACAGAATCCCCAAGTCCCATTCAAGTTTTGCCAAATGTCCCACAATTTCCTTTGGGGAAAAGGATCCAGGTCAGAATTAATCATGTGTTGCTTTTATTTGTCATGTCTTTTGGTCTGGAATGTGTCCTCAGTTCTTTGGTCTTTCATAATCTTGAAGCTGTGGATGAAAAATGGGGTTCTATGGAAAGTAACCTCTGAGTATAAATTCCTAATTGGGCAGGTCATGGTGGGTAGTCATGCCTGAGGCATATAATTTGTTAGTAAAAGGTTTATCTTTGCCTTAAGCAAGCCCTGTCCATTGTTTCTGTGTATCTATGTTAACACACCTCTGAAATAAACCTTAACCATCCTCAAGAGAGCACATAATCTTAAGTATTCTGTAATCCCATCCCTACATTGCTTCCTCCCACGTTCAGGTTCAGGTAATCTTTTTCTATCTTTTTTTAAAATATATTTTCACTGATTTCAAAGAGGAAGGGAGCGGGAAAGGAACATCAATGATGAGAGAGAATCATTGATCAGCTGACTCCTGCATGTCCCACACTGGGAATAGAGCCCACAACCCAGGCATATGCTCTGATCAAGAATTGAACCGTGACCTCCTGGTTCATAGGCTGACCCTCAACCAATGAGCCACATCAGCATGACTTCAAAGTAACCTTTCTTAAGTTAACTCCTTAGTCTCAAATGCATGAAAGAAAGTGCAAACTGTTATTCTCTGAAGCATTTATCTCAGTCTGTTGAGATCTTGCTTCAGGTATATATCCAGTTGGGCTCATATACACTTTTATAAAAATTCTCTACAGGTTTGTTACATCGACAAAGCTTTTGATTTACCGCTTCTTTCCATTGGGGTTTGTCTGATGTTTCTTCATGATCAAACTCAGGTAAGGTATCCTTGGAATAGATTATCACTGAAGTCCTGTTTCCTGGTTGGGGCACCTTATCAGGTGGCTCATGTTTTTGATTTGCCCCATTCAGACTGATTTCACTTCATTCATTCAGTTAGGGTGCTGCCTGCCAGCCAGTCTTCTCTACTGTAAAGTAACTTTTCCCCTCTCTGTAATGAGTTTTGGGGATGGGGAGGTACTATGAAAATATCTCTTCATCAAACAGTCAATGTATTTATTTATTAAGGGTATTAGTATTGAAAGGCGGTTACCTATTTTATTGACTGGGTTATGTTATCTTCTATATAATAAAAGCCTAAGCGGCTGTTATGGCAAATGACCAGAACGACTGGTCGCTATGATGCGCACTGGCCACCAGGGGGCAGACGCTCAATGAAGGAACTGCCCCCTGGTGGTTAGTATGCTCCCACAGGGGGAGCAACACTCAGCCAGAAGGCAGGCTCATGCCTGGCGAGTGCAGTGGCAATGGTGGGAGCCTCTCCTGCCTCCGTGGCAGCTCTAAGGAGCAGTGAGCAGGCGGGCAGTAAGGAGCGAGGGGTCCCAGATTGTGAGAGGGATGTCCGATTGCCGGCTTAGGCCTGATCCCCATGGAGTGGGCCTAAGCTGGCAGGTAGACATCCCCCAAGGGGTCCCGGACTGCAAGAGGGCACAGGCTGGGCTGAGGGACTTCCCTCCCCCAGTGCATAAATTTCGTGCACTGGGCCTCTAGTGTGATTATAATTATTTATTTTGATGCCCCAATTGTACTAAATTTGACCAATGGAAGCTTCTCTAAGCTGGCTCTGTGTCCTTTGATGTGTCTCCATCTTATGGACTTTCTGAGACAAGATGTTTTATTTTCCTTGTCTTAGTCCTGGAATCAGCCATTTCTTCAAAGAGAGTAGATTCCTTCTATTTAACGTAGTATTGTGAAGCCAAGATCTGGACAGTAGGTATGCTCGTTGCTAGTGTGTGTGTGTGAGAGAGGGAGAGAGAGAGAGATCCGTGGGGAGGGGCGGGGGAGAGAAAGAAAGAGATGTATTTTGTGTATTTTGGTTTATTTTTGTCTTATAACAATAGTAATTAGATTAGTACTTTTCAATATATATATTTCAATTACTGTTAATCAATAAGCAATGAAAAAGAGATCCTAGGTCACCTGAGTTTGGCAAGCACTGGACTTCTTGAGGCTTGAACAGGCTCCTGTGCTTGGTGACCATCCCAAAGGGCTGCGCAGAATGTAGCCTCTATTGATGGAATGCCAGCCCCAGTGCTAGAATTCTTGGTTGCTTCCAAGCGATATAAACGGATATACTTTTAAAGTTTTATTTGAGTTCCCTACAGTGTATTTGTCATCACTGTTTCAAAACATGCTTGAGAAATACGGATTCCTCCCTCTCCCCCTCCCACTCTCTCTCCCTCTTCCTCATGGATCCCTGCTTCACGGAATGCCAAGCTCTTCTTCTCCTTTGGGGAAGGAAGAACTGGGGGAGGGAGGGAGCTGGGTGCACACAGTGAGGGTGCTGCAGCCTGCGGGGAGCTGGGCCTGGGGTCAGGACACGCTCACTTCTGGAATGTGCTGATGTCCAAGAGAGTCTATTTAGGACAGTGGTTCTCAACCTTCCTAATGCTGTGACCCTTTAATACAATTCCTCATGTTGTGGTGACTCCCAACCATAAGATTATTTTCATTGCTACTTCATAACTGTAATTTTGCTACTGTTAATGAATCACAATGTAAATATCTGTGTTTTCCGATGGTCTTAGGCTCTACAGCAGTGGTTCTCAACCTGTGGGTTGCCTAAGACCATTGGAAAACACAGATATTTACATTACGATTCATTAACAGTAGCAAAATTACAGTTATGAAGTAGCAATGAAAATAATCTTATGGTTGGGGGTCACCACAACATGAGGAACTGTATTAAAGGGTCACAGCATTAGAAAGGTTGAGAACCACTGCTCTGGGAGAAGGGACTGAGTTTTCTCAGTCTTGACACAAGTGGTATTTTGGGCTATTCAGTTCCTTGTTATGTGTATGTAGGACTGTCCTGTGCATTGTAGGATGTTTTCAGCATCCCTGGCCTCCACCCACTAGATGCCAGCAGCACCCTCCCAGTTGTGGCAACCAAAATTACTTCCAGACGTTGCCAAATGTCCAGGAGGTGGGCGCAGAACTGTCCCTGGTTAAGAACCTTTGGGCTAAAGGAAGCTATTTTCCATGAGCTGAGAAGTGGCTAGGAAATTACATACACAAACTATGTGCTCAGTAGATTTGGCTGTTAAGAAAGGGAAAAGGCTGGGAAAGCATGATTAAGAGAGAACTACTATTGCATTTCCAATCATCAGTATTTATTTTTAGTGAGATATGGTTGTACATGTTTAAATATTGAAAAAAAAAAGGGGGGGCAGTACTGAAGGAGAAATGAAACATTGTCACGGGCAGTTGTTTTCGTGTGAAAAGCATCCCTTCCCATCTTGTTCTGGCGAATTCACCAACTTTCTTTCTCCTTCTTTCTTTTCCAGTCTTATCTCTTTCACACTCCACATGGCTATGGGAGAAGGGGCAGGGGCAGATATGAAAGCAGGCTGCCCTCCTGGCCACAGCATATGCCGGGCTTGACCAAGTACCTGACCCTGCTTATTAGGACTTGTCCCAGCGGAGGGCACGTGCACCTGGCTGGGCCAGTACACATCCTTCCCTGGGGCTTTACACCACACAGGGAGAAAGAGAGAGGCTGTTTCCTCTACTTCAAGATGCAAGACTGTGTCTCCAGAGTTCCTGGTGCCCATGCCTAACCCTTACCCAGGACATGAAAATGATGTGGCCAGCACACAGGCAGGAGCTGGGTAGGAGGGGAGTGGCCAAGAGTGCTCTGTTTTCCTAGGTGGTGGGTATGTGGGCCCCCCTCTATCACAGTCCTCTCCATAGTCATGACACCACCAGGTGCCTGTTCACAGGTGAGCTGCTGAGGGTTGGTTTTTGTCACTGACGATGAGACAGTCTGGTTTCTATTGCAACAATAAAGGAGGGTATAGTCCCCAGGGCGAGGGCCTTCCATAAACTGGAATGCCTGAGGTCCAGAGCCCGGGCAGAGTCTGTCTTAGACCAGAGTGGGCAGGGCCACGTCCTGGAGTCCAGCAAGAGAGGGGCAGAGGCAGATGAAGCCCTGCGGCTTGTTTGGAGGCAGAGGTTCAGGGAGTCATGGCAGGTGTGGTGAGTGAGTATGCAAGTCATCACCTCATGGACAAGTTACTCTGGTCACACTGTTCTCTCTTCCACTCCAGAACGCATTCCAGAATTCAAGGGAGGGCTGCTATTTACTTATCACCCGGAATACACCACATTTTAACAATCCTCTAAAAAAGAAAATATTTCCAAACTTGAAATATTTCCTGTTCTATCTCTTAACTTACCTGTGGCAAACCTGTGGGTGGTACTATGCTAGTGAACAGCTATATGCGCTGACTGAAATAATGAAGACATATAAGCGTTCATTCATTGTCTGTAACTGCACCCTATGTTTTTAACTCCTTTTTAATTTATCCTTAATGCTGCTGAGGACCTGACAGAACGTGAGAGCTGTATGAAATGGTCCAGCCAGCCCCATCGCTGAATGGAGGACTATACTAGTATGAGGCATTTCTGGCTGCTTTGTCTAGACTCTCCCCCGCCCCCCCCCCCCCCCCCCCGCCCCCAGCCATCACTAAACGATTCCACTTTCATTGCAATGGAGCTCACATGCAGTCTCAGGATCCTTCTCAATGTTGTGCTCCAGGGGGCATAAGGCTGGGCTGAAACAGGCAACGAATTCGCTATTGTGGACTGGCTTAAGAGCCCTTGAGTTTTGCTCCTATTCATTCCCTGGTGAAGAAGAGAAGCCCTCAGAGTCTGCCCAGGCGGGGAAAGGCCCCCCGCATCAGCAGCCTTGCTCTCCCATGAAGAAGAGGTGAGATGTGATGAGATGCATGGGCTGTGAGGCCCCGGCTTTTATCTCCGGCGATGACACGGGCAGTGTGACATGCTGGATAATGAACTGCCCTCTTTGCAGAAATGAATAAGTTGTGGTCGGTGATGCAATGATCAATTTGCTCCATCACGCTAAGCTGCCCATTCATCATCCATACCTGCTGTCAGGAGTGAGGGCCACTGACGTTGGCCTCAAGCCTAGGTCTCAGCCATGAAGCAACAGCGTTCAGAGATGCCACCCCTGGGCTCCAGGCTGCTTTCAATTACAACCTCCAACCAGGGGCCCAGTCCTGCTCAGCCACCTGTGACTCCAGAAGAAAGAACATCTGTGCTGGCCAGGGCCATGGAGATGCAGCTGATAAAATCGGAAGAGGCCCTTGACAGGGATCCAGGTGGGGTGTTCCACTGTCCCACAGAGGTAGCGCCATGTCACCTCTGTGCCTCAGTTTCTCTATTCTAAAAGGAAGGGCTGGAGGAGACGTCTCTCAGATCTTCATCTTAAACCCTAGTTACCCTACAGATGTCTATAGTGGAAGGACCATTGGTGATTTGAACTCCCCCATTCACTGAGGCAACAAGAGCATTTAGTAACTGCTGATGGTCTGGCATCAGTGAATTGTTAAGATGGCAATACTTCCCAAAACTGAGGTACAGGTTCAATGTTGCCGGCCCTATCAAAATCCCAGCCTTTTTTTTTTTTTTTTCTATTTTCTTTTTGGTAGAAATTGACAAGCTTGTCCCAGATTCATATGGAAACACAAGGAACCCAGAATAGTCAACACAATCTTGAAAAAGAACAAAATTGGAGAGCTCATGCATTCCAATTTTTCTTGTTTTCTCTCTCCATTATCTCATTTTCTCTCTGTACTCACACACACACACACACACACACACACACACACACACACACACACGCACACACACTGAACCCACTGGCAGCTTTTAAAAACTGCCACTGTTTGAGTGCCACCACAATGTAGTATGTGTGTGTGTAGTTGTGAATGTGTGTGCTGTGTGTGTTTGCACAATATGTACACACATATTTTGTTCTAAACTGTTTGAGACTAAGTTAAAGATATGATGCCCCCGCTCTAGGTGGTTTGGCTCAGTGGATAGAGCATTGGCCTGCGGACAGAAAGGTCCTGGGTTCGATTCTGGTCAAGGGCACATGCCCAGGTTGCAGGTTCAATCCCCAGTTGGGGGCATGCAAGAGGCAGCCAATCAATGATTCTCTCATCATTGGTGCTTCTATCTCTTCTCTCCCTCTCACTTTCTCTCTGAAGTCAATAAAAAAAAGGTTATGATGTCCCCTTACCATTAAATACTTCAGTGTCCACTTTCTAAAAGCAAAAATGTCTTGAATAACTATAATTCAGTTATTGACAGCAGGAGATTATCACTGCTACAGGACTAAGGTCTAATCTGCACATTTCTTTACATGTCCCCTGCTAATGTCCTTTATAGCAGAAGAAAACCTCAGCTTAGAGGAAATCCTCTCACAATGTAAACATATATCAAATCATCACATTGTGCACTTTGAATACACTGCAATTTTATCTTTGAAATATATCTTGGTAAAGCTGAAGAAAAGAATCCCAGTTTATATGCCACACCATTTCTTTGGACTCCTTTAATTTGGCTAGCTCCTCATTTGGCTTTGTCTTTCATGACCTTGTCATTCTTTTTTTAAAATATATTTTATTGGTTTTTTACAGAGAGGAAGGGAGAGGGATAGAGAGTTAGAAACATCGATGAGAGAGAAACATCGATCAGCTGCCTCCAGCACACCTCCTACTAGGGATGTGCCCGCAGCCAGTTACATGCCCTTGACCGGAATCAAACCTGGGACCTCTCAGTCCACAGGCCGACTCTCTATCCACTGAGCCAAACTGGTTAGGGCGAGCTTGTCATTCTTAAAAGTATAGGTCAGCTATTTTGTAGGATGCCCTCCAAACTGGGTCTTCCCCATGTTTGCTGATGATGAGATCTGGGTTATGTGTTTTTGGCAGGAACACCTGAGAGGCAATGCTGCGGCCAGGAGATGGTTGTAGAAAGAGGCCTGGGGACTGTGAATATGCTGCTCTTCAAACTCACACTTGAGCTCCCTCAGGCATCCATGACTTTTAAAAGCTTGTGAGGTGACACACTTGTCACCGGTTGGAGAGCCATTCACCTCACCTAACCTAAGCAGGTAAGACCTGGCCTTCTGGAAGAAGAGACATTTAAATTGAGACCTAAAGGACAAGCAGGAGTGACCTTACTCATTGGAAACTGGTAGTGGTGCTGAATGTTGTGCATCCAAAATAGACCTGGTGACAAGAAAGCAGACACGATACCTAGACATGAATACCTGCAGAGTGCAATGTAGGGTGGAGGCAGGAGATGTAGGCAGGGGCATGCGAGACGTTTGGACTTCTTATAAGGGCAAGGGAAATTACGGAATGAGTTCCATCAGGAATGACACAATGAGGATTATTGGGAAAAAATATCCCAGAGGCCTGGATTTGAGGGTGGCAGGAGTGAAGGCAGGAGTGTGGTGAGGAGTTGATAGCCATGCCAAGAGAGAGTAAACAGTTACCCGGGCAGGAAGGTAGGGGTCATGGAGCTCAGCAGCCTTGTGGTGAGGGTGAGTTCAGCGATGGGGCGATGTCAGATACTGTGGGCAGGTGGAGACAGGGCTTCTACACGGGACTTTGGAGATTAGATAAGGCTTCTTGGGGGAGGTGGCATATTCTGAGCCCTGATGGATGGGGAGAAGACAGCCAGATGAACAGGCCAATGATACCTGTGTTGTAGGCAGGAGGGACAGAGACACGAGGAACTACAAGCCCTCGAAGGTTGGCGCTTCTAGGAGGGACCTGGGGGACGTGACTGAAGGGAGAAGCAGGGCTAGACGCCAAGGGCTGGGTTCCCCCTAAGAAGGGTGGGCTTTATCTTCCTGGCGACAGGCACAGGAGAGCGATGGAGAGATCTAAAGTAGGCTTGCCATCTTGAGGAATATATCTTAGCTGCAAGCAGAGGGGTCAAGGAGGCAGGAAGAAAATCTAAGAGGCCAATCTGCCAACGCTCAGGAAGAAATATCTGCCCAGTGTTTGCATGGATTGGAGCTGAAGACGCAGGAGCTACCGTCATAACTCAGCGCAGGGAGCAGGCCAGGCAGGCCCAGCCGGGTCTTCCCGGGCTCTAAGGGTCTGTGTGGCAAACCTTCCAGGTAAAAGAGGAAATCTCCTTCCCACCCAGAACACTCCTGTTAGCTGGGGATGGCGCGAGGCGGGAAGGAGCCAGGGGCTCGCTCTGCTGAAGAGCGAAGACACATGAGCAGTGAGTTCCAGAGAATCCATCCTTTCTCCGGAACACTTGCCTCTTCATCAGGCCCCACACCGGCCTGTCAGGCGCCAGTGGCTTTTTTGTGCATGTGCCCACTGGGCTCCCGTTGCCATGGTGATGGGGCCATAAGTCACGTCTGCTGCTTCTGCACAGAGGCGCTGTGATTTATGCCTGCCCGGCTGGGATTGTAAACTTTTTTTTAATGTTCAAAATCCGTCACAGCAAGGGCTGGGCGGGGTGTCTCTGGCTCACTTTGCAGGAGCACTTGCTGTCACACCTGCCTGCAATGCTGCCACTCGCCCACACAGCCCGGGCGCTGGACCCAGGCAGCCCCCTGGGACCAGAGGGAAGGGTTCCTATAGCACTCTTGGGCCAGCGAACAACCTTATTCCTGAGACCTCCCTGTTGTCCCAGGTTGTCTATGCATGCCAGCTTTTCCCTTCATGTTTCAACTTCTGGCTTATGAACCTGCCTCCTATCCCAACCTCTTTAGAATTGGGACTTTATAGGGGTGCAATGGAATGAACATAAATTTGAAATCATGCCTCCTGAGTCTTAGTTTGCTCATCTGTTTGATGGGGCTAATAGAACATAATAAAGGCAGGGCATCTCAACCTTGGCAGTACTGAAATGGGGGTGGGGGGGAGTGGTGGAAGGGGTGCACTGTGCATTGTAGGATGTTTAGCAACATCCCTGGCCTCTAGCCTCTAGATGCCAATAGCACCTTCCCAAATGTGGCAACCAAAAATGTTCCCAGACATTGGCAATGTCCTCTGAGGACAAAAACCATCCCCTTCAAGGCCCACGTCACAGATGAGGGAAGTGAGCCTTTTCCTTTTGAATGATGATACCTCATCTTTCACGGGCTACTAAAATCTTTCCCTGAAGGCCAGGCCCTTCTGGAGCACGTGGAACCGTGGCTTCCCTGACTGCTTCCCATCATGCCTCCCGAATATGCTGCGTTCACCCGTGGGCCTGGGCACCTCACAGCTGCCTCCCTCACCCTCTGGCACCCGTGCAGGCCCGGTGTCCAGATCCACGTCACAGGCCCTCCCAGGTGGTTCCGTTTCACCACGGCTAACCCAGTCTTGTTGCACATAGGAGGGAGGGTATGGACAGGACTCTTAGAAGGCAACGTGATTGTTTATCTTGTGACCCCTGAGGTGCTGCTAAAGCCTGGCCTGTCTGGGTGAGACCAGGGCAGGGATTTCTAAGAGAACATTGTGAGAGCCTGGCAGGCAGAGGGGATTCTATCAGCTTAGAACCACCGATGGGATGGCAGCAGGTCCTTCTAGTTGGTTAGCCTATAGTGGTTTAAACGTGTCTCAGAACTCTAAGATGGATTTCAAGTCCCCTGCAATGTGGGTGGTCTGTTTACAGCTTAAATTCGAGCATTCCATTTGTAATACATTACAAGTGACAATGATAGGGCCAGCCAGTGTCTAGGAAGCACCTATATGGAGGCTTCGATTCTGCCTCAAGCCAGAAATTTATCTCAGGGAACGAATTGGTATCAAGATGAGATTATCCAAATATACCCCCGAGGGATCAGGTAGGTGGATAAAAGCAGATAAAGGGAGTAAGACAGCTCCATTTCTAATTCAGCCTCAATATCTCCATCCACATGACTTTTCTTCTGCAGCTCAGCAAGCAAAAATCTCTCTTCATTTTCCAGGTGGACACAGCCATCAAGTAATCAGATGCAAAGCTGGAAAGACCTCTGAATTCCACCAAGTTCAGAGATGCCTCTGCACTCACAACTCCCATCCGAGACTGAAGGCGGCCATCGAGGGCTGGTCACCACACTTTTCCCAGCCGAGTCTGTCTGTAGCCTCAGAAATCCTTCCAACAGAATATCCTGGGCAGCCCTAACTCACTTATCTGAGTGGGCAAATGACATGTCTGAAATCTGCCATCTCTGATTTAGCCCAGCCTCTAAGGTAAATGGATATACAGAAGCCCAACGGGTTGGAGTAGATGTTTAGCTCATGGTCCTCCTACTCCCTTCCATGGCTGTGCCTGTGCTTGGTGGCCCTGCCCCCTAATCATAGATGACTAACTAGAAATGAGCATCTAGCCCATGCCAGGCCCCTATGATTCCTGCTCCAGGAATTTTCACTCACAGCAGCTGAAGGAAGAGAAGCCTTCACTCTTTAGTGGTAAGAACAGACTCTCGGGAGGCAGGATTAGCACACCACAGCCATGGGTGGGTGGGGGTGGGCAGGAAGGAGTGGTGTCCTCTTCCTGGGAGAGGATGTAGCCGTGCAGAAGTGATGCAAAGAAGGGAGGCGGAACCTTGCAATTCCCTCGACTCATCTCAGCAGCTATGCTCACCTCTCACCCTTCCTTCCCGTCATGATCATGGTGCCCTTCTAATACAGTTGTTGTTAAGCTCATTTTAACTGGGCTTCTGTCCCCTGAAACCCAAGACATCCTGGCTAATAAAGATCAGGAAGGGTTTCCACACAGGCAGGGAGGGAGGCATGGTGAGATGATGAATGACGCAGGGTCCTGAGAGCAGAAACCTATAATCAGATTCCAACTTGTCTGCCCACCAGCTGTGCTGTTCAAGGTCTTAGAATGTCAGTGTCCTCACCTGAGGAAAGGGGTTTTAAAAACAGCTTCTATTGCCCAGGAGGTGTGGCTTCGTGGTTGAGCATGGACCTATGAACCAGGAGGTCAGGGTTTGGTTCCCCGTAGGGGGTTGTAGGAGGCAGCTGATCAATGATTCTCTCTCATCATTGATGTTTTTCTCTCTCCCTCTCCCTTCCTCTCTGAAATCAATAAAAATATATTTTAAAAAATAGGGTCAGGAAGATGGCTATGGGATCACCTAGGAGAAGCTGTTTGAAGGCCTCTACCCAGAAAGCATGCCCACGCTGCCACGCATCACTGTCTTTGGTGTGGATTCAGGGCTGAAACCCAGGTGTCCCGACTCCCAGCTCAGCCTGCTTGCCCAAGAATCATGCTTTCATGCCTCTCCCTTCTCTCTCTTTTTTCTTCTAAAAACCTGCAGTCCCATTTCAACATCAGAAGTTGAAAAGTGTTTAACTTCTAATGCAGATGTAACAAGTCATTTCTCAGTTTCACTGTATCTGCAAAGCCTTCTGTAATTCAACATCAAATATTTATTATTACATTTATTAAAGTTTTAATAATTTAGCATCTGCTGCATGGCAGCGAGGAGCTTAGCTAACTGGTTCCCCTGTTTCCAACCGGGGTCACTTCAATATTTATATTGCAAAGTTTCCATTTGAGTTTCATTTAGCAGAGCCCGTGCCGTGGCCCTTTCGCCGGAGCTGACAGTTGGCGCATGCTCAAGCCTCCCGGGTGGCCCAGGCTAAGGGAGATCTGGTGCTGAACAGCGTTTGGAGAGATTTACCAAGGCTGGGCAGAAACTCATCCTAATAGACTTCACTTTTATTACGATCGCTAAACTCAAACGGGGGAAATATATATGTCTCCAGGCTTACTGGCTGAATGACAGGCAGGGAGGCTGTGAAGAGCTGTGGGCATACAGTACTTCCACTTGATAGGGTGCATGGAGGCCCTTGTACTAATGCTTCCCACAGGGGCTCCCTTCTCCTAACAGGAGGGGTATGGTTGTGCAGGGCAAGTTCTGATGCCCTAATTCCAGGAATGCAGCTGTGAGTGCCACATGAACTCCCTGGTTCTCCCAGAAGCTTCCCCCTTTTCCACTTAGTGCTTCATCTTCCACCAGCATGGGATGGACTTCCGCATGCATGGTGGACTAAGACAGAAAGCCCCATGAGTTGACCACTTGATCTCACAGAGAATCCTCCTCCACAGTAGCCAGCATTTCCTGACTGCTCACCAAACAGCCTGAGTTCAAATCCTGACTCTGTGACTCACTGTAATAGTTGGGCAGATAACTTAAAACTTTTGAGCCTCAGCTTCCTCATCTCTAAACAGTAGTAAACCCAGGATTGACTTGTTGTCCAGTCAGAACCAATGCATGCAGCGTGCCCAGTCAGGGCCTGACAAAAAGGAAGTGCTCAGTACATGGGAGCCATCACAATTTATAACTATGGGGCTAAGCATTTAAATGTATCTCATTCGATTCTCAAAAACATCCAAAGATATAAGAGCAGTTACCATTCCCATTTATAGAGGAAACTGAGGCTCAGAAAGTTTAAAGAACTTAACCAGAATCAGCTGATAAGTGGTGGAGCTGGGATTTAAACCTGGGCACCATGGTTCCAGCTCCCTCACTATTCCCTTCACCCAGTCCTCCTCTCTTCTGTGTTTCAGGCAGGTAAGCGGATTGATTGCCTATTGAAGTTCTTTTCCCTTTGGCAACGTCTGTGTGTCTGCATGAATAATTGGTGGGGAAGGGGAAAGTGGCAGAGGCATGATAGGGCTGAAATGCTAATGAGAACTGAGAAAACCCACCCCTAACTCAATATCCCTGCTGGGAAGGGAAGTGCTCAACTGCCATGTGTGTGCCCACATGTGCGTGCGTGCACACCCAGACCCACACCCACACACACACACACACATTCTCATTAACAAAATCCACTCAGCATTACTCATCTCTAGTAGGAAGGAGGAATATTGAGAATTAAACCAAACAAGGCCTCTAGCAGGTACTTCTGTCAGACTGTGTCTGTTTGGGCCTTCCCACCCAGGTGTCTCCTGACATGTTATCACCTGCCTTGGCCTGGCCTCACTCCTGCCTACTCCACACACCTGATGGCCTGCTATTCCTTCCCTCTTGCCTTTGCCATTGATGTCTACTGGGGTCAGGAGGAAAGATGACACAACCCTTCTCACTATGGTACTGCTTCTGTACCAGGAACTCCAACTTCAGTCACCTGACCTCACGGCATCCTGTGCTCACTTCCTTATCTGTACTACAGCACCTGCTTAAACTCCTAAAACTCCTCACTCCTTCAACACCAATGACACGTCAGATGCTGTACGGGTTATTCTACAAATGTCATGCAGTCCTAACCACAAAACCTGAGGGAAACACAACGATCTGGATTGGGCAGGTTTGGAAATGGGGGTTTGGAGAGGTGAACTGACTTGGCTCAAGAAGTCCAGGGAGCCAACTGCTGTGTCAGGATTTGCATCCAGGTCTGCAGGATCTCAAGCCTACACTCTCTTCCTAGTCTCCGCATGTCTAATCTCAGCAGCTGTGCCCATCACACAGGGGCACTTTAGGGTGCTTCTGTGGAGGATTTTGCTGTAAGGCTGATGGTCCCCATTTCCTGAGCCAGAATTCGGTATCTGGAGCAGTCACACAATAGCATCTGCTGGGGACCCTGGAGTGGTGGACACACTGTCCTCAGGAACCCTGAGGCTTTTGCTCATTGTGCTAGGCCAGGTGGCCCACAGCTGAGGAGAGAGGGTATTCAGTTTCCTTTCCCCCTCTCACCTATCCTCCACCACTTGCCCCTGGGCACTATACTCCAGACATGCTGAACTGGAACTTCCCTCATCGGGCATGCCACTTGAAGCCCCAGGCCCTGTCCACGGAGAGAACAGCTGAGGGTGTGTGTGTATGTGTGTGTGTGTGTGTGTGTGTCCAACATCCATTCACTGTCTGTCCTTATTTCTTGGGGGAACTACCTGCCTATAATCCACAGGGTAAAGGTCCCTCTAACCTTGCTGGTTTCAAGAGTGGCTTGGTGGCCCAGGTCTGGCTAATTAGAACACTTTTCCCCTTATGGCACTGGAATATTGGCAAATATCCCCAAATAGGCCAAAGAGAGGCATCAACACCTAGAGATGAGGAGTATGGAGTAAGGAGTCTGATTCTCAGGTTTGAATCCGGGTTATGATGTTCACTGGCTGAGAGACCTTGGGCAAGTAATATAACCTCTTTGTGCCTCAGTTTCCTCATGCATTAAGTGGGGCTAGTCATGAAGATTAAAGGAGCTCATTTCAGTCAAGCACTTGGACACTTCTGTCTTATAATGCCACTTGTTATGGTTCTTTGGGCTCATGCAAATAATGCAGAGACCAACCTATCTCAGGATTCTTAACTTAAGCACATCTGCAAAGACCCTTTTTCCAAATTAGGTAGCATTTCCAGGTTCCTGGCTGATAGTTCACAATTTGGCCCAGAAGTCCTCTCCTCTCTAAGGTCTTCCCTGTAATCCCCCGGTGAGTTTAGTCACCTCCTCCCTGTGCCCCTTCTCAGCCTGAACTTCCCCACTATCCTTTTCCCCTGTCCCAAAGCATGGCATCTTCTTGTTTGCAATGTTGTCTCATTATGTGCACGGAGATCTCTAGTCTTCACATTTTCATACCTCCAATACTGAGACGGGCATACAGTAGGTGTGCAATAAATTGTCAGTGCTTGGAATGGAGAGGCAGAAAGAACAAGGAACCATTCTCATTTCTATTCAGAATGAATTCAGTGAGAAAACTGTCACCCACTGAGCAATGCTAGTGTGCTTTCCGACATCCCATAGCTCCTTCCACAACATGCAGGGACTTAACAGTGTTTCCCCACTTCGATTTCATTGATTTGAGATCATAAAAAAATCACTAAGGGGCTCCGAAAGCTGGGCTTCGTGGATGGTTATTATTCTAACGATAACAGCTAGCTTCGCATCTCCCTTGTAAGAAGAACCCGCTCTGGCTGAAACGGCAAAGAAGGCCCAGGTCGCAGCAATAAGTGTTGTCTGCCATGCTTCTCTCTCCACGAGTAACTTTCATTTCATCTCTTAAGATGGTCTCTTGTTCCATGCTCCTCGCTACACCACGGGGGTTCTTATTCATCTCTGTTCCCCTCCAGTCCCTGGCACAGTGGCAGGCACACAGGAGGGGCCTAACCAAGGTTTTCAGAGTTCAAAGGAAGCTGTCTGCAATTTAACGAGAGAGCGCTCGGCTCCTCCACCTTTGTAGCCGACATCATTAGAGTCTCCAGTGCTGAAAACCTCACTACCAGTGGCTTCCTGCTGGGCCAGGCTGGGCAAGGGAGCTGTCCAGGGGAGCGTTCTCATCTTTGGCCCTTCCCACTCCTGGCATGTGAAAGCCCTCCCTTCCACCTTGGATGCCACACAGCCCAATGCTGTCCACAGTCCAAAGCTAATTGCTAATGGTTGTTTTTTTTTTTTCCTGCAAATGCTTTTCTAATTCCTTTGGTCAGGATTTTTTCTTCCTTTTCCAACCCCCTCAAGGCACGCTGTGTGTCCCGCACACGTGCCTCTGCATTCATTCTGCAAATATCTCCATGCACACAAAGCCCCCAGACTTACCACACGGTATAGCTTTGGCATATTCATTTAAGTCTCCCCCACATCCCCTGACAAAGGGATTGATGGGAATGCTCAATACTAAGACACTATTGATTTTAAGATGCATCATAGAATGAATGTGGCCTTTCAGCAAAAGAAACAGAAAAGAACTAAAAAGATGAACATAAAAAACTGCTACACCATGCCACAATAACAGCAAAGTAATAACTGATACTTCTTGAGGTCACCATGTGACTGACTCAGAGCTTTTCAATGTATTATGTCATTTAGTTTCACCTTCTAGGCATAGGTACTATCTGCACTCCCCACAAGGGCTGATGGCCACGGATGAAGGCCTGGAATCTGAACTCAGCTCAGCTAAGCTCCAAAGCCCATGCCTTTAAAACAATGAACTACCTTATATCATAAAGTTTATGTTTAATCAAAACAGAGCATACATAAAAGAAGAGTGCAAATCATAGTTGTAGAGCCTGAGCATTTACAGATTCAAAACATCCAGGCACCTACCACTCAGATCAAGAATGAATTATTATCAGCGTCACAAAAACCTTTTTGTGTTCTCCCCACACCACTGCCCCTCTATCACGCAAAGGTAATCCCCAACCTTTCTTCTACCTTCATGGATCAGTTTTACTGGTTCTGATCTTCATATAAACATATATAGTTGACCCTTGAACAACACATGGAGTTAGGGGTACTGACCTCCCCCGTGACCTTCACACAGTTGAAAATCTACATGTAACTTTTGACTCCCCCCAAAATTAATTCCATTATTTGTTTGTGGCTTCCATAATTCAATGTTATATTTGTGAGATTCATCAATAGTGATGGGTGTGGTGGTTGTGTTCTTTAGTAGTATTATTAATAGTATTCCAGTGTATGATCATTCCATAATTCATATGTCTTGTGTTTTTATAATCAATATGTGGATTTTCCCAAGCTTTCTAGCAAGACAAATGAATATACTTGAATGTGTTATACACATTTCTGTTAGGTATATTATTCAGAGTGGAACCCATGGGTTATAGAATGTGGAGATAGTCAACTGAAGTAGATACTGCTCAACAGGTTTGCAAAGTGGTCAGTCTAACTGCCATTTCCACTGCCAGGGTGTGAGAGTTCCAGTTGTTCCCTATCCTCACCGACATTTCTTATCATCAGTTATTTTAAATGTAGCCACCCAGACAGAGAGTGCTGAACATTGGACTGCTAAATTGCTCTGCCTCCCATAATGCGAGATTCCTTACTTATGCAATATTCTGTCACAGACTAAAATACAAAAATCAACTAGAAAAGCATCTCTAAGTTTTCCTTTACAATTCTACCGGAAAGCTGATCTTTTTCTTTCTGACTCTGCTTCTCATCTCTCCATTGTGATTCCGTGGCATGTTATTGGCTATCTATAATTATGATCTATTATTTATTAATGTCGCACATATCATCTGGTTAGAACTTATTAATTCTTTAAACGCCCCTGATATGCTTGCCTGGGCATTAGCATGTCAAACAAGGTTTATTCGTACAGCTTGAAAAACTCAACCTATACAGCACAGATTCTGCTGAACGGTGTTGATCACAATCTTTCCTTCACCCTTGCAGTGAAACCAATGGTCATGTGAGAGGTAAATTCAAGAGAAAACTTAAAAGGCTGTCTGTCTGTGTGATTGCTTCAAGCCCAGACAAAGGCATGTGGGCCAAGAAGGATAATAATTTAATGCCCGAATCAAACCAGTACTCTTCAGTTATTTGCACAACTTTTCTTTAAAGGAGAGGCTTCCCATTTGCCGAGAAAGGGTAGAGAAGGAGGGTCCATAGCTGCAAATTTTCATCTCGTCTGCAGTCCTTAGCAATTCTGCTCAGGCCCCAGCTTGATGAAAGCACACCCTCCAGGTAACCAGGCACAGCATCCTTAGCCAGAGCTTAAGGGGCATCTAATGCTATTGGACGTGCCCCTTGAGGTCTCCCCGCTTTCAATGTACTACAGTATTCCTTCCAACTACATCCAATACTCTCCCTGAAATGCATTCTACAACTGATATTTTTCTCATTTCTTTTGAACATTTCCAAAGATATGTTAGAGTCCCTGAAGATTGATACTGTGGGACCCTCTTGGCCGGCTTGCTATTTAATGTAATTCAGATTGAAGGAGGTCAACCAGCTATTTTATCCTGAAGATTATGGTCTTTCTCAGCAGCATGACACAGTACGTCACCTTCCCAACACTGCCTTCTCCCACTATCACCAGTTTCTACTTGAACTTTGCTGTAGTGGGACTCCATCTAATATTGGTGCAATGCAACTTTGGGAGTATATTATGTACCAGCATTTACTTATACTATTTAATCATTACAACTCCTGGGAAATGTTTCAATGAAATAGTTAGGAACATGGGTTCCAGAGCTGGAGAGATCTAAGTGGAAATTTGGTTCCATCACTTAACTAGTAAAGGCATCACCTTTATGGCTCATTATATTTCACTCTGTAAAATGAAAACAATAATAATAGCATCAACTCATGGGGTTGACGTAAGGATGTAATGAGACATCAAGAAGGTGTTGGGCACATCGGAAATGATCAATGGATATGAATTATTACTACACTCTGTGAGGAAGATGCTGTTATTATCCCATTTGGCAAAGAAATGGAAACTGGGCAAGTGGATGTGACCAGGATCACATAGCTCATACATGGCAGAGACGGGATTCTAACCCAAGGTGAGGATTCTCATCAGTCAGTCTGACAGCTTCGCTGAAACCACAAATTCAATGTCAACAGTACAGAACTCTGAGGAAAGTCAGTAGAGACCGTCTTGCAGTTGATTTCAGGCAAGCTCATTGGATATCTTTAATAGCCTTTCAACCAGGTGGTCTTTGCTCCACCTTTAAAATATGCAATATAGAGGAACCTTACCACACGCAGATATGTACACATATAATACCTTAATAAAAAAATGGGGGAAAAATAAAGGTCTCATCGACTTCAATTTCTATCAAAAGTGGAAAATTACAATCTACCATTAATTAATTTATGTGTGCTTGAAACCATCTTAGTTCTTCATAATTACCAGTTCATTTCCTAAATGGTATCCCTTTTGCAGTCTATTCTTTTTTTTTTAAACTACCTCTTTTGGGAAATACCAAGAGCCTGAAAAATCATGTCTGTTTCATCGCCACCCCCCCCCCCCGCTCCCCCTATGAAAAGTTGAGAAGATGAGACTAAACAACATGTAAAGCAGGGATAGTTGGGTTCTAGCAGCTTCCTATCAAGGTGCCATGGACATATGATAACATCTTGACCCAGAATGACTCAAAGGCAGTGGTAGAATAACAATCACTGGGGGTAGGAATTGCCATGACTCCAAGTTCAAGTTCAGGGGCTAATAAGTGTGTACAAGCCAATTCTAAAAGTATACTCAGAGTCCATTTTTAATAACATTTAAATTTCTAAAATGCTTCTCCTAATCCAATTGGGAGAAATAAAAAACCCTCCAGTAAAAAACTCCAAGATAGTACTAGGATCAGATCTAAGACCACTGGTTTAATTAAATCAATAAACATTTAGTAGAGGTCCAGTATAAGCTGGGAACTGGGGATTAAGAAGCTAAATAAGTTATTTTCTTTGACCTTAAGATAGTCTCCACCAAAAGGACAGAATGATATGTAAGCAACTGCTTGACACACAGAAGAGCTAGTCTATAATGAAGTTAACTACAAGGTATAAGACATGTAAGGAGGGATGCAGTCTCCATCCCTTCATGAGTAAAGAACAAACACATTAGACCTGGACATTGAGAACATATGAAGTAGTCCAAAATCACCACAGAAAGCATTGCATTCTCCAACCGTTCACTTTCGTGACTCTCCAACATTGGATTAAGTAACGGTCTTTGATAAGATAAGCCCATTAATGATCCTGTGATGTGCCAGGTGATGTTTTAGCCTATCCCATATTTTATATATGCCCTGAAGTAGAGTAAGGATGTTGAAATACAAGGCCTCGAGGCCCACCAATGGAGGGCGCTAT
This sequence comes from Corynorhinus townsendii, assembly GCA_026230045.1. Taxonomy (NCBI): domain Eukaryota; kingdom Metazoa; phylum Chordata; class Mammalia; order Chiroptera; family Vespertilionidae; genus Corynorhinus; species Corynorhinus townsendii. The sequence continues at coordinate 165,704,121 of JAPDVU010000005.1, read as the reverse complement.
TTGGAGCATGGAGCATGGCATACTTAGCAGAGATCCTCACTTCATCTACAAGGCAGCTGCCTACGGCAACAATATGCAGGGTACTTCCCCACAGGAGTTCCCGTGGTCCTGAATCAGGGCCTTCCAGGGCTCCCAGAAGTCCTTGCTATGAGGATACTGGAGAGGACTTCCCTACCTGACATCTGCAGGGTCTTCTGTGACGAGCACGTCAGTCTTGCAGCTGGCCAGGGGGTTGATGGACAGCTCCACAGGCGGGACCACAAAGCTTTTGCTGACAGGAAGCCAGAGTCCTTGGCCCAAGCTGAAAGTAGACCTGCAATGTAAGAGTTTCCATTGGGGAACTCCCTAGGAAGCAGAGTGAAAACTGAAGAAATGGATCCCGCCCCCCACACCCCCGCATTCCTTCTCAGACCCTTTTTCTCTTCCCCACCCAACTGAGTCCCCTGCATTCTCCAAGGCACAATTTAGGCTCACTCTGCTCAGACTTGGATGGTCATTTCTTAAAACTATTAATCATGGAGCCCATGTGAGTACAGGGCCTGCTCCCGATAAACAGTGGGCTCTTTGAGGACAGAGACCATCGCAGCTCTGCCTTCCCAAGCACTCCTGGTACCTAGCCGAGTCCCACGCACGACTGCTTAGTCAGCAGGGAGGTCTGCACAAACGTTAAAAGCATGCACTCTGAATCCATTTGAACCCAAATCTGATTTCCAGTCTGCCACTTAATTTGCTGTACGTCTTTATCAGCTTAAGTATTGACGTTTCACACGAGATTTCATGGAGCTAGCAGGAACAGGGCCTATAGTTATAGGATATTTTTAAACCACTAGACGAGATAATCAGTAATGTCTCTTCCAGGTTAACTACCTCAGTCCCTAAGTCGAGATGCCAGACAGATAAGAAATAGATCTCCATAGTAACCGAGGCTGTGATGGTACATCTGTGCCCATGAGAGTCCCTCTGCACTCATTACAGCCCAGAAGTGCACAGGTTCAATCAGCTAAGGAGGCATAATCACACTTCCCCATGAGAACCCCACTCC